>CM074727.1:2053041-2290541 GCA_037306005.1 Rhinophrynus dorsalis | reverse complement strand
ATGGTGGGGGAGTAGATATGTGTGTGTTTGGGGGGATGTGTGGGTGGGGGGTACGTGGGTGTGTATGGTGGGGTGTGTAGATGTGTGTGTGTTTGGGGGGATGTGTGTGTGTGTATAGTGGGGGGTGTAGATATGTGTGTGTGAGGGGGGATGTATGTGTGTATGGTGTATATATTTGTGTTTGGGGGGGATGTGTGGACGTTTGGGGTAGGAGCTGAGGTTACTGATATCACAGAGCGATAGACTGGGAGATCAATAACTCGGGGGACATACGGAGAGGTCCTGATGTGCCCCTAAATGAGACTGAGCACTTTTGTCTTTTCCTGCGGTCACTGCTGCTGGTAATACCGGCTTATACAGCGATCGCTTTCCAGTCGTACAATGTATATGCTTGGCACAGTGCGAACAGCTGTCCAACCACTTACATTGTACCACCTTGGCACACAAGGGGTTAAGGCATCAACATTTATATTTCTAAATTTTATTTTTTTTTTAGGTTTTAAGACAAAAAACATCACCATGAATAAATGTATGAAATTAGTCAAATATTTATTTCTGATTATTGCTGTTTATTTTAATCTGGTTCTGGATCATCCCCCTCCTGCTGGTTCCCATCGCTCCCAGGAACCATCTTGTTCTTTCCTCCTGATCTTTTCTTTCTATGTCTCGGTCTGCGCTTGACTCTTTTCTTGGATGACAATTCATCACTTGTAGTATCGTATATAGTATAGTATATTCTACGTAGTATAATCTTTAATGAAAGGAGCAGAAGAACGAACCAAATCATTACTAAAAAGGTTAGAACGCCTAACGCTACTCCACTGTATTTGGGAATTCGAGCTTTGGGTTCACCATTCCCACCATCTGGAATTGTGCTGAATTCCTTTGCACCAACATATTGGGCTTTTCCTGAATCATCAGCTTGGAGCTTGTCTGTTAGGAAATTGCTCCCATTCTCCGTTTCTGTTGTTACATCATCTCTGGATTTCCCAGAATCCTCAGCTAGAAGCTTGATGGATATGGCGCTGCTCCCGTACTCAGTGATAGTTATACTATCTGCAGGTTTTATCTTGCGCACAAAAAGAAGATGTACGTTGGTATCTTCAGGTAGGAGCTTGATCCTTATGGAGCTGCTCCCGTCCTCAATATTAACAGTTACACTGTCTGCAGGTTTTGGATTTTGCTCATAATGAAGATGACTGCTGGTATCTTCAGCTAGGAGCGTCCCATTTATGGAGTTGCTGTCTTTCTCCACTGTATTAGTAATAGACACTCCAGGTTTGCTGAATACATCAGTATCCACTATGGAGATGCTTCCGTTCATCATCATGACAGTCGTGCGGTCACCAGGTTTACTAGTTCCTTCAGCTAGGAGTTCCTCCATTATGGAGATGTTCCCAATCTCCATCGTGATACTATTACACACTCCAGGTTTGCGGATTACAATGTCCGTGATAGAGGTGCTTCCATACTTCATCAAGTTGTTACCAGGTTTGCCGAATCCTTCAGCTAGTAGGTCACCCGTTAAGGGGATGCTCTCATCCCCAATAAAGAAAGTTATTTTCTCTGCTGGTATTGTATTTTGCACAATAAATATAGGCCCAAGCATTGACGCAATTACGCAAATGACTAATAGCCCTAAGAGAGACATTGTGCTTCCCAGTACAAATACTCGCATTGATTGAGAGATTTTGGTTGCTTCCCAGTTCTTAACAGTCCAAAGACCTGCAATGCATTGACCCAATGTGACATCACAGCGTGTGAAATGGCCCATTGGAATGTACAGCCCTACTGGAGCTCAGAGGTGCTGATGTCACCGAGTTCCAGGTAAACTGACCCCTACTAACTGTCACTACTGCTGGACTCACAGGAGCTACAAACTCATTAAAGGGGAAGTAACCCCTAATAATAACACACACACACACTTATCTCCTAACGTCCTGCAAGTCCTAATGGTTTAAAAATTAGAGTGATATTGCACAAGGGGACTGTCTGTCTCTTATTAATACCCCTTAATTAGTGGAGTAATATTTGATTTATTTCCAGTTATGTGGAATTTCTACTGGAAATATCTTTATTTACTACACTAGTATAATGTGCATCCCAGTGGTGGGGTGGGGTTTTTCTGTTGGCACTTTTTTTATTTTACATTATTTTAATTCGCTAGGCTTTT
Organism: Rhinophrynus dorsalis; assembly: GCA_037306005.1. NCBI lineage: Eukaryota > Metazoa > Chordata > Amphibia > Anura > Rhinophrynidae > Rhinophrynus > Rhinophrynus dorsalis. The sequence goes on along the minus strand of CM074727.1, from coordinate 2,288,368 downwards.
TTAACATATTAATAAAAGGTATATTTTATTATATACTTAAAGTTATAGAAAAGGCATCCTTAGATATATTCCCTCTGTCTTTTTTTCTTTTGGGGAAAGGATTTGGTGCCGATTAGGATATTCTCCTCTCTTTTTTTTGGTCTTTAATAAATCTCCGCCTATTTAAATTGGACTTTTAACCCCTCAAATGCTAGACAGGTTTCCAATGCATTGCAAAGCTGGCAACCTCTTTTTTATTCGAGAGTTTAAAAGGCCCTTTAAAGGGATAGTATCACTTAAAAAATACTAATCCCTATGTTAAAGCCCTTGAATAAAGATGAAAAATGCCCCCAGTGGCATCTCTCAAACCCTTATGGTTTGAGAGATAACCGCTTTCAAAGTTCGCCTCTGGCTGACGTCAGCGTTCTAGCTGACAGCCTGGGAATCCTGTCCCGGGACCGTCTGTGGCTCTGCAGCAGAGCCGAGATCTCATTAACAAAATAGAAATCCTTCACTTAAAAGGTCTTCTACATGTTCTTGTAAACCCAGCACAAACCAATCACAAATCAAGCACAAACCAAGCACAAACCCAACACACACCGAGCACAAACCGAGCACAAACCGAGCACAAACCCAGCACAAACCAAGCACACGTAGAAGATATTTTTAGTGATGGATTTCTTCTTTATTAACGCAATCTCGGCTCTTCTGCAGAGCCGCCGGCTGATCTCAGGAGAGGATTTCACTGCTCTCAGCTAGAACGCTGATGTCAGCCGGGGAGAACTTTGAAAGCGGTTATCTCTCAAACCATAAGGGTTTGAGAGATGCCACTGGGGGCATTTTTCATCTTTATTCAAGGGCTTTAACATAGGGATTAGTATTTTTAAGTAATAATATCCCTTTAAATCTAAATGAATTTTCATTTTCTTGCTATGGTAAAGATCGCTGGCTCCACAGTATCTCCTCTGTAGCTTTAATGATACGTGTATCATCCAATTACATGTATGTGATGTAATGCACATGGTATGTATCCAGCAGTAACATACATACATGTCTAATCCAAATACATGTATGTGACATAATGCACATTGTATGTATCAAACAGTAACATACATATGTGTATCATCCAATCACATGTATGTGACGTAATGCACATTGCATGTATCCAACAGTAACATACATATATACATGTATAATCCAATTACATGTGATGTAGTTCACAAACACACTGGAAAAACACACACAACATGCATGAAAAAGATACAATGGACAGGCCTCCCCCCAGGAGCTGACAATCTAGGAAAACATTTAACCCACTGCTTGCTATAGGCTTCTCCAATGCTCTGTGAATTAATACATTGGACATATTAATAGCACTCAGTGGGTTAACCCTGTAAGAACCAGTAGCGTGTGCAGAGCACATGTCCTTCCTGCACTCTAAGGGTTAAGGAAATGGCGCGTTGCCGTGAGACTGGTTAGATGAACGAATCGAGCTGCAAGATTGTGTCTATTTCTGATTTGTTACATTTGGGATATAAATGGTCTCTCGCACCCGTTTCTCCTGGAATTTAATCGCCATTAAGTGCAGGATATCAGGTCTCCGTCACCTCTGAGTGACACTATAGAAATAATCCTCTCTATAACGCTCTGTAATGGACACCGGACGCCTCATGTCCCCTCATCGCCTCTGTGTAATACTATAGAAATAATCCTCTCTATAACGCTTTGTAATGGACACCGGACGCCTCATGTCCCCTTGTCACCTCTGTGTGATACTATAGAAATAATCCTCTGTATAACGCCTCATGTCCCCTCGTCACCTCTGTGTGATACTATAGAAATAATCCTCTCTATAATGCCTCACGTCCCCTCCTCACCTCTGTGTGACACTATAGAAATAATCCTCTCTATAACTCCTCATGTCCCCTCGTCACCTCTGTGCGATACTATAGAAATAATCCTCTCTATAACGCCTCATGTCCACTCGTCACCTCTGTGTGATACTATAGAAATAATCCTCTCTATAATGCCTCACGTCCCCTCCTCACCTCTGTGTGACACTATAGAAATAATCCTCTCTATAACTCCTCATGTCCCCTCGTCACCTCTGTGCGATACTATAGAAATAATCCTCTCTATAACGCCTCATGTCCCCTCGTCACCTCTGTGTGATACTGTAGAAATAATCCTCTCTATAACGCCTCATGTCCCCTCCTCACCTCTGTGTGATACTATAGAAATAATCCTCTCTATAACGCCTCATTTCCCCTCGTCACCTCTGTGTGACACTATAGAAATAATCCTCTCTATAACGCATCATGTCCCCTCGTCACCTCTGTGTGACACTATAGAAATAATCCTCTCTATAACGCCTCATGTCCCCTCGTCACCTCTGTGTGACACTATAGAAATAATTCTCTCTATAACGCCTCATGTCCCCTCGTCACCTCTGTGTGACACTATAGAAATAATTCTCTCTATAACGCCTCATGTCCCCTCGTCACCTCTGTGTGACACTATAGAAATAATCCTCTCTATAACGCCTCATGTCCCCTAGTCACCTCTGTGTGATACTATAGAAATAGTCCTCTCTATAACACCTCATGTCCCCTCGTCACCTCTGTGTGACACTATAGAAATAATCCTCTCTATAACGCCTCATGTCCCCTAGTCACCTCTGTGTGATACTATAGAAATAATCCTCTCTATAACGCCTCATGTCCCCTCGTCACCTCTGTGTGATACTATAGAAATAATCCTCTCTATAACGCCTCATGTCCCCTAGTCACCTCTGTGTGACACTATAGAAATAATCCTCTCTATAACGCCTCATTTCCCCTCGTCACCTCTGTGTGACACTATAGAAATAATCCTCTCTATAACGCCTCATGTCCCCTCGTCACCTCTGTGTGATACTATAGAAATAATACTCTCTATAACGCCTCATGTCCCCTCGTCACCTCTGTGTGACACTATAGAAATAATTCTCTCTATAACGCCTCATGTCCCCTCGTCACCTCTGTGTGACACTATAGAAATAATCCTCTCTATAACGCCTCATGTCCCCTAGTCACCTCTGTGTGATACTATAGAAATAGTCCTCTCTATAACACCTCATGTCCCCTCGTCACCTCTGTGTGACACTATAGAAATAATCCTCTCTATAACGCCTCATGTCCCCTAGTCACCTCTGTGTGATACTATAGAAATAGTCCTCTCTATAACACCTCATGTCCCCTCGTCACCTCTGTGTGACACTATAGAAATAATCCTCTCTATAACGCCTCATGTCCCCTAGTCACCTCTGTGTGATACTATAGAAATAGTCCTCTCTATAACACCTCATGTCCCCGCGTCACCTCTGTGTGACACTACAGAAATAATCCTCTCTATAACGCCTCATGTCCCCTAGTCACCTCTGTGTGATACTATAGAAATAGTCCTCTCTATAACACCTCATGTCCCCTCGTCACCTCTGTGTGACACTATAGAAATAATCCTCTCTATAACGCTCTGTAATGGACACCGGACGCCTCATGTCCCCTCGTCACCTCTGTGTGATACTATTGAAATAATCCTCTCTATAACGCCTCATGTCCCCTCATCACCTCTGTGCGATACTATAGAAATAATCCTCTCTATAACGCCTCATGTCCCCTCGTCAGCTCTGTGCGATACTATAGAAATAATCTTCTCTATAACACCTCATGTCCCCTCGTCACCTCTGTGTGACACTATAGAACTAATCATAGAAACATAGAAACATAGAAACATAGAATTTGACGGCAGATAAGAACCAATCGGCCCATCTAGTCCGTCCATTTTCCTACTGTGTTAAAAAAAAAAAAACCTCAAACCTTTTTTGGTCCTTGGTCTTTTCTTATGTTAAGGACCGCCTTATGCCTATCTCTATAACGCTCTGTAATGGACACCGGACGCCTCATGTCCCCTCGTCACCTCTGTGTGACACTATAGAAATAATCCTCTCTATAACGCTCTGTAATGGACACCGGACACCTCACGTCCACGTATATAACTCCAGTAGAGAATAAACAGCTCGTAATGACAACCCTCCCCTGCCTTAACCCTTTGAGTGGCAGAGCGTTAAGATAAATACTAAGGGCCCCTTTGTGCCTTTGATCAATAGATGACATCTTCCATCACTCCTGGAGTCGTGTGGATGGAGAAGGAAACGACAGTTGGTAACAGGTCCACACAATGTCAGACTCTGCTCGATGCAGATAACCACATTAACCTTTTAAGGACAATCAAGTAGTTTGGCTATATACCACTCTGGTCCATAAAGGGTTATTTATGCTCAGTGAGCAAAGATGGAGATTATGTGCCTTCTTCAGTTTGAGAAAACCGCCAGTAACCATCATGGCCGCCTCCACACACAGGACATCCGGGACTGATGGAAGATGTGCCTTTGTTCAAAGGATAACAAGGGAAAATTCAGAGGGCCATTAGGATTTTCTGCCCACAGGTAGATGAAGGTTAGCATTAAAGGAATAGTAATAAAATGTCAAATATATAGTATTGTTTATCCCCCTGAGTAAAAAAAAATGTGTTTTATTCAAAGGTTATTACAGCTCAAACTTTATTTTTTTAGGTGCAATATCACAGTGGCCTGAAATTGTACAGTGGCGCTGTTATACCATACTGTGGAGATTTATGATCAACTGACCAGAGCTGTCCATAGGATGGTGTAGCGACAGCACCACAGTCACAAAGCCCGGGATTTCTACAGTTAATCTTTCATCTATTTATTTATTACACCTTTAATCCTCTGAGTACTAGATCAGTGCTTTCCAGTGTGACGGGCACCCCTTCGGGACACAAAAAGGGGGTTAGGTTCCTGACAGTGTGCTACTTGTATCTGTTTCCAGAGAGATTTCTGTTAGGGACTTTGACAGCAAAGGTAGTGAAATACAACATATAGCGCACTCAGTACTGCAGAGATAGTGATACAATGTAACACTATCCCTGCAGCAGGAAGGCTTCCTCCAGTCTATTAACCCTTTGACTGCCAGAGAGGTATGCAACTAAAGGTTAAATACAGATACAATGTAACTCTATCCCTGAAGCAGGGAGGCCTCCCTCCAGTCTATTAAATACAGATACAATGTAACGCTATCCCTGAAGCAGGAAGGCCTCCCTCCAGTCTATTAAATACAGATACAATGTAACGTTATCTCTGAAGCAGGAAGGCTTCCTCCAGTCTATTAACCCTTTGACTGCCAGAGGGGTATGCAACTAATTTCTTTGCAATGCATTGTGTACCCCTCTGGCACTCAAACGGTTAAATACAGATACAATGTAGCACTATCCCTGCAGCAGGAAAGCCTCCCTCCAGTCTATTAAATACAGATACAATGTAACGCTATCCCTGCAGCAGGAAGGCCTCTCTCAGTCTATTAAATACAGATACAATGTAACGCTATCCCTGCAACAGGAAGGCCTCCCTCCAGTCTATTAAATACAGATACAATGTAACGCTATCCCTGCAGCAGGAAGTCCTCTCCCAGTCTATTAAATACAGATACAATGTAACGCTATCCCTGCAGCAGGAAGGCCTCTCCCAGTCTATTAAATACAGATACAATGTAACGCTATCCCTGCAACAGGAAGGCCTCCCTCCAGTCTATTAAATACAGATACAATGTAACGCTATCCCTGCAGCAGGAAGTCCTCTCCCAGTCTATTAAATACAGATACAATGTAACGCTATCCCTGCAGCAGGAAGGCCTCTCCCAGTCTATTAAATACAGATACAATGTAACGCTATCCCTGCAACAGGAAGGCCTCCCTCCAGTCTATTAAATACAGATACAATGTAACGCTATCCCTGCAGCAGGAAGGCCTCTCCCAGTCTATTAAATACAGATACAATGTAGCGCTATCCCTGCAGCAGGACGCCCTCTCCCAGTCTATTAAATACAGATACAATGTAACGCTATCCCTGCAGCGGGAAGCCCTCTCCCAGTCTATTAAATACAGATACAATGTAACGCTATCCCTGCAGCAGGAAGGCTTCTCCCAGTCTATTAAATACAGATACAATGTAACGCTATCCCTGCAGCAGGACGCCCTCTCCCAGTCTATTAAATACAGATACAATGTAACGCTATCCCTGCAGCAGGAAGGCCTCTCCCAGTCTATTAAATACAGATACAATGTAACGCTATCCCTACAGCAGGAAGGCCTCCCCCAGTCTATTAAATACAGATACAATGTAACGCTATCCCTGCAGCAGGACGCCCTCTCCCAGTCTATTAAATACAGATACAATGTAACGCTATCCCTGCAGCAGGAAGGCCTCTCCCAGTCTATTAAATACAGATACAATGTAACGCTATCCCTGCAGCAGGAAGGCCTCTCCCAGTCTATTAAATACAGATACAATGTAGCGCTATCCCTGCAGCAGGAAGGCCTCTCCCAGTCTATTAAATACAGATACAATGTAACGCTATCCCTGCAGCAGGAAGGCCTCTCCCAGTCTATTAAATACAGATACAATGTAACGCTATCCCTGCAGCAGGAAGGCCTCTCCCAGTCTATTAAATACAGATACAATGTAACACTATCCCTGCAGCAGGAAAGCCTCCCTCCAGTCTATTAAATACAGATACAATGTAACGCTATCCCTGCAGCAGGAAGGCCTCTCCCAGTCTATTAAATACAGATACAATGTAACGCTATCCCTGCAACAGGAAGCCCTCTCCCAGTCTATTAAATACAGATACAATGTAACGCTATCCCTGCAGCAGGAAGCCCTCTCCCAGTCTATTAAATACAGATACAATGTAACGCTATCCCTACAGCAGGAAGGCCTCTCCCAGTCTATTAAATACAGATACAATGTAACGCTATCCCTGCAGCAGGAAGGCCTCCCTCCAGTCTATTAAATACAGATACAATGTAACGCTATCCCTGCAACAGGAAGGCCTCTCCCAGTCTATTAAATACAGATACAATGTAACGCTATCCCTGCAGCAGGAAGCCCTCTCCCAGTCTATTAAATACAGATACAATGTAACGCTATCCCTGCAGCAGGAAGGCCTCCCTCCAGTCTATTACATACAGATACAATGTAACGCTATCCCTGCAGCAGGAAGCCCTCTCCCAGTCTATTAAATACAGATACAATGTAGCACTATCCCTGCAGCAGGAAGGCCTCCCTCCGGTCTATTAAATACAGATACAATGTAACGCTATCCCTGCAGCAGGAAGGCCTCCCTCCAGTCTATTAAATACAGATACAATGTAACACTATACCTGCAGCAGAAAGGCCTCTCCCAGTCTATTAACTACAGATACAATGTAACGCTATCCCTGCAGCAGGAAGGCCTCCCTCCAGTCTATTAAATACAGATACAATGTAACGCTATCCCTACAGCAGGAAGGCCTCTCCCAGTCTATTAAATACAGATACAATGTAACGCTATCCCTGCAGCAGGAAGGCCTCCCCCAGTCTATTAAATACAGATACAATGTAATGCTATCCCTGCAGCAGGACGCCCTCTTCCAGTCTATTAAATACAGATACAATGTAACGCTATCCCTGCAGCAGGAAGGCCTCTCCCAGTCTATTAAATACAGATACAATGTAGCGCTATCCCTACAGCAGGAAGGCCTCTCCCAGTCTATTAAATACAGATACAATGTAACGCTATCCCTACAGCAGGAAGGCTTCTCCCAGTCTATTAACCCCTTGAGTGCCAGGGGGTACACAAAGCATTGCAGAGCTGTCTGGCACTCAAAGGGTTAAATACAGAGTACAGAACACCCAGTGCTGCAGGGATAAGGATAAAAAGGTGTCCTGCCAGTCAATTAAATTCAGCATACAGAGCATGCAGTGCTGCAGGGATAGTGTTACATTGTTTCATTGTCCTGATTTGATGCGCGACTGATCACAAAACTTCCTGGAAACAGAAATCCAGAGAGCTCACTGTCAGGAACATAAACAAGTGCCGAGTGAGGATGGAAATGAATGAAAACTTGAGGCAACTGACTGTACATATCAGACATTTTCATATGTAAAGAGAATATAAAAAGTGTTACTATGCCTGTGAATGGGGCATTTAACCCATTAAATATTACCGAGGTGTCCAGCTGGATATCCCTCTGGCACTAAATGGGTTATATAACCCCAGTCTGCACTTATACATAAGGACACGGAGATGTAACGGTGCCCATGGGTGCCAGTCACATGCCCCTTGCTGTATGGGTAACTGAGCAGATAGCCCTGTTCTGTAGGAGGATTATGAGAAACCCACAGTCCAGGGCTGCGTCTATTCCGCAGTCCTGTATACACACGTATGTGTCATGCATGTAAAGTGATATCAGGTCACCTTAGGTACGCGATACTGGCACCAGGAGGGTAACGTACACTGTTCCCAGGCCAGTTCCCTGACATCGGACTGAGATCCAGTAAAATTCCAGAGCAGATAGGGAAGTGACCAGTCCAGCCCACAAGAAACAGGTCACAGACTATTAATAGAGGCAAACAGCTAAATTAGACCCGGAGGAGTAAAAGCCGTGAACCCTATGTATGGAGCACGTTTGGGTTTGGAGGGTCATAAAGATCCACCTGTCGCCATAAAAACCAGAGCAGGAGTCTAATTCACCCGCAGGATGGTCCTGAGTGACAGCGGCAGGTGAGTGTGGGTGAGCGAGTGAATGTACGCCCACACAGCCAGGACATGGGCGCCCAGTCCAAGCACAGAGCCTGTAAGTGGCACTGGAGACTTAAAGTGACAGTCCACCTCCTCCCTGCAGCTGTGCGCTATAGAGTCACTGACTCCCTTCCTCCAGCCGTCTCTTCTGCTCGTCACAAGAAAAGGGACCAAAAAACTAAACTTTCCTACAAAACTGCACGTAAAACCCCCCAATGGTGCAAATCCAACTGCAATTTAGGAGAAAAGCTAATTCAGATTAACCCCTTCAATGTGAGAGGACTCCCACGTATTGTTCCACGTTGTTCTCCTGCATTTAAGGGGTTGAAAGTCCCTTGTAGATCACAAATTTACAATTGTTCCCTAAACCAGAATTGCACCACTTTGTTTAGTACATCTGCCTCAATGTGTTGCCCTCTGCAGTCTTCCTTTTTATTGCTGTTCTCAGGGGAATATTAATACAGGGGGTGTATCATATTAATACAGGGGGGCGTATCATATTAATACAGGGGGGCGTATCATATTAATACAGGGGGGTGTATCATATTAATACAGGGGGGCGTATCATATTAATACAGGGGGAGTATCATATTAATACAGGGGGGCGTATCATATTAATACAGGGGGTGTATCATATTAATACAGGGAGCGTATCATATTAATACAGGGGGGCGTATCATATTAATACATGGGGGTGTATCATATTAATACAGGGGGGTGTATCATATTAATACAGAGGGTGTATCATATTAATACAGAGGGTGTATCATATTAATACAGGGGGCGTATCATATTAATACAGGGGGCGTATCATATTAATACAGGGGGGTGTATCATATTAATACAGGGGGGCGTATCATATTAATACAGGGGGGCGTATCATATTAATACAGGTGGACGTATCATATTAATACAGGGGGGCGTATCATATTAATACAGGGGGCGTATCATATTAATACAGGGGGGTGTATCATATTAATACAGGGGGGTGTATCATATTAATACAGGGGGGCGTATCATATTAATACAGGGGACGTATCATATTAATACAGAGGGTGTATCATATTAATACAGGGGACGTATCATATTAATACAGAGGGTGTATCATATTAATACAGGGGGGTGTATCATATTAATACAGGGGGTGTATCATATTAATACAGGGGACGTATCATATTAATACAGAGGGTGTATCATATTAATACAGGGGGGTGTATCATATTAATACAGAGGGTGTATCATATTAATACAGGGGACGTATCATATTAATACAGGGGGGCGTATCATATTAATACAGGGGGGCGTATCATATTAATACAGGGGTGTATCATATTAATACAGGGGGCGTATCATATTAATACAGGGGGGCGTATCATATTAATACAGGGGGCGTATCATATTAATACAGGGGGGTGTATCATATTAATACAGGGGGGTGTATCATATTAATACAGGGGGGCGTATCATATTAATACAGGGGACGTATCATATTAATACAGAGGGTGTATCATATTAATACAGGGGACGTATCATATTAATACAGAGGGTGTATCATATTAATACAGGGGGGTGTATCATATTAATACAGGGGGTGTATCATATTAATACAGGGGACGTATCATATTAATACAGAGGGTGTATCATATTAATACAGGGGGGTGTATCATATTAATACAGAGGGTGTATCATATTAATACAGGGGACGTATCATATTAATACAGGGGGGCGTATCATATTAATACAGGGGGGCGTATCATATTAATACAGGGGTGTATCATATTAATACAGGGGGGTGTATCATATTAATACAGGGGGGTGTATCATATTAATACAGGGGGAGTATCATATTAATACAGGGGGGCGTATCATATTAATACAGGGGGGTGTATCATATTAATACAGGGGGAGTATCATATTAATACAGGGGGGCGTATCATATTAATACAGGGGGGCGTATCATATTAATACAGGGGGCGTATCATATTAATACAGGGGGCGTATCATATTAATACAGGGGGGCGTATCATATTAATACAGGGGACGTATCATATTAATACAGGGGGGTGTATCATATTAATACAGGGGGGTGTATCATATTAATACAGGGGGAGTATCATATTAATACAGGGGGGCGTATCATATTAATACATGGGGGCGTATCATATTAATACATGGGGGTGTATCATATTAATACACGGGGAGTATCATATTAATACAGGGGGTGTATCATATTAATACAGGGGGGTGTATCATATTAATACAGGTGGGCGTATCATATTAATACAGGGGGAGTATCATATTAATACAGGGGGGGTGTATCATATTAATACAGGGGGGCGTATCATATTAATACAGGGGGCATATCATATTAATACATGGGCATATTATATTAACAGGGCTCAAAATTTCCACTCGCCACTACCCAATGGCGAGTGAAAATTTAACCCTGGCGAGTAGAAATTCAGCCCTGGCGAGTAGAAATTCAGCCCTGGTGGGTATGCTATGGCTTGCAGTGGCGAGTAACTTTTAAGGCCTGGCTAGTAACAAAGGACTTCATATTAATACAGGGTGGCGTATCCGGACGTTCTCAGGGCGATATTAATACAGGGGGGGGGGTGTATCCAGCAGTTTTCAGGGGATATTAATACATGGGACGTATCCGCCTGTTCTCAGGGGACTATTAATACAGGGGTGTATCCGGCTGTTCTCGGGGGAAGGTATTAATACATGGGGCGTATCCGCCTGTTCTCAGGGGAATATTAATACATGGGGTGTAACCGGCTGTTCTCAGGGGAATATTAATACATGGGGTGTATCCGGCTGTTCTCAGGGGAATATTAATACATGGGGCGTATCCGCCTGTTCTCAGGGGAATATTAATACATGGGGTGTATCCGGCCGTTCTCAGGGGAATATTAATACAGGGGTGTATCCGGCCGTTCTCAGGGGAATATTAATACAGGGGTGTATCCGGCTGTTCTCAGTGGGAGGTATTAATACATGGGGCATATCTGGCTGTTCTCAGGGGAATATTAATACAGGGGTGTATCTGGCCTTTCTCAGGGGAATATTAATACATGGGGCATATCCGCCCGTTCTCAGGGGAATATTAATACCTGAGCGTATCTGGATGGTCTCAGGGGAATGTTAAGCCTATGGAGGCGGACATGACAGTAACTTGCAGGATGCCGGGTCCATGCAGGCGGACATGACAGTAACTGGCAGGATGACATGGCCATGGAGACGGACATGACAGTTACTGGCAGGATGTCAGGTCCATGGAGGAGGAGGACATGACAGTTACTGGCAGGATGTCAGGTCCATGGAGGCGGACATGACAGTTACTGGCAGGATATCAGGTCCATGGAGGAGACATGACAGTTACTGGCAGGATGACAGGCCCATGGGGGAGGACATGACAGTTACTGGCAGGATGTCAGGTCCATGGAGGAGGACATGACAGTTACTGGCAGGATGTCAGGTCCATGGAGGAGGACATGACAGCAGGATGTCAGGTCCATGGAGGAGGACATGACAGTTACTGGCAGGATGACATGGCCATGGAGACGGACATGACAGTTACTGGCAGGATATCAGGTCCATGGAAGCAGACATGACAGTTACTGGCAGGATGACAGGCCCATGGAGGAGGACATGACAGTTACTGGCAGGATATCAGGTCCATGGAGGCGGACATGACAGTTACTGGCAGGATGACAGGCCCATGGAGGAGGACATGACAGTTACTGGCAGGATATCAGGTCCATGGAGGCGGACATGACAGTTACTGGCAGGATGACAGGCCCAGGGGGGAGGACATGACAGTTACTGGCAGGATGTCAGGTCCATGGAGGAGGACATGACAGTTACTGGCAGGATGTCAGGTCCATGGAGGAGGACATGACAGTTACTGGCAGGATATCAGGTCCATGGAGGCGGACATGACAGTTACTGGCAGGATGACAGGCCCAGGGGGGAGGACATGACAGTTACTGGCAGGATGTCAGGTCCATGGAGGAGGACATGACAGTTACTGGCAGGATGTCAGGTCCATGGAGGAGGACATGACAGTTACTGGCAGGATGTCAGGTCCATGGAGGAGGACATGACAGTTACTGGCAGGATATCAGGTCCATGGAGGAGGACATGACAGTTACTGGCAGGATATCAGGTCCATGGAGGAGGACATGACAGTTACTGGCAGGATGTCAGGTCCATGGAGGAGACATGACTGTTACTGGCAGGATGTCAGGTCCATGGAGGAGGACATGACAGTTACTGGCAGGATGTCAGGTCCATGGAGGAGGACATGACAGTTACTGGCAGGATGTCAGGACCATGGAGGAGGACATGACAGTTACTGGCAGGATGTCAGGTCCATGGAGTAACTGTAACAGGGCATGGATATGAAAATAATAATAAGTCTGTTGTGTCTGAGCGCGGGTACCATGTACCCTATATGCAGTGTAAAGATGGCACTGCACAGCACACAGGGCTGAGTTCATATTATTTATTCAAAGCTACAGTCATGTTAAGTGGTAAAGCTGTGCCACTTTTTTTGGTTCGGGTAGTGCCAGCTGGGTCTCACTCACTACTGATGAGAATGGGTCTGAGGGTTTTCACTGGGCCTGACACTGTAGCTCTATTGCCCCCTTTTTAATCAGGACTTGGAAGGCACCTCCATTAATTACTTCATAGACAGCAATAATCTCTTTTCTTCCAAACGTGTTGTTACAACAAATTCATGTGAAGTGCTGGTTCTTATTTTGAGGGTAAATTCCCTCAGCCTCTCCCGTGGGTGATACGCCAGTTCATACAGTGAGCCAGCCTGGCATCCGGGTGCGGAGAAGTACATTCCTACATCGCTGTAATGTTCCTACTTATAAATAAACTTTTACTAGACAGACCTGGACATAGCTTCCATTCCTTAAAGGGGAACTACGGGCTAGGAATAAGTGGCCATTTATTTAGAAGAATTACTTAGGTAGAGGTCTTCCAGGCAGCAGCCAAGTTATGTAGTATTTAAATTTTTTTTTTTTTAGGTTTTTGTTTTTTTTTATCTCTGTCTTGTAGCCCAATGCAAACTGCTTGTTTAAACATCTTATGACCCTTGAGATCCACCCTGGTCTGTTATAGTCTATTATTTGTTTGGAGGAGGTTCACCTAGTAGAGCTACCATATATGTGAAGCAGCAGACATAAAACCAAGTCATACCAAATGATACCATGTCATACCAAGTGATACCATGTCATACCAAATGATACCATGTCATACCAAGTGATACCATGTCATACTGAGTCATACCAAGTGATACTGTATCATACTGAGTCATACCAAGTGATACCGGGTCATATTGAGTCATACCAAGTGATATTGAGTCATAGTGTGAAGGACAACTACTTACGTGGTGTAATCTGTTAACCCCTTAAAGACCGGCACATGCACCACGGGGAATTTTTTTTTTTCTATAGTTCCGGTTCAGGGTTCCCCGAGTGGTGTGCAGCTGCGTGGGAAGCCCTGAATTCCATGACGCGCGAGGACCGTCACCGGTCCTTAATTGCCGGCCAGCCTTGACACTCCAGGCACGGTGCTGGACGTTAAGGGATTAAACAAATTAAGAGCCACTTACTCCTATGGAACAGCTCCTTTTAAAAAGGAACACTAAACACCTAAAAATGAAATATACATTTAAAGAAACACTAACTCCTCCTAATAGTAGTCCCGTATACACAAAGTTATCTTAATTGGGGCTGAAAATCCCTGTGGCCTCTATGAATCAATTCTGTGTGGATCGGTTACCCAAGAATTGATAGAAATATAGATCTCGACTGCAAACAAGAAAGTCCAACCCACCCAGTGCGTCCAACTCATCCAGTGCGCCCAACCCACCCAGTGCACCCATCCCACCCAGTGCGCCCAACTCATCCAGTGCCCCCAACTCATCCAGTGCGCCCATCCCACCCAGTGCACCCAACTCATCCAGTGCCCCCAACTCATCCAGTGCCCCCAACTCATCCAGTGCATCCAACTCATCCAGTGCGCCCATCCCACCCAGTGCACCCATCTCACCCAGTGCACCCATCCCACCCAGTGCACCCAACTCATCCAGTGCCCCCAACTCATCCAGTGCGCCCATCCCACCCAGTGCACCCATCCCACCCAGTGCCCCCAACCCATCCAGTGCGCACATCCCACCCAGTGCGCCCAACTCATCCAGTGCCCCCAACTCATCCAGTGCGCCCATCCCACCCAGTGCACCCAACTCATCCAGTGCCCCCAACTCATCCAGTGCCCCCAACTCATCCAGTGCATCCAACTCATCCAGTGCGCCCATCCCACCCAGTGCACCCATCTCACCCAGTGCACCCATCCCACCCAGTGCACCCAACTCATCCAGTGCCCCCAACTCATCCAGTGCGCCCATCCCACCCAGTGCGCCCATCCCACCCAGTGCCCCCAACCCATCCAGTGCGCACATCCCACCCAGTGCGTCCAACTCATCCAGTGCGCCCATCCCACCCAGTGCCCCCAACCCATCCAGTGCGCCCATCCCACCCAGTGCACCCATCCCACCCAGTGCGCCCATCCCACCCAGTGCGTCCAACTCATCCAGTGCGCCCATCCCACCCAGTGCCCCCAACTCATCCAGTGCGCCCATCCCACCCCACTGCACGCCCATCCCACCCAGTGCACCCAACTCATCCAGTGCGCCCAACTCATCCAGTGCCCCCAACTCATCCAGTGCGCCCATCCCACCCAGTGCGTCCAACTCATCCAGTGCCCCCAACTCATCCAGTGCGCCCATCCCACCCAGTGCGCCCAACTCATCCAGTGCGCCCATCCCACCCAGTGTGCCCATCCCACCCAGTGCGCCCATCCCACCCAGTGCGCCCAACTCATCCAGTGCCCCCAACTCATCCAGTGCGCCCATCCCACCCAGTGCACCCAACTCATCCAGTGCACCCAACTCATCCAGTGCGCCCATCCCACCCAGTGCGCCCATCCCACCCAGTGCACCCAACTCATCCAGTGCACCCAACTCATCCAGTGCGCCCAACTCATCCAGTGCGCCCATCCCACCCAGTGCGCCCAACTCATCCAGTGCGCCCATCCCACCCAGTGCGCCCATCCCACCCAGTGCCCCCAACTCATCCAGTGCCCCCAACTCATCCAGTGCATCCAACTCATCCAGTGCCCCCAACTCATCCAGTGCGCCCATCCCACCCAGTGCCCCCAACCCATCCAGTGCGCACATCCCACCCAGTGCGTCCAACTCATCCAGTGCGCCCATCCCACCCAGTGCGCCCATCCCACCCAGTGCGCCCATCCCACCCAGTGCGTCCAACTCATCCAGTGCGCCCATCCCACCCAGTGCCCCCAACTCATCCAGTGCCCCCAACTCATCCAGTGCGCCCATCCCACCCAGTGCGTCCAACTCATCCAGTGCCCCCAACTCATCCAGTGCGCCCATCCCACCCAGTGCGCCCAACTCATCCAGTGCGCCCATCCCACCCAGTGCGCCCAACTCATCCAGTGCGCCCATCCCACCCAGTGTGCCCATCCCACCCAGTGCGCCCATCCCACCCAGTGCGCCCATCCCACCCAGTGCGCCCAACTCATCCAGTGCCCCCAACTCATCCAGTGCGCCCATCCCACCCAGTGCACCCAACTCATCCAGTGCACCCAACTCATCCAGTGCGCCCATCCCACCCAGTGCGCCCATCCCACCCAGTGCACCCAACTCATCCAGTGCGCCCAACTCATCCAGTGCGCCCAACTCATCCAGTGCGCCCATCCCACCCAGTGCGCCCAACTCATCCAGTGCGCCCATCCCACCCAGTGCGCCCATCCCACCCAGTGCCCCCAACTCATCCAGTGCCCCCAACTCATCCAGTGCGCCCATCCCACCCAGTGCGCCCAACTCATCCAGTGCGCCCATCCCACCCAGTGCACCCAACTCATCCAGTGCGCCCAACTCATCCAGTGCACCCATCCCACCCAGTGCACCCAACTCATCCAGTGCCCCCAACTCATCCAGTGCGCCCATCCCACCCAGTGCGCCCATCCCACCCAGTGCACCCAACTCATCCAGTGCGCCCAACTCATCCAGTGCGCCCATCCCACCCAGTGCACCCAACTCATCCAGTGCACCCATCCCACCCAGTGCACCCAACTCATCCAGTGCACCCATCCCACCCAGTGCGCCCATCCCACCCAGTGCGCCCATCCCTCCCAGTGCGCCCAACTCATCCAGTGCGCCCAACTCATCCAGTGCACCCAACTCATCCAGTGCGCCCATCCCACCCAGTGCGCCCATCCCACCCAGTGCGCCCAACTCATCCAGTGCGCCCAACTCATCCAGTGCGCCCAACTCATCCAGTGCACCCATCCCACCCAGTGCGCCCATCCCACCCAGTGCACCCAACTCATCCAGTGCGCCCATCCCACCCAGTGCGCCCAACTCATCCAGTGCGCCCATCCCACCCAGTGCGCCCATCCCACCCAGTGCGCCCAACTCATCCAGTGCGCCCAACTCATCCAGTGCACCCATCCCACCCCACTGCACGCCCAACCCACCCAGTGCACCCAACTCATCCAGTGCACCCAACTCATCCAGTGCGCCCATCCCACCCAGTGCCCCCAACTCATCCAGTGCGCCCATCCCACCCAGTGCGCCCATCCCACCCAGTGCCCCCAACTCATCCAGTGCGCCCATCCCACCCAGTGCGCCCATCCCACCCAGTGCGCCCAACTCATCCAGTGCGCCCATCCCACCCAGTGCGCCCAACTCATCCAGTGCGCCCATCCCACCCAGTGCGCCCAACTCATCCAGTGCGCCCATCCCACCCAGTGCCCCCAACTCATCCAGTGCACCAACTCATCCAGTGCCCCTATTTCCCTATCTCCTAAAATACTCAGTCTCACAATAGTCTATCCCAGTCATTTCTGAATTCCCTAATAGTATTATTCCTTACCACCTCTGCTGGGAGGATGTTGATTGAGTCTATCACCCTTTCTGCAAAGTACAACCTACACTCATAACCTCTGAATTTTACACCATCTAATCATGAGACCCTGACCTCTTGTTCTGTATCCCTCTTTTTCTGAAAAATGCTTCTCTCCTGAGCTGTACTAAATCCCTGCACACAGTGCTCCAGGTGAGGCCTTACCTGAGATGTATAGAGTCTCTTCCTGCATAACCAAGAATCGGCTTTACTTTGTACTACTGCTTTACTGCACTGCTTGCCTACCTTCATCTGCCATAACACCACCCAAGTCCCTTTCCCCTGATGTTTTGTCAGCACAGTAGAGTGAAGCCTGTATTTCACCTCTGGTTTTCTGTGTTCTGTGTTCAAAATGAATTCTCTCTCTCTTTTTGGCATTACATTTTAGATCCCATATTCTTATCAATTCCTCTGATTTTCCTAAATCCTCTTGCATTTGGTTTATCCCTCCTGGACAATCAAGTCTGGAAAAAAGTCACACCTAACCTGGAATATCTCCAGTAATGAAGAGAATAGGCCCTAGAACTGACCTATGTGACCCTCAGTTAGTGACCGGTCCTTCCTCTGAATAATCATTTTGTCTTAATCATGTTGAACTTCCTGTCACTGATTGCAAGCTGCACAAATGAAAATTACCATTCAGTGACTGTACAGAACAGCATGAGGATTAGACTTTAGAGATACAATCTTGGGTTACGGAATTATAAATTTATATAAAACTCCCCACTTTTAGTCGTTAGTCTTTACTTAAAGTGGAACTTTCACCCGTTATAACAGGTAGTAACTAGCTTTATAATATATATGTTACCTCTGAAATGTATCTGATTATAAAGAAATCCTTTATTGTAGGAGACTGACAGGCAGGTTAGTGCAGTCTGAGCGCTGCTCCGTCAGTCCTTCCGGTTACCATGTGGCACACTGCAGTGCTTCTCAATAGAGACCAGGACTGACAGCGGGGCATGCAGGCAAGATGTCTGCACTGGTGTCTGGCTTCCCGTCTCCTACAATAAAGGATTTCTTTATAATCGGATACATTCCAGAGGTAACATATACATTATACAGCTAGTCGCTACCTGCTTAATTATTGCAGGGCGACTTTATATCGGGTGAAAGTTCCGCTTTAATTCCGATTAAAAGGGAAAGCTTTCAGGAGCTATAGATGACATATATGAAGGTACACATATTATCCTATATTAGAATTCCTAAGGATGTTTGTCAGTATCAGCCGCAGCCTGTTCAGGCAGTCAGTACAGTGCATGACTGCAGCGCCACCAGTGTTGGCCCGTGTACACGGGCTTTAAAACTAGTATATATATATATATATTTATATAAAACACAATAGTGATCAATTTGGGGGAAGTACCCGCAGGATGTGTGTAAAATGAACCGACTGGATGATAGAGATGTTCCACACACATACGCATCCAAGTCATTCCGACCAGAACTTCTTCCTCTACTGCGCTTACAATAAACGCGTTGGGCTGCCCATTTCTGGCCTCTTTAGCAGAGAAGAGTGTTTTGAGACCCAGCAGAGCACAGAACGCATTGATATTTCCATCCGTTTCACCCCCTTCTGGCACTCGAACGGTTGTTAAAGTGGACATGTCACATTGAACTTGTTTGCCTATTTTTAAAACCTCACTGAAGTCTGTTTATGTATCGTGTTAGTCTAAAGATCAGCAGATTAATTGGTCAGGAGATTTAATTCACTTTATTTTTGTGAGGGGATCGCTCAGACTACAGGACTCTGTTCTAATGAAGCCAGCAGAGAAGCACAGACCTTAATGAGCCTTCCAGAGATATAACTGTATCAGTGTCTCCTGAACAACGCATTTCATACTCTTCTGGCAGTTTTGAGTGAAGGTTTCCAATATGGAAACTAAAATGAATGGTGACAGGTCCTCTTAAAGGGATAGTAACGTTTCATAATAAAAGCAGCTCTAATTAATCATCATAGTATTTGGACTCTGGAGAGTGTTATTTCAATACTGTCAGAGTTGTAGTACAAGAGTAATTAAATGATAATGTATCCCGTCCCGCCCCTTTTACTGATGTAACACTGTTCAGCCAGATCAGAAGGGAGGTGCCCAGGTACACTGCAGAGAGGGACAATCTTCAATTATGATAAGGGAAAAACCTGAACAACTTGTCAAGGGGGGCAGGGCTTTCATTGTTCTCACAGGAAGAAGATTGTCCCCTTCTGTTATCTGTCTGGTCTATGGACTGGATTCCACATCTGAGAAGAGATGACTTACACTAGGTAAAAGGGGCAGGGCTTTCATTGTTCTCATAGGAAGAAGATTGTCCCCTTCTGTTATCTGTCTGGTCTATGGACTGGATTCCACATCTGAGAAGAGATGGCTTACACTAGGTAAAAGGGGCAGGGCTTTCATTGTTCTCATAGGAAGAAGATTGTCCCCTTCTGTTATCTGTCTGGTCTATGGACTGGATTCCACATCTGAGAAGAGATGGCTTACACTAGGTAAAAGGGGGGAAGGCTTTCATTGTTCTCATAGGAAGAAGATTGTCCCCTGCTGTTATCTGTCTGGTCTATGGACTGGATTCCACATCTGAGAAGAGATGGCTTACACTAGGTAAAAGGGGCGGGGCTTTCATTGTTCTCATAGGAAGAAGATTGCCCCCTTCTGTTATCTGTCTGGTCTATGGACTGGATTCCACATCTGAGAAGAGATGGCTTACACTAGGTAAAAGGGGCGGGAGGGGGAAACTTTGCTTGTGAATATCTCTCAAACCATAAAGGTTTGAGAGATAAGACTTATATCGTTCTTCATGTCTTTTTAATGCCTACAAAATAAAATAAATATATCTTTATTACTATCCCTTTAACCCCTGAAGACTAGAGAAGTGTGTAATATATTGGTTTGCAATGTGTGTTAACCTCTGGTCTACAAGGAGTTAAGCTGTATATAGCTCTCTCCATAGACTGAAGGGGACAGGTTGGCACAAGCTCCAATTGGCTTCAGCAATATCAGAAAGGAATATCCAAATGCCCAGGTGGGGGTAAGCTAATACTCTACTAATTGACATTAACCCTGTGCTGTTAACACATTGATAATAATGAGAACAGACTGTGTCAGGAGAGAGGTCATTAGCAAGAAGCCAGCTGGACTGATCTGACCACAGAGTGACCATAGTGACCAGCAGAGACAGCTGGGCCCGGGAGGCAGGAATCTGACAGGAATCTCTCCTGCAGCACGTCCTGCGGGTAAAACACTTATATATATATATATACACACACACACACACAATGAACATCTGCTCCGATCGTTACACTAATAATAGATGTATTGCGGGGGTAGAATTATCCCCCCGTATAATAAATAGTGACACTGAGAATGGCAGGATTACTCAACAAGAGATTAGATTACGGGTCCAAGTAAAATCTGGGGAAATGGGACCCTCTGGCTCCTTATTCGGGAAATTCTCAGGGAACGTGAACAACAACACACATTTTGCTTCCACCGCTATACAACCTGAGGCCCCATTTGGTCTCTCTTTAAAGTAACAGTAACCTATTATTAGGACTTAAAATTTTCCTGTAACATTAAACTGTCTGTACAAATTATTTTTCATATTCACCAATTATTATTTTTTTTTTTTTTGTACATCTTTATGTTGCTGATAGTGAACTCCCTGGATCTGTTTCCACAGAGCTTTCTGGTCAGCAATTGTGAAAACAGGGAGAAGGATACATTGTAACGCTATCCCTGCATCACCAAGTGTTCTTCGTGCTGTATGTAACAGACTGGCTTTTCTGCATTGTATCTACCTTTTTTATACTGTATGGTTATACCTACTTTCACAGTCCTTAACAGAAAGCTCTGTGTGAGCTCAACGGCAGGGAAATTGAAGTTAAAATAATATAAATATGTATATATAATAGGTCAGGAAGATAAAAATTATAAAATTACAGGCAACTTGAATTGACGTGCACTTGCAGAATATGCAGTGAGGTTAAAATAAAAGATTACCGTCACTTTAACACTCAGGCTTTAGTCAGATATCTGTATAAGCCTCTAAATCCCATAACTGCGCTCAGTCACCACAGCTCTCTACAAGGCAGATTTTTTTGTGTGTTAAAGTATTTTACCAGGAAGAATACATTGAGATATGCACTGGACTCATTTTATTTACCTCAGAAAGGTGAAAGGCTGAGCTGAACCTGCCGGGAATAGAACCTGTAACCTCACGTCTGAGCAGATTGTACAGCTGGTGAATTAACCAACCGAGCCGTCTCACCAGCTTTGTGGTGAATTCTGTAACCTAAACCTTATAGCACAGCTGTCACCCCGTGCAATGTTTTTATTTTCACCAAGTGAATCCCAGAGATCGTTATCCAATTTCTCTTATCGCAATAATATCCCGGAGATCGTTATCCGATTTCTCTTATCATAATATCCTGGAGATCGTTATCTGATTTCTCTTATCATAATAATATCCCAGAGATCGTTATCCGATTCCTCTTATCATAATAATATCCCAAAGATCGTTATCAGATTTCTCTTATCGCAATAATATCCCGGAGATCGTTATCCGATTTCTCTTATCATAATAATATCCCAGAGATCGTTATCCGATTTCTCTTATCACAATAATATCCCAAAGATCGTTATCTACAGCAGAATCCTGGAATTTCACTACTTTGGGTACAAATATAATGGGGAAGAGCAATGAGCAATGTATAGCTTTTAACCGTTTGAATGCTAGAGAGGTCTCGAGCGCATTCCTGCTTTGTAACATAGTATCTCACTAACACAGCATGTCACCAACATAGTAACATCGTATCTCACTAACACAGCACGTCACCAACACAGTAACATAGTATCTCACTAACACAGCACGTCACCAACATAGTAACATCGTATCTCACTAACACAGCACGTCACCAACATAGTAACATTGTATCTCACTAACACAGCACGTCACCAACACAGTAACATAGTATCTCACTAACACAGCACGTCACCAACACAGTAACATAGTATCTCACTAACACAGCATGTCACCAACACAGTAACATAGTATCTCACTAACACAGCAAGTCACCAACACAGTAACATAGTATCTCACTAACACAGCAAGTCACCAACACAGTAACATAGTATCTCACTAACACAGCATGTCACCAACACAGTAACATAGTATCTCACTAACACAGCATGTCACCAACACAGTAACATAGTATCTCACTAACACAGCATGTCACCAACACAGTAACATAGTATCTCACTAACACAGCATGTCACCAACACAGTAACATAGTATCTCACTAACACAGCAAGTCACCAACACAGTAACATAGTATCTCACTAACACAGCAAGTCACCAACATAGTAACATAGTATCTCACTAACACAGCATGTCACCAACACAGTAACATAGTATCTCACTAACACAGCATATCACCAACACAGTAACATAGTATCTCACTAACACAGCATATCACCAACACAGTAACATAGTATCTCACTAACACAGCATGTCACTGTGCTGTTTTCCCAAATAACCACGACACGCTGGTACTCTTTAAGGAGCCTATACAGTAGCTCCGTTTATTAAGGGGTTAACAGCAACGGGAGTAACTGGGGGAAGAATGCTGGCAAGCGTCCAAGTCCCTGCTCCGTCGGCACGTCTGTTCCAGTCCCTGGGTTCAAATGGAATGGCGCCAAAAATGTCTCTGAGAGAGACAAAGGGGCAGGATGAAGCGGATGCCTCTCTGCGCATCCGCTTCCGACTGGTAGCTGCTTCCGGTAGGCGGCGGCCCGGTTGCCATGGCAACCTGCCGCATTTGGACACCACAGTCACCAACATAGTAACATAGTATCTCACTAACACAGCACGTCACCAATATAGTAACATCGTATCTCACTAACACAGCATGTCACCAACACAGTAACATCGTATCTCACTAACACAGCACGTCACCAACACAGTAACATAGTATCTCACTAACACAGCACGTCACCAATATAGTAACATCGTATCTCACTAACACAGCATGTCACCAACACAGTAACATCGTATCTCACTAACACAGCACGTCACCAACACAGTAACATAGTATCTCACTAACACAGCACGTCACCAATATAGTAACATAGTATCTCACTAACACAGCACGTCACCAACACAGTAACATTGTATCTCACTAACACAGCACGTCACCAACACAGTAACATCGTATCTCACTAACACAGCACGTCACCAACACAGTAACATAGTATCTCACTAACACAGCACGTCACCAACACAGTAACATAGTATCTCACTAACACAGCACGTCACCAACACAGTAACATCGTATCTCACTAACACAGCACGTCACCAACACAGTAACATAGTATCTCACTAACACAGCACGTCACCAACACAGTAACATAGTATCTCACTAACACAGCACGTCACCAACACAGTAACATCGTATCTCACTAACACAGCACGTCACCAATATAGTAACATCGTATCTCACTAACACAGCACGTCACCAACACAGTAACATCGTATCTCACTAACACAGCACGTCACCAACACAGTAACATAGTATCTCACTAACACAGCACGTCACCAACACAGTAACATCGTATCTCACTAACACAGCACGTCACCAACACAGTAACATCGTATCTCACTAACACAGCACGTCACCAATATAGTAACATAGTATCTCACTAACACAGCACGTCACCAACACAGTAACATCGTATCTCACTAACACAGCACGTCACCAACACAGTAACATCGTATCTCACTAACACAGCACGTCACCAATATAGTAACATAGTATCTCACTAACACAGCACGTCACCAACACAGTAACATCGTATCTCACTAACACAGCACGTCACCAACACAGTAACATAGTATCTCACTAACACAGCACGTCACCAATATAGTAACATAGTATCTCACTAACACAGCACGTCACCAACACAGTAACATTGTATCTCACTAACACAGCACGTCACCAACACAGTAACATCGTATCTCACTAACACAGCACGTCACCAATATAGTAACATAGTATCTCACTAACACAGCACGTCACCAACACAGTAACATTGTATCTCACTAACACAGCACGTCACCAACACAGTAACATTGTATCTCACTAACACAGCACGTCACCAACACAGTAACATTGTATCTCACTAACACAGCACGTCACCAACACAGTAACATTGTATCTCACTAACACAGCACGCCACCAACACAGTAACATTGTATCTCACTAACACAGCACGTCACCAATATAGTAACATAGTATCTCACTAACACAGCACGTCACCAACACAGTAACATTGTATCTCACTAACACAGCACGTCACCAACACAGTAAAAAAGTTGATGAGGCTGAAAAAAAGATGTGTCCATCAAGTCCATCCCAGGCCATATCACCCCTGTTGATCCAGAGGGCGAAAGAAAACTAAAAAAAAAAAAATTGAAGCAATTTCCAATTAAGCCCCAAGTGGGTAAAAAAGATTTCCATAACTTTAATGCCCTTACTGGAAAAAAATCCCTGTCTTTGTTTCAGATGAAAGAACCTTTCCTCTAGTTCTAATGCTTGACCTCTTGTTTTTTACTCAGTTGTTTGAGTAGATAGTTCAGTTATGGCTCTTTATCCATTTCATAGTGGTCTTTAAGTGAGGTGTCCAGTACCTTTTTCTACGCATGAAATATCCTTAAATGTTTTTTCTAAAATAAAAGTAATATTATATGAAAGAAAATGCTGTACCAGCCCTAGCTTTTTTTGAATATTTCAGATATATGGTATTCCATGTGCTGGGGGAATCCATTTCCCTTTGCGTTCCTCACTTTCTGGTCAGGAGGCTGCACTGTACTGTGGGAGACAGAAGGAGGCGTGCAAACAGACATTACAGCAATAAAGGTTAATAAACTGGCCAAGTTAGTCTTTAAACTGGACATGAAAACAATATATGAACTGGTGCATGAACTGGCCAAAATTAGTATATAAACTGGACATTACAGCAAAATATTAAGTGTACAGCAAGACACAAAATGGGTATATTAGCGTATAAACTGGACATCCCAGCCGGACACAAACTGGGTATATTAGCGTATAAACTGGACATCCCAGCCGGACACAAACTGGGTATATTAGCGTATAAGCTGGACATCCCAGCCGGACACAAACTGGGTATATTAGCGTATAAGCTGGACATCCCAGCCGGACACAAACTGGGTATATTAGCGTATAAGCTGGACATCCCAGCCGGACACAAGCTGGGTATATTAGCGTATAAACTGGACATCCCAGCCGGACACAAACTGGGTATATTAGCGTATAAAATGGACATCCCAGCCGGACACAAACTGGGTATATTAGCGTATAAACTGGACAACCCAGCCGGACAAAAACTGGGTATATTAGCGTATAAAATAGACATCCCAGCCGGACACAAACTGGGTATATTAGTGTATAAAATAGACACCCCAGCCGGACAAAAACTGGGTATATTAGCATATAAAATAGACATCCCAGTCGGACACAAACTGGGTAAATTTGTGTCAGGCCAGAAACCCGCCCGAATACCTGACTGGACTGGACGGAGCTCCTATTACCCAAAGATCTACCAGTAACTCTCAAGGAACTTGTTGCAGATGCCTTATCTAGTTGACGCCATATAAACTAGTAAATAAAACTGACCACATTAGTCTATAAACTGGACATTAGAGCAGTAAGTAAACGGGTAAATAAAACTGACCACCTTAGTATATAAACTGGACATACTGGACATTAGAGCAATATATAAACTGGACATTAGAGCAGCACGTAAACTGGTAAATAACACTGACCACATTAGTATATAAACTGGACATTACAGCAGAATATACATTGGACATTAGAGCAGTATGTAAATTGGTAAATAAAATGGACCACATTATTATATAAACTGGACATTAAAGCAGTATGTAAACTGGTAGATAAATGTCCAAATCAGTAAATAAACACTGTTCACTATAAACTAGGAGGCACAAATGTAGTAAAGTTGATACCTTTATTGGATAACTAAGCAGATTTAGAATGCAGCTTTCAAGACCTCTCAGGTCTCTTCTCTGACATGTTATCTATACACCTGAGGAGGAGACCTAAAGGGTCTTGAAAGCTGGCATTCTAAATCTGCTTAGTTATCCAATAAAGGTATCAACTTGACTACATTTGTGCCTCCTGTATTTGTACGGTTAACACGGTACCAACTCTCCTCTATTATCACTATAAACTAGACACAGGTCTCTGGCACAAGTTGCATTTTTTCGTCACAATTAAGTGCCCCTTGATAGAGAGGATTTCAGTGTATTGTAAAGCAATTCAAGGGGTTCTATTCCCAATTTAAATCAACAGTAATCTGACAGATGTTTATTCAGTATGAAGTCGGTTACCCCAGAATGACTCCGCTTTATACAGAAGACCACAATTCCTTTATTTAGCCTTTCAATACCAAAAATATATGAACTGAAAATTTCACTTCAAGACACAGAAAACGATGATAAAACAGGTTTGTGATGTGATGTGAGGAGACAGCTCGGCTCTCGTCTGTAACGTGGGGATCACAGTAATGAACCATGAAACCCGCAGGAAGAGACGGATCCCGGCAGCCGCTGGAACAAAGGGGCGTTCACCTAAAGGAATCTGCTTTGTGCTCCATACGAAGGCAGATGTATCACCATGCTGCACAACTGTATTAGCATTAACATCATCATTGTGAGCGTTTGTGTCGGATTAGTGAAGATAAGAGCGACGAGAGAGAGAAGGTTTTTACACAAGTGGATTAGTGACTCTGTAAATCATTTATCATTGTTTGAGACGTTGGAGATCTCTGTAGCTTCCAAGGGGTTAATAAGCCGCATTTAAATCAGTTGGAACATTTGTCTCCAATACTGCAGATGGTTTACTCCAGTTAGTCCACTATTATTGTGTAGAGAAAGACGTAAGAATCATTCTTATTTTACCTTAAAGGGATAGTAATACTTCGTTTTATCTTTATTTTATTTTGTAGGCATTAAAAAACATGAAGAACGATTTAAGTCTTATCTCTCAAACCTTTATGGTTTGAGAGATATTCACAAGCAAAGTTTCCCCTCCCGCCCCTTTTACCTAGTGTAAGCCATCTCTTCTCAGATGTGGAATCCAGTCCATAGACCAGACAGATAACAGCAGGGGACAATCTTCTTCCTATGAGAACAATGAAAGTCCTGCCCCCCTTTTTCCTAGTGTAAGCCATCTCTTCTCAGATGTGGAATCCAGTCCATAGACCAGACAAATAACAGCAGGGGACAATCTTCTTCCTATGAGAACAATGAAAGCCCTGCTCCTTTTACCTAGTGTAAGCCATCTCTTCTCAGATGTGGAATCCAGTCCATAGACCAGACAGATAACAGAAGGGGACAATCTTCTTCCTATGAGAACAATGAAAGCCCTGCCCTTTTTACCTAGTGTAAGTCATCTCTTCTCAGATGTGGAATCCAGTCCATAGACCAGACAGATAACAGAAGGGGACAATCTTCTTCCTATGAGAACAATGAAAGCCCTGCCCCCCTTGACAAGTTTTTCAGGTTTTTCCCTTATCTTAATTGAAGATTGTCCCTCTCTGCAGTCTACCTGGGCACCTCCCTTCTGATCTGGCTGAGCAGTGTTACATCAGTAAAAGGGGCAGGAGGGGGACACTTTGTCATTGAATTACTCTTGTACTACAACTCTGACAGAATTGATATAACACTCTCCAAAGTCAAAATACTATGATGATTAATTAGAGCTGCTTTTATTATGAAACATTACTATCCCTTTAACAACCCTGGACGTGCCAGGACTGTCACACTTAAAGACCGGGGACGGTCCTGGCACATCATGGAATACCAGAGTCCGGCCCCAGAATCCAATGCGCAAAAGAAAAAAAAAAAAAAAAAAAAGACCCATGGCCCCTAACTGTGGCCTTGCGTTGCGATGGCTGGTCATTAAAGGGTTAAAATGTAAATATCACCTTGAATTTTCTTTACATATTTAAAAGTGAAAATGTCCTGGCACAGCACAGAGCTTCATTAGCATATGGAATGTCACTGACAACCTTCATTAGCATATGCCACATTACTGAAAGGCTTAATTAGCATATGAGATGTCACTGATGGCCTTAATTAGCATATACTACATTACTGAAAAGGCTTCATTAGCATATGAAACATCATTGATAGCCTTAATTAGCATATAACAAGTTAACGAAAAGGCATAATTAGCACATGAAACATCACTGAAAACCTCACGGGTACCTCGTATGGTGTGAATGTCTCCTGAACTGTACGTTTACTGGTATTTTGGATAACATGACTCATACACGCGGTTTTTAAACAGGAAAACGATAATGATGAAAGTTACACTTTAAAGTATATATGCCATGTGCTGTTTTCCTGCAGGTTGGGGGAAGCCATTTTCCCGTGCACACCCCACTTCCTGCTGTGTCTTACATGGTACAGCCTCCTGACCAGGAAGTGAGGCGTGCAATGGAAAACGGCTTCCCCCAGCCAGCTGAAACACAGCACATGGAATATTAAATACGTCATATGAAGAGTGTATATAAATAATTTGAATGTTACTGCATAATGTTTCATGTAAGTAAAATCTTTAGAAATTAGATTTTTTAACCCCTTCAATGCTCAATGGGTTAAATAAAGATTCGACTAGTCACTAGGAGCTGAGGATTTAAGTGCAGATTCAGATCCCTAAAAGGTATCCTGGCCTGAGGTCCATCCATCATTATTTGGCTGATTACTCTCTACAGTAGGCTGACCAGATCTCACCTTTATCCGGGGACACATAGGAAATAGACATTTTTCAGTACTTCACTGAAATCAAAGCAGTCCTGCAGTATGCATTTTTCCTGTGTCCCCGGTTAAAGGTGAGGTCTGGTCACCCTACTCTACAGGGGAATCTCACAGACCCTCACAGGCAAAGTCTTTAGGATTTTCCTCCTTGGGCCCAGAAGAGCCATTTGGTGGTTAGTCCTTTAGATTAACTTGCTGGCGTCAGACAGGGAAATCCTTAAATCATGGTTAGTGATCCACAAGGACCCCTACACTGTCATTCCTGTTCTACACGGTGCGCTCCCATCTGCCTCTGTTCGTCTAATGTTAATGAGATCTGCAAAATGGCAGAACATCTTATTTAGTAGAAAACTAGGTAAGAAGAGAGAATGGACTGAAGGAGCCGCAGATGTCACATCATTACTGCAAAAACAGGTGTGGATATAATAACTTAATATACCATAAAAGGTCACAAATCCCAGATCTTTTCTAATGAATCCTAGAGGTAAAGAAACTTAAATGGCATGGTAATACTAGATACCCAGACAGACGTTGTTCTACACAAGAGTATTCCCACATTACTAGAAGACGCACTAACCAAAAGTTATGTTAGCTGAAACTTGCATTTTGGGATGGTCTCTCCAGGGGAATCTCTTGGAGTTGTATTTTGTTTAGTGGAACAGTAAAAAAGAAAAAACAAAAAAAAGCAAATGAAGTAAGACAACAGCAAACTAGCTATGAAACACAAACTACAATACACTATGTTTGCAAGTAATAAGAGAAATATATATATATATATATATATATATATATATATATATATATATATAATGATATTTTCACTTTGACCCTGATGAGCGAGGTGTAAAACCCTTCCAGCTGCCTGCCAATGAAACGCGTCAGTGCATTTGCTGAGATTAATTATCTCCGAGTGTTGATGATGCCTCACTGACCATGAAAGCGCCCTCTTCAGACCGCTTAGTGACTCGCAGTTTGTGACTCGGGGTTCAGCGCTCTGGGGCATTTCCTTTCACTTCTCGTTGAGTAAATGATCAGCGGGAGCGGAATAGAGAGGAGAGCACAATGGGCCATAGTCACAAGGCTAAAATGGAGACATTCTGGAGCAAACCAACTGCACTGGCTGGGGGGAGATGGAAGAGAACATTTCAAGGATTTTAACCCCATAAACACTACAGCAGTGCTTCAGAGACCTATAGGCATTCACATAGTTAAAAACACCATTTAAATAAGCAGGAATTTGGGGAACGTTCCATTGTCCTCCATGGAGCAGTTTGTATAAGAATTGCAGTTCTCCTACGCCTTAATATAGATAACTAGTGTAGAAATGGTTCCGGGTGTCATCTGACTGTAAAGACCCTTCTAGACTGGTCATAGGACAGAGCAAGCTAGCATTCAAGGGGTTAAAAAGATAATTTAAAGCGGAACTACCACCATAGATAAAGTCGCCCTGTGACAAGTAGCTTAATAACAGTTATCTTACCTCTCAGCACTACACCAACCTATAGAAATCCTTAATCTTACGAGACTGACGGCCAGGTTAGTGCAGTCTGTGTGCCCGCGCTGTCAGTCCCTTCCGGTGATGTTCGGGACAGGGCAATGCTTCTGAAGAGAGACCGGGACTGATAGCGTGGGAGTCAGACAAGATGTCTCCGCTGATGCCTGGCTTCCGATCTCGTAAGATTAAGGATTTCTATAGACTGCTGTAGTGCTGAGAGGTAATATAATTATTATTAATCTAGTAGTCACCTGCCTAATTATTGTAGGGCAACTTTACCTATGGTGATAGTTCCGTTTTAAATCAATGGAGATAACAGGAATGTTTATTTGTCCCCTATTGTGCAGTTGGTTTGCTCCAGAATTGCTCCTCTTTTTTCCTCCTGATTATGGCCTGAAAAACACAGGTAAAAAGAAAATTAAGCGGCTCTAGGAAACCCAGACTTGGCTAGTAATGTGGAGCGCTGAAATATCCAGATCCAACGAACAAAATGTGTAATGCAAATAACGACTTCCCAAATCCAAAAAACGTAAAAAAGAAAAACGTAAGAGTTCTTTGCACCATCAAGTCAAACAAATCCAGTTCTATAAAATCACAAAACATTAATTGAAGATAAAGTTAAAAACATCAAATGTCCGAAGGACTCACAACCTCAGATGACCGGAGGCAGACAGCTCTCTCAAACGTTTTTCGCATGAAGATAACTTAATCCTGATTAGACAGTGTTCACACGAAACGCGTTAACGAGACAATTGTCTGCCTCCAGTCACCTAAGGTTGTGAGTCCTTTGGACATTTGATGTTTTTAACTTTATCCTCAATAAATGTTTTGTGATTTTACACAACTGGATTTGTGACTTGATGGTGCCACAAACTTTACATTTTTTTCTGAAATCCACAGAAAGATCCTTATAAACACAACATGTTGTCAAATGCACTTTTCTCCTCTTTCTTTCCAGATCACAGCTGCTCCTACTTCAAACATTTCACATCAGGAGAAAACGCGGAAATATTTGAGGTGACAACACAGAAAGGTAAATGTACCTATCGTAGTATTATTTTCTAGTTTGGATAAATCCTTCTTTTACACACGATAATTATAATATATATATAAATTATATACACACACACACACAGACACACCTGACTGCTGTGTGATGGACTCCTACCTAGGTAAGTACTCCTGTTACACACAGTAATTATATAGATACGCCTGACTGCTGTGTGATGGACTCCTACCTAGGTAAGTGCTTCTGTTACACACAGTAATTATAGAGATACACCTGACTGCTGTATGATGGACTCCTACCTAGGTAAGTGCTTCTGTCACACACAGTAATTATATAGATACACCTGACTGCTGTGTGATGGACTCCTACCTAGGTAAGTGCTTCTGTCACACACAGTAATTATATAGATACACCTGACTGCTGTGTGACGGACTCCTACCTAGGTAAGCGCTTCTGTTACACACAGTAATTATATACATACGCCTGACTGCTGTATGATGGACTCCTACCTAGGTAAGTACTTCTGTTACACACAGTAATTATATAGATACACCTGACTGCTGTGTGATGGACTCCTACCTAGGTAAGTGCTTCTGTTACACACAGAGTAATAATATAGATACACCTGACTGCTGTGTGATGGACTCCTACCTAGGTAAGTGCTTCTGTTACACACAGTAATTATATAGATACGCCTGACTGCTGTGTGATGGACTCCTACCTAGGTAAGTGCTTCTGTTACACACAGTAATTATAGAGATACACCTGACTGCTGTATGATGGACTCCTACCTAGGTAAGTGCTTCTGTCACACACAGTAATTATATAGATACACCTGACTGCTGTGTGATGGACTCCTACCTAGGTAAGTGCTTCTGTCACACACAGTAATTATATAGATACACCTGACTGCTGTGTGACGGACTCCTACCTAGGTAAGCGCTTCTGTTACACACAGTAATTATATACATACGCCTGACTGCTGTATGATGGACTCCTACCTAGGTAAGTACTTCTGTTACACACAGTAATTATATAGATACACCTGACTGCTGTGTGATGGACTCCTACCTAGGTAAGTGCTTCTGTTACACACAGAGTAATAATATAGATACACCTGACTGCTGTGTGATGGACTCCTACCTAGGTAAGTGCTTCTGTTACACACAGTAATTATATAGATACGCCTGACTGCTGTGTGATGGACTCCTACCTAGGCAAGTCCTTCTGTTACACACAGTAATTTTATGGCAAGCACGGAGTAATTATATAGCTATACACCTGACTGCTGTATGATGGTAGGTCCTACACTGTTACATACACTAAGAGTCCAAATCTTATGCATCTCTTTCCAAAGTTGAAGTATGACCCCATGTCCAGATGCAGGTAGGATGGATCAGGGTAACATCCCAGAATGAACTCACTTGCCCCCAATCTTGTCTTGGCAGAGTACAGCATCTCGGCCGCTGCCATCGCTATCTTTGGGGTTGGCTTCATGACTATGGCCACTGTCTGCACTCTGTTGTCCTTCAAGCAGAAGCTGGAATACCTACTGAAGCCAGCCGGCCTCTTCTATATCTTTGCAGGTAAGTGGTTGCAGTGATCTGTATCCCCGATTTTGGGATATGGTGCAGGAAAAGGAGGCTCATCTACTAGGAAAATGGAGACATTCTGGAGCAAGCCAGCTGCACTGTAGGGGGCAAGGAATCATTCCCATAATTCCTAGTGCTGTAAATGGATCATTTAAAGGGGTAGTGTGTCCTGGATGGACATGAACCAAGCGCGTACAGCATTATCCCTGACAGCAGATCCCTGACATTTCAGTATATAAATCTGAGTTTATTGCATTAACCCCCCCACTATATTATATGTAATGACTGAGATGTAATAATATCTGTATGAAATATCTTGTGGGTGTAGGAATGATTTTTCCGCTTACCGCACAGGACAAGACACCATTTTCCATAAAAATATGTCTCTGGTAACGCCTTGAGGACAAGAGGAATGTGCTAGTCATTACAGCACAATGCCCCAGACACTCATGTAGTACACAAGTGGTTAAATAATGGGTGTTTTCAATGGTACCCACTTGGTGCAGTTTATTTGCCTGAGAATTGCCCCTTCTGCCCTTAAAATTTATGGTGAATAATATCCCTGTAATACGTAGGTAATTTATATTTATATAATTTCAATCTTAATTAATTTTGTACCTGGGTGGAAGTATGTGGAGTATTAATATATATATATACATACATACATACATACATACACACACACATATTATATATCTATATACACACACGTATATTTTATAGAATATATATTAAACACAGGACATTATTTTGTAGTTTACCACAAATCACTGGCAACATATAGGAAAACAAGGAATCCAAATAGTATTCCAAAATAAGTCGCCTGTAATTTTACTGCTTTAACCTCGCGAGCACCAGAGGGGCAGGAATCGTATTTGTTTGCAATGCATTGGACACCAGTCTGGTCTCAGAGATTTGAATACAAATATAAATAAAAATACAAAAACCATGAAGATCTATTATGGCCTCTAGGACTCCGTTCTGCAAGGATCAGATCCCCAGAATTAATCTTCGTGCCGGACATCACATCCCCAGCGCCACGTGCCATTCTTTGTGTCCAGACACCAGGGCCACATGGTCCCTTTACTTGCAACAACGAACCCTGTCCATCCCCAGGAGCACGGTCTCATACTAATAAAAACATTAAATGGGGGAATTGGTTCCTATCAGGCATGAGACATTAGTTTTGTCTGCTCCGATTAAAGTAGGTTGGGGGGGGGGGGGTAATCAACAGGAGGGGTTACTGCTTCTTTAAAGGAAACAACAATAATAAACACAATTTACTTTCGTATTACAGAATGTGTTATAACTAACAACTTTATATATAAATGTTTCTATTTGGTATTTAAGATTATGTGTTCAGCAGGCTGGGGGAAGCCATTTTTCTGTGCACGCCTCACTTCCTGCTGTGTATTACACAGTGCAGTGCAGCCTCCTGGCCAGGAAGTGAGGAGCACACAGGAAAACGTCTTCCCCCAGCCTGCTGGGAAACAGCATATAGAATATTGTATCTTCATCTTTATCAGGATCTACACATTTTAACATATTATCTGTTAATATTAAAATACATTTTATCAGAACAAGTTTCAGTATTAAAGGGACAGTAATGTAATGTAATGTAATATGCTTGTTTTGAAGAGGTTTTAAAAATAAGTTATTTGGCACAAATCCTATCTCTCAAGCCGCTTGTAAAGTTTTCCTTTGCCTGCTATCAGGACTTTGTAAATCTGACACGAGGAGGCTCTTCAGCAGAGCCAAAATTGTGTTATTTAAAAAGACCTAGTTTGTGGGAACGGTCCACAGAGTGTGCTTGTAAACCAGGCACTTTGTAGATTGATCCAATTAAGTAGTTATTTGTAAATAATGCAATTTCATCTCTGCTGCAGAGCCGCCGGCTGGTCGCCAGAGTTAAGGAGTGAGAGAAGAGTTAGGAGTAAAGATCACGCCGACTCCCTGGGAGTATGTGATGAAATACCGCTGTGTTTTACTGACATTGGTCCTTAACGGGTTAACAATGTAATAATTCTGGCGACTAGCGCTACTAAGCAGCTAGTCGCCAGATGAGGAATTATTTAAGCTAAAGTGTATGTCAGGTGGTAGTTCCGCTTTAAGGGCCGACCAGGTGAGATAAGGGCCGACCAGGTGAGATAAGGGCAGGCTGTGTGAGATAAGGGCCGACCAGGAGAGATAATCAGGCAGATGTCCCCGATAATCAGGCAGATGTCCCCATGTTGTGACTTTTCTCCTCTCTCGTCCCAGGGCTTTGCATGATCATCTCTGCAGAGGTCATCCGACAGTCCGTGCACAGGATGATCGACAGCAAGGAGACGGTCTGGATCGAGTACTATTACTCGTGGTCCTTCGCCTGCGCCTGCTCGGCCTTCGCTATCCTCTTCATCTGTGGCATTGCTCTCCTCCTCATCTCCTTGCCCCGCATGCCCCGGAACCCCTGGGAAACGTGCATGGACGCTGAGCCCGAGATGTGAGCGGTAGAAAGCAGGATGGAGAAATCCGGGGCCTCACTCAGAGGGGCACGAGAACGCTCTCATCAAATCTGACGCTCACGGAGGACATTGGACTAAAAGCTTCTTAAATTTTCTATTTGACATATTTGTGATGTTTAATCTTTTGCCCCTTCTCGTGCCGCAAGCTTTCCCTTGGTGTATCTGGTGGGGAGGCCGCACACAATGTCATTATCATTAAAGGGACAGTAATG
This sequence comes from Rhinophrynus dorsalis, assembly GCA_037306005.1. NCBI lineage: Eukaryota > Metazoa > Chordata > Amphibia > Anura > Rhinophrynidae > Rhinophrynus > Rhinophrynus dorsalis. The sequence continues at coordinate 2,252,041 of CM074727.1, read as the reverse complement.
TTTCACTAAAACTGCAGCTCCAATTAATCTTCATAGTATTGGGGCCATGGAGAGTGTTATTTCAATATGTCAGAGTTGTAGTACAAGAGTAATTGAATGATAAAGTATCCACCTCCCGCCCCTTTTACCTACTGTAAGCCGCATCCTCTCAGATGTAGAATTTGGTCACATGACCGGACAGGTCACAGCAAGGGACAATCTTCTTACTGTGATCATAAGGAGACCCTGCCCCCTTGACAGGTTTTTCAGGTTTTTCCTTATGATCACTGAAGATCTCTGTGATCCATCCAGACAGTCTTGCTGCTCTGAGGTGAGCAGTGTTACATCAGTAAAAGGGGCGGGACGGGGATACTTTATCATTCAATTACTCTTGTACTACAACTCTGACAGTATTGAAATAACACTCTCCATGGCTCAAATACTATGAAGAAGTTTATACATAGGGGCTGATGTTCCCCAAATTCACAATACAGGACACATTTCCCACATTCCCATTGCTTTAAAGACAGTATTGATCTCTTGAAAGCTATAGCAGAGTCTCCAAGCATTACAAACCAATACACCTGGGATCTCTAGCAATCAAGAGGTTAAATACCCCATTGAAATGAATGGGAATGTTTATTTGTACATTACGCAGATGATCGCACCAGAACGGTGTCTCTTCTGCACATTTGTCCCTAAATAAACACGCAGAGAACAAGGGGGAGAGGAATAAGCTGGAGTTAGAAAGAACGTGTCTGTAAAATGGTCTCAAAGGGACATAACGAGATGTATAACCATTTGAGTGCCAGACGGGTACGCAACGCATTGCTTTGCAATGCATTGAGTACCCCTCTGGCAGCCAAAGGGTTAAACATCTAGTGACACATATATATATATATATATAAACATCTAGCAACTTAAGTGTATATATATATAAACATCTAGCGACATAAGGAGGTGTATGAATGTTTAGTGACTCCAGTTAGTTGACTGTTTTTGATAAGTGGAGTAGAAATGGTTTTGGCCAAATAAGAATTGTGTCCAAATGTATTTATAAAGAAATTCACCAACTGCAGTTTTAGGGATTAAATCTTAACGCCAGATATAACCTGTTCTTATTGGAAGTACATAATACCGTTATGTGTGCGAAAATATGTGCGCAGGTGAGAATTTTCTCAGATTGACATAGTTATAAACGTGACTTTACCTCTTTATAAATGTGACCAGACGTTGTGAAGTTTTGTGACAATTCTTAAGTCTATGCTAAGAAGGCTTTTTATACGTCCCCCGTTACCTGCTGCTGTGTAACCTGCAATGCATTGTACAGCGCAGTACGGATTTACCACAAACACCAATGAGGACGACTGGGAATCACGCCTGCCCAGGGGAGGTTTATTTCTGTTTATGGGATTTATGTTGGGCAATAATAATACTGACTTGTAAATTAGTGATCATTATATTTTTATTAAAGCGGAACTTTCAGATCCTACTTTCATTCATTAAGCGCACGGCAACCTTTAAAAAATAGCAAAGTGTAAAGAAATCCTTCCCGTTTGGAGACCGGAACTCAGGCTACAGAGCAGACATCTTGTCCGCGCGCCTTCGCTGTCAGTCCCGGTCTCCATTGAGTAGCACTGCAGTGCACCATATGGTAACCGGAAGAGACTGACGGCACAGGCGCGCGGACTGAAATAACCTGCCTGTCAGTCCCCAGACGAGAAGGATTTCTTTACAATCTGCTATTTTTTAAAGGTAAAACATCTATTCCCAGCTAGTCGCTGTGCGTGTAATAAATGAATGGTGACTTAGTAAGATCTGAAAGTTCCGCTTTAATATTTTAATCCAAAATAAGGAGCTCAAGCCGTATAATTGGTTAACCCTTTGAGGGCCACAGGGGTACATAATGCGTTGCTTTGTAATGCGCACCGTACCCCTCTGGTAATCAAAGGGTTAAAGGAAACAGAAAAGTACTTTTAAAGTAACTAAAACATATTTACAACACTACACTGTTTTACTCAAATCTGTCTCTTTCTGGAGTCTCACTTTAATGAGGCCGCGCTACTACAATAGTTATATAACCCATTAGAGACCAGATGGGTGTGCAGTGAATTGCTTTGCACACCACTCTGGTCCTTAAAGGGTTAATCCAGTATTTAATTCGATTGGAATAGTCAGCCAGGTCCCTGGACTCCACCCACACACACACCTATCTCACACCCACACACACACAAACACACCTATCACCTACACACACATATCACCCACACACCTATCGCACACCCACACACACACCTATCGCACACCTATCACCTACACACATATATCACCCACACACACACCTATCACACACACACACACACATACACCACAGACTATTTAACGTGATCCTCTATTCAAACTAAACCGGACATGTTCCTACTTTATCTGGTTCATTAAAGACATTTTGCAATTAAGAAAGAAAAAAAAAATGTGTTTTGATGTAAATTTCAGATTGTGAAATGTTAAATGTATGAAAAAGATTAAAAATACCATATTTCTATTGCTTTCTATAGTATTAAATAGTGTCACTGATGTTCAATATTTAATACTTACTAGTTTTAAAGAAATAATTGTATCCACTCTCCACCCCTCACCCCTTTCCCTGGTGTCAGTCCCTTCTACAATTAAGGGGCACAGACAGAAACATACACAGATCTTTATATAATAGACAAGTGCTGTGCCCTGGCGCTTAGGACATATTTATACAACTTAGACAGGAGGAAAGGTTGCCTTGGCAACCAGGTCCTGCTGGTTGACCGACTGGGTCAGCCCCTTCACTGTATAAGGGGCAGTGTCATGGAAATACAAGTGATTTTATCTTTACAATTACTGACAATATTAGAGAGTGATACCAAAGGTAACCAATAAACAATATTCCCCACTAAGTATGTGTTTAAAACTACAGAGCATTAAAGAACACCTGTCATACGGCAATACTATAAAAAGTGATGGACATTATTTTAGAATCGCCGTAGCTTTAATGTTTAATTTCTATAAAAAGCGGTTTTACAGCTTCAATGCTATCGAGGGGTCTTGTGAAGCCCGGTGTACTTCTCCAGGATACAAAGTGTTCATTACGTGTGAAGAAATCGCTGTTGTGTACAGCGGATCAGCGGGCTACGTAAAGCGCTGTTGTGTACAGCGGATCGGCGGGCTACGTAAAGCGCTGTTGTGTACAGCGGATCGGCGGGCTACGTAAAGCGCTGTTGTGTACAGCGGATCGGCGGGCTACGTAAAGCGCTGTTGTGTACAGCGGATCGGCGGGCTACGTAAAGTGCTGTTGTGTACAGCGGATCGGCGGGCTACGTAAAGTGCTGTTGTGTACAGCGGATCGGCGGGCTACGTAAAGCGCTGTTGTGTACAGCGGATCGGCGGGCTACGTAAAGTGCTGTTGTGTACAGCGGATCGGCGGGCTACGTAAAGAGCTGTTGTGTACAGCGGATCGGCGGGCTACGTAAAGAGCTGTTGTGTACAGCGGATCGGCTGGCTACGTAAAGAGCTGTTGTGTACAGCGGATCGGCTGGCTACGTAAAGCGCTGTTGTGTACAGCGGATCGGCGGGCTACGTAAAGCGATGTTGTGTACAGCGGATCAGCGGGCTACGTAAAGCGATGTTGTGTACAGCGGATCAGCGGGCTACGTAAAGCGATGTTGTGTACAGCGGATCGGCGGGCTACGTAAAGAGCTGTTGTGTACAGCGGATCGGCTGGCTACGTAAAGCGCTGTTGTGTACAGCGGATCGGCGGGCTACGTAAAGCGCTGTTGTGTACAGCGGATCGGCAGGCTACGTAAAGCGATGTTGTGTACAGCGGATCAGCGGGCTACGTAAAGCGATGTTGTGTACAGCGGATCAGCGGGCTACGTAAAGCGATGTTGTGTACAGCGGATCAGCGGGCTACGTAAAGCGATGTTGTGTACAACGGATCAGCGGGCTACGTAAAGCGATGTTGTGTACAGCGGATCAGCGGGCTACGTAAAGCGATGCTGTCTACAGCGGATCAGCGGGCTACGTAAAGCGATGTTGTGTACAACGGATCAGCGGGCTACGTAAAGCGATGTTGTGTACAGCGGATCAGCGAGCTACGTAAAGCGATGTTGTGTACAGCGGATCAGCGGGCTACGTAAAGCGCTGTTGTGTACAGCGGATCAGCGGGCTACGTAAAGCGCTGTTGTGTACAGCGGATCGGCAGGCTACGTAAAGCGATGTTGTGTACAGCGGATCAGCGGGCTACGTAAAGCGATGTTGTGTACAGCGGATCAGCGGGCTACGTAAAGCGATGTTGTGTACAGCGGATCAGCGGGCTACGTAAAGCGATGTTGTGTACAATGGATCAGCGGGCTATGTAAAGCGATGCTGTCTACAGCGGATCAGCGGGCTACGTAAAGCGATGTTGTGTACAGCGGATCAGCGGGCTACGTAAAGCGATGTTGTGTACAGCGGATCAGCGGGCTACGTAAAGCGATGTTGTGTACAGCGGATCAGCGGGCTACGTAAAGCGATGTTGTGTACAGCGGATCAGCGGGCTACGTAAAGCGATGTTGTGTACAGCGGATCAGCGGGCTACGTAAAGCGATGTTGTGTACAGCGGATCAGCGGGCTACGTAAAGCGATGTTGTGTACAGCGGATCAGCGGGCTACGTAAAGCGATGTTGTGTACAATGGATCAGCGGGCTATGTAAAGCGATGCTGTCTACAGCGGATCAGCGGGCTACGTAAAGCGATGTTGTGTACAGCGGATCAGCGGGCTACGTAAAGCGATGTTGTGTACAGCGGATCAGCGGGCTACGTAAAGCGATGTTGTGTACAGCGGATCAGCGGGCTACGTAAAGCGATGTTGTGTACAGCGGATCAGCGGGCTACGTAAAGCGATGTTGTGTACAACGGATCAGCGGGCTACGTAAAGCGATGTTGTGTACAGCGGATCAGCGGGCTACGTAAAGCGATGTTGTGTACAGCGGATCAGCGGGCTATGTAAAGCGATGTTGTGTACAGCGGATCAGCGGGCTATGTAAAGCGATGTTGTGTACAGCGGATCAGCGGGCTACGTAAAGAGCTGTTGTGTACAGCGGATCGGCGTGCTACGTAAAGAGCTGTTGTGTACAGCGGATCGGCTGGCTACGTAAAGCGCTGTTGTGTACAGCGGATCAGCGGGCTACGTAAAGCGCTGTTGTGTACAGCGGATCGGCGGGCTACGTAAAGCGATGTTGTGTACAACGGATCAGCGGGCTACGTAAAGCGATGTTGTGTACAGCGGATCAGCGGGCTACGTAAAGCGATGTTGTGTACAGCGGATCAGCGGGCTACGTAAAGCGATGTTGTGTACAACGGATCAGCGGGCTACGTAAAGCGATGTTGTGTACAGCGGATCAGCGGGCTATGTAAAGCGATGTTGTGTACAGCGGATCAGCGGGCTACGTAAAGCGATGTTGTGTACAGCAGATCAGCGGGCTATGTAAAGCGATGTTGTCTACAGCGGATCAGCGGGCTACGTAAAGCGATGTTGTGTACAGCGGATCAGCGGGCTACGTAAAGCGATGTTGTGTACAGCAGATCAGCGGGCTATGTAAAGCGATGCTGTCTACAGCGGATCAGCGGGCTACGTAAAGCGATGTTGTGTACAGCGGATCAGCGGGCTACGTAAAGCGATGTTGTGTACAACGGATCAGCGGGCTACGTAAAGCGATGTTGTGTACAGCGGATCAGCGGGCTATGTAAAGCGATGTTGTCTACAGAGGATCAGCGGGCTACGTAAAGCGATGTTGTGTACAACGGATCAGCGGGCTACGTAAAGCGATGTTGTGTACAGCGGATCAGCGAGCTATGTAAAGCGATGTTGTGTACAGCGGATCAGCGGGCTATGTAAAGCGATGTTGTGTACAGCGGATCAGCGAGCTATGTAAAGCGATGTTGTGTACAGCGGATCAGCGAGCTAAGTAAAGAGCTGTTGTGTACAGCCGATCAGTGGGATATGTAAAGTTTTATCGTGTGAATATTGTCACGATCACTGAATGTCTTTAAACAGAAGCATAAATACACCATAAAACATAACGACTGCGCTGACTTCATCACGGGGTGGAATCGGAGTTGCTTTCATGTGCAGAAGAAAAATGCAGCCGTTCTGGAGCAAACCAATTGCACCATGGATTTTTATTTGTTCCCTATGACACAACTGGTTTGACCCAGAATTACTCCAGTAATAGAATTGTTCAGTTTTGCATCGTTCTCACATTTGAGTGAATTTTTAACCCCCGAATCCTTATTCATGTAACAGTGAGCAATGCAATGTAGCGCTCACACATACAGGTGTAGCGTAGCGCTAGACAAGCATTCCAGGTTTATTCACCTCCATCCCCTGTAAATCACCGGCAGTCCCATTGTGAGGAGCCTGGAGGAGGGTGAGGGTGCCGGCCTACTTGGGCTTCATCCACATATGACTGGCGGATGCGCTTCTAGGTGCGAGACTCACTGGAGGTTAACCCTTTGAGTGCCAGTGGGGTACGGAATGCAATGCAATGCATTCTGTACCCCTCTGGCACTCAAAGGGTTAAAGGAGCAGTGATCACTTAAGGGTACGGTCCACTTTAAATAAGATTAGGTAACGTAACCCTCAGATTGCCAGAGGAGTATCAAATGAATTGCTTAACAATCCACCAAATACCTCACCTGGCATTCGAAGGGTTGAACAGATCTAAATCTACCTGTGTGCTGCACTAGCCGCCAATATAGTTCGGTCTGAATCATAACTAATTAGCATACTGTGCAGGGGAATTACCATAACGTGCCAGACTGCACCACCAGTACATAAAGGTTCATTTCTCAAATTATTTTACAGAAAGTCAGATATTATAACTTATAGATTCTGCTTCTCTGTAACACAAACTCAGGTGGTCTTAGGATGACCGGTTCAGGGGTTAAAGTGGCCAGACATCCACTTCACTGGCGGGTTCAGGGGTTAAGGTAACCAGACGTCCACTTCACTGGCGGGTTCAGGGGTTAAAGTGACCTGACGTCCACTTCACTGGCGGGTTCAGGGGTTAAAGTGACCTGACGTCCACTTCACTGGCGGGTTCATATAATAAACCCACAGTGGTGTCACAGAGGGACACGGTCACCGTAACGATGGTATTAAAGCGGAACTTTCAGATATTACTACGTCGCCGTGCATTCACTAAGCGTATGGCGAATAGCTTGGAAATAAAATAGCAGATTCTAAAGAAATCTTTGGCGTTTGGAGACCGGAACCCAGACTACAGCGCAGACATCTTGTCTACACGGCTGCGTTGTCAGTCCCAGTCTCCATTGAGTCGCACTGCAGTGACCACATGGTAACCGGAAGGACTGACGGCGCAGGCACACAGACCGCACTAACCTGCCTGTCAGTCACCAAACGGCAGATTCCAGATCTAACGGGAGGAGGACAGAAGGGGTCCTTTCAGCGTCATTAGCGTTTGAACTACAACACTGTAAGTATCCCTGACTGAACACAGGACGGCTAATTAAAGTGACTGCCCCACTAATCAGTCCACCTGGGATATCATGAAGAAGACTCAGAGAGAAACTTAATAGAAGTGTCACTTTAACCCCATCGTGACAATGGACTTACCAGGTACGTCACGCAAAAATGTCACTTAGTGACAGAGGTCTCAGGACCAGACGGGGACGGCAACACGTTGTGAAGCGATGTCCTCTGGTCCTTAGAGGGGTACATTTGGCTTCTAACGCTCTGAATAATGCAGATATTCACTTCAATACGACATTGTTACCTACACATCACTGTAACCCCTACACTAATCCCAGGGTGGACACAGCCCCCACTTCTACACTCAGATCCTACAGATTGTTACCTACACACCACTGTAATGCTCCTACACTAATCCCGGGGTGCACACAGCCCCCACTTCTACACTCAGATCCTACAGATTGTTACCTACACAGCACTGTAACCCCTACACTAATCCCAGGGTGCACACAGCCCCCACTTCTACACTCAGATCATACAGATTGTTATCTACACAGCACTGTAACGCTCCTACACTAATCCCAGGGTGGACACAGCCCCCACTTCTACACTCAGATCCTACAGATTGTTACCTACACAGCACTGTAACCCCTACACTAATCCCGGGGTGGACACAGCCCACACTTCTACCCTCAGATCCTACAGATTGTTACCTACACAGCACTGTAACCCCTACACTAATCCCAGGGTGGGCACAGCCCCCACTTCTACACTCAGATCCTACAGATTGTTACCTACACAGCACTGTAACCCCTACACTAATCCCGGGGTGGGCACAGCCCCCACTTCTACACTCAGATCCTACAGATTGTTACCTACACACCACTGTAACGCTCCTACACTAATCCCGGGGTGCACACAGCCCCCACTTCTACACTCAGATCCTACAGATTGGTACCTACACACCACTGTAACGCTCCTACACTAATCCCGGGGTGCACACAGCCCCCACTTCTACACTCAGATCCTACAGATTGTTACCTACACATCACTGTAACCCCTACACTAATCCCGGGGTGCACACAGCCCCCACTTCTACACTCAGATCATACAGATTGTTACCTACACAGCACTGTAACGCTCCTACACTAATCCCAGGGTGGACACAGTCCCCACTTCTACACTCAGATCATACAGATTGTTACCTACACACCACTGTAACCCCTACACTAATCCCGGGGTGGACACAGCCCCCACTTCTACACTCAGATCCTACAGATTGTTACCTACACATCACTGTAACCCCTACACTAATCCCGGGGTGCACACAGCCCCCACTTCTACACTCAGATCATACAGATTGTTACCTACACAGCACTGTAACGCTCCTACACTAATCCCAGGGTGGACACAGTCCCCACTTCTACACTCAGATCCTACAGATTGTTACCTACACAGCACTGTAACGCTCCTACACTAATCCCAGGGTGGACACAGCCCCCACTTCTACACTCAGATCCTACAGATTGTTACCTACACAGCACTGTAACGCTCCTACACTAATCCCAGGGTGCACACAGCCCCCACTTCTACACTCAGATCATACAGATTGTTACCTACACACCACTGTAACCCCTACACTAATCCCAGGGTGGACACAGTACCCACTTCTACACTCAGATCCTACAGATTGTTACCTACACACCACTGTAACGCTCCTACACTAATCCCAGGGTGGACACAGTACCCACTTCTACCCTCAGATCCTACAGATTGTTACCTACACAGCACTGTAACGCTCCTACACTAATCCCGGGGTGCACACAGCCCCAACTTCTACACTCAGATCATACAGATTGTTACCTACACAGCACTGTAACGCTCCTACACTAATCCCAGGGTGGACACAGTACCCACTTCTACACTCAGATCATACAGATTGTTACCTACACAGCACTGTAACGCTCCTACACTAATCCCGGGGTGCACACAGCCCCCACTTCTACACTCAGATCATACAGATTGTTACCTACACAGCACTGTAACGCTCCTACACTAATCCCAGGGTGGACACAGTACCCACTTCTACACTCAGATCATACAGATTGTTACCTACACACCACTGTAACGCTCCTACACTAATCCCGGGGTGGACACAGCCCACACTTCTACCCTCAGATCCTACAGATTGTTACCTACACAGCACTGTAACCCCTACACTAATCCCAGGGTGGACACAGTACCCACTTCTACCCTCAGATCATACAGAATGGGGGACCAGCAAGAGCCGGAACCTCCACACACGGGGGGGCCCCTATCACTGTGTCAGTGTCCCCTCTGTGTGAATGTCTGTTGCGTGCCCGTGTCCATGTGTGCATCTCCGGTGTGCGTGTGTCCATGTGTGAATCTCCGGTGTGTGTGTGTCCATGTGTGCATCTCCGGTGTGTGTGTGTCCATGTGTGCATCTCCGGTGTGTCTGTGCATGTCTTTTGCATGTCTCTGAAGCTCCCTGTGTGTATGTGTCTGCCTGTGTGTTGCATATATCTGAGTTTATCAGTGTGTCTGCATTTCAGACACATATTCCCAACGGTCATAACATGAAAGGCAGCGCTGTCCCACATTGCTAGTATATATATATAAATACCTGTCTAGGGGACAGTATATGAATAAGACTTCACTAGGGGGCTGTTTTATAGTAGATATTTATAACAGGGCCCCTCTAGGGGGCAGTATTTCAGTTTAAAACAGGACCCCTCTAGGGGGCAGTAAAGTATCTCAGACTTACCTTCCTCCCAGCAGGTCCAGTCTGTCCTGGTCTCTTCCTCCCTTTATGTACACAGCAGGACCTGTTTGCCTTGATAACCAATTGCTGTCTATGTAAATACCTCTCCTGTTTCAGAGCTCAGACTCACTGTAGATATTCTGGAGTATGCAGTTACAGTTCAGCCCCCTGCAGGTACATTGCTGCCCCCTGCTGGTTCAGTTCTACTCCTGAGGGTATATTGCTGTCCCCTGCTGGTTCAGTTCTACCCCTGCCGGTACATTGCTGTCCCCTGCTGGTTCAGTTCTTGTTCTTTGTGTCCCTCAGAACTGTCCCCCAGTGTCCTGGAGTTGGGGCCTCCTTGTCTCTTGCTGTGAGGTGAACCCCAGAGGTAGGCAGGTAAGTGGTCATCCAGTCACTGCTCCATATGAGAGGCTCTGCCCTGTGTTCTGCGGCAGGTCCCAGGGGTCGGTAGGTGGGCACACTGGGTGGGTAGGCAGGTAATCAGTCACTGCTGGTTCTGATTTAGGTCCCAGGGGTAGGTAGTCAGTGCTGGCTCTGAGGTCCCAGGGGTAGTTAAGTGGGTAGGCAGGTAGTCAGTGCTGGTTCTGAGGTAGGTCCCAGGAGTAGGTAGGAGGGCACACAGGGTAGGTAGGCAGTGCTGGTTCTGAGGTAGGTCCCAGGGGTAGGTAGGTGGGCACACTGGTTGGGAAGGTATGTAATCAGTAAGCACTGGTTCTGAGGTAGGTAGGTGGGCACACTGGTTGGGAGGGCATGTAATCAGTCAGTGCTGGCTCTGAGGTAGGTCCCAGGGGTAGGTAGGTGGGCACATCGGGTGGGTAGGCATGTAATCAGTCAGTGCTGGCTCTGAGGTAGGTCCCAGGGGTAGGTAGGTGGGCACATTGGGTGGGTAGGCATGTAATCAGTCAGTGCTGGCTCTGAGGTAGGTCCCAAGGGTAGGTAGGTGGGTAGGCAGATAAGTGTCCGTTCCTGTCTCTCTGTTCTAGTCTAGTTCCTCTCCCAGAATCCCTCTGGGAACCCACAGCTGCGCTAAGAGGATATTAACCCTTCTGTTACCACACTGGCAGGAAAATAGTTAATGGATGCCACGAAATGCAGGCACAATACGGGCACAGGGTCCCAGTGGCACTCCAGTTATCCAGCCTGGTCAGATTGTAACATCTTGGTTGCCAGACAGTTTAGCAATCCATTACTTGGAATGCAGTGAGTACACAACGGGTTAAACGTGTCCCCCCTAGGAAACCAATAAAAACGACTGAGTCACTGATGGACTCACCTGCGCGGGTCCTTAACTCCTGCAGTTCCGTTCTCACCAGTAGAGGGAGAAATCAGTGACAAGGTATCTCACTCGTGGGCTACAGGAAAATGGCTGCCGGAATAAATAACTAAATACATTTTATATATATAGAGAGAGAGAGATGTAACTTTACATATAAACACACCTAAATACAATCCCAATACAGGGACTTTATTACAGTGATAGGTATCGAGCCTGCAGAAGTCTCACACTACAAGAAAATGGCTGCTGCAGCTCCTGTTTTGGGGTCAGAGTAGGAAAAAGCTTGAGGCCCTACAGCTATTGAAGACTACAATTCCAACCATCCTCAGACAAAGGCTGGGAATGATGGGAAATATAGTCCTCTACATCTGTTGGACCTCAGGTAGTGAGATCTGTGATCTTGTGCTAATAGAGGACTCCATGGGGTAACAATTGTATTAACCATAACAGCGCCAAGGGATACCCTGCATTGTGTGTCTGCCACTGTTTAAAGCATTCAGTGCCACAGGAGTATTCAATGCTTTGGATACCCCTCTAGCATTCAAAGAGTTAAAGGACTGCAGACAGACCAATGCAGGGATGAGCAACCTGTGGCTCTCCTATAATTTTACTTTACCTGTAATCCTCAGGTAGCCAACATATACCTTTAAAGGGATAGTAATGCTTAAAATGTAAAATATGTTGTACTTTTTGTCCCCCTGAGTAAAACAAGGGAATTCCCACTGCTGAAAGGTGTTTTATTCAAAAGTTATTATAGCTCAAAGTTGAACTTTTTTAGGTGCAATATTACAGTGGCCTGAAACTGTACAGTAGCACTGTTGCTACACCATCCTATGGAGATTTATGGTCTATGGACCAGAGCTATCCATGGGATGGTGTAGCAACAGCGCCACTGTAAATTTCAGGCCACTGTGATTTTGCAGCTAAGAGATTCAACTTAGAGCTGTAATAACTTTTGAATAAAACACCTTTCAGCAGTGGGAGTACCATGTTTTACTCAGAGGGATAAACCCTATAACATATCTTTTTTTTTTTTACATTTTAAGTATTGCTATCCCTTTAAATGCACTGATTCATGTGAACTACTGCGCGAGTGATATGGAGAGATACCGGTCACTTCACTGCAGCGTGTGTTATATAAGGGTCAGTGATATAGAGAGATACCGGTCCCCTCACTACAGTATGTGTGTATGTGTGTTATATAACGGTCAGTGATATAGAGAGATACCGGTCACCTCACTGCAGTGTGTGTTATATAACGGTCAGTGATATAGAGAGATATCGGTCACCTCACTGCAGTGTGTGTTATATAAGGGTCAGTGATATAGAGAGATACCGGTCCCCTCACTACAGTATGTGTGTATGTGTGTTATGTAACGGTCAGTGATATAGAGAGATACCGGTCAATTCACTACAGTGTGTGTGTTATATAAGGGTCAGTAATAGAGAGAGATACCGGTCACCTCACTACAGTGTGTGTGTTATATAACGGTCAGTGATATAGAAGATATCCCTCTATATCACTGACCCTTATATAACACACACACTGTAGTGAGGTGACGGATATGTCTTTATAATAACACACACACACACACTGCAGTGAGGTGACGGATATCCCTTTATAATAGCACACATAGCAGTGAGGTGATGGATATGCCTTTATAATAACACACACTGCAGTGAAGTGACGGATATCCCTTTATAATAACACACACACAGCAGTAAGGTGACGGATATGCCTTTATAATAACACATGCACTGCAGTGAGATGACGGATATGCCTTTATAATAACACACACACTGCAGTGAGGTGACGGATATCCCTTTACAATAACACACACACTGCAGTGAGGTGACGGATATGCCTTTATAATAACACACACACACACACACACACACACTGCAGTGAGGTGACGGATATGCCTTTATAATAACACACACTGCAGTGAGGTGACGGATATCCCTTTATAATAACACACACACTGCAGTGAGGTGACGGATATGCCTTTATAATAACACACACACACACACACACACTGCAGTGAGGTGACGGATATGCCTTTATAACAACACACACTGCAGTGAGGTGACGGATATGCCTTTATAATAACACACACACACAGCACTGAGGTGACGGATATGCCTTTATAACAACACACACACTGCAGTGAGGTGACGGATATGCCTTTATAACAACACACACTGCAGTGAGATGACGGATAGCCCTTTATAATAACACACATAGCAGTAAGGTGACGGATATGCCTTTATAATAACACACACTGCAATAAGGTGACGGATATGCCTTTATAACAACACACACACTGCAGTGAGGTGACGGATATGCCTTTATAATAACACACACTGCAATAAGGTGACGGATATGCCTTTATAACAACACACTGCAGTAAGGTGAAGGATTTGTCTTTATAATAACACACACAGCAGTGAGGTGATGGATATGCCTTTATAATAACACACACACACACACACACACACTGCAGTGAGGTGACGGATATCCCTTTATAATAACACACACTGCAGTGAGGTGATGGATATGCCTTTATAATAACACACACTACAGTGAGGTGACGGATATGTCTTTATAATAACACACACTGCAGTGAGGTGACAGATATGCCTTTATAATAACACACACTGCAGTGAGGTGATGGATATCCCTTTATAATAACACACACACTGCAGTGAGGTGACGGATATGCCTTTATAACAACACACACTGCAGTGAGATGACGGATAGCCCTTTATAATAACACACATAGCAGTAAGGTGACGGATATGCCTTTATAATAACACACACACTGCAATAAGGTGACGGATATGCCTTTATAACAACACACACACTGCATGAGGTGACGGATATGCCTTTATAACAACACACACTGCAGTGAGGTGACGGATATGCCTTTATAATAACACACATAGCAGTAAGGTGATGGATATGCCTTTATAATAACACACACTGCAATAAGGTGACGGATATGCCTTTATAACAACACACTGCAGTAAGGTGAAGGATATGTCTTTATAATAACACACACACACACACACACACACACACACACACACACACACACACACTGCAGTGAGGTGACGGATATCCCTTTATAATAACACACACACACACACACTGCAGTGAGGTGACGGATATCCCTTTATAATAACACACACTGCAGTGAGGTGATGGATATGTCTTTATAATAACACACACAGCAGTGAGGTGACGGATATCTCTTTATAATAACACACACTGCAGTGAGGTGATGGATATCCCTTTATAATAACACACACTGCAGTGAGGTGACGGATATGCCTTTATAATAACACACACTGCAGTGAGGTGACAGATATGCCTTTATAATAACACACACACACACTGCAGTGAGGTGACGGATATGCCTTTATAATAACACACACACTGCAGTGAGGTGACGGATATCCCTTTATAATAACACACACTGCAGTGAGGTGATGGATATCCCTTTATAATAACACACATAGCAGTGAGGTGATGGATATCCCTTTATAATAACACACACACTGCAGTGAGGTGACGGATATGCCTTTCTAATAACACACACACTGCAGTAAGGTGACGGATATCCCTTTATAATAACACACACGCACTGCAGTAAGGTGACGGATATCCCTTTATAATAACACACACGCACTGCAGTGAGGTGACAGATATGCCTTTATAATAACACACTGCAGTGAGATGACGGATATGCCTTTATAATAACACACACACACACTGCAGTGAGGTGACGGATATCCCTTTATAATAACACACACACAGCAGTGAGGTGACGGATATGCTTTTATAATAACACACACACTGCAGTGAGGTGACGGATATCCCTTTATAATAACACACACTGCAGTGAGGTGATGGATATCCCTTTATAATAACACACACTGCAGTAAGGTGAAGGATATGTCTTTATAATAACACACACAGCAGTGAGGTGACGGATATCCCTTTATAATAACACACACTGCAGTGAGGTGACGGATATCCCTTTATAATAACACACACTGCAGTAAGGTGAAGGATATGTCTTTATAATAACACACACAGCAGTGAGGTGACGGATATCCCTTTATAATAACACACACTGCAGTGAGGTGACAGATATGCCTTTATAATAACACACACTGCAGTGAGGTGACAGATATGCCTTTATAATAACACACACACTGCAGTGAGGTGACAGATATGCCTTTATAATAACACACACACACACTGCAGTGAGGTGACGGATATCCCTTTATAATAACACACATAGCAGTGAGGTGATGGATATCCCTTTATAATAACACACGTAGCAGTGAGGTGATGGATATCCCTTTATAATAACACACATAGCAGTGAGGTGATGGATATCCCTTTATAATAACACACACACTGCAGTGAGGTGACGGATATGCCTTTCTAATAACACACACGCACTGCAGTAAGGTGACGGATATCCTTTTATAATAACACACATGCACTGCAGTGAGGTGACGGATATGCCTTTATAATAACACACACTGCAGTGAGATGACGGATATCCCTTTATAATAACACACATAGCAGTGAGGTGATGGATATCCCTTTATAATAACACACGTAGCAGTGAGGTGATGGATATCCCTTTATAATAACACACATAGCAGTGAGGTGATGGATATCCCTTTATAATAACACACACACTGCAGTGAGGTGACGGATATGCCTTTCTAATAACACACACACACTGCAGTGAGGTGACAGATATGCCTTTATAATAACACACACACACTGCAGTGAGATGACGGATATCCCTTTATAATAACACACACTGCAGTGAGGTGATGGATATCCCTTTATAATAACACACACACAGCAGTGAGGTGACGGATATGCCTTTATAATAACACACACACACACACTGCAGTGAGGTGACGGATATCCCTTTATAATAACACACACACAGCAGTGAGGTGACGGATATGCCTTTATAATAACACACACACACACACACTGCAGTGAGGTGACGGATATCCCTTTATAATAACACACACACAGCAGTGAGGTGACGGATATGCCTTTCTAATAACACACACGCACTGCAGTAAGGTGACGGATATCCTTTTATAATAACACACATGCACTGCAGTGAGGTGACAGATATGCCTTTATAATGACACACACTGCAGTGAGATGACGGATATCCCTTTATAATAACACACACACAGCAGTGAGGTGACGGATATGCCTTTATAATAACACACACACACACACACACACACTGCAGTGAGGTGACGGATATCCCTTTATAATAACACACACACAGCAGTGAGGTGACGGATATCCCTTTATAATAACACACACACTGCAGTGAGGTGACAGATATGCCTTTCTAATAACACACGCACTGCAGTAAGGTGACGGATATCCCTTTATAATAACACACACACAGCAGTGAGGTGACGGATATCCCTTTATAATAACACACACACACTGCAGTGAGGTGACGGATATGCCTTTATAATAACACACACACACTGCAGTGAGGTGACGGATATGCCTTTATAATAACACACACACTGCAGTGAGGTGACGGATATCCCTTTATAATAACACACACACAGCAGTGAGGTGACGGATATCCCTTTATAATAACACACACACACTGCATGAGGTGAGTAATCAGTGGAGCCATCATTGTAATTTATCTACCTGCACTTGATTAGAGATAGTCTTAACCTGTTGACTGCCAGAGACGTATCCAACGCACTGTGTAGAATACCTTTCTGGCAGACAAATGGTTAAAGCCTCACCTGTTGTTGTGTCCCAAGGATAAAATCTCTGGGCAGAGACTCACACAGTCTTTTTCCTAGTCTAGTGGGATCTGTCTCCCATGTGATTACAGGGTAGAGACACACACAGTCTCTTTCCTAGTCTAGTGGGATCTGTCTCCCATGTGATTACAGGGTAGAGACACACACAGTCTCTTTCCTAGTCTAGTGGGATCTGTCTCCCATGTGATTACAGGGTAGAGACTGACAAGGTCTCTTTCCTAGTCTAGTGGGATCTGTCTCCCATGTGATTACAGGGTAGAGACACACGCAGTCTCTTTCCTAGTCTAGTGGGATCTGTCTCCCATGTGATTACAGGGTAGAGACACACACAGTCTCTTTCCTAGTCTAGTGGGATCTGTCTCCCATGTGATTACAGGGTAGAGACTGACAAGGTCTCTTTCCTAGTCTAGTGGGATCTGTCACCATCTGATTACAGGGTAGAGACTGACAAGGTCTCTTTCCTAGTCTAGTGGGATCTGTCACCATCTGATTACAGGGTAGATAGAGACTGACAAGGTCTCTTTCCTAGTCTAGTGGGATCTGTCACCATCTGATTACCGGGTAGAGACTGACAAGGTCTCTTTCCTAGTCTAGTGGGATCTGTCACCATCTGATTACCGGGTAGAGACTGACAAGGTCTCTTTCCTAGTCTAGTGGGATCTGTCACCAACTGATTACAGGGTAGATAGAGACTGACAAGGTCTCTTTCCTAGTCTAGTGGTATCTGTCACCATCTGATTACAGGGTAGAGACTGACAAGGTCTCTTTCCTAGTCTAGTGGGATCTGTCACCATCTGATTACAGGGTAGATAGAGACTGACAAGGTATCTTTCCTAGTCTAGTGGGATCTGTTGCCATCTGTTTATTACAAGTCAGAGATGCTCAACTAGGAACGAACCTGAAATACAAATTTGCAGGCTCTATAGGAATGGTGTCCTACCCAGGGTGCAGTCTCTTTTGGCCAACTAGTGCCTTTCACAGACAGGAAATATCCTGAATCAGATCATATTGGTCCTACCCTTACAGTAGTCCAACCACGAAATGCCAGACAATTCCTCTCTGAACAAGAGAATCAACAAACCCCAGATGTACGTTTCGGCCTTGTTGGGCCTCGTCAGTGAGGTGCAGCTGATCTCTCTAAGCACTATGAGCAAGGGGTCCAATGCTGGATTCCCCCTATTACCCTTGGGGTGACTAATCCCAAGGGTAATTTGCATATGTTCATTACAAGTCAGAGATTCTCAACTAGGAATGAACCTACAATACAAATCTGCAGGCTCTATAGGAATGGTGTCCTACCCAGGGTGCAGTCTCTTTTAGCCTACTAGTGCCTTTCACAGAGAGGAAATATCCTAAATCATATCATATTGGTCCTGCCCTTACAGTAGTCCAACCATGAAATGACAGGCAATTCCTCTCTGAACAACAGAATCAACCAACCCCAAAACGTGCGTTTCGGCCTTGTTGGGCCTCGTCAGTGAGGTGTAGCTGATCTCCCTAAGCACTGTGAGCAATGGGTCCAGTGCTGGATTCCCCCTATTACCCTTGGTGTTGGCTGCTTCTCTTGTTCAGAGAGGAATTGCCTGACATTTCGTGGTTGGACTGCTGTAAGGGCAGGACCAAGATGATATGCTTTAGGATATTTCCTGTCTGTGAAAGGCACTAGTGGGCTAAAAGAGACTGCACCCTGGGTAGGACACCATTCCTATAGAGCCTGCAGGTTCGTTCCTAGTTGAGAGTCTCTGACTTCCACTTACCATATAGATCTAACTGATGTAGATTGTAAGCTCCTTGGAACAGAGTGTGGTTCCCAGGCCCATTCAGAGTTGCGCTCCACTGTGTGGCTCCGGATCTCTCCCCTGAACATCCCGGTGGATGTGGCCGCTATGTAACACTGCTGTTCTTGGACTACAACATCCAGAACCAACCAATAAACACAGTGGATCCTGTTCTTACTTTGCTGAGCAGTGTATGTGGGGCTCTGGACTGGGTTCTCTATGGATTAAAGGAGATAGGAGCAATTCTGTGCAAACCATCTGCACCCCTACAGGAGACTAGATATTCTCCTCGAGTTAAATGGGATTAAACTTCCAATTTATATCACTGGGGAAATTAATTCCTCATTTAAGGTGGAGATGGTGCGCTCTGATTTCCTTCTATTCATAGGACCCATTGTATCATTAATGTTCATTTCATCGCACAGTGGATACTCCTTAACCTCTTGAGTGTCAGAGGTATAGACAAGAGCCGTGTACGGTCTGGCACGCAGAAGGTTAAATCACTCCTTTCTTTAGGGTACAGTTTGTCTTCCATCCCAAAGTCAAACCCGATCAAAGGCAACAGGACAGGGGGACAAGGATCACACACAGGACTCCTTTCGAATTCCACTATCGACATTCGGTGGCATCTGGAGGAAGATTCTACCAGCTATCTTTCTATTGAATCCAACCACCTATAGATTCCGTCAGAAACTGACAGGGGGCAGTGTTTTCCTTATGGTCACAGCCAGAAGATTGTCCCTTGCTGTGATCTGTCCAGTCAGTGACCAGATCCACATCTGAGGGGAGGTGTCTTACACTAGGTAAAAGGGGCAGGAGAGACATTTTATAATTCAATTACTCTGGAACTACACTTTGTAGAGAATGATAATACCGCTCTACACGGACAAAATACTATATCGAATAAATAGAGCAGCATTTATTTTGAAATATTACTACCCCTTTAACCCCTTAAGGACCGGTGCGATCATGTGCGGCCGGCACTTGCGGACCACAGGGCATTTTTTTTTTTTTTTTACTATTGCTTCCGATTCAGGGCTTCCGGAGTGGCGTGCATCTGCGCCAGGAGCCCTGAACTCCATGCCGTGCCAGGACAGTCATTGGTCCTTAATTGCTGGACTGCCGTGACGGTCCTGACACGGCAATGGTCCTTAAGGGGTTAATAAGAAGAGTCGTCTACAGCAATAAATGGATCTACTTGTACATTTGGTGATTAATTTAATGGACTAACTTAATAGGACACCTACCTAGGTAAGCACTTCTGTTACACACAGTAATTATATAGATACACCTGACTGCTGTATGATGGACTCCTACCTAGGTAAGTGCTTCTGTTACACACAGTAATTATATAGATACACCTGACTGCTGTGTGATGGACTCCTACCTAGGTAAGTGCTTCTGTTACACACAGTAATTATATAGATACACCTGACTGCTGTGTGATGGACTCCTACCTGGGTAAGTGCTCCTGTTACACGCAGTAATTATATAGATACACCTGACTGCTGTATGATGGACTCCTACCTAGGTAAGTGCTTCTGTTACACACAGTAATTATATAGATACACCTGACTGCTGTGTGATGGACTCCTACCTAGGTAAGCGCTTCTGTTACACACAGTAATTATATAGATACACCTCACTGCTGTGTGATGGACTCCTACCTAGGTAAGTGCTTCTGTTACACATAGTAATTATATAGATAACCTGACTGCTGTATGATGGACTCCTACCTAGGTAAGTGCTTCTGTTACACACAGTAATTATATAGATACACCTGATTCCTGTGTGATGGACTCTTACCTAGGTAAGTACTTCTGTTACACACAGTAATTATATAGATACACCTCACTGCTGTGTGATGGACTCCTACCTAGGTAAGTGCTTCTGTTACACATAGTAATTATATAGATAACCTGACTGCTGTATGATGGACTCCTACCTAGGTAAGTGCTTCTGTTACACACAGTAATTATATAGATACACCTGATTCCTGTGTGATGGACTCTTACCTAGGTAAGTACTTCTGTTACACACAGTAATTATATAGATACACCTGACTGCTGTGTGATGGACTCCTACCTAGGTAAGCGCTTCTGTCACACACAGTTATTATATAGATACGCCTGACTGCTGTGTGATGGACTCCTACCTAGGTAAGTGCTTCTGTTACACATAGTAATTATATAGATACGCCTGACTGCTGTGTGATGGACTCCTACCTAGGTAAGTGCTTCTGTTACACACAGTAATGATAATAGATACACCTGACTGCTGTATGATGGACTCCTACCTAGGTAAGTGCTTCTGTTACACACAGTAATTATATAGATACGCCTCACTGCTGTGTGATGGACTCCTACCTAGGTAAGTGCTTCTGTTACACACAGTAATTATATAGATACGCCTCACTGCTGTGTGATGGACTCCTACCTAGGTAAGTGCTTCTGTTACACACGGCAATTATATAGATACGCCTGACTGCTGTGTGATGGACTCCTACCTAGGTAAGTACTTCTGTCACACACAGTAATTATATAGATACGCCTGACTGCTGTGTGATGGACTCCTACCTAGGTAAGTGCTTCTGTTACACACAGTATTTATATAGATACGCCTGACTGCTGTGTGATGGACTCCTACCTAGGTAAGTACTTCTGTCACACACAGTAATTATATAGATACACCTGACTGCTGTGTGATGGACTCCTACCTAGGTAAGTGCTTCTGTCACACACGGTAATTATATAGATACGCCTGACTGCTGTGTGATGGACTCCTACCTAGGTAAGTACTTCTGTCACGCACAGTAATTATATAGATACGCCTGACTGCTGTGTGATGGACTCCTACCTAGGTAAGTGCTTCTGTTACACACAGTAATTATATAGATACACCTGACTGCTGTGTGATGGACTCCTACCTAGGTAAGTGCTTCTGTTACACACAGTAATTATATAGATACACCTGACTGCTGTGTGATGGACTCCTACCTAGGTAAGTGCTTCTGTTACACACAGTAATTATATAGATACACCTGACTGCTGTGTGATGGACTCCTACCTAGGTAAGCGCTTCTGTTACACACGTAATTATATATACACCTGACTGCTGTATGATGGACTCCTACCTAGGTAAGCGCTTCTGTTACACACAGTAATTATATAGATACACCTGACTGCTGTGTGATGGACTCCTACCTAGTTAAGCGCTTCTGTTACACACAGTAATGATATAGATACACCTGACTGCTGTATGATGGACTCCTACCTAGGTAAGCGCTTCTGTCACACACAGTAATGATATAGATACACCTGACTGCTGTGTGATGGACTCCTACCTAGGTAAGCGCTTCTGTCACACACAGTAATGATATAGATACACCTGACTGCTGTGTGATGGACTCCTACCTAGGCAAGTGCTTCTGTCACACACAGTAATTATATAGATACACCTGACTGCTGTGTGATGGACCCCTACCTAGGTAAGTGCTTCTGTTACATACAGTAATTATATAGATACACCTGACTGCTGTGTGATGGACTCCTACCTAGTTAAGTGCTTCTGTTACACACAGTAATGATATAGATACACCTGACTGCTGTATGATGGACTCCTACCTAGGTAAGTGCTTCTGTTACACACAGTAATTATACAGATACACCTGACTGCTGTGTGATGGACTCCTACCTAGGTAAGTGCTTCTGTTACACACAGTGATTATATAGATACACCTGACTGCTGTGTGATGGACTCCTACCTAGGTAAGTGCTTCTGTTACACACACAGTAATTATATAGATACACCTGACTGCTGTGTGACGGACTCCTACCTAGGTAAGTGCTTCTGTTACACACAGTAATGATATAGATACACCTGACTGCTGTGTGATGGACTCCTACCTAGGTAAGTGCTTCTGTTACACACAGTAACCTGACTGCTGTGTGATGGACTCCTACCTAGGTAAGTGCTCCTGTTACACACAGTCATTATACAGATACACCTGACTGCTGTGTGATGGACTCATACCTAGGTAAGTCCTTCTGTTACACACAGTAATTATATAGATACACCTGACTGCTGTATGATGGACTCCTACCTAGGTAAGCGCTTAGTAATTACATAGATACACCTGACTGCTGTATGATGGACTCCTACCTAGGTAAGCGCTTCTGTTACACACAGTAATTACATAGATACACCTGACTGCTGTATGATGGATTCCTACCTAGGTAAGTGCTTCTGTTACACACAGTAATTATACAGATACACCTGACTGCTGTGTGACGGACTCCTACCTAGGTAAGTGCTTCTGTTACACACAGTAATTATAGAGATACACCTGACTGCTGTGTGATGGACTCCTACCTAGGTAAGTGCTTCTGTTACACACAGTAATTATATAGATACACCTGATTGCTGTGTGATGGACTATTATGTAGATAACCCCTCTGTTAAAGGAATAGTAATACTTGTATTAAGGTTGAGGTCTGAGTCTTCTTAATGTTTTTTTTTTTTTTTTAAACATGTAGCACTATATATTTCAATACTTACAGTTCTGTAGTCGAGGCGCTATTCAGTCCGAAAGGATCCCCATCCCACCTCCCATCAGATCAGGAATCTGGTCGTGGGACAATCTTCATTCAGTAAATATAGGGAGAACCCTGGCCCCTTGACAAAGGAGGGCAAGATTTTGCTTTTTCTTACTGAAGACTGTCCCTCGTCGCACTCCATCCAGACCAGACTGAGGCAGAGTAACGCAGGGCAAGGGGGCGGAAGGGGTATCTTTTCAGATTGAATAGCACTTGAACTACAGAACTGAAAGTACTGAATCATAGCGCTACGTAAAAATAAATAAAGAAGACTCGGACCTCCACTTTAATACAAGTATTACTATCCCTTTAAGCAAAATATATTGAAGACATCTGTAAGTTTGAAGCATTAACTGGTATATTTTTGAGACACATGAATTTTCGCACCAGTTACTGAAAATATGTTGTATTTCTTCCACACTCAAACACCAACCCTGAGTTTACTGAACTAAGACACTGGAGTAATTCTGGAGCAAACCAAATGGACACATAAGAGTTCCCTTAATTTAAATGGCGCTTTCAACATCCTGAATGAAATGCCCTAGAGACCTCACTACAGTTTAAAGGTCTTAACCCTTTGAGTGCCAGAGGGGTACGCAACACATTGCTTTGCAATGTGTTGCGTATCCCTCTGGCACTCAAAGGGTTAAAACCCCATGTAAATCAATGGGAATGTTGTCTCCCATAGAGAAGGCAGTTTACTCCAGACTTGGACCAGTTCTGATTACATCTGCGTCAATGAAAGGACATTTCTATCTTTCACCATATCCTAATTTTCTCGCTGTTCAAATAAAACAGCAAAATAGGTTGTGTTTTCTTGAATGTCACATTTTAATGTAAACATCAAATAAATGTACCAAATTCTTTTTTACTGGAGAAAAAACAAAAAAAAAACTTAAAAAAAAAGAAAAAAACAAAACAAACAAAAAAAAAAAAAAACACAAAAAAACCCAAAAACCCGGAAGCGGCACAATCGTTTTTTCCCGATACCACTGGAGGTGGGTGGGGTGGGGGAGAAGTAAAAGCCAAATTACAAACATTTATACATGCATATTGAAAAGAAACAATTTTACTAAATTCACACAGTTGTTTCCTTTTTAAAATAGTTATTAAATTCTACTCAGCACCAACATACCTAAAAATGTATTCTCAGCTTTCATGATAAAAAAAAAAAAAAAAGAGATTAAAAGAAGCTAAAATAAAAACATTAAAAACAAGCAGTTTAGAATGCTTGTCTCAAAATAAAATACAGAACGGATTTTTTTTTTCATTTCAAAGTATATTGTTTTATTTTTTTATATATAGATTTTTATTTTATTTTTGCACATTTTTAAAATGAGGACATGAATGTGTGTATTTAAAGCAGTGCTGTACACTTACGTATTGCATTTTGGAGGTATCTGCTCTGGGTGGTGGGCCCAGCTAAGGGCCATATTCATTGAGATAATGAGGTTTTACTCTGGAGCAAAACAAATGCACCAGAGGGTTTAACAGAAAACTCAACAAGTTCCCATTGATTTAAATGGGTTATTGTGTAGTTGGTTTGTTCTAGAATGACGTCTCTTTATCTAGATGAATACGGCCTCTGGATTTTTTCCCCTTGGTACAATGTGAAATGTCATGGTGCCATCTGCTTTGCATATATACTTTGTCTGGGGCAATTGTTCCAAGATAAAATCAAGATATTAATTTTGAGTAAATTATTTTTTTACTGTCTCCCCTCTTCCAGGATGGAGTTAATAATTGCTAAAATCCTGGTTTTCTGTTAATTGGGCTCCAATTAAAATCTCCTTCCTTTTTGTTTTAGGTTCATAACATATTCAGAGATTTATATAATTTTTTTCACCCAAGTTCACACAAGTCATTGTACAATGCCAAGCGCACACAGCTGGTTTTGGTTATCATCTCTTCCTTAGTTTGGGACCGGACACAGCAGCGGAACGAAGGACCGGAGTGGGGACCGATTCTAACTACTGCTTTCAAAAGCAGAGTGCTTGAATTAATGCACTTTTTAAATGTGATAAAGGAAATCCAAAGTATCTAGATGTGTGATAACCATCTCATAGGTTCTAGCCAAAAGACATCTGCAATTTATCTTCTTAGTATAAGCACCAAAGCGGCAGACAGTCTGTCCCTTTGCGGACCAAAGGATTGTGTGCGCATTGTGACAAATTATTGCACACTGTTGCTGGTCCAGAAAGGGTTAATTTCCCAGTAATGTTTGCTGCTTTTCTGCCCCGCAGAAGAAAGAGATTGAAACTAAAGTTCACATTTAAATTTGTTGGGGAAACAAAACGTCTAAGAGCGGCATCTCCCTCAGAAATAACTGCTAAAATTGAAAATATTTAGGAGATGCTGCACTTTTATTATTTGTGAAAAAAAGAAAAAAAAACATTAAACAGAAAATTTTTACATTAACTGGTTATTTCTGGTACAGAAATCCAGTACTGGATGCCAATGTTAATTGAATAAATGTAAAGGCTAATTACAATTTTTTTCTTTTCTTTTTTCTCTTTTTTTAATACAACTTTGACAATTTTAGCTTTTTTTTTTTTCTTTTTAATTTTTTTTTATTTTTTTTTATATATATCTTTTTTATAGAGCCTAGTTAATGTCCAGGCAGCTGTTATGCAACATTTATGACACTTAAAAAAAATATTCTACATAAAAAGCTGTCAAAAGTCTGACCGACATTAAAATCTGCAAAAAGAAAAACAAAAAGAAAATAAAAAATAAAATTATTTTTTTCCTTTTTTTGTGTAAATTTTTCTAACTACTTGCAAATTTAGCAGCAAAGCTATTAACTGTTGGTGTGAATGTATACTTATGTAATATAAATAGACATTCTTGTATATTTTTGTTTGCGTGTATGTACGGCAGTGTGCGTGCACGTGTCTATATATACATATAAACACACACACACTTTCATTTAACACAGGGGTTGTCAATCTTAAAAATTCCAGTTCCTGAAGACTACAACTACCATTATCTGCCTTCTCCAACAGATGGTGGGGCCAAGATTGAGAAGCCCTGCTTTAGTATGTGCATACATAAGAGTCTGTGTGTGTTTTATATAGATACACGTGTACGCAACATGTCATACATACAATGATTTATCTTCAAGCATACAAAGAGAAATGAGTGACAGTTGAGTCTAATTTACTCATCAGCATTAACCAAAAGCGAAAACAAAATTTTCTACAAAAAAAAATCCATTATAAAAACAAAATGGGAAGGGGGAAAGAATTTATTTAAAATAGGAGTAAAACCCATTGCTACCTGATGAACTGCCTAGGCTAAGTTCCTGAAACAAAGACAAAGGGTCGCTATTCTTTTTTGCCTGTTCGGGTGGGGGCTTGGGTTTAGGTGGGGCCCGGAGAGCACTAGCGTAAGACATAATGGGTTTGCTGCTGGCACCGCCCTGCTGGACAGCACCTGCTCCGCTGGGCTCTACAATCTGTTTGCTGGGCATGAGAGGTGGGAACTGGCCGAGGTGCTGCAGGACATTGTAGTTGAAGGAGTTGGACAACTGGATGTTTTCTGCCTTCAGGTGATCGTCCGGAGGCTTCGCCATTTTCTGTGGGGCAACTGCGAGAGAGAGAGAGAAGGTTCTCGATTAGACAGGACAGACAATTTGAAGCAAACCAACTACAGAGTAGGGGAAGACTAAAAATTCCCATTTGGTGTTTGAACCTTTGAATGGTGGGGGAGGTCTCTTATGAATCACAGCATTTCATAGTGTTAAAAGCCTCATTTAAATCAAAGGGAACTGTAGAAAGTATCCACTACGGTTTAAATTGGTTGCCTCCCGTTTTGTATAGTGAATACACTAAGGGGGAGAGGTTCAAAATGTTGTAGCAATTGATATTGTCTGTAATCAAAGTTCTTACCCCATGGTCTGTCTGTTCCCACACTTATTACTGCCATTTTTATACAACCAAATTATTTCATATCCACAGTGTCCTAATCTACAGTCATTTTTTCAAGGTATTTTCACAAAAAATGTGTTTATCTGTCACTTTTCATAGAGTATAAAAATAGACAACTGGTAAAAAAAAATATACATCCATTTATTTGAAAATGTATATATTAAAGTCCGTTTTAACGTTAGAATTTTAATGGCAATATTAATTGAGCTCATGTTCCCACCATTTTTAATTCCTTACACCATTTTCCAAAAGTGAAAGATTTACTTTTGAAAATACTGTCCTTTTACCAGCAACTCCCGATCTAACAATTCTTTCAACGTTTTGAACATCGCGCTAGGGGTCATAATTACACAAGTTTCTGTAAGACTAACAGAAAGCGATTCCTTCCTCGCATCAGACCTCATATACAAGTGAAGAGACGGGAGCGATTCTGCGGTACTGGAAGTGAACCATATGGAAAACTCAACATTATCATTGACTTAAAGGGATAGTAATGTGTCATAATAAAAGCAGCTCCAATTAATCTTCACGGTATTTGGGCCGGGGAGAGTGTTATTTCAATTCTGTCAGAGTTGTAGTACAAGAGTAATTGAATGATAAAGTATCCCCCTCCTGCCCCTTTTACCTAGTGTAAGCCGCCTCCCCTCAGATGTGGAATCTGGTCTCTTGACCGGACAGATCCCAGCAAGGGACAATCTTCTTACTGTGAGAACAATGAAATCCCTGCCCCTCTTTGACAGGTTTTTGAGGTTTTTCCTTTATGTTCACTGAAGATTGTCCCTCTCTGCAATCCATCCGGACAGTCTTGCTGCTCTGAGGTGAGCAGTGTTACATCAGTAAAAGGGACAGGAGGTGGATACTTTATCATTGAACTACTCTTGTACTACAACTCTGACAGTATTGAAATAAGAATCTCCAAAGTACAAATACTATGATGATTAATTTGAGCTGCTTTTATTTTGAAACATTACTATCCCTTTAAATGGGGATTTTAATTCCTTGAAATCTATTGATCAGAACAAGGCACTTAGTACAACAGTGTCACGCACTTCTCCCAGGACTATAACCAGGTAACAAATCGTCTATATCACAATTTATATACACAACACTGATCTCTCTTACACTGGACCAGTCACTTTCACATAAGTTCAGTTAATTGCAAAGAAGAATATAAACTGCCTTCACGTTGTAGTACCGTCTGCTTGTAATTTGGGAAAGTAGCTTTTATTTGTTGCTGGCACAGTTTGGCACTTTATGCTAATTTTTTGAAGTGTTGGGCCAATATGACCACACACTCTGCTAATTAACATATCGAGCAGGGAATTAAAGTGCCAGACTCTACCATCACAACATAAAGGGTTGTTTCTCAAAGACAGGTTTTACAGAAAAAAGAACTGATTTCTGTGATCTTATCAATGAGCCCTTTTGTCTTAGTCCTTGCGGAGCACAGGAACGAGGTCAGAGAGCCCCACCGGAGCCGCTTTGTGTCTGTTCTTGTGTTCCACAATGAGGAAAGAAATAAAACACAGAGACGGATTTTACTAAAGAAGCACAAGTCAGAATTTACCCAACATTTCCCGGGGCAGCGCTGGCCTGGCGGTTCCATTACATGGAATGTTCTGATAGGGGACATTAGATGAAGCGCTGACCCACAGCTCGGGGGCAGAATAGCTGAATGAAGGTGGATTGTTGTGGTCTTGAACCTCTTTACACTGACCAAGGTTTTCTTGACAGGCGCCTAAATCTTCAGATCCAGCGTGCGCTGAACTAGCCGAAATTCTTCTTTGGTACAACGGCCTGCCAGGTCCTCTTGGTTCATACTAGATCAATAAAAACAGGGAAAAAAATACCTTTTATGCAGTTTCTGAACAATGAACACAAAGAGATCGAGAGGTCTCCAACACGTGTCACAGCAATTCATGGACTCCCCTCTACCATTCAGCGGGCGTTTTCATGCATCCCTATGGCGGTGTTTCTCACCCTATTATACTAGTCTCCCTGGTGCAATTGGGACATGGATGGGGGTACATCCCACAGTGGGGACCTGTCTCCAGTATAGATGTGCTGAACTGGTCTCCGCTATAAGGATCTAGTTACATAATGTGAATGAGGGAAAGCCTGGCCTGTCCCCCTGATTAATAAACCTTAATAACGGACCTGCAGATGGGAATTGCCCATCGGAACAGGCAAAGAGTAGGTATAAAAGCTCTGCAGGGAGTGGAAAAGACCAGACCGCAGAGAGAGAGAGAGAGAGAGAGAGAGCGAGAGAGAGAGAGAGAGAGAGCGAGAGCGAGGCACCTCGTCAGTTGTACTCGCTGCTCAATTCTAGGGATGAGAGGTACGTCCAGGATTTATTTTGTGGATTGATTCTGAGTCCCTGGAGAAAATTACAGGTCCATCTGTGTGTGAGCACGTGCCACAAAGGGATGAGAGAGTGCATGTATGTGCGGAAAGGGATGAGAGAGTGCATGCATGTGTGTGTGTGTGTATATGTGCCACAAGGGAATGAGTGAGTTTGTATGCGCATGCCATGAAGGGAGTGAGTGTGTGTGAATGTGGCATAAGAGGATGAGAGAGAGTGTGCACGTGCTACAAGGGTATGAGAGAAAGTGTGTGCTGCAAAGGGAGTGTGAACACGTACTGTGAGGGGATAAGCGAGCATGTGTGCATGTACCGCGAGGGGATAAGCGAGCATGTGTGCATGTACCGCGAGGGGATAAGCGAGCATGTGTGCATGTACCGCGAGGGGATAAGCGAGCATGTGTGCACGTACCGCGAGGGGATGAGCTAGCATGTGTGCACGTACCGCGAGGGGATAAGCGAGCATGTGTGCACGTACCGCGAGGGGATAAGCGAGCATGTGTGCACGTACCGCGAGGGGATAAGCGAGCATGTGTGCACGTACCGCGAGGGGATAAGCAAACTAGTGTGCACGTACCGCGAGGGGATAAGCAAACTAGTGTGCACGTACCGCGAGGGGATAAGCAAACTAGTGTGCACGTACCGCGAGGGGATAAGCAAACTAGTGTGCACGTACCGCGAGGGGATAAGCAAACTAGTGTGCACGTACCGCGAGGGGATAAGCAAACTAGTGTGCACGTACAACAAGGGGATAAGCAAACTAGTGTGCACGTACCGCGAGGGGATGTGCATGTCTATGTGAGCAGGGCTGATATACAAAGACAAAAATGATGTAATTTTGGTGTAAACCAAGTGTACGAGAGAGAGAGTGGGAGAGGGAGAGCGAGAGTGTGTGTGTATTATCTTCCATTTATTTCAATGGCATCCTGAACCCCCGGAATGCTAGAGAACATGGTTTCCCTTCTTGGGTCAATCAGATGGAAAGTGACCTGGCCTCTTATTGTGGAGGTTTGTGAGGTTCCAGTTATGGAATAGTGTTGACTGACACATTATTTGTCTCTGAACGATATCTCCTAATTACCCAACATGACATGTGATGAGCGAGTATGTAAGGGGGCTCAGTGCACACCCCGTGGATCTGCCTTATACTGTAATGTAAACACTCTCTTCTACTGGACACAGGGACGGTAATCTGATAATCCTTCCCAGGAGGCTGCAAGTCTGACTCATACCCACAATCCTCTCTGATAAACCTGACTCACGCCTTGGGCTGGATGGGGAACACAGCTGTGTGGATTTAATATCTCCTAGATTGGCATGGGCTGGAACTTAACCCTTTAACATCTGTGAGACGTTCACATATCCCATAGGACACTGGTTCCCAGCCCTCCTCGGAGGGGGATGCCAGACAGACCGTGCATTTAGGGTTTCCCTGCTTGCTCACAGGGGAGTTATGGAAATGATGGAGTCTGAGCTCTCCTGTGCCCAGGCAGGTAAATCGGATAGACCAGGCCTGTTAGTGGCCCCTGAGGGCTGGGAACTACTGTTTAAGGGAACAGGACACTAATAAGGGCCTACATACAAAGAAAAATGCGGACTTATTCTGTAGAATTAAATACATGGCAATTTTGAGAATTTTCAGTTACCACCATCAACATGCAGTTGGTTACTCTGAAACTGCTACAATTTTTCTTGGTACGTCAGCCTCAAAATGGAATCCATCATGAATCTGAAGCAGACTGTCCCGTTTCCTACCCAACCCAAACTAGCTTGATAATGGCTCCCCAAAGCACCTCTATGTTATGTCACAATCTGCGTGACTTCCACATTAGTGAGTCACACCATTCCGCACATCATTTAGTAATACTGTGTCACAGAAAACAGAATGTTCCAGCTACAAGTGTCACAGTCTAAAAGGATCCGTCATGACTTAAGGAATGGGAACCACCACACTAAGCCCCCACAAGAGTGCTACGATGTCCTGGAAAAACCCTCTCTGGCACAGTCTTCAACATTATCCCAAACCACCCCCAACCCCAGATTATGGCAGAAACAGCGTTATCACTTTCATGTAGCTACTTTGGCATCGCTGATGAAAAGAAATGTTCATTTGTTCGGGTGCTGCTGAGCGATAATTATCTTATAATTACTTCTGCGGGAAGAATACAAAATGCTGATTATAACCACGAGTGTCCAATACACCGAGGATACTTTAACAGGGAACTGTGACATAGGAAAAAACAGCTTTTCATTTGTATAACGGATTAACTTACCCAGGTA
Source organism: Rhinophrynus dorsalis (assembly GCA_037306005.1). Classification (NCBI taxonomy): domain Eukaryota; kingdom Metazoa; phylum Chordata; class Amphibia; order Anura; family Rhinophrynidae; genus Rhinophrynus; species Rhinophrynus dorsalis. The sequence continues at coordinate 2,219,707 of CM074727.1, read as the reverse complement.
GGTGCCCTTCTTACAGCAATCTGGTATCTGTCCATAGCTTTTTGCATCATATCTGCAGTTTATTTAATATAATGGTCTCTATGAATTCTACCCTTGGGTAAAACCTCCTCACAATAAACAATGAGCTTCAACAGACCTGAATGGCTCATAAGGGTCACTACTCTTTATCAGATTGTAAACTAACAGTGATTGGTGGACACCAACAACACAAATAAAGTGCAAATAATAAATAGAGAGATTTAAATTACTGCTTTTTGAAGGACACCTCTTTATGCAAGTCATTTTGATAAATTAGATATAGAGAGCATAAGGACTCTGAATAGTCAATTATAATAAAATGTATAATTTAAATACTTCAAATAAGTAAATATATAAACTATCCCTAAAGCACCAGAAAAGAGCAAACTGACCTCCATCTTGTCAGGTAAAACTTGCATTTTGTCCAAATCCACTGGTTCATGTTTTGGTTCAGAAGGGACCGACTGTAACGTGTAAACAGACAAGATGGCGGTGGGTACGAGGCTCGTGCTGTGGAGCTTTTGAGGACATGAATTATTTCAACTATGTATTCTGGTTATCTACTCAGAGTCAATATGACCTCAATTATATCCAAGGGTACTGTTCTCGTTTAAAAGTCACTTTTCTAGGGTAAAGATCTCTCTAAATAATCATGTAAATGCCCAAACCTTTCTACTGAGCTGCAGAAATGGCAGATTTCACCCTCTCTGTGCATGTCGGCTCATTGTCCCACTGACAGTGAAAGTGACTATCAGAAATCACATGAGGAAAAACCTTAATGTGAGCTGCCAACAAGCTTATGTAAAAAGAGGTAAAACAGTCTGAATCTGGAGGTTTGACGGGGGGGGGGGGGGGGGGGGTGTCAGAAGTATAAAATGGAAAATACTATGAGGACACAGAGCCGTATTCAGTAAGCTAAACTGAGCCATTCTGGAGTAAATCAGATAACCCACAGGGCAGAAATAAAACCTCCCAGTTTTAAACGGGGCTTTTAACATCTTAAATGCCTGAACAAACTCCAACATGTTGCTTCACAATGCACTAAAGACAACTTTGAGTATTCAAGGAGTTAAAAAGCCAGACAAAAAGAGTAGTGAGGAGCACACATCAAGCACAAACAAGATAAAGTGTCTTGTTCTAGGTATGGCAGCCTCTCAATGGTGCTACAACTCACGTTTTTCACTCCCATGTGCCATTGCAGAGAGGAAATCTCCATGTCCATATCAGACTGGTCCCGCCCACAGACAGTCCAGCTCCGAATGTCAGGCAAATCCTCTCCGCATGAGAGAAACGGCAAAACCACAGGTGTGCAATGGCACATGGGAGTGAAAAACGTGAGTTGTAGCACCATTGAGAGGCCACCATGCCTAGAACAGGACACTTTATCTTGTTCGTGCTTGATGTGTGCTCCTCACAACTGTTTTTGTCTCCCTAAGTATAAGGGCATCCCAGGTGTGGGCCCTTGCTTCCATGTGCCTAGAGGGATTCGGCTGCACCATACTGACGAGGCTCACATAGGCCAAAACGTACGTCTGTGGTTTTGCCATTTCTCTCGTGCGGAGAGGATCTGCCTGACATTTCGGAACTGGACTGTCTGTGGGCGGGACCAGTCTGATATGGAGATTTCCTTTCTGCAATGGCACATGGGAGTGAAAAACGTGAGTTGTAGCACCATTGAGAGGCCACCGTGCCTAGAACAGGACACTTTATCTTGTTCGTGCTTGATGTGTGCTCCTCACAACTCTTTTTGTCTCCCTGAGTTAAAAAGCCACTTTAAATCTTTGAATGCCAGAGTGGTACACAACAAACTGCAAAGAATTCTGGCATTCACAGGGTTAAGTCAACGTACATTTTTACTCTTATCCTGTGGTTTGCCCCAGAACTGCCCGATTCCTATATGGACCCATAAATTCCCACAGGATATCCTAGAACTGAGACCTGAGGTGAGAGCGGTATGGAGTCCCTTCAAGGGTTAACCACACGCCAGGCATCTATTTGATGTTTTACTTTATAATGAAGGTACGGGTGGCACAAACAGAAATGTCCTCCTTCCTATAACCCACTTATACAGCTTCCCAGGACGGAATCATAGACATCATCTTCTCTTTTCAATCCCGAACTAAAAGACCTCCAGCAAAACGCCCCAAATCCCGGCTTCTCATTAAAGCTTGTGTGACACTAAGTCGGACTTTGATCTTTACTTTCAAAGGGGGAGATTAGCGCGGAGTCTGCCCACACATCTCCCGAAGTAGCAGCGAATCGCACAGCAGCAGCATCCAGGCCTAATTTGCAAATAGTTAACCCTTTGAGTGCCAGAGGGGTATGCAACGTATTGCTAATAAATCTGTGTTCGCTCTTAGCATAATCCGAAAAAGAAGAGGCCTCATTAGTCCTGTGTCACACACGCTGCCTTACATAGAGGGGTCTCTCACACAGACAGTATTAGGCTTCACTACTAGAATCACAGCATGGAAGCACGTCACCAAGTCAACGCACCTCTTTTATCATTTAATATTTAGACTGGGGTGAGGAACACTGAAAGGGGAACTAAATGCTTGGAAAGTCTTTTAAATTGTCTGATCCCTCTCCCTACAGACAGGTCTGATTGCTCCCCTCCCGATCAGTGGGTCTGATTCCCCACACACACCGACAGGTCTGATCGCCACCTGACCCCCCACCAGCGGGTCTGATCCCTCCCCTATATCAGATTTAATCACACCCCATACAGCAGATCTGATCTTCAGGAGGCGAATCACTGCCCATACAATCACAGCCCCCTTCACTTCTAAGGGAAATAGCGGCATTCTTGTCTATTTTATTATATAACAAACATTACACTTCTAACCCTGTAGGGACCAGCGGGGAGTGAGAAACATTGCTTTTCCATAATTCTGGGGCTTTGTCCTACATACTGCAACTGCTTCATTCAAAAGTTATTAATGATCAAGCGTGCTTTTCTTTTCAATTTCACAACAGGATCTTTTCCAGACACCAGAGGGCCCCAGCAGTTTAACTGGAAATAAACACTTTGCTCTGGAAACAACTTTGAATGAAGCAACTCCCCGCTTTGTTTTTGTAAGCAAACATAGTTCTACATTATTAGAATACACACACATATATATAAATATATATATTATATATATATATATATATATATATTTTGTATCCTTATAATATAAAAGGCCAGAGGTATGTCTGTCAGATGCAGTCATGCGCAGTAAAGACTGCTTGAGTGTGCAGAATACTGGCCTGTGTAAATGGGCTTTACTACTAGTGTGTATATTATATATATATATATATATATATATATATAAAAATTCACACATACAATTTGCACAGTTTTGTCCCTTTTCACCTTATGTGAAGTGGGCAGAGGAAAGGAAAACAAGAGTGTGTATTATACACTTGTTTTCATCTAAAGTGTTGGGTAATATTTACACCTGTGAATTATACACAGGTGCGTATCATACACAGGTGCGTATCATACACAAGTGCGTATCATACACAGGTGAGAATTATACACAGGTGAGAATTATACACAGGTGAGAATTATACACAGGTGCGTATCATACCCAGGTGTGTTTATACACAAGTGCGTATCATACACAGGTGCGTATCATACACAGGTGCGTATCATACACAGGTGCGTATCATACCCAGGTGCGTATCATACCCAGGTGCGTATCATACCCAGGTGCGTATCATACCTAGATGTGTTTATACACAAGTGTGTGTCATACACAGGTGTGTTTATACACAAGTGCGTATCATACAGCTGCGTATCAAACACATGTGCGTTTATACACAGGTGCGTATCAAACACAGGTGCGTATCAAACACAGGTGCGTATCAAAAACAGGTGCGTTTATACACAGGTGTGTATCATACACAGGTGTGTTTATACACAAGTGCGTATCATACAGGTGCGTATCAAACACAGGTGCGTACCATACACAGGTGCGTACCATACACAGGTGCGTACCATACACAGGTGCGTACCATACACAGGTGCGTATCAAACAGGTGTGTATCATACACAAGTGCAAATTATACACAGGTGAGTATCATACACAGGTGAGAATCATACACAGGTGCGTATCATATACAGGTGCAAATTATATACAGGTGCTTATCATACACAGGTGCGTATCATACACAGGTGTGTTTATACACAGGTGAGAATTATGAACAGGTGCGTATCATACACAGGTGAGAATTATACACAGGTGCGTATCATACCCAGGTGCGTATCATACCCAGGTGCGAATTATATCTGATATTTTACGGCATTTATAATGTATTTTAATAATAAACTTTACTGCTACTTAAATGGAAAAACAAAAAATATGTATTTATTTAGTAGGGTTTATCTCCTGAGTACAAGTGAACTCCCACTGCTGAGAGGTGTTTTTTTTTCAAAAGTTATTACAGCTCAAACGTGAGAATTTTTAGGTGCCTTATCTCAATGGCCTGAAACTGTACAGTGGCGCTGTTGCTACACCTTCCTATGCACAGCTCTGGTCAGTTGACCATAAACCTCCATTGGATGGTGTAGCAACAGCGCCACTGGTATTTCAGGCCACTGGGATAAGGAACCTAAATAATTCTCACACTTTAGCGGCAATACATTTTTTATAAATCTCCTCTCAGCAGTGGGCGTTCCCTTGTTTTACTCAGGGGATAAACACTGTGATACATTTTATTTTACATATTAAATTTTAATATACCTTTAAATTCAAGCGTCAGAAGGGGGTGCAACATATTTTGGTGCAATGTGCTGCGCACCCCTCTGGCACACACAGGATTAACCAGACCAGTGCATTGTTGGCCTCTTTAGCAACAACAGGGTTAAAGAAGAACTAATAACACCTCCTAATAATTATACCTCACTTACCTAACTATGGCCAGAAAATCCAAATGGCCCCTATGGATTTGCCCTTCCTCCGTAGTTCAAGGGATAACATGTTCAATCAGTCCTAGGGTCATGTCTGTGGAGGCAGCCATGATAGTTACTGGCAGTTTCCCAACTGAAGCGGGGGAGTGCACAATCCTAACAAGTGATATGCACATCAGAGGAACGCACAGCACAACTCTCTGGGCCTTAACAGGTTAAGATTACCACGTGCAGTGGATAGATTTTTTGTTCTGTGGCACTGCCAGTAACTGTCATGTCCGCCCACATGGACCTGACATCCTGCCAGTAACTGTCATGTCTGCCTCCATGTATCTGACATCCTGCCAGAAACTGTCATGTCCACCTCCATGTATCTGACATCCTGCCAGAAACTGTCATGTCCACCTCCATGGACCTGATATCCTGCCAGTGACTGTCATGCCCGCTCCATGGACCTGACATCTTGCCAGTAACTGTCATGTCCGCCTCCATGTATCTGACATCCTGCCAGAAACTGTCATGTCTGCCTCCATGGACCTGACATTCAGCACTAATTGAATCGGTTATCTCTTGAACAATGGCACAAGGGCAAAATTGTTAAGGGTCATTAGGATTTTCTGAGGATGAGAAACCAGGGGTTAGGTGGTGTTACTTGTCCTTTAAGCTTGTGCATACAATTAATCACCAGCTGTACCCCTCACTGGCTTCTCTCTGTGCACAGAACGCAGATCAGCACTTTGCCCTACACGACCTGGCACAGGGGAGCGTTTTACCTCTTCTAGGTTGTGGAGTGAAGAGGCGGACACTGCCCGGGATGCCGGCGGGTGAAATGCTTCCTGACCCGCCGGGGGCGGGTGGTTCTGTAGTTGGTGAATGTAGGGGTTCTGCGGTGGTCTGTGCTGTAGAGGGGACATGCCATAATGATAACCTTGCCCCATTAGGGGGTTCTGCTGTAGGTTAGCGTACGTCCACGAGCCATCGTGCTGAAGGTATTTGAGGGGTGGGGGTGTTATGTGTCCAGATGGCATGGGGTAAGGACCGTTGTAGACATGGGTCATGTGCTGTGGGGGGAAGGCTGGGTTGTTGGCCATCTCCAAGTCTCTGCTGTTCTCGCTGAAGTTGGGGTACTGGCCGCTGTGGTTGGAGGAGGGGAGTGCTGGGGGGCTCCGGGGCTGAACTTGTCTGTACTGTAACAGTCTGGACTGGGGAGGGGGCATCTCCGCGAGGTCTCTGCTCTCGCTGGGGTCGTGCTGGGACAGTTCCCGTAAAAACTCCTGGAACCTGCCGGGCGACAAATCAGAGGATGATCAGGGACACATTTACTGAGCAGCATGGGATAAGGACAGCAAAGGAAGAGGAGAATCACATGAAAGGGCAGAAATCTTACAATGTAATCAAGGGGTAAATTAATTATCTACCTGTGACCTGTAGAGGGCGCATGAATATTATTATTATAACTTACAGCTGAAGGATTAAGGGCTGAACGCTTCTAAAGTTGCCCTCCCCCTTCCCCGTAGTCAGCATTTTAGCTGACTGCAGGGAACAGAGTCGTACGACTTTCAGGCGGCTCTCCAGCACAGCCTGATCGCATTAACTAAAAAAAAAACTTTCACTGAAATGGTCTTCTACATGTGCTTGGCTTGCAAGCACACGTAGAAGACCGTTTTAGTAAAAGTTTCTTTTTTTAGTTAACGATGATCTCAGACCGGATTTCCCTGAGTCAGCTAAAATGCTGACTACGGGGAAGGGGGAGGGAGAGGGCAACTTTAGAAGCGATTATCTCTCAAACCATAAAGGTCTGAGAGATGACACTGGGGGCAATACGTTTTGTACTAGGGCTTTAATATAGGGATTTGTAATACTGAAGTATTACTATCCCTTTAACGCCCACACGGAATGTTTTAACGTAATTTAAAATGGGTCTTTTATCCTCTAAACGCCAGACAGGTGTCCGATGCATGGTGACGCAATGTGTGGGAGACCTCACTGGTATTTAAGGGATAACATCTTTATTTAAGTCAATAGAAATTGTATTTGTCCCCAGTGAAGCCGATGACTGCAGCACTACTCTACCTTTGTGCATATGGCTCACTGGGAGCGGATGGAGGGGAGACAGTGACCCGGGGGAAGACTGTTGATTCGGGTGTGACGGTACAAGGGAACCAGCTTTTACCCACCTGGAATAAGTGGCTTCTGACTCGTCCTCCGCACTGGGCATCTTCCAGTTTGGCCGGACCAGTTGCTGTTGGGGTATCCCCATGGACTGCTGGGGGAGGTGCTGGAGGTGGGGGTGCTGGGGGTACGGGATGCTGTTCTGGCTAAGGAAGGCGTTATGTTCGCTCCATTGCTGTAGCCTGGTCTGCTGCTGCTGCCGCAACGTTTCCAAGGCGACATTGCTGTGCAATCGATCTGAACGACATTAGATTGAGGTTTGGTGAGGGTTACGGGATACAATTCACCCTCTGAGTGCCGAAAGGGCTCGCAGGGCATTGCTGCTCTAACTCCTCTGGCACTCAAAGGGTTAGAAAGAGTTAGTGTGTAGAAAAATAAATTACATTTGTACCAACATCCATAGTGTCAGTTCAGTGGATGGATTGTGTTACTATCACATCCATAGTGTCAGTTCAGTGTAATGGATTGTGTTACTATCACATTCATAGTGTCAGTTCAGTGTAATGGATTGTGTTATTATCACATTCATAGTGTCAGTTCAGTGGATGGATTGTGTTATCACATCCATAGTGTCAGTTCAGTGTAATGGATTGTGTTACTATCACATCCATAGTGTCAGTTCAGTGTAATGGATTGTGTTACTATCACATTCATAGTGTCAGTTCAGTGTAATGGATTGTGTTACTATCACATCCATAGTGTCAGTTCAGTGGATGGATTGTGTTATCACATCCATAGTGTCAGTTCAGTGTGATGGATTGTGTTACTATCACATTCATAGTGTCAGTTCAGTGTAATGGATTGTGTTACTATCACATCCATAGTGTCAGTTCAGTGTAATGGATTGTGTTACTATCACATTCATAGTGTCAGTTCAGTGTAATGGATTGTGTTACTATCACATCCATAGTGTCAGTTCAGTGGATGGATTGTGTTATCACATCCATAGTGTCAGTTCAGTGTGATGGATTGTGTTACTATCACATTCATAGTGTCAGTTCAGTGTAATGGATTGTGTTACTATCACATCCATAGTGTCAGTTCAGTGTAATGGATTGTGTTATCACATCCATAGTGTCAGTTCAGTGTGATGGATTGTGTTACTATCACATTCATAGTGTCAGTTCAGTGTAATGGATTGTGTTACTATCACATTCATAGTGTCAGTTCAGTGTAATGGATTGTGTTATCACATCCATAGTGTCAGTTCAGTGTGATGGATTGTGTTACTATCACATTTATAGTGTCAGTTCAGTGTAATGGATTGTGTTACTATCACAGTCATAGTGTCGGTCAGTGTAATGGATTGTGTTACTACCACATCCATAGTGTCAGTTCAGTGGATGGATTGTGTCACTACCACATTCATAGTGTCAGTTCAGTGTAATGGATTGTGTTACTATCACATTCATAGTGTCAGTTCAGTGGATGGATTGTGCTACTATCACATTCATAGTGTCAGTTCAGTGGATGGATTGTGTTACTATCACATTCATAGTGTCAGTTCAGTGGATGGATTGTGTTACTATCACATTCATAGTGTCAGTTCAGTGGATGGATTGTGTTACTATCACATTCATAGTGTCAGTTCAGTGGATGGATTGTGTTACTATCACATTCATAGTGTCAGTTCAGTGTGATGGATTGTGTTACTACCACATCCATAGTGTCAGTTCAGTGGATGGATTGTGTTACTACCACATTCATAGTGTCAGTTCAGTGGATGGATTGTGTTACTATCACATTCATAGTGTCAGTTCAGTGGATGGATTGTGTTATCACATCCATAGTGTCAGTTCAGTGGATGGATTGTGTTATCACATCCATAGTGTCAGTTCAGTGTAATGGATTGTGTTACTATCACATCCATAGTGTCAGTTCAGTGTAATGGATTGTGTTACTATCACATTCATAGTGTCAGTTCAGTGTAATGGATTGTGTTACTATCACATTCATAGTGTCAGTTCAGTGGATGGATTGTGTTATTATCACATTCATAGTGTCAGTTCAGTGTGATGGATTGTGTTACTATCACATTCATAGTGTCAGTTCAGTGTAATGGATTGTGTTACTATCACATTCATAGTGTCAGTTCAGTGTAATGGATTGTGTTACTATCACATTCATAGTGTCAGTTCAGTGTGATGGATTGTGTTACTACCACATCCATAGTGTCAGTTCAGTGTAATGGATTGTGTTACTACCACATCCATAGTGTCAGTTCAGTGGATGGATTGTGTTACTATCACATTCATAGTGTCAGTTCAGTGAAATGGATTGTGTTATTATCACATCCATAGTGTCAGTTCAGTGTGATGGATTGTGTTACTATCACACACAACAGAAAACTGTAGCCAGTGGCTCCCATAAGCCATAAAAATGCAACAGAAGAACTGCATGGACCCGTAAACAATATGGACACAAGAGGGCGCTGTCAATCTTAAAACAAAAACAATACAATTTAAACCCATGGTTCCCAACCCTCTCCTCAGGGGCAGCTAACAGGACAGGTCTTTAGGATTTGCCTGTGCACAGGTGAGTTATTGAAGACCTTGGGATCAGAGGGGTGAGCAATGCATTGCAGATTAATGTGATCCACACCCCCCTGGTACTTAAGGGGTTAAATAACAGCCTCTGAGTAACTCACCTGAGCTCAAGCAGGGAAAGCCTAAAAATCTGACCTATGAGCCTCTCAGGAGAGGTCTGGGAACAGTCGGTTTACCCTGTAGTAACATTAAAATAAAGCATCTCCCAGCAAGCCCTAACAATAGGGGTCTTCTCACATTAAGGTTCACTGCTCCTTTAATATTACGTCTTACTATCCCCGTTAATAAATGGCAGAGAATGCAGCGTAGAACAACATGTGTAGTAAAACCTTCCTGGTCACTCACCCAGCGTCTCACTCGCCGGCATGCCCTGGGGGCCATCTTCAATGAAATTGTTCATATGTGAAGACAACATGGGATTGTGTTGGGGAACAGGCCTAAGAGGGTTATTCATGTCCTGGAGCAAAGGAGGAGGCGGTTGCTCTGGCATCATTCCATCTACACTGGGAGAATGGGGCCGATGGGGCACTGGATTGTTGAAGAAGGAGTGGTTGGGACTGGGTTGGAAAGCCGGGGAGAGCTGGGAGGGTTGGGGCGGCTGGTTTAGATGGTTATGCTGCTGCTGCTGGACTGCCGGGCCCTGTTGAGGAGGTATCTGGTTTTGCAGTTCAGATAAATGGGTTTGTTGCTGGGTGAGGAGGTTCTGTTGCTGTTGTAGGGAGTAGGGCGGCCTCTGTAACTGAGACAGGTGTTGATAGTGACGGTTGGCCATGGCGTACTGCGGGTGGGGAGGCGTGAGGTGAATGTTCATATGTCTCTGATTGGGATTATCTTTACGGTGGAATTTAGGATTGAGGAAAGCAGCGTTGGCTCGAGATTCCGGACTTCTTTGTGCATTTGGATCCAACTCAACCTTCCAAAAATAATGAAAAAAATCATCTTAAAACAGGACATGTTTAGAAAACAAATCACTTAACAAGTGCATGCACAGTGGAGTCTTCAGGGTTAATTACCAGGACACAAAATTACACAAGCTTTTATAAACAACAAAAAAGACAAATTCACTGAATGATGTGATTCCATTCCTTTAGCGACACGAACTGCATGATTTTAAGCATTCAAGTGCCAGACTGGCGGGCACTGCATTGCATCTCATTATGTCGGGCACCCATTTGGCACTAAATGGTTTAATAATAACCCTACCTAAATCACACAGATTAGTCAATAGTTTGAGGGGGAAAAAGTGTTTTACCATTAATTTTAAATTAGATTATTTAAGGTTTAAATATGAAAGAACATACATTTATCAGGGCTCAAAATTTCCATTCGTCACTATCCAATGGCGAGTGAAAATTCAGCCCTGGTGAGTAGAAATTCAGCCCTGGTGGGTATGTTATGTATTGAAGTGGTGAGTAACTTTTCATGTCTGGCTAGTAGCAAAGGACTTCACATTTTAAGCCCTGCATTTATGATACAGACGGTATGTAAAATCTCACACATACAAACTGTACTGTGCTTTCTCAGTAAAGAGCGAGTTTATCTCGTTACATGTTCCTCCTGTCTGTGAGCCCGTCTCTTTACATTTTTTTTAAATATGTTGTATTACTGCCCCTTTAAATATGCTGCATTACTGCCCCTTTAACAAAAGCAAGGGAATGTAGAAAACAGCAGTGTGACAGGAGAAGTAACTCACACACTGTTCACAGCAGAGGAGCCGATCAGTGACTGCAGTACGGACGTTACCTGATAACACTAGGAAATGTAATAAACTACCGGTCACGGATCACACAAGTCTTACTTACCGGTTTCGGTTCAGGAGGCTTCTTCTCTGGAGTCCGAAGTTTACTCAGATCCGCTGCTGGATTGTTATCGCTTTTACCTGAAACATTTATAAGGAAAAGGTTTTCTTTGGATGTAAATTCATTTTCATTCTTATTTGTTAAATGTTTAAATATCTGAAGGCATCAACCGCTTTACTTCCATAAGGACCCCATATGCACAATGGCACCTAAAGAGTTAACAATGTATTTTATATCTACTGGAAGTCATAAAGTCACTATTTTCTCACAAGGGGTTTGTCACTGTTCTGTGCAGGGTTGGAGCCGGTTGGCAGCAGACACTGTGTGTATCGGTGTAAATGGGAATCGACTGATGGCAGTAGACACTGTGTGTATCGGTGTAAATGGAATCGACTGATGGCAGCAGACACTGTGTGTATCAGTGTAAATGGAATCGACTGATGGCAGCAGACACTGTGTGTATCGGTGTAAATGGGAATCGACTGATGGCACTAGACACTGTGTGTATTGGTGTAAATGGGAATCGACTGATGGCAGCAGACACTGTGTGTATCGGTGTAAATGGGAATCGACTGATGGCACTAGACACTGTGTGTATCGGTGTAAATGGGAATCGACTGATGGCAGCAGACACTGTGTGTATCGGTGTAAATGGGAATCGACTGATGGCAGCAGACACTGTGTGTATCGGTGTAAATGGGAATCGACTGATGGCAGAAGACACTGTGTGTATCGGTGTAAATGGGAATCGACTGATGGCAGCAGACACTGTGTGTATCGGTGTAAATGGGAATCGACTGATGGCAGCAGACACTGTGTGTATCGGTGTAAATGGGAATCGACTGATGGCAGCAGACACTGTGTGTATCGGTGTAAATGGGAATCGACTGATGGCAGCAGACACTGTGTGTATCAGTGTAAATGGGAATCGACTGATGGCAGCAGACACTGTGTGTATCAGTGTAAATGGGAATCGACTGATGGCAGCAGACACTGTGTGTATCAGTGTAAATGGGAATCGACTGATGGCACTAGACACTGTGTGTATAAGTGTAAATGTGAATCGACTGATGGCAGCAGACACTGTGTGTATCGGTGTAAATGGGAATCGACTGATGGCAGCAGACACTGTGTGTATCGGTGTAAATGGGAATCGACTGATGGCACTAGATACTGTGTATCGGTGTAAATGGGAATCGACTGATGGCACTAGATACTGTGTATCGGTGTAAATGGGAATCGACTGATGGCAGCAGACACTGTGTGTATCGGTGTAAATGGGAATCGACTGATGGCACCAGACACTGTGTGTATCGGTGTAAATGGGAATCGACTGATGGCAGCAGACACTGTGTGTGTATCGGTGTAAATGGGAATCGACTGATGGCACTGGAATCGATTGATGGCAGCAGACACTGTGTGTATCGGTGTAAATGGGAATCGACTGATGGCAGCAGACACTGTGTGTATCGGTGTAAATGGGAATCGACTGATGGCAGCAGACACTGTGTGTATCGGTGTAAATGGGAATCGACTGATGGCAGCAGACACTGTGTGTATCGGTGTAAATGGGAATCGACTGATGGCACTAGACACTGTGTGTATCTGTGTAAATGGGAATCGACTGATGGCAGCAGACACTGTGTGTATCGGTGTAAATGGGAATCGACTGATGGCAGTAGACACTGTGTGTATCGGTGTAAATGGGAATCGACTGATGGCAGCAGACACTGTGTGTATCGGTGTAAATGGGAATCGACTGATGGCAGCAGACACTGTGTGTATCGGTGTAAATGGGAATAGACTGATGGCAGCAGACACTGTGTGTATCGGTGTAAATGGGAATCGACTGATGGCAGCAGACACTGTGTGTGTATCGGTGTAAATGGGAATCGACTGATGGCACTGGAATCGATTGATGGCAGCAGACACTGTGTGTATCGGTGTAAATGGGAATCGACTGATGGCAGCAGACACTGTGTGTATCGGTGTAAATGGGAATCGACTGATGGCAGCAGACACTGTGTGTATCGGTGTAAATGGGAATCGACTGATGGCAGCAGACACTGTGTGTATCGGTGTAAATGGGAATCGACTGATGGCACTAGACACTGTGTGTATCTGTGTAAATGGGAATCGACTGATGGCAGCAGACACTGTGTGTATCGGTGTAAATGGGAATCGACTGATGGCAGTAGACACTGTGTGTATCGGTGTAAATGGGAATCGACTGATGGCAGCAGACACTGTGTGTATCGGTGTAAATGGGAATCGACTGATGGCAGCAGACACTGTGTGTATCGGTGTAAATGGGAATCGACTGATGGCACTAGACACTGTGTGTATCGGTGTAAATGGGAATCGACTGATGGCAGCAGACACTGTGTGTATCAGTGTAAATGGGAATCGACTGATGGCACTAGACACTGTGTGTATAAGTGTAAATGGGAATCGACTGATGGCAGCAGACACTGTGTGTATCAGTGTAAATGGGAATCGACTGATGGCACTAGACACTGTGTGTATAAGTGTAAATGTGAATCGACTGATGGCAGCAGACACTGTGTGTATCGGTGTAAATGGGAATCGACTGATGGCAGCAGACACTGTGTGTATCGGTGTAAATGGGAATCGACTGATGGCACTAGATACTGTGTATCGGTGTAAATGGGAATCGACTGATGGCACTAGATACTGTGTATCGGTGTAAATGGGAATCGACTGATGGCAGCAGACACTGTGTGTATCGGTGTAAATGGGAATCGACTGATGGCAGCAGACACTGTGTGTATCGGTGTAAATGGGAATCGACTGATGGCACCAGACACTGTGTGTATCGGTGTAAATGGGAATCGACTGATGGCACTAGACACTGTGTGTATCAGTGTAAATGGGAATCGACTGATGGCAGCAGACACTGTGTGTATCGGTGTAAATGGGAATCGACTGATGGCACTAGACACTGTGTGTATCAGTGTAAATGGGAATCGACTGATGGCAGCAGACACTGTGTGTATCGGTGTAAATGGGAATCGACTGATGGCAGCAGACACTGTGTGTGTATCGGTGTAAATGGGAATCGACTGATGGCACGGGAATCGATTGATGGCAGCAGACACTGTGTGTATCAGTGTAAATGAAATCGACTGATGGCACCAGACACTGTGTGTATCGGTGTAAATGGGAATCGACTGATGGCACTAGACACTGTGTGTATCGGTGTAAATGGGAATCGACTGATGGCACTAGACACTGTGTGTATCGGTGTAAATGGGAATCGACTGATGGCAGCAGACACTGTGTGTATCGGTGTAAATGGGAATCGACTGATGGCACTAGACACTGTGTGTATCGGTGTAAATGGGAATCGACTGATGGCAGCAGACACTGTGTGTATCGGTGTAAATGGGAATCGACTGATGGCAGCAGACACTGTGTGTATCGGTGTAAATGGGAATCGACTGATGGCAGCAGACACTGTGTGTATCGGTGTAAATGGGAATCGACTGATGGCAGCAGACACTGTGTGTATCGGTGTAAATGGGAATCGACTGATGGCAGCAGACACTGTGTGTATCGGTGTAAATGGGAATCGACTGATGGCAGCAGCTGATCACTGACAACTGTATACGTTTCAGCTCCTGCGTATTAAAGGTCTTTCCACGTGTGTCTGGGACTGAACTTCCCCAAATCACAAGTGTCTGAAGATTTGAGAAAACAGGATATCAGGTGGCCTAAATCAGGGATAGTCAACTCTGAACCTCCAGCTGATGGGGATGCCAACGCCCAACAACTCCAACCAGCCAAAAGCCCCCCCAACAACTGAAGTTACAGCAGTCTACTAGCTCCGGCCTAAATCCATTCAGTGCTCTGAATCTCGCTGCCCAGAGGAGCAGAAGAGGATCAAAATGGAGATGTTCAGCTGCGTAAAGACTCAGATTCCTATAAACATACACACAGAAATATAAACATACAGACACACATAGAAATAAATACATACACACACAAATATATACACACATAGAAAAAAATAAATATATCTATACATACACAGAAATAAATATATCTATACATACACACACACACGAGAGGATTTTAGTCTTACCTGCTAAATCTTTTTCTCTTACTCCATACAGGTTACTGGTAACTCTGGGTAGGCGATCCGCCCCTTTAAGTAGGCAGGACATTTCTCTAAATGTATGCAGGGAGTGGAGCCTCCCTTCCCTCATTGGCTGCAGCTAGCCAACCAGCTCCAGAAAGATTTGAGACACTAACTACTGAGTAGATAGTGAAGGGAAAGAAGACTCTTGTGAGCATGACCCCGAAGGACCACAACGTTCTGCCACAGGAGAGCCAAGCATGGTCCCTTGACAGGGTGGGAGACCAGTAACCTGTATGGACTAAGAGAAAAGGATTTAACAGGTAAGACTAAAATCCTCTTTTCTCTGTCGTCCAATACAGGTTACTGGTAACTCTGGGATGTCCAACCATTAAGTTTCCCAGAGGCAGGAAGTAAGGCAAAGACCAGGCACAAGGCCCCCAAAGTCACCAGAGCAGATATGATCCATCACATCAGAGATAGTCCAACAAACAATGAAGTGTCAACGGACACTTAACAGGGGTAACAACACCCCAACTGTTACACAGCACACTGAACTAGAGCCAACGGGGCTCAAAAGTTAAGGAAGCACCAAGAACCAAAGAAAATCCTAGACAGGCAAGACTGCCTCCAGGATCTTCCTCCCAAAGCTGGCATCAGCTGATGCCAGTACATCAACACAGCAGTGCTTCTGATTCTTGTAAGCCCAAGAGGCCCCAATAGATCGAGTAGAATGAGCCGTGACCCTGAAATAGACAGGCTTCTTCCTCAGCTCATAAGCCTTACGAATAGTGGACTTGATCCAAGAAGCAATAGTCACCTTGGATGCAGGTCTTCCTGCCCTAGACCCTAGAATGACAAACAACGCGTCTGACTGCCTGACAGACTCAGCACGACGTACATAAAACTTGACAAATCACCACGTCTAACAAGTGAAGATCCTTCTCCTTGTCGGAGGTGGGGTCAGGGCAGAAAGAGGGCACCACAATCTCCTGATTGATGTGGAACTCTGAAACCACCTTCGGGAGAAACTCCTGAGAGCTGCGAATCACCGACCTGTCCTTGTGAAACATCAAATAGGGTGGTTTACAGGACAGAGCATGTAACTCCGCGAAATGACGGACAGACACAATCGCCAGGAGAAAAGCCATTTTCCACATCAACAGACGTAGAGGAATAGTAGCCAAAGACTCAAATGAAGGGTGCTAGAGAACACCCAAAACCAAGTTTAGATCCCACGAAGGAGCAGGAATCTTGAAGGCAGGACGAGTATGAGCAACGCCCTGGAAGAAAACCCTGACATCAGGAAGGATGGCAATGCGCCTCTGAAAGAAAAAAAGAGAGAGCAGACGTCTGAACTTTAAGGGAACTCGAACTGAGGCCCTTATCCACACCGTCCTGCAAAAAAGCCAGGTCCGTAGGCAGATCAAATTTCTGAGACAGGTCCTTGTCAGCACACCAAGATAGGAAGGTCAACCAGACACAATGTTATTGCGGGCACTGAGCATAGTAGCCACCACACCGGAAAAAAAACCCTTCTTCCTCAATATTGTGGATTCAATTTCCAAGCTGTCAAGGCTAGACGATGAACATCCTCCTTCCACAGTTAACCCTGTAGAAGAAGATCTGACCGGCAAGGGATCCAGAAGCTCCGGAAACCAAGCCTGGTGAGGCCAGTACGGAGCAATCAGAATGACTGGACAATGCTCCAGTTGTAATTTGCGTAACACTATGTGCAACATGGGGAAGGGAGGAAAGATGTAAGCCACAGGGAATAACCAAGGAATGGACATGGCATCCACTGCTAGAGGGTCCCTCCATCGAGGGCAGAACCTCGGAACCTTCCTGTTGTGTTGTCTCCATCAGGTCGATGTAAGGAAGACCCCATTTCTGAACAATGAGGGTGAATACCTCTGGGTGCAGCTCCCACTCTCCGCTGTCCACTGTGTGTCGATTGAGGAAATCCGCCGTGATGTTGTCTACACCAGGAATGTGCACTGCGGATATTGCAGGGACATATTCTTCTGCCCAGGACAAAATAGCCTTGACCTCTAACCAAGCGGCGAGACTTCTTGTTCCGCCCTGCTTGTTGATGTAAGCCATGGCTGTGTCGTTGTCGG
Source organism: Rhinophrynus dorsalis (assembly GCA_037306005.1). Lineage (NCBI taxonomy): Eukaryota > Metazoa > Chordata > Amphibia > Anura > Rhinophrynidae > Rhinophrynus > Rhinophrynus dorsalis. The sequence continues at coordinate 2,202,059 of CM074727.1, read as the reverse complement.
ACTCTACCTGGACTGGACAGTCTTCCAGCTGAGATGTCCAATAATGAAGGGCATGAAATATCGCCCGAAGCTCCAACACATTGATGGGAAGGAGAGATTCTTCCAGAGACCACAGACCCTGAGCACTCAGGCGACCCAGGACCGCTCCCCATACGGAAAGGCTGGCATCCGTCATCACCGTGGTCCAGAAGGAAACTAGGAAGGACTTGCCCTTCAGCAGATTGGAGGAGTCGAGCCACCAGGACAAACTCAGTTCCACATGAAGAGGAAGTGACACCAACGTCTTCAGAAGGTCTGGCCGACCCCTGCATACCTGGATCACAAACATCTGGAGCTCCCTGGTGTGTGCCATAGCATATGGTACCGCCTCTATGGTGGAAATGAATTTCCCCATGAGAGATGACAGCTTATTGGCTGGAACTGGATCTTGAGCCACCTCGTCCATGAGAAACACAATGTTCTTCTGGGTATCGAAGAGGAGGCCCGAGAAGACCAGACGCTGGGATGGGACAAGATCCGATTTGTCCAAGCTGATGATCCACCCGTGATGGGTGAGAGCATGAATGCATTGCTGAACCTGCTGATGAAGAAGTTCCGCAGAAGAGGCTTTCAGAGGCAGGTCGTCCATGTATGGAGTAACTCTGATGCCGTCTTGGTGGAGGACAGACACTAATGCTCCCAAGGACACAGCTGAAGACCAGAGGAGCTGTTGTCAGACTAAATGGAAGAGCTGAGAACTGAAAATGTCCCCGGTTGTAGGCAAATCAGAGGTACTGCCGGCTCTCTGGATGAATGGCGATATGTAAGTACGTGTCCTGAAGATCCAGAGATACAAGGAATTCCCCTGGGGACATGGCAGCAATCACTATCCGTAGAGACTCCTGGTGATAATGAGTCCGGGTCACAAATGAATTGAGATCCTTTAAATCTAAAATGGGATGACAACCTCAGTCCTTCTTGGAGACCACAAAGAGGTTTGAGTAAAAACCCATACCTCTGTCCTGAACTGGAACCGGCTCCAGAACGTCCTTGTCCAGAAGAGCCTGAACAGACGGCGTTTCTCTGAGCCCAGAGGCGTATGAGAAGGAAAGAAGTGAAAGGGAGGAAGAGAGACGAAAGGGATCCTGTACCCTTCTGTCACCACCTGTAAAACCCACAGGTCCACCACTGAATCCTCCCAAGTGCTGGTGACACAGACAACCACCCACAGCAGAGTGTAGACCCGGGTTCGGTGAGTCATGCCGAAGAAGGCTTGGAAGCCTTGGGCTTGGAGTAGACCTTGGGCTTCCATTGCTGTTTGGGCTTGGAGGAGGTATGAGGAGCTGAGGGAACCGTCTGGTTTGCTGGACTTGTCTCATTCTGAAAGGAACGAAAATACCGGTTACACTTAAGCGGTGTTTTCTTCCTAGGAACTAAGGGTAGAAGTGTACTCTTACCCCCTGTAGCCTCATTGATCAGATCCTTAAGATCCGGCCCAAACAAATAAGTGCCTTGAAAAGGTAAGGAGAGCAATGCTTTCTTAGAAGCAGTATCAGCAGACCAGATCTTGAGCCAAAGAGCCCGTCTGGCAACCACAGACATGGTGGAAACCCTAGCCACCAAATGGATGGCATCAAATAGGGCAGCAGAAACACAGTGATGTGCCTCAGAAATGCTGGCAAGCAGGCGCAACGTATCCGAAGTAGGAGCATCCTGGCCAGCAAGAGTGAGCTGTTCAGTCCAGACCACAATGGCCCGGTTCACCCATGCTGCTGCGAATGCTGGACTTATGGCAGAACCAGCAGTGGCAAAGATGGACTTGAGGGAGACCTCAAGTTTCTTGTCAGTCCAGTCCTTTGGAGCAGACGCATCAGACATTGGCAAAGCAGTACACTTGGATAGCCTGGAAATAGGAGCATCCACTTTGGGAGGATGAACCCACTGAGCAAGCGCAGCCTCAGAAAAGGGATAAAGCTTAGCAAATTTATTGGAGACAGAAGGTTTCCTGTCCGGAGACTTCCACTCTTCGTGCGGTCAAGAGTGGGGTTAGGTGGAAAGCAAGTAAGGGGCTTTTTAGGCTCCTGAAACACATCAGTGGGGTCAGAAGGAACCTCCTGCACTAAGGGAATGTTTAGGGTATTTAAAACAGCCCTGATCAGGCCCTCAGCCGAGGGCTCAGGATCAGCCACAAAAGGGTCCCCAAAAAGGCCACCGCAGAACATTCCTCAACATCTGAATCCACCAACAGTTCCTCCTCAGAGGAATCTGACACATCAGGTACACCCTGAGACTTTGGCAGGGAAGACTTGACGAAGGAGGGGGTCTGCCAAGAATGAAATGCCCCCTGTAACTGGGATGGAAAGAGTTGCAATGTAGACCTAAGGTCCCTAGTAGGAGCCTTGAACTCTTGCACCCAAAACTGGCTCTAATGCATGGCTGGAGGTCCCTGGGAGATTCTCAGGGACATCAGAACACGCTGGGCATAAAGGACCTGAGAATTCTCTAGGTAACCCTGAATGACAGGAAGAGCAATGCGCAATGGGGGATAGAGAGACCCCAGCATCCTTAGTCTTAGGTCTGGCCCCAAGCTCCAATGGTATAAAAATTCTCACAGTGTCAGTAAACTTATTGTATAAGAAATCACCCAATTACAGTGTGTATGATTAAAGTTTCAGCCCAGAAATAGCTAAAATAGACTTATCTGGCAGGTGAAGGGTTAATCAGCAGAGGAGAGAAGGAGAGTCCAAGCCCTGCATAGGATACTGGTTCTGGAAAGATCACAAAATGGCTGCCGCGGCAGGAGCCGATCAGAAACGAGCGTGCGAAGCAAGCACTCATGGGAAATGTAGTTTTCCCAGAAAAGTACCCCAAACAGTGCCCGAAGGCCCCTAAGCCCCCAACACACTAGAAACATGAACCGGATGATAGAGCAAGGGCAGACAAGAAAAATTAGCCATCTCTGAAGTCTTTAGGTTAAACGGTTGCAGAGATATGTCCCAAACTGTACAGTCCCATAGGAGTGAATGGAGCAATGGCGTCTATGTGTTAAAGCGCGCCTTGGAACTCAAATTTTACAAAATTGAAGGTGTAATATTTAAAGACATGAAACATCTCTAAAACACGTTAGGATACCCAAAAAACACTAAACCAGTAGGAAATGTTTCAGAACCCCCCCCCAACGAATGCCAAACCAGCAGCTAAAAGGGTTAAATACCACATAAACCTGCCCCGAACACTCAAAAGACACACAGATAAACCCAATGAGTGCAATAGGAACTCCAAATGAAAAACCCCTGTGCAGAGGGGCACTGTGGGACATGTGGACTGCAGCACTCAAAGGGTAGCTCACCTTTCCTGAAGGTCTTCTGTCTTCAGATCACCATGTAGTAAGAAGCCGCCTCGGTGGGCAACTTCTGAGGAAAGAACTTGAACCCAAGATTTTCCCCCCAGGGCTTAAGCTCCACAAAAAGCACCTGGTCACTGAGCTAGCCACATCTAAGGGCATTGTCAGTTATGGTAATCCGCCTAATGGTGGTATTCCATATCTAACAGAAAAATAAAACACCTCCAAAACTATAGCAGAACTGTTCTCTTGCCTGTGTTATCTTCACCAAGGAACAAATCTTTCTGGAGCTGGTTGGCTAGCTGCAGCCAAGGAGGGAAAGTAGGCTCCACCCCTTGCATACAATTCTAGAATTGTTCCTGCCTACTTAAAGGGGCGGATCGCCTACCCAGAGTTACCAGTAACCTGTATTGGACAACAGAAAAATAAATATATCTATAGATACACACGTAGAAATAAATATGTCTGTACATACACACAGAAATAAATAGATCTATACATACATAAAAATAAATATATGTATACACACACACACACACACACAAATAAATCTATCTATACACACATACAAATAAATCTATCTATACACACACACATATATAGAAATAAATCTATCTATACACACACACATAGAAATAAATCTATCTATACACACACACATAGAAATAAATCTATCTATACACACACACATAGAAATAAATCTATCTATACACACACACACATAGAAATAAATCTATCTATACACACACACATAGAAATAAATCTATCTATACACACACACAGAAATAAATCTATCTATACACACACACAGAAATAAATCTATCTATACACACACACATAGAAATAAATCTATCTATACACACACACACATATAGAAATAAATCTATCTATATACACACACACACATATAGAAATAAATCTATCTATATACACACACACACATATAGAAATAAATCTATCTATACACACACACAGAAATAAATCTATCTATACACACACACACATAGAAATAAATCTATCTATACACACACACATAGAAATAAATCTATCTATACACACACACAGAAATAAATCTATCTATACACACACACAGAAATAAATCTATCTATACACACACACAGAAATAAATCTATCTATACACACACACATAGAAATAAATCTATCTATACACACACACACATATAGAAATAAATCTATCTATATACACACACACACACATATAGAAATAAATCTATCTATACACACACATAGAAATAAATCTATCTATACACACACACATAGAAATAAATCTATCTATACACACACACACATATAGAAATAAATCTATCTATATACACACACACACACACATATAGAAATAAATCTATCTATATACACACACACACATATAGAAATAAATCTATCTATATACACACACACACATATAGAAATAAATCTATCTATATACACACACACACATATAGAAATAAATCTATCTATACACACACATAGAAATAAATCTATCTATACACACACACATAGAAATAAATCTATCTATACACACACACATAGAAATAAATCTATCTATACACACACACATAGAAATAAATCTATCTATACACACACACACATATAGAAATAAATCTATCTATATACACACACACACATATAGAAATAAATCTATCTATATACACACACACACATATAGAAATAAATCTATCTATATACACACACACACATATAGAAATAAATCTATCTATACACACACATAGAAATAAATCTATCTATACACACACACATAGAAATAAATCTATCTATACACACACACATAGAATAAATCTATCTATACACACACACATAGAAATAAATCTATCTATACACACACACATAGAAATAAATCTATCTATACACACACACATAGAATAAATCTATCTATACACACACACATAGAAATAAATCTATCTATACACACACACATAGAAATAAATCTATCTATACACACACACATAGAAATAAATCTATCTATACACACACACACATAGAAATAAATCTATCTATACACACACACACACACATAGAAATAAATCTATCTATACACACACACAGAAATAAATCTATCTATACACACACATATAGAAATAAATCTATCTATACACACACACATAGAAATAAATCTATCTATACACACACACATAGAAATAAATCTATCTATACACACACATAGAAATAAATCTATCTATACACACACATAGAAATAAATCTATCTATACACACACACACAGAAATAAATCTATCTATACACACACACACATAGAAATAAATCTATCTATACACACACACATAGAAATAAATCTATCTATACACACACATATAGAAATAAATCTATCTATATACACACACACACATATAGAAATAAATCTATCTATACACACACATAGAAATAAATCTATCTATACACACACATATAGAAATAAATCTATCTATACACACACACATAGAAATAAATCTATCTATACACACACACATAGAAATAAATCTATCTATACACACACATAGAAATAAATCTATCTATACACACACATAGAAATAAATCTATCTATACACACACATAGAAATAAATCTATCTATACACACACATAGAAATAAATCTATCTATACACACACATAGAAATAAATCTATCTATACACACACACACATAGAAATAAATCTATCTATACACACACACATAGAAATAAATGTATCTATACACACACACATAGAAATAAATCTATCTATACACACACACACACACACACATAGAAATAAACATGTCTGTACGTAATACACAGATGGCCTATACTCAGCCAATGAAAGATTTAACCCTTTAACCCCTTAGGGACCCTTGACGTACCAAGACCGTCACGGTCCTTCAACTACTCAAGGACCGATGACGGTCATGGTACGTCACGTACTTTTTACTTACATCGCTCTACCGGGAGCGCTGTAAGTAAAAATAGGGCCTGAAATTGACCGCTCCAAGATCGGAGCGATCTCTACCAGGCCCCATAATGACGCGCCGATACACGCGACAGGTCACGTGTACCGGTGCGTCTAAGTGCCCCTATGCGGTCATTATGGGACGGAAATGTCCCGTGACCGCCGGTCCTTAAGGGGTTAAAGAGCAGAGGGATTCACTCCAGTGCATTGTTATGCTATTTTTGCCACCCACAGTAACAGGATTCAGCGCATTATCCCTGTGGATCCCAGTAAACTAAGATTAATACCAACCATTCCGCGCCTGCTCGTGCTGCTCCTTGTCCGGGTATTGAAGCGGTGCTTGTTGCTGCGGGCCCACATTGACCGGAGAGTGATGTCCTAGGCCAAAAGGGATTGGGGACCCCCGGCCATGTGCTTGGAGGAGGTTCATGTTATAGGCCATTGCTGGATGGGTCATGAGCCGCGGGTCAACCGAAAACCTGCCTTGGTATCCTGGCCATGGCACCTACAGTAACAAAAACATTGCCCCACGATACTCAATAAGAGGATTTTAGTCTTACCTGTTAAATCCTTTTGTCTTAGTCCATACAGGTTACTGGTAACTTTGGGTAGGCGATCCACACCTTTAACTAGTCAGGAACAATTCTAGAAGTGAATGCAGGGGGTGGAGCCTACCTTCCCTCCTTGGCTGAAGCTAGTCAACCAGCTCCAGAAAGATATGCGACACTAACTATTGACTAGATAGTGAAAAGGAAAAAAAGACTCTTGTGAGCATGACTCCGAAGGACCCCCACGGTCTGCCACAGGAGAGCCAAGCATGGTCCTTTGACAAGTGGGAGACCAGTAACCTGTATGGACTAAGAGAAAAGGATTTAACAGGTAAGACTAAAATCCTCTTTTCTCTGTCGTCCAATACAGGTTACTGGTAACTTTGGGATGTCCAACCTTTGAGTTTCCCAGAGGCGGGAAGTAAGGCAAGGACAAGGCGCAAGGCCCCCTAAGTCACCAGAACATATATGAACCATCAGATCAGAGACAGTCCAACAAAAACAAAGTGTCAAAGGACACTGAACAGGGGTAACACCACCCCAAAAACTGTTACACAGCACACTGAACTAGAGCCAACAGGGCTCAAAAGTGAAGGAAGGACCAAGAACCGAAGATGATCCTAGACAGGCAAGACTGCCTCCAGGATCTTCCTCCCAAAACTGGTGTCAGCCGATGCCAGCACATCAACACGGTAATGCTTCGAAAAGGTGTGCACCGACGACCAAGTGGAAGCCTTGCACAACTGATCAGCAGAGGCCTGATTTTTGTAAGCCCAAGAAGCCCCAATAGATAGGGTAGAATGAGCCGTGACCCGAAAGAGAACAGGCTTCTTCCTTACCTCGTAAACCTTACGAATAGTAGACTTGATCAAAGAAGCAATAGTTACTTTGGATGCAGGTCTCCCTGTCCTGGGACCCTCAGGAATGACTAACAGCATGTCAGACTGTCTAATGGACTCAGTGCGATGTACATAAAACTTGCGACAACGCACAACATCTAACAAGTGGAGATCGCTCTCCTTGTCAGAGGTGGGGTCAGGGCAGAAAGAAGGCACCACAATCTCCTTATTAATGTGGAACTCAGACCACGTTCAGGAGAAACTCCTGAAAAGTGTGAAGGACCGCCTGATCTTTATGAAACACCAAAAAGGGTGGTCTACAAGACAGAGCATGTAACTCCGCAACACGGCGAACAGACACGATTGCCAGAAGAAAGGCCATTTTCCACATCAGCAGGCGTACAGGAATAGTAGCCAAGGACTCAGAGGGAGGGCACTGAAGGACGTCCAAAACCAAGTTAAGATCCCACTGAGGAGTGGGAGTCTTGAAAACAGGACGAGTATGAGCAAACTGAGGCCCTTATCCACACCGTCCTGCAAGAAAGCCAGGACTGTAGGCAGATCAAAATCCTGAGAAAGGTCCCTATCAGCACACCAAGAGAGAAAGGTTGACCAGACACAATGGTAGGCTTAGAAGAAACAGGTTTGCAAGCACTAAGCATAGTAGCCACCACACCAGAAGAAAAACCTTTCTTCAATATTGAAGATTCAATTTCCAAGCCATCAAAGCCACACGATGAACATCCTCCTTCCACAGGTAACCCTGTAGAAGTAGATCCGTAACACCTTGTGCAACATGGGGGCGGAAGGAAAGATGTAGGCCAGAGGAAATAACCAAGGAATGGACATTGCATCTACTGCCAGAGCTAGAGGATCCCTCCAGCAAGGAAGCCCTGGCCACCAAATAAGGCAGCAGAAACATAGTGCTGTGCCTCAGAAATGTTGGCAAGAAGTCGCAACATATTCGAACTAGTAGCACCCTGACGGACAGCCAGGGTGAGATGTTCAGTCCAGACCGCAATGGCCCGGATCACCCATGCCGCAGCGAACGCTGGACTCATGGCTGTACCAGCAGTAGCAAAAATGGACTTGAGGGAGACCTCAAGTTTCTTGTCAGTCCAGTCTTTCAGAGCGGACGCATCAGCAACTGGCAAGGCAGTAGACTTAGATAACATGGAGACAGAAGCATTCACTTTGGGGGGATGAACCCATTGAGGAAGCGCCGCCTCAGAGAAGGGGTAAAGCTTGGCAAATTTCTTGGAAACAGAAGGTTTCCTGTCTGGGGATTTCCACTCATCAGATACAAGGCGGTCATAAGTGGGATTAGGTGGAAAACAAGTATAGGGCCTTTAAGGCTCCTGAAATACATCAAAGGGATCCGAAGAAACCTCCTGAACTAAAGGAATGTTTAGGGTAGTTAAGACGGCTCTGATCAAGCCCTCAGCTGAGGGATAATAATAATAATAATAATCCTTTATTTATATAGCGCACACAGATTCCGCAGCGCTTTACACTCATATTGGTTCCTGTCCCCATTGGGGCTCACAATCTAAATTCACCTATCAGTATGTTTTTGGAGTGTGGGAGGAAACCGGAGTACCCGGAGGAAACCCACGCAAACACAGTGAGAACATACAAACTCATTGCAGATGTTGTCCTTGGTGGGATTTGAACCCAGGACCCCAGCGCTGCAAGGCAACAGTGCTAACCACTGAGCCACTGTGCTGCCCACTCAGGATCAGCCTCAAAAGGGTCCCCAAAAAACTGAGAGGAGCCCACAGCAGAACATTCATCAACATCCAAATCCACCAACAGTTCCTCCTCAGAGGAATCAGATATGTCAGGTACTCCCTGTGGTTTCGGCAGGGAAGACTTGACGGAGGAGGGGATCTGCCATGAATGGAGGACCCCCTGTAACTGGGATGGAAAGAGTTGCAATGTGGACCTAAGGTCCCTAGTAGGAGCCTTGAACTCTTGCACCCAAACTGGCTCTAATGCATGGCTGGAGGTCCCTGGGAGAGACTCAGGGACATCAGAACATGATGGGCATAAATGACCTGAGAATTCTCTAGGTAACCCTGAATGACATGAGGCGCAATGCGCAATAAGGGACACAGAGACCCCAGCATCCTTAGTCTTAGGCCTGGCCCAAAGCTCTAACGGATTAGACATTTCCACAGTGTCAAAACGTTTAAAGTATAACAAAATCACCCAAATACAGTGTGTAAGATTAAAATTTCACCCCATAAATCGCTAAAATGCACTTATCTGGCAGGCGAAGGGTTAATCTGCAGAGGAGAGAAGGAAAGTCCAAGCCCTGCGTAGGATACTCATTAAGGAATAAGAACAAAATGGCTGCCGCGGTGGGAGCCAATCAGAAACGAGCACACGAAGCAAGCCCTCATGGGAAATGTAGTTTTCCCAGAAAAAGCTCCCCAACAGTGCCCGAAGCCCCCTGAGCCCCCCAACACACATAAAATGTTAACCGGATGACAGAGCAAGGACAGACAATTAAAATGAGACAACTCTGAAGTCCCTACATTCAGCGGTTGCAGAGATATGTCCCAAACTGTACAGTCCCATAGGAGTGAAAGGAGCAATGGCGCCTATGCGGTAAAACGCACCTTTACTCAAATTTTACAAAACTGAAAGTGTAAAGCTAAGAGATATGAAACATCACTAGAATATGTTAGAATACACAAAAACACTGAACCAGTAGGAAAAGTGTTAGAACCCCCCTCAAATGAATGCCAAACCAGCAGCTAAAGGGTTCAATACCACATAAACCTGCTCCAAACACCCAACAGACACACAGATAAACCCAATGAGTGCAGGAGTGCGCAATAGGAACTCCAAATGAAAAACCCCTGTGCGGAGGGGCACTGTGGGACATGTGGACCTGCAGCACTCAAAGGGTAGCTCACCTTTCCTGCAGATCTTCTGTCTCCAGATCACCATGTACAGTGGATATAAAAAGTCTACACACCCCTGTTAAAATGCCAGATTCTTGTGATGATAAAGAATGAGACAAAGATAAATCATGTCAGAACTTTTTCCACCTTTAATGTGACCTATTACGTGAACAATTCAATTGCAAAACAAACTGAAATTGTTAGGGGGGAAACATAAAAAACAGTAACCTGGTTGCATAGGTGTGCACACACAACTAATACTTTGTTGAAGTACCTTCTGATTTTATTACAGCAGTCTTTTTGGGTAGGAGTTTATTAACATGGCACATCTTGACGTGGCAATATTTGCCCAGTCTTCTTTGCAAAAGCGCTCCAAAACTGTCAGATTGCGAGGACATCTCCTGTGCACAGCCCTCTTCAGATCACCCCACAGATGTTCAATTGGATTCAGGTCTGGGCTCTGGCTGAGCCAGTCCAAAATGTTAATCTTCTGGTGAAGCCATGCTTTTGTGGATTTGGATGTGTGCTTTGGGTCATTGTCGTGCTGAAAGGTGAACTTTCTCTTCATCTTCAGCTTTCTAATGGACGCCTGAAGGTTTTGTGCCAGAATTGCCTGGTATTTGGAACTGTTAATAATTCCTTCCAGCTGAGGAAAAACATCCCCAAAGCATGATGCTGCCACCACCATGCTTCACTGTGGGTATTGGGTTCCTTGGGTGATGTGCAGTGTTGTTTTTGCACCAAACATACCTTTTGGAATTATGGCCAAAAAGTTCAACCTTGGTTTTATCAGACCATAACGCATTTTCCCACGTGCTTATGGGGGACTTCATGTTTGTTATTGCAAACTTCAGCCGGGCTTGGATGATGAAGAGAAAGTTCACCTTTCAGCACGACAATGACCCAAAGCACACATCCAAATCCACAAAAGCATGGCTTCACCAGAAGATTAACATTTTGGACTGGCTCAGCCAGAGCCCAGACCTGAATCCAATTGAACATCTGTGGGGTGATCTGAAGAGGGCTGTGCACAGGAGATGTCCTCGCAATCTGACAGTTTTGGAGCGCTTTTGCAAAGAAGACTGGGCAAATATTGCCACGTCAAGATGTGCCATGTTAATAAACTCCTACCCAAAAAGACTGCTGTAATAAAATCAGAAGGTACTTCAACAAAGTATTAGTTGTGTGTGCACACCTATGCAACCAGGTTACTGTTTTTTATGTTTCCCCCCTAACAATTTCAGTTTGTTTTGCAATTGAATTGTTCACGTAATAGGTCACATTAAAGGTGGAAAAAGTTCAGACATGATTTATCTTTGTCTCATTCTTTAACATCACAAGAACCTGGCATTTTTACAGGGGTGTGTAGACTTTTTATATCCACTGTATTAAGAAGCCTCGGTGGGCAACTCCTGGGGAAAGAACTTGTACCCAAGATTTTTCCCACAAGGCTTAAGGTCCACAAAAAGCTCCTGGTCACTGAGCTAGCCACATCTAAGGGCATTGTCAGTTATGGTAATCTGCCTAATGGTGGTATTCCATATCTAACAGAAAAATAAAAAACTTAGCTAAAACTATAGCAGAACGGTTCTCTTGCCTGTGTCTTCGCCAAGGAACAAATCTTACTGGAGCTGATTGGCTAGCTGCAGCCAAGGAGGGAAGGTAGCTCCATCCCCTGCATTCACTTCTAGAATTGTTCCTGCTTAGTTAAAGGGGTGGATCGCCTACACAAAGTTACCAGTAACCTGTACTGGACGACAGAGAAAATTGCAGTTTTTGGGCAATAAATGTTGAACAATTCAATCCAATGTACAACAGGGAATACAAACATTCTCAAATGTCCAGTTGATTTTAATGAGGCTTTCAAACCACTGAATGCTAGAAGTGTCCTGCGTACTGTGAAGAAATACACTAGCAATCTCTCTAGCATTCAAGGAGTTAATGGAGAATGACATCCCAAGAATAAGTAGTTCTTTAGCTGTTTACTAGAAGGACTTACCTAGGTAGGGGTCCTACAAACAGCAGTCCGATGATTCTATCTACCGAGTTATTTGCATTAGACCTTGGTTCTAGATCACTACTGGTTGTTTCAGTCTATTTAAAGGGATAGTAGTACTTATGTTTAAAAATGTCTAAATTTGTAGAGATTAACAATAAAAGTAGAATAACCTACCTCCCATGTCTCAAAACATTCTAGTTTGCAAGTTTGTAGCATTTAAAGTTCTCCCCTCCCCCCCCTTTCCTTGATGTCTGCGCTCTATAGGACAGGAGCGGATCCTGGTCATTTGACCCACAAGGCGACTAAACCTCTGTTGTCTTTGTGCTGACAATCGAACTCCCTCCTACCCCACTAAATGACTGCTTTCTGGATCCATCTGCCTCTCTGTGCTACCAGCAATATTACAACATCCCTTAGGGAATAAGAGCACTTGGCATTGTGCTAGAGGTCTAGAGTGCAGTTCTTAATGTGCTCAAACGTCAACGGTTTAATACCGTAGAGGTGTCAGCTGTAAGATGGGAAAATACACACAACAGGTCAATATCCTCCCGTAACGCTGGAAACAGGAGGGAATCCATTCCAGAGGATGGGGGGAGACCAGACCAGAAAGCAACGGTTCTCTGATGATAAAAAGATCTTCTACCTATTCAGGATCACAGGGGTGTGGAACACATTGCATATCAATGTGCTACACACCTCTTTGGTCCTTAAAGAGTTAACCCCTTGAGTGCCAGAGAGGAATCTAAAGCACTGCAGCCAACACCTAAAACTGAAATACCAAATTAGAGTATCTGTATAAATTGCTCGTTATGTTAATTCCCTAAAATCTACCTCTTTCTAATGGCTGTGTGGTCTGTGCGATACATAGACAGCAAGCGGGAAATCCGTGTGAGAGAAGAGCTAAGGCAATTACTTTACTGTGACCAGTACCACCGCCCCTGTATTCAGAAAGGCTGGCACCTTATCTCAGCCCATTTACAGACATCGTACAGAACACTCACCGGTAACGGCACTGACATGACCATGTTCCCTCCGTACACTGCAGGAACATACAGAATACTGGTGCCGGTGTGTGGGTCTATTCGCTGCACAGGGCTGGGCGATTTCCCCATGTTAGAGTGAGGGCCCAAGGGAGGGGTGTAGGCCCGGATTGGGTTACCAATGAGAACCGATGGATTCGGCTGAACTGAACAGCAGAAGAAAAACACATGTCAACATTTAATAAATACAGAGAAACAGTCGCCGTGCAGGGACCCCTATAAACACAACTGATAGGTGGTGCCTTGGAGATGGCAGCGTTTATTATTTAACTGTAGTTAACCATGTCTGTGCCTGTTCCCCAACTGGATGCAAGAGAAAAATGTTTCTAAGTGACCCTTTGATTTAAGTGCTGCTTTTAACCCACTCAGTTCTACAAGGGTCTTTAACCCATTAAGGACCCTTGACGGTCCTGGTACATCATGGCTGGATTTGCGTTAAGAACCAATGACGTACCGGGACAGTCATGAAATTCCGGGCTCCCCCCGCGCCTGAACGCCACTTGGGGATTCAAGAATCGGATAAAAAAAAAAAAAGCTCTGTGGTCCTTAACCCCTTCCAGACAATGGACGTACATGTACTTAGTGACAGAGGAAGTCCGGGTCCCTGTGCGGCTGCACGCCTTTCAGGGACTCCGCAATAATTAAAAAAAAAAAATCTTAGCCGGGCGTTAAGTGACGGCCGCGTGTGTGCGCAGCCGGTCACTAAGCGATTAAATGACCACCATGTGCATGTGCAGATGGTCCTTAAGGGGTTAAGGAACAGAGGTGAAGAGTGCACTCCATACTGCTCAGGATCTTAAGGGATTAATCAAGGGGAATGAATATTAACCCTTATGTTTGGCGCATTTATTTTCTCACTTTTCTTTGTGCCTTACAGCACGTTTATATGGGTATTAACATCTACTACAACAAATTAGGAACCAGCAGGGAAATTTTAGGAATCCAACACATTTGAGAGCAAAATACTCAACACCTCTCTAGCGCTCAAATGGTTAAGCAATTGTGGGCAGAAGCAGATTGATATTAATATGGAAATGTCCTGTGATTGGGCAGCACCTGAGGGGTCAAGTACCCAGGAATAATGTAACATGTAATTTTCGTGGCGTGCTCTTGTTATGCCTCTCCTGCCCTGCAGGTTTCTTATCGACAATGAAATGAGAGTCACAGTACGCGACTTACCGAGTCCTTCACCCGGGGATGGAAAGTGCTCATTCTGATTGTGATGGGCTTTGCCCTGGAATAAGAGAAGCCCAGGTTACAATCAGATATAAATGAGGTTAAAACACACACTTGGGGCATTAGGTCCCCATCACATTGTCGCAGAAACAGACTATTATACGGAAAAGGAAAACAAACACATGAGTTGTGAATCATGGGGGAGATGCACTAAAAGAGGATTTTAGTCATACTTCTTAAATCCTTTTCTCTTAGTCCATACAGGATACTGGTAACTTTGGGTAGGCGATCAGCCCCTCTAATAGGCAGGAACAATTCTAAGAAGTGACTGCTGGGTGGAGCCTACCTCCTCTCCTTAGCTTGCAGCTAGCCAATCAGCTCCAGTAAGATAATAGAAGGGAAAGAAGACTCATGTGAGCATGACCCCGAAGGACCCCCACAGTCTGCCACAGGAGAGCCAAGCATGGTCCCTTGACACGTGGAAGACCAGTAACCTATATGGACTAAGAGAAAAGGATTTAACAGGTAAGACTAAAATTATATTTTCTCTGTTGTCCAATACAGGTTACTGGTAAATTTGGGATGTACAACCATTAAGTTCCCCAGGGCAGGAAGAAAGGCAAAGACCAGGCGCAGGCCCCCAAAGTCACCAGAGCACCAATGAACCTACAGATCATAAATAGCTCAACACGAACTGTAAAGTTTAAACGGACACAGAACAGCACACTGAACTAGAGGCAACAGGGCTCAAAAGTAAGAGAGTACTGAGAGACTAATGAGATCCTAGACAGGCAAGGTTGCCTCCTGGATCTACCTCTCAAAACTGGCATCAGCCGATGCCAGTACATCCACATGATAGTGTTTAGAAAAAGTGTGCGCAGACGACCAAGTGGCCGTCTTGCCCAACTGATCAGCTGAGGCCTGGTTCTTGAAGGCCCAAGAAGCTCCAACAGACCTCGCAGAATGAGCCATGACCCTAAAGGGAACAGGCCTTAAGAATCATGGAATTGATCCAAGAAGCGATAGTAACCTTGGAAGCAGGCTTCCCTGCCGGACCCTCAGGAATGGCAAAAAGAGTGTTAGACTGCCTCAAGGATGCACACAGAACTTAAGACAATGAACAACATCCAACAGATGAAGATCCTTCTCTTTGTCAGAAGAAGGGTTAGGACAGAAGGAAGGGACAATAATGTCCTGATTAATGTGGAACTCAGACACCACCTTCGGGAGAAACTCTTGTGAGGTGCGAAGCACCGCCTTGTCCTTGTGAAAGACCAAAAAGGGTGGTTTACAGGACAGGGCATGCAGCTCCGCAACTCGGCAAACCGAAACAATCGCCAGGAGAAATGGCATCTTCCACGTCAGCATATGTAGAGGAATGGTAGCCAAAGACTCAAAAGGAGGGCGCTGAAGCACCCCCAAGACCAGGTTAATGTCACACTGAGAAGCAGGGGATTTTAACATCAGACTGGTATGAGCAACACCCTGGAAGAAATCCTTGACATCAGAAATGATAGCAAGACGCCTCTGAAAGAAGACAGAGACTGCAGAAGTCTGAACCATAAGAGAACTCAGACTGAGACTCGTATCCACACCATCCTGGAGGAAGGAAAAAACTGTAGAAAGCTCAAAATCCTGAGACAGGTCTTTGTCTGCACACCAAGATAGAAAGGTAGACCAAACACGATGGTAGGCCTTAGAGGAAACAGGCTTGAGGGCACTAAGCATAGTAGCCACCACACCAGAAGAAAATCCCTTCTTCAAAATTGAGGATTCAATCTCTATGCCATCAAAGCCAGATGATGAACGTCTTCCTTCCAGAGGTAATCCTGTAGAAGGTGGTCTGGACGGGGGGAAAGTTGAAGAGGTTCTGCCACTGAGAGGTCCAGAAGCTCCGGAAACCAAGCCTGTTGGGGCCAGTACGGAGCAATCAGAATGACTGGGCAGTGCTCCAGTCTCAGCTTCCGAAGTACCCCGTTCAACAGGGGAACAGGAGGAAAGATGTATGCCAGAGGAAATGTCCATGGGATCGACAAGGCATCCACTGCCAGAGCCAGGGGGTCTGCCCAGCGACAGCAGAACACTGGAACCTTCCTGTTGTGCCTGGTGGCCATCAGGTCGATGCACGGAAGACCCCACTGCTGGATGATGAGGTTGAACACGTCTGGATGTAGTTCCAACTCTCCGCTGTCCACTGTGTGTTGACTGAGAAAGTCTGCCAGAACGTTGTCTATGCCAGGAATATGAACTGCGGAAATGACAGGGATATGTCCCTCTGCCAAGAAAAAATAGCCTTGACCTCTAGCCAAGCTACGAGACTTCTTGTGCCGCCTTGCTTGTTGACGTAGGGAACCACTGTGGCTTTGTCCGATTGCACCCTCACCGGGCAATCTGCCAGTTGTTGTGTCCAGTGATATAGGGCATGAAATATTGCCCGAAGCTCCAAGACATTGATGGGAAGGAGAGATTTTTCCCAAGACCACTTGCCCTGAACACTCAAGTGCCCCAACACCGCTCCCCACCTGTAGAGGTTGGTATCCGTCATCACTGTGGTCCAGAAGGGCACCAGGAAGGGTCGACACTTCAGGAGATTGTTCAGGATGAGCCACCACGAAAGGCTCTGCTCCACTTGAAGAGGGAGAGACAGGGATCTTTCCAGGAGATCTGGACTGCCTTTGCAGGTCAGGATTATAAACCTCTGAAGATCCCTGGTGTGAGCCATGGCAAATGGAACTGCTTCTATGGTGGAAATGAACTTCCCCACCAAGGATAACAACAGGATCCTGAAACAGGATAGCTTGGACCTTCAGTACTATCTGATGAGACACTTTGTCCGTGAGAAATACCATCCCTGTCTGAGTGTCGAAGAGGAAGCCCACAAAGACCATCCTCTGAGAAGGAACAAGGTCTGACTTGTCCAAATTGATGATCCACCCGTGATGGGAGAGAGCATGAATGCAATCCTGAACCTGCTGATGAAGGAGTTCCAGAGAAGAGGCCTTTAGAAGGAGGTCATCCATATATGGAGTCACCCTGATGCCGTTCCGATGTAGGACGAAGATCAATGCTCCCAGGACTCTGGTGAAGACTTGAGGAGCCGTGGTCAGGCCAAAGGAGAGAGCAGAAAAACTCGAAATGCCCTTGGTCGCAGGCAAAGCCGAGATACTGCCGACTCTCTGGATGAATGGTGATGTGAAGATAGGCATCTTGAAGATCCAGAGAGGCCAGAAATTCCCCAGGGGACATGGGCGCTATCACTGCGCGCAGAGACTCCTGTCGGTATTGGGACCGGACCACAAAGGAGAGTCCAAGCCCTGAATAGGATACTCGATCTGCGAATACACAAAATGGCTGCCACGACAGGAGCCAATCAGAAATGAGTGCGCAAATCGAGCGCTCATGGGAAACGTAGTTTCGCTAACGGAGTACCCCAACAGTGCCCGAAGCCCCCTACAGCCTCCAACACGCCCAAAACGTTGACCGGATGACAGAGGAAGGGCAAACCCACAAAAGGAGTCATCTCTGACCTCGCTACGTGGAGCGGTTGCAGAGATATGTCCCAAACTGTAAAGTCCCATAGAAGTGAATGGAGCATTGGCATCTATGTGGTAAATGCGTGCCTTAAAGGTGTGGAACACAAAGTTAATGAGGTGAATACCAACATGTAAAACCACTCAAAAGTCCACTAGAATTAAACAGTAGACCCAATAAATATTGGTCCCAGTAGGGAAAGTGTCCAAAGCTCCCTCATAACGTGCTAACTAGCAACAAAAGGGTTAAGTTACCACAGAAACTTGCTCCAAACACCTCACAGACATACAGATAAACCCAATGAGTGCATGAGTATGTAATAGGAACTCCAATTGAGACCCCTGTGCGGAGGGGAAGCGTGGGACATGTGGACCTCAGCACTCAAAGGGTGCTCACCTTTTTCAGCAGATCTTCTGTCTTCAGATTACCAGATATCAAGAAGAAGCCTCAGTGGGCAACTCCTGGGGAAAGAACTTGCAGCCAAAATTCCCTCCCCCGCCCAGAGCTTAGGTCCACAAAAGCACCTGGTAAACTGAGCTATCCACATTTGGGTGATGGGAATTGTCAGTGATGGTAATCCGCTTAATGGTGGTATTCTATATTTAACAGAAAAATAATAAAAAAGCTAAAACTATAGCAGAACTGTTCTCTTGCTTGTGTCTTGACCAAGGAACAAATCCTACTGGTTGGGGATTGGCTAGCTGCAAGCTAAGGAGAGGAGGTAGGCTCCCCCCGGCAGTCACTTCTCAGAATTGTTCCTGCCTATTAAAGGGGCTGATCGCCTACCCAAAGTTACCAGTAACCTGTATCGAATGACAGAGAAAGTGTGATAAAGAGGTGAGATGACTCCTCCTTTGATATCGCTTCTCCATTTCCTTTGTTATTCTATGGAGCCGATGCACTAAGCTTTCTCTAGCTATGGAGATTTTAGTGCATTGGCGCCATATAATAAGATAGGAACTGGAGAAGTGAGCTCTGCTTCATCGCCTCTTTATCACATCTTAGTGCATAACCCCAATGTGTCCTATATGGCACTTCACACAGGCAATGTGCTGGTCTAGACTGTAGTTATTCGCAGTAAAATCAGGTCTAGATTCTAGTTATTCACAGTGAAATCAGGTCTAGATTCTAATCATTCACAGTGAAATCAGGTCTAGATTCTAGTCATTCACAGTGAAATCAGGTCTAGATTCTAACTATTCACAGTGAAATCAGGTCTAGATTCTAATCATTCACAGTGAAATCAGGTCTAGATTCTAGTCATTCACAGTGAAATCAGGTCTAGATTCTAATCATTCACAGTGAAATCAGGTCTAGATTCTAGTCATTCACAGTGAAATCAGGTCTAGATTCTAATTATTCACGGTGAAATCAGGTCTAAATTCTAGTCATTCACGGTGAAATCAGGTCTAGATTCTAATTATTCACAGTAAAATCAGGTCTAGATTCTAGTTATTCACAGTGAAATCAGGTCTAGATTCTAGTTATTCACACTGAAATCAGGACTTCATTTCAATTGGACA
Organism: Rhinophrynus dorsalis; assembly: GCA_037306005.1. Lineage (NCBI taxonomy): Eukaryota > Metazoa > Chordata > Amphibia > Anura > Rhinophrynidae > Rhinophrynus > Rhinophrynus dorsalis. Next base: position 2,182,213 of record CM074727.1, on the reverse strand, counting down.
TGACATACCAAGAGCAGGCTGCAAAGATTTAAATGGTACTTTCACCTTAATTCAGGTTTGAATATTTGAAAATTCAAGGTAACAGGTCCACTTCAGAGAACAAACACCTCCTAAAAATAACTACTCCTTTAACTTACTGCACCCATAAATTTCTAATGACCCTTATGAATTTTGTTCTTGTGCCTGAATGTCATGTCCTTGGAGGCAGACATGATAATTGTGGTTCAGACAGGGTGTATGAGCCGCTGGTGTTTAGTGTGTGCAGTGTCTGACATCCTCCCAACAACGGCCGTCTACTCCTCACTCACGGACCGGACATCCCCGACTGGCTGTTTTATGTCTTGACCAAAGGCAACAGTGCAAAATTCTTAGTGGTTATTAGGATTTTCTAGTCATAGTAAGGTCCGGTGGTGATTATTAGGTGTTAAGGCTCCTTTAAGATGAATTCTCTCAAAGATCTGTGTGGAACCGATATTAACCTTTTGAGTCCCAGAGGGGTACACAATGCATTGTAAAGCAACGAGTGGCGTACCCCCTCTGTGGTACTGAAAGGGTTAATAAGAAGCAGAACAACACTAACAAAAACACTGAATATACTTTATTTTTCACCCAGAAAAGATAGTAACCCTAACCATGTGATTCTCCGCTCCAGTCATCAGGACGCGCTTCAAGGCTTCAGGAGATCCCTAATTAAGCACAGGTAGATCAATCACAATGACTGAGCTACTGAGTCCTCATCTGTGATTAACCAGGTAGACACTGAAAAGCTGACCTGTTGATGTGACCCGAGGACTAACCTTTGCCCTAACCCTGTGACTGCCAGTCTTGTGTGCAACAAATTCCTGTGCAGTGTTACTCAACAGGGGCTGTTCCCTGGTGCCAGGCCCAGAAGATGCCCGTTACCTTGGGAGGAGATTGCTGCTGTTTGGATCCACTTCCTGAGTGCTGCTGTCTCAGTGCTCGCGGGATGAACTCTGGCGCCAGCGGGTTTAGCACATACGTTTTCTTTAGTTCTAAGGCCTCGAGCTGAGATTTGATCTGTTCGAACGTGATCCCATGAAGACTTTTATTCTCGTGGCAAATCGTAATGAATTGTTCCCAGAACTTCCTACAAACAAACACAGAAAAATGAGTGCAAAATGTACCTGGCCCCCGTACCCCAACAGCGGAAGTATGATCTTTTAGCTGCTGAACCCTTAAAAATGTTAACTGCTACACAACCCTATTGTCCTTAAGGGATTAAATCATAAATGATCTTCAACATCTCAACAGAAACAATTATTAGTAATAACCATCACTTTCCACTCCACATCTGAGACAAGCAAGAGTGATTCGATGACTTGAGATGATGGGACTTCTAGTTCTGAACAGCTCTGGGGGGTGGGGGGTTAGATTATGGTCATGGACGTCTCCCGTTTTACCTTAATCCAGTATAAATTCCTTATGAATTAATTCTGTGGGAATTAGTCCCTAAATATGTATTTGTAATTAACGTGATTGTTTGTTGCTGAACTCCAGAGCTCCAAAGTCCTCCAACTGAAGTACTCTTAGAAAAGAAGGGAGACAGTCTGGGATTCTAGAGTATGTCAAAAAGAAACACGTCTGTCTCAGTGGACACAATGATATACTCCAATTAAAGATTAATTTGGGGGATTCAATACACACAAAGACGTGGCAATTGGGATTAAAGCTGACCTATTGCCTACATAGCTTTTATCTCACTAAATGTGTCCATTTAAGTTGCCTGTACCAGGTGCTTTTTGTTTTACAAACAGGTCAATAGTTTTAGAGATTTTTAATTTAGTATTTGTGGAATATTATGCCATGTCAGCAGAGCTTTGTTCTCTAATTTGTTCTGATAATGCTGTAGAATTACTCACGTATCCAGAGAACCACCTCTCCCAACCTTCTTACTTTCCAGATGAGGGGAGGAAAATAAATTGACAATGAGGAAGTTCCCACAGGGGGGAAGATTTGGAAAGGTATGGCTTTTCCTCTCTTATTAATCTGAAAAACTGTTTTTAAAGTGAATAGGTCCATTTATGTTTAGTCTGGGGGGTTATTGATAGGAGTTAGTGCGCCTTTGAGATTCTACCTTTGGGGTAAGTTGCTGGACCCAAGCTGTCGGACATTACATCCCCAACCAGGACCTTGTAGTCCGAACAGATCTGCCTGTTCTACCTCTTCGTGTGTTCTGTATAAAGGTCTGCAATAGTCCAGAAAAGTGCCACTGAACTAGTGTAATCTCATTACTCCTGTTTGATTGATCGTTACTACTGATGTCGGAGTCTAATTACCAGTACAGAAGATCCAGTAAAAGTGCCTTTGTAAATCATGTCTGGCTGGGTAACACGGGAGTCGTGTGAGGTGAGACACCACAGGCAGCACTTTGTACAACTCACAGAGAAGCGCTTTCTTCTCTCCTTTTTCCCAACAAAGTAAATAAAATACGGATTTTCTGTCTCCTACCCTTCTGCACAGAAACGTGTATATCTGCTAGGTCATATGAACAAAGGCTGTGTGGCGCAATTCTGGAGAAATCACACTGTGGATTTTAGTAGATTTCACATGTAAATTAATAAATTTAGAGTCCAAGTAACACCGCCTCATAATACCACCCCCACAGACATTTACCTTACTATGTTCAGAAAATCCTAATGGCACATATGAATATTCCATTGCTCGGATTCTAGAGAACACCATCTGGCGAGACCAATGACCTTAAACTGTGGTCACTGTACGTGATAATCATAAGCCTATAAGGGCCAGTGAGGCGAACAATGTGCTGCACACACGCCTCGTCCTTAAAGTATTACGTAAATGGACACTGAGTGTCAAGTCCGCCTCCATGGTCCTGCCTGCAGCTGTAAGTGGGGGGTTATCAGACCGTTCGTACAAATGTGTGTGTGTGTGTGTGTGTGGGGGGGGGGAGTTATCAGACAATCTGTTGTACCACTGTGAGTGTGTGTGGTTTATTAGACCGCTTGTCATACCACTGTGTGTGTGTGTGTGTGTGTGTGTGTGGGGTTACTGGACCGGCTGTCGTACCACTGTGTGGGGGGAGATATTAGACCGCCGTACCACTGAGTGAGGGGTTATTAGACAGCCCCACTCTGATTGTGTGGTTTATTAGACCGCCCATTGTACCACTGTGAGGGGGAGGGTTACTGATCCGTTTGTTGTACCACTGTGAGGGGGAGGGTTACTTATCCGTTTATTGTACCACTGTGTGTGTTAGTGTGTCTGTGTGTGGGGGAGATGAGGACTTATTTCACCAGGTGATGCTCGGCCCTGAATGAGCAGTGACATTGGTATTCATCACTTGATTATTACAGAATTCACTACTACTGAACCGTGTAAAAGTCCTGCCATTTCATTCATACCTGCATCTGCCGATAGAGCACAGGGCGATGGGATCTCCGACCACCGCCACCAAGGACTGGGCTCGGGTAATGGCCGTATTGAGGAGTTTATAATTGGAAAGGAAACCATAATCCAGATCTTCTGTGGAATCCTCCAAGAGCTGCTCCTTCCGCTTGATTGGCGTCTGCTTGTGTTTGCAGGTGTGACGCGTCCGAACCGTACTGAGGAACAGGACGCGGAACTGCTTCCCTGCGGGGACACAAGACATTGCACACTCGCTGGTAACGGGGGGGTTAAAGGGAGGCAGAGGTACACACTGTGAGAATCACATATGGCCCTTATGGCATATTTGCAAAGAAACACAGAAAAAATAATGGGGCCAAACTGCACACTAATAAAAACATCTCCATTGATTTAAATGTGGCTTCATACATCTTGAATGCTAGACTGGCATTTATCGCATTGCAGAGTAAAGACCACTTGTGCATTGAACATGTTAGACACCCTGGTTCAATCAACAGGAGCTCAGGGAGTTTTCAGTTGCCCCAGAATTGCCCACTCCTCTTGGTACATCGTCCCTCACCTGCTCCTATGACACCACCTTTGTTCTGGATATGAGTATGCGACAAGAGAAAGCATGTAGACTGGCAATATTCGCACCAGCATTTGGCCTCTCTGGTCAGCTTTATTTTCATGTCCTCTGTGCTATATGTCTCAAATACAGTTTTAAAGGGAGAGTAAATCTTGAAATTGAAAACCCTACATACTGGCAGGTTTTATCCTGCTGATCAAAAAAGGGGAATACGCATGAGGAGAGAGGTTAAATTCAAAAATTATTGTTGCCTAAACTTGTATGACCTGAAATCTTATGGTGGTTCTGTCGCTAGAGCCGTTAATGGACCTCTCAGGCCATTCCCCTATAACCGTCGGTAGAGAGCTGTGCTGTGGGTCATGAAGGTACAGCACACAACACAGCTCAGCAGTGGAAGATCCCTTGCTTTACTCAGTACCATAAAACCTCCAATATATATATATTTTTTGCATAATAAATGTTACTATCCCTTTACATGTTTTTGGCCTCATAACATGAACGGAGCGCCCCTTGCCCATTTTAATGGATTTTTCTTGTGCAGTATAACCAAGCCTTTTTTTTTTTTTTTCCATTTACAAATACATAAAAATAGCGTGAAGGAAAGCATCAGCCCCAACTGTAGTAAGTACCAATTGAGTATTTGGATAACCCCAAACTTCCAGTGCCCAACAGACTGTCTGACTTGGAAACGACAATCTCTGGCCCTCAAGCAGGGCAGGATTAGTTACATTATCGTACCATTATTACCAATGAACACAGCACCACATAGTGGTCGTTTTCTGTATAACGTTCGATTGAAAACAATAAATGAGAAGAAAATCGAACATGTTTGGGCCATTACAACATTTGAATTCATTATCTTCCAGCAGGAAAGTGACTTTATTTAAAGAAACGAAAACCCCTACAATATTTATTTTTATAACACATTAATGTATCGTTAACTCCTTTTATGTTTGTAATTAATAATTAAAGGGATAGTAATACTTAAAATGTAAAAAAAAATATGTTGTAGGGTTTATCCCCCTGAGTAAAACAAGGGTACTCCCACTGCTGAGAAATATTTTATTAAAAAATTATAACAGCTCAAACTTGCATCTTTTAGGTGCAATATCACCGTGGCCTGAAAATTTACAGTGGCGCTGTTGCTACACCATCCTATGGACTGCTCTGGTCTGCAGACCATAAAACTCCATAGGATGGTGTAGCAACAGCACCACTGTAAATTTTCAGGCCACTGTGATATTGTACCTAAAATATTCATGTTTGAGCCTTTATAATTTTTTAATAAAATATCTCTCAGTGGGAGTAGCCTTGATTTATTCGGGGACATAAACCCTACAACATATATATTTTTTTTACATCTTAAGTATTACTATATCTTTAAATCCTGTCCTGTTAGATGCCCTCAGTAACTGAAGATGGACACCACCTGACCCGGCTGAAACTGGAGGAAATGTATAAGTTGTGTTATTCTCTGCTTGGCCCCCTCTATCCTACTTAACAATCTGTACTGTAGATGTGATTAATTACTAATAAACCGCAATGATAATATCCTCTGGTAATTACCCTGCACATTCAGTACTCTCTCCACGCTGACCTCAGACAGGCGCTTCTTCCGCAGCTCAGCCCGAATCCTGAACACCTGGTCAGCATAGGGTGTCACCACTCCAATGCTGCCATCGTCCAGCTTGCCCCAGGCCACTGGCCATTTCCTCCTCAACTCCTCCACACGTTCCACCACTTCAAAGACCTGAAAAAAGATTTGTATTAGAACAATAAAAGTAAAGGATTCCTAGGTCAGGTGTGGACAAAATATTAAAATCATAAAGAATTATGATCAAACTATGATGCTAAGCAGCCAATAAAGGAGAGGGCATTTTAACTTCTGTCCAGTTTGTGTGTCCCATTAACGGGTCATACCACAGACTTCACACAGACAATATGGAGGCTGAGAGGTTTGGCCATTTGTATAAAAACAAAGTGGAGAAATTCCGGGGAAAGACAACTGCACCAGACGAGACACAAACAGTCCCCAGGTTCTATGTTTTTAAATGGGGCTTTAGATTCCCCAAAAGCCATAGGTGTCCAATATGCTAGACCGTCTCCAGCATTCAAGGTAAATGAATGAATTTAAATGAATTTGGATCTTTATTTTTTCTCCCCAGAATCGATTCACTTAGAAATGAGGCCTATTGTACTTAAAGGAGCAGCGCATTTTAATAAAAACCCATAAGTTCTGGGGTTTTCCCTGCTGTGTAAGAGAAGGGAATGGTCACTGCTGGAAAGTGTTTTATTCACAGCTTCAGACCTTCATCAGTTACAGACAGTCTATGGGGAACTGCAGTCAATGACTCACTTCTCCCATAGAATGCAACAGAATAACAGCCTGAACACCAAGGGGACTGTATGATAGTTAGGTTATATAGCAAATATGATTAAAGATGTCTTTCATTTTTTTTATTTTTTTATAAAGCAATATTTTGTCGAAATTCAAGTTATAAACCCTGCAACGTACGTATTTCGGCAAGCTGGAGATATTGATCTCTACCAACGGGAGCGCTCCAGCTTACAGACAAATCCTCTGTCGTTGGAGGAGGCTGGATAGAGGGAGGGAAGCAGAGGCGGAGTGACGGACTGCAGTACAGAGCTGGTAACCGCACTCTATGTGGTAGGTACATGTCAGAGTTTATAACTTGGATTTCGACAAAATAACGCTTACAAAAAAAAAAAAAAATTTAAAGACACTTTTAATCATATTCGCTAAATAACCTAACTACTTAGCCTAACTCATATATAGGTGATACAACCACTTTAAAGTGCAATAAATCTGGAAGACACACCTCAGCATTAGGAGTGATCTGGTTTTACCCAACAGGAAACGTCATACAACATATAAATATATTTACTGTTCCTTTAACCCTTTGAGTGCCAGCGTGGTATGGAACACATTGCTTTGCAGAAAAATCTTCCATTTTGGTGGGTAACCATGAATTCATGTTAAAGAAGAACTTTCATCTTCATTGCCCCCCAATACATTAGTAATATAGCGATAGGCAAAGGAATAAGGATTTTAGTCTTACTTGTTAAAGCCTTTTCTCTTAGCCCATACAGGTTACTGGTAACTCTGGGTAGGTGATCTGCCCCTTTAATTGTTGGCAGGAACAATTCTAGAATTGTATGCAGGGGGTGGAGCCTACCTTCCCTCCTTGGCTGCAGATAGCCAACCAGCTCCAGAAAGATTTGAGACACTAACTATTGACTAGATAATAGAAGGGAAAGAAGACTCCTGTGAGCATGACCCCGAAGGACCCCCACGGTCTGCCACAGGAGAGCCAAGCATGGTCCCTTGACAGGGTGGGAGACCAGTAACCTGTATGGACTAAGAGAAAAGGATTTAACAGGTAAGACTAAAATCCTCTTTTCTCTGTCGTCCAATACAGGTTACTGGTAACTCTGGGATGTCCAACTATTGAGTTTCCTAGAGGCGGGAAGTAAGGCAAGGACCAGGCGCAAGGCCCCCAAAGTCAACAGAGCAGATATGAACCATCAGATCAGAGATAGCCCAACAAACAATGAAGTGTCAACAGACACTGAACAGGAGTAACACCACCCCAACTGTACACAACACACCGAACTAGAGCCAACGGGGCTCAAACGTGAAGGAAGCACCAAGAACCGAAGATCCTAGACAGGCAAGACTGCCTCCAGGATCTTCCTCCCAAAGCTGGCGTCAGCCGATGCCAGTACATCAACATGGTAGTGCTGTGAAAAGGTGTGCACAGACTACCTGGTGGCAGCCTTGCACAACTGATCAGCAGAGGCCTGATTCTTGTAAGCCCAAGAGGCCCCAATAAATTGTATAGAATGAGCCGTGACCCAAAAGGGAACAGGCTTCTTTCTCAGCTCATAAGCCTTATGAATAGTGGACTTGATCCAATAAGCAATATTCACCTTGGATGCAGGTCTTCATGCCCTAGGACCCTCAGGAATGACAAACAACGCATCTGACTGGCTGACAGACTCAGTGCGATGCACATAAAACTTGAAACAACACACCAAGTATAACAAGTGGAGATCCCTCTCCTTGTCAGAGGTAGGGTCAGGGCAGAAAGAGGGCACCACAATCTCCTGATTGATGAGGAACTCCAAAACCACCTTTGGAAGAAACTCCTGAGAGGTGCAAAGCACCCCCATGTCCTTGTGAAACACCAAATAGGGTGGTTTACAGGACAGAGCATGTAACTCCGCGACTCGGAGAACAGACACAATCGACAGGAGAAAGGCCATTTTCCAGGTCAACAGACGTAGAGGAATAATTGTCAAGGACTCAAATGAAGGACACTAGAAAACACCCAAAACCAAGTTAAGATCCCACGGAGGAGCAGGAATCTTGAAGGCAGGACGAGCATGAGCAACGCCCTGGAAGAAAACCTTGACATCAGGAAGGATGGCAATGCGCTTCTCAAAGAAAACGGAGAGAGCAGACGTCTGAACCTTAAGTGAACTCAAACTGAGGCCCTTATCCACACCGTCCTGCAAAAAATCCAGGACCGTAGGCAGGTCAAAATCCTGAGACAGGTCTTTGTCAGCACAACAAGAAATGAAGGTCGCACAGACACAATGGTAGATCTTGGAAGAAACAGGTTTGCAGGCACTGAGCACAGTAGCCACCACACCAGAAGAAAACCCTTTCTTCCTCAATATTGAGGATTCAATTTCCAAGCAGTCAAGGCTAAACTATGAACGTCTTCCTTCTAAAGGTAACCCTGTAGAAGAGGATCCGGTCGGCAAGGGAGCCGGAATGGCTCCGCCACTTACAGATCCAGAAGCTCCGGAAACCAAGCCTGTCGAGTCCAGTATGGAGCAATCAGAATAACTGGACAACGCTCCAGTTGTAATTTCCGTAACACCCTGTGCAACATTGGGAGGGGAGGAAAGATTTAGGCCAGAGGGAATATCCAAGAAATTTACATTGCATCCACCGCCAGAGCTAGAGGGTTCCTCCATCGAGAGCAGAACCTCGGAACCTTCGTGTTGTCTTGTTACCATCAGGTCAATGTAAGGAAGACCCCATTTCTGAACAATGAAGGTGAATACCTCTGGTTGCAGCTCCCACTCTCCGCTGTCCACTGTGTGTTGACTGAGGAAGTCCACCATGACGTTGTCTACTCCAGGAATATGCACTGTGGATATGGCAGGAACGTTTTCTTCTGCCCAGGACAAAATAGCCTTGACCTCTAACCAAGTGGCAAGACTTCTTGTTCTGCCCTGCTTGTTGATGTAAGCCATGGCTGTGTCGTTGTCGGACTCTACCCGGACTGGACAGTCTTCCAGCTGAGATGTCCAATGATGAAGGGCATGAAATATCGCCCGAAGCTCCAACACATTGATGGGAAGGAGAGATTCTTCCAGAGACCACAGACCCTGAGCACTCAGGCGACCCAGGACCGCTCCCCATCCAGAGAGGCTGGCATCCGTCGTCACCGTGGTCCAAAAGGAAACTAGGAAGGACTTGCCCTTCAGCAGATTGGAGGTCGAGCCACCACGACAAACTCAGTTCCACATGAAGAGGGAGGGACACTGAAATCCTCAGGAGGTCTGGCTGACCCCTGCACACGTGGATCACGAACTGCTGGAGTTCCCTGGTGTGCACCATGGCAAACGGTACCGCTTCTATGGTGGAAATGAATTTCCCCACTAGAGAGGACAGCTTCTTGGCTGGAACTGGATCTTGACCCAGGATCGCAGGTGGGCGATCTGGTGAGCCACCTTGTCCATGAGAAACACCATGTTCTTCTGGGTATCGAAGATGAGGCCCAGGAAGACCAGATGCTGGGATGGAACAAGATCTCACTTGTACATGTTGATGATTCACCCGTGATGGGTGAGAGCAGGAATGCATTGCTGAACCTGCCGATGAAGTTCCGCAGAAGGGGCTTTCAGAGGCAGGTCGTCCATGTATGGAGTAACTCTGATGCCGTCTCTGTGAAGGACGGATACTAAGGCTGCCAAGGACACAGTTGAAGACTTGAGGAGCTGTCCTCAGGCCAAATGGAAGAGCTGAAAACTGAAAATGTCCCCAGTCGCAGGCAAATCGGAGGTACTGACGGCTTCTGGATGAATGGCAATGTGTAAGTACGTGTCCTGAAGATCCAGAGATGCAAGGAATTCCCCCTGGGACATGGCAGCAATCACCGTTCGTAGACACTCCTGATGATAATGAGTCCGGGTCACAAAGGAACGGAGATCCTTTAAATCCAAAATGGAACGACAACCTCAGTCCTTCTCGGAGAACACAAAGAGGTTTAAGTAAAATCCCATACCTCTGTCCTGAACTGGAACCAGCTCCAGAACGTCCTTGTCCAGAAGAGCATGAACAGATGGCGTTTCTCTGCGCCCTGAGGCGTATGAGAAGGAAGAAAGAGCAGATGACCACCCACAGCAGAGTGATGATTCGCTAATCAAATATATGTTTCTTTTATTTTGTTCTTTTAAAGAAGGAGAATGGGAAATGTTAGTGCACATTCAATATATACGTTTGGGGATGGGGTGGGAATGCTCAATGTCAATAAAACGCACAGGTTTAAATCGCTGAGTAATTTCTTATACAAAGAAAAAACTGTTCTGGAATCAGTTTGTTACCAACTACGATGGCACGTGTGTATCATATATAGGCAACTACAATAGCGCATGTGTGTATATAAAGTTAACTACACTGAGATGTGTGTGTATGTATCTCTCTCTCATATATATATATATATATATATATATATATATATACACATACATACATACACACACACACACACACACATATATATATGTACATATACACTATATATATATATATATATATATATATATATATATATATATATATATATATAAAAGAGAAAGGCTCATTGCATAATTTATGTCTCCTCAGGAGAAACACACACACACACACACACACACACACACACAGGGGTGGCAGTAAGGAGGAGTTACAGCTCCCATTGGGTAATTCAATGGGGGCGTGATTTTCACAGAAGTTGCAGTACTACAGGGAGTTGGCCCACCCCCACTATCCAGCCCGCCCACCACTAGCTATCACGGTGCCCGTGACTGCTGCCTTTCTTTGTCAGTTACCTGTAGGGGGCTCTCCATTGGCTGTCTGCCTTCAGCCCGCCCTGCATTGCCTATTTAGACTGAGCCTGGGCATCCTTTGGTTGCCCTTTCGTGTTGTCTCTATGCTGCTCGCATCTCCATGGAGTTCCTGCGCTTCTTGGGCCTTGGCTAATGTTCCTGCTTGTCTGAAATCATCTAGTTCCTGCTCACCAGTCACCCAGGTTCCTGTATCCGTTCCTGATCCGGTTGAGATTGCTGTCTTGTCGCTGTTTCCTGCTGCATTCCCTGCTGCCTTTCCTGATCCGGTTGACCATCCGGTGTGCTGGTTCCTGTCCTCCTCAGATGTGTTCCTGATCCTGGATTGCCTGCAGTGTGCTAGTCCTCCATAGTCGCTCCGGCGACATTTCTATTCCTCAGTTGTGTCTCCAGTACGCGGGTACTGGTTCGCTCCACTAGTAACCGGCTGCTGTTGCACCGGTAGAGAGATTGGTTTCCCCAGTACACGGGTACTGTTTCGCTTCACTAACAACCGGTGCAACCGGTAGAGAGACTGGTTTCCCCAGTACGTGTATACTGGTTCGCTCCACTAACAACCGGCTGCTATTGCACCGGAAGAGAGATTGGTTTCCCAGTACACAGGCACTGGTTCGCTCCACTAACAACTGGCTGCTATTGTACCGGTAGAGAGATTGGTTTCCCCAGTACGCAGGTACTGGTTCGCTCCGCTAACAACCGGCTGCTGTTGCACCGGTAGAGAGATTGGGTTTTCCCAGTCGCAGGTACTGGTTCGCTCCATGCTTTACATTGCTGTCATGTCCTAGACAGCTCCGGTGGGCCGTTGGTTCTCCAGTACGCTGGTACGGGTTGGCTCCTGTACTTCTTGCTGGCTAGCCACATTTAACATCTATTTTGCCTCCGCATTCATCCTATGTGACTGATTGTTCCACCTAGCCAGTCACCGAGGCTTTAGTGGTTGCCACCCTGCTCTGTGTCCAGGCTGCCTTGCCCAATATATTGGTAAGGCCGGTAGAACCTAATCCTCTCTTTATCATCCTGGGTTGCCTTACCCGGTGTTGGCAAGGCCGGTAGAGCCTCTGTACTTGTTGTCTCAGCCTCAAGGCTGCCTTGCCCGGTATATTGGCAGGGCCGGTAGAGCCTTCTCTCTTTCGTTATACCAGGCGCCAGGCTGCCTTGCCCGGTATATTGGCAGGGCCGGTAGAGCCTATCACATTCTTCGTACCAGTCTTCTGGATGCCTTGTCCGGTATATTGGCAGGGCCGGTAGAGCCTATCTATTCCTTGTACCAGCCTCCTGGCTGCCTTGCCCGGTATATTGGCAGGGCCGGTAGAGCCCTCACACATCTCCCAAACACACACACATACATCCCCCCCCCCACCATACACACATACATTCCCCGCTCACACATCCCCCCAAACACACACACATCCACACCCCCCACCATACACACATACATTCCCCGCTCACACATCCCCCCCCCTAACACACACATATCTACACCCCCCACCATACACACATACATCCCCCCCTCACACACATCCACCCAAACACACACATATCTACACCCCACACCATACACACATACACCCCCCTTCACACACATCACCCCCCACCAAACACATCCCTCCAAACAAAAACATACACATATTCACACATCCCCCCAAACACACACACACATCCATTGCACCAACATACACACATACATCCCCCACCAAACACCCCCACCACACACACATCCCCAACCACATATCCCTTCCCACACATCCCCCCCAAACATACACATATGTCCACACACCCCACCCCACACACACACACACACACACACACACACACACACACACACACACACACACACACACACACAAACAGATCCACACACCAGAGCCAAATGGACGGGGGGGGGGGGGGTAGCATTTCATCCTTGGACTCAGGCAGCACAATATGTTGGCCCGGACCTGGGTTCAGTCAGCGCCGGCCTTTTTCTGCTACTTTACAGTTACACTTTACATTACTAAATACAAGGCTAAACAATAAATCACGGGCAACGCTGTCTAAAACTGCTAGTATGTATATATAAAGGTAACTACAATGGTGCATGTTACTATATTTTAAATATACACACACACACACATGTAACTACAATGGTGCGTGTTACTATATAAATATATATATATAAATGTAACTACAATAGCATGTGTATATTATATTTAAATACACACAAACACTGTAGAAATGAATCACTCTCACATTTAGGGTACAAATAATGCCTGGGTGCTATAGTAAGGCTATGGTATTTAAAGGGATAGTAATGTTTCAAAATAAAAGCAGTTTCTATTTATCTTCATAGTGTTTGGTCCATGTAGAGTGTTATATCAGTACTGTCAGAGTTGTAGTACAAGAGTAATTGAATGATAAAGTATCCCCTCCCACCCCTTTTACCTAGTGTAAGTCACCTCCCCTCAGATGTGGAATCTGGTCTCTTGAACGGACAGATCACAGCAAGGGACAATCTTCTTACTGTGATCATAAGGATAACCCTGCCCTCCTTGATAGGTTTTTCAGGTTTTTCCTTATGATCACTGAAGATTGTCCCTCTCTGTGATCCATCCGGACAGTCTTGCTGCTCTGAGGTGAGCAGTGTTACATCAGTAAAAGGGGCGGGAGGGGGATACTTTATCATTCAATTACTCTTGTACTACAACTTCAGTATTGATATAACACTCTCCATGACCTGATTACTATGAAGACTAATCATCACAACTTATATTGCGAAACATTACTATCCCTTTAAATAGTAAAAATACTAGGCACTCACATGACTTAAAAATAAGGGAAAAAAAAAATCTGTGTGTATATAAAGGTAACTACCGTGGCATGTGTGTACATATAAAGGCAAATTTGTACCAAACCAATGAAATCTCAAACACAAATATCCCCACTGATTTCAATTCTAGTTTTAACATTTTGAATGCTAAATAGCAATAGAGACCCCTCTAGCATTCAAGGGGTTACCACCCCCTTCTAAAATCAATAGTAATTTGTATTTGTGCCCTGAGGACAGTTGTTTATGCCTCGATCTGATCCATATAACAGCCACTGAGCAGGTGCGGAGCGTACCTCTGCGTTATTGTAGAACGCTGTGCTGTTTTTCTCCTGCACGTCCTCGCCACGCGCTGTGAAGAACGTCAGCGGGTAGAAGTCTTTGTGTGTCGGCTGCTTTCCGCTGGCCATCAGTTTCCCCTCGTAGAACAGCTCAGAGGTGTAACTGTCATTAGGGGAACACAGAATGTGAAGGCAGATAAGATCCAACATATCAGTCCAGCCTGTCCACTCCCGACTCTGCTCCTTGTATCTTTACAACAACCTCACATCTGTCCCAAGACTTCATTTCCACTTGTATTTTCTTCTAGATGTAGTGGCAAGGCTTTGCCCGTGCAGTTTAACCCTTTGGCTGCTACAGGGGTATCCAACACATTCCTTCACAATGCACTGGATATCCGTGTGGCATTCAAAGCTTTAAAGTGGAACTGTCACCTTAATTCAAGTCTGCATAACCGCACTGCAAACTGTGCGTCATGACATGACAGTTACTGTCAGCATATCAGGTCCATGGAGGAGGACATGACAGTTACTGTCAGCATATCAGGTCCATGGAGGAGGACATGACAGTTACTGGCAGGATGTCAGGTCCATGGAGGAGGACATGACAGTTACTGTCAGCATATCAGGTCCATGGAGGTGGACATGACAGTTACTGTCAGCATGTCAGGTCCATGGGGGCAGACATGACAGTTACTGGCAGGATATCAGGTCCATGGAGGAGGACATGACAGTTACTGTCAGCATGTCATGTCCATGGGGGCGGACATGACAGTTACTGGCAGGATGTTAGGTCCATGGAGGCAGACATGACAGTTACTGGCAGGGTGTCAGGTCTATGGAGGCAGACATGACAGTTACTGGCAGGGTGTCAGGTCTATGGAGGCAGACATGACAGTTACTGGCAGGGTGTCAGGTCTATGGAGGCAGACATGACAGTTACTGGCAGGGTGTCAGGTCTATGGAGGCGGACATGACAGTTACTGGCAGGGTGTCAGGTCTATGGAGGCGGACATGACAGTTACTGGCAGGGTGTCAGGTCTATGGAGGCAGACATGACAGTTACTGGCAGGATGTCAGGTCCATGGAGAACCCTTAAAGGCCAAAGATGAAGATATGCAGTGGGAGGAGTTTTAGGTATTTTTGTTCTGCCAACATCTTCTGTCA
This sequence comes from Rhinophrynus dorsalis, assembly GCA_037306005.1. Lineage (NCBI taxonomy): Eukaryota > Metazoa > Chordata > Amphibia > Anura > Rhinophrynidae > Rhinophrynus > Rhinophrynus dorsalis. Next base: position 2,166,867 of record CM074727.1, on the reverse strand, counting down.
TGTTCGCCTCCACGGACATGCCAGTGAGGACAGACTGAAGATGATATCTCTTTAACAAAGACAAAGAGCAAAATTCATAGGGGGCCACTAGGGGTATTTTGCCACAGTAAGGCAAGTGGAGGTTTAATTAAAAGGTGTTACTTCACTATTAAAACAATGGGACATTTGGGAGTTTGTAATTCATCCCTACAGTGCAGTTGGTTTGCTGCAGATTTACATCTCTCTCGGTACATTAATTGCCCCAAGAGGTCAATTCGCCCCATGGTTCGCCCTGGCCAGGTATTCAGTGAGGACCAGTGTCACACCTACTTGATGATGGCTTCGTGCGAGCGATAGTTCTCACACAGCAGGATCCTGCAGGGGAAATCTACAGGGTACAGCTCGTACAGCCGGTCCAGTAAGGAGACGTGCAGGTTCCGCTCCCGAGCAAACTCACTGTACACGAAAGGACTGAGCTGAAACAGACACGTCACAGCATTACAGACATGTGTGCACCACTACACTCTTATTACGAAACAAAACATTGTAGGGCTTTTCATTCCAATGTTATTACATTCCAAACTTTTACTAAACTGCTGGCAACACCTTGTGCTCAGACAGTTATTACTGAATTGTATGGGAAAGATGAGCCATTGGCTACGTGTTAGTAACAGCTCTAACACTATGTGGCCGTTTGAGCTGTAATAATATTTGAATGAAGCAGCAGCCAGCATTGTGAATGTCCTTGTCTTCCTTGCAGGAACATCCCTAGAGCAGGTTTATATAATAATACAAATGTACCAATCTGTAAAGGTTCCAGCGCTAACACTGACGACTATGAGGAAGTACCGTTACTAACATGGTCTCTACCCACAAGATGTTTAACTCCTCGAGGACCAGTTCATGTACAACTCACTGCTCTGCAACATGTTGTACACCTCTTGCCTTCAAGGGGTTAACAAAAACCCATCCTTGTCTTCTAGACGATTCAGTTTGAAGTCACAATAAATGTACCCTATTACGGAGATCCGATACACCCCTACTCACTGATGTAGTTACATTTTTGTGCTGAAACTAGAAGGCAAACTCTAATATGGACTGTGATTTCTCCAAGTCATTCAAGGGATTTAAAGTCCCATTTAAATCAATTTTATTTTTGGAATTGCTTTGTCTCCCATGGTTCCGTTTGCCATGAAATTGCTCCATATCTGTCCCCGTGCATATGTGATAAATTAGGTCCATTCCATTTGGAGCAGCCATTTTAACTTCCCTATAGCCAATAAAATACAATTTAAATCAAGTTTAATAACATTTCAATTACCCAGAATCCTCTGTTCCATGCACTGACACAAAGTGAATGGTTTTAAATATAGACTATTTCACTATTTACTTGGTCTTTTTTTGTTTTGGTATTACAATTCGTCTGATAATTTGTAGCCGATAATATAATCTCAACCTAAATTAACCTAAATATTTAAAGTTTCATAATAAGAGCATCTAATATGGTATCAACATATTCACTGCAAATATTGCAATGCTATAGACATTTCTGACAATTAAAGAGTTAGAACAGCTGTGAACCCCCCCGATGTAGCAAGAACAGCAGCAGTGGGTTAGCTGTAACACTGCAGTGACACGGTTCGTTCCTTACTTGCATATGGTCTCCTGCCAGCACGATCCTGGTCTGTTTGTTGGCTAAAGCCAGAGGCATGATGGTCTCACACTCCATCGCCTGCGCCGCTTCATCTAACAGGATGTGGGTGAAAAAACCTGCAGAACGTCAACAAGATCATTAGGTCCTTTCTGTGTAAAGATCTGGGCTGCTAGCTTAGTGCTGTGTACATGGACACACACAAAACGCATGGCCTGCACCCAAGTATTTTGGCTCTGAGTAAAACAAGGGTACGCCCAATACTGATGCTACACTCAAACCTTATTACACTTCCAACTTCCATTTTATTTATCCATGTTAAGATGATGCTGCTTACATTGCTATTAGTGACCACACCTCTTCAGAGACTGCAATACCAACAACACCTTCTGTCCACCACAAGAAAGATTACACTCAAATTCTTTTGCTCTGTAATAAGTTTTGTGAACAGCATCTCCTGGCAGAGGGAGTACCTGGTTTTACCTAAAAAAGAAAATCTGTCCAATGCATATAGTTTCATGAAAGAGGATTCTAGTCTTACCTGTTAAATCCTTTTCTCTTGGTCCATACAGGTTACTGGTAATATTGGTAGGCGATCCGCCCCTTTAATTGTAGGCAGGAACAATTCTAGAATTATATGAAGGGGGTGAAGCCTACCTTCCCTCCTTGGCTGCAGCTAGTCAACCAGCTCCAGAAAGATATGAGACACTAACTACTGAGTAGATAGTGAAGGGAAAGAAGACTCCTGTGAGCATGACCCCGAAGGACCCCCACGGTCTTCCACAGTAGAGCCAAGCATGGTCCTTTGACAAGTGGGAGACCAGTAACCTGTATGGACTAAGAGAAAAGGATTTAACAGGTAAGACTAAAATCCTCTTTTCTCTGTCGTCCAATACAGGTTACTGGTAACTCTGGGATGTCCAACCATTGAGTTTCCGAGAGGCAGGAAGTAAGGCAAGGACCAGGCACAAGGCCCCCAAAGTCACCAGAGCAGATATGAACCATCACATCAGAGATAGCCCAACAAACAATGAAGTGGCAACGGACACGAACTGGGGTAACAACACCCCAACTGTTACACAGCACACTGAACTAGAGACAATGGGGCTCAAAAGTGAAGGAAGCACCAAGAACCAAAGAAAATCCTAGACAGGCAAGACTGCCTCCAGGATTTTCCTCCCAAAGCTGGCATCAGCTGATGCCAGTACATCAACTTGGTAATGCTTCGAAAAGGTGTGCACAGACGACCAGGTGGCAGCTTTGCACAACTGATCAGCAGAAGCAAGTCACCTTGGATGCAGGTCTTCCTGCCCTTGTACCCTCAGGAATGACAAGCAACGTGTCTGATTGCCTGATGGAGTCAGTGTGATGCACATAAAACTTCAGACAACACACCACCTCTAACAAGTGGAGATCCCTCTCCTTGTCAAAGGTGGGGTCAGGGCAGAAAGAGGGCACCACAATCTCCTGATTGATGTGTAACTCCAAAACCACCTTCTGGAGAAACTCCTGAGAGGTGCGAAGCACCGCCTTGTCCTTGTGAAACACCAAATAGGGTGGTTTACAGGACAGAGCATGTAACTCCGCAACACGATGGACAAACACAATCAGCAGGAGAAAAGCCATTTCCCATGTCAACAGGCATAGAGGAATAGTAGCCAAAGACTCAAATGGAGGGCGCTGAAGAAAGCCCAAAACCAAGTTAAGATCCCACGGAGGAGCAGGAATCTTGAAGGCAGGACGAGTATGAGCAACACCCTAAAAGAAAACCTTGACATCAGGAAGGATGGCAATGCGCTTCTCAAAGAAAACAGAGAGCGCAGACATCTAAACTTTAAGGGAACTCAAACTGAGGCCCTTATCCACACCGTCCTGCAAAAAAGCGAGGACCATAGGCAGATCAAATTCCTGAGACAGGTCATTGTCAGCACACCAAGATAGGAGGGTCGACCACGCACAATGGTAGATCTTGGAAGAAACAGGTTTGCTGGCACAGAGCATAGTAACCTCCACACCAGAAGAAAACCCTTTCTTGCTCAATATTGAGGATTCAATTTCCAGGTCGTCAAGGCTAGACGATGAACATCCTCTTACCACAGGTAACCCTGTAGAAGAAGATCTGGATGGCAAGGGAGCCGGAATGGCTCCGCCACTGACAGATCCAGAAGCTCTGTAAACCAAGCATGGCAAGGCCAGTATGGAGCAATCAGAACGACTGGACAACGCTCCAGTCGTAATTTCCGTAACACCCTGTGCAACATTGGGAGCGGAGGAAAGATGTAGGCCAGAGGGAATAACCAAGGAATGGACACTGCATCCACTGCCAGAGCTAGAGGGTCCCTCCACCGAGAGCAGAACCTCAGAACCTTCCTGTTGTGTCTTATCACCATCAGGTCGATGTAAGGAAGACCCCATTTCTGAACAATGACAGTGAATACCTCTGGGTGTAGCTCCTACTCTCTGCTGTCCACTGTGTGTCGACTGAGGAAGTCCGCCATGAAGTTGTGTACGTCAGGAATGTGCACTGTGGATAAAATAGCCTTGACCTCTAACCAAGAGGCGAGACTTATTCCGCCCTGCTGTTGATGTAAGCTACGGCCATGCCGTTGTCGGACTCTACCAGGACTGGGAATTCTTTCAGCTGGGGAGTCCAATGCCGAAGGGCATGGAATATCGCCTGAAGCTCCAACTCGTTGATGGGAAGGAGAGATTCTTCCGGAGACCACCAACCTTGTGCACTCAGGCGACCCAGGACCGCTCCCCATCCGGAGAGGCTGGCATCCGTCGTCACAGTGGTCCAGAAGGAAACTAGGGACGACTTGCCCTTCAACAGATTGGAGAGGTCAAGCCACCAGGACAAACTCTGTTCCACATGAAGAGGAAGTGACACCAACGTCTTCAGAAGTTCCGACTGACCCCTGCACACCTGGATCACAAACCGCTGGAGTTCCCTGGTGTGCGCCATGGCAAACGGTACCGCTTCTATGGTGGAAATGAATTTCCCTACTAGAGATGACAGCTTCTTGGCTGGAACTGGATCTTGAGCCAGTATCGCAGAAACCCTGTGGGCGATCTGGTGAGCCACCTCGTCCGTGAGAAACACCATGTTCTTCTGGGTAGAGAAGAGGAGGCCCAGGAAGACCAGACGCTGGGATGGGACAAGATCTGATTTATCCAAGTTGATGATCCACCCATGATGGGTGACAGCATGAATACACTGCTGAATCTGCTGAGGAAGAAGTTCCGCAGAAGAGGCTTTCAGAAGCAGGTAGTCCATGTATGGAGTAACTCTGATGCCGTCTCGGTGAAGGACGGATACTAAGGCTCCCAGGACACAGTTGAAGACTTGAGGAGCTGTCCTCAGGCCAAATGGAAGAGCTGAAAACTGAAAATGTCCCCAGTCGCAGGCAAATCGGAGGTACTGACGGCTTCTGGATGAATGGCGATGTGTAAGTACGTGTCCTGAAGATCCAGGGATGCAAGGAATTCCCCCGGGGACATGGCAGCAATCACCGTTCGTAGACACTCCTGATGATAATGAGTCCGGATCACAAAGGAATTGAGATCCTTTACAGTAAATCCAAAATGGAACGACAACCTCAGTCCTTCTCGGAGAACACAAAGAGGTTTAAGTAAAAACCCATACCTCTGTCCTGACCTGGAACGGCTCCAGAACGTCCTTGTCCAGAAGAGCCTGAACAGCGCCGAACAGACGGCGTTTCTCTGAGCCCAGAGGCGTATGAGAAGGAAGAAAGCGCAGATGACCACCCACAGCAGAGTGTAGACCCGGGTTCGACGAGTCATGCCGAAGGCGGCTTGGAAGCCTCGTGCTTGGAGGAGAACTTGGGCTTCCATTGCTGTTTGGGCTTGGAGAAGGTACGAGGAGCTGAGGGAACCGTCTGGTTTGCTGGACGTGTCTCAATTCTGAAAGGAACGAAAATACCGGTTATGCTTAAGCGGTGTTTTCTTCCTAGGAACTAAGGGTAGAAGTGTACTCTTACCCCCTGTAGCCTCATTGATCAGATCCTTAAAATCTGGCCCAAACAAAGAAGTGCCTTGAAAAGGTAAGGAGAGCAATGCTTTCTTAGAAGCAGTATCAGCAACCAGATCTTGAGCCAAAGAGCCCGTCTGGCCACCACAGACATGGTGGAAACCCTGGCCACCAAACGTATGGCATCAACTAAGGCAGCAGAAACATATTGCTGTGCCTCAGAAATGTTGGCAAGGAGGTGCAACTTATCCGAAGTAGGGGCACCCTGACAGACAGCAAGAGTGAGCTGTTCAGTCCAGACCGCAATGGCCCGGTTCACCCATGCTGCTGCGAATGCTGGACTTATGGCAGAACCAGCAGTGGCAAAGATGGACTTGAGGGAGACCTCAAGTTTCTTGTCAGTCCAGTCCTTTACAGCAGACGCATCAGACACTGGCAAAGCAGTAGACTTGGATAGCCTGGAGATAAGAGCATCCACTTTGGGAGGATGAACCCACTGAGCAAGCGCAGCCTCAGAAAAGGGATAAAGCATGGCAAATTACTTGGAAACAGAAGGTTTCCTGTCCGGCGACTTCCACTCTTCGGACACAAGGCGGTCAAGAGTGGGGTTAGGTGGAAAGCACATAAGGGTCTTTTTTTTAGGCTCCTGAAACACATCAGAGGGGTCAGAAGGAACCTCCTGAACCAAGGGAGTGTTAAGAGTATTCAAGACAGCCCTGATCAGGCCCTCAGCCGAGGGCTCAGGATCAGCCTCAAAAGGGTACCCAAAAAACGGAGAGGAGCCCACCGCAGAACATTCCTCATCATCTGAATCCACCAGCAATTCCTCCTCAGAGGAATCTGACACTTCAGGTACACCCTGAGGCTTTAGCAGGGAAGACTTGACGAAGGAGGGGGTCTGCCAAGAATGAAAGACCCCCTGTAACTGGATGGAAAGAGTTGCAATGTAGAGCTAAGGTCCCTAGTAGGAGCCTTGAAGTCTTGCACCCAAAACTGGCCCTAATACATGGCTGGAGGTCCCTGGGAGATTCTCAGGGACATCAGAACACGCTGGGCATAAAGGACCTGCGAATTCTCTAGGTAGCCCTCAGTGACAGGAAGAGAAATGAGCGATGGGGGATACAGAGACCCCAGTATCCTTAGTCTTAGGTCTGGCCCCAAGCTTCAGCGGTATAGACATTCTCACAGTGTCAATAACCTTATTGTATAAGAAATCACCCAATTACAGGGTGTAGGATTAAAGTTTCACCCCAGAAATCACTAAAATAAACTTATCTGGCAGGTGAAGGGTTAATCAGCAGAGGAGAGAAGGAGAGTCCAAGCCCTGCATAGGAAACTCATTCTGGAAAGAGCACAAAATGGCTGCCGTGACGGGAGCCAATCAGACACGAGCACGTGAAGTAAGCGCTCATGGGAAATTTAGTTTTCCCAGAAAAGTACCCCAAACAGTGCCCAAAGCCCCCTGAGCCCCCCAACACACTAGAAACATGAACATGATGATAGAGCAAGGGCAGACAAATAAAATGAGCCATCTCTGAAGTCTCTAGGTTAAACGGTTGCAGAGATATCTCCCAAACTGTACAGTCCCATAAGAGTGAATGGAGCAATGGTGCCTACGCAGTAAAGTGCGCCAACTCAAATTTTACAAAGTTGAAAGTGTAAAACTAAAAGACATGAAAGATCACTAGAACATGTTAGAATACCCAAAAAACACTGAACCAGTAGGAAATTAATGCAAAACACCAGCAGCTAAAGAGTTAAATACCACATAAACCTGCTCCAAACACCGAACAGACATACAGATAGACCCAATGAGTGCAGGTGTGTGCAATAGGAACTACAAATGAAAAACCCCTGTGCGGAGGGGCACTGTGGGACATGTGGACCTGCAGCACTCAAAGGGTTGCTCACCTTTCCTGCAGATCTTCTGTCTTCAGATTACCATGTAGAAAGAAGTAACCTCAGTGGGTAACTCTTGGGGAAGAACTTGTAGTCAAGATTTTCCCCCCAGGGCTTAAGGTCCACAAAAAGCACCTGGATACTGAGCTAGCCACATCTAAGGGCATTGTCAGTGATGGTAATCCGCCTAATGGTGGTATTCCATTTCTAACAGAAAAACAAAAAACTTTTAAAACTATAGCAGAACTGTTCTCTTGCCTGTGTTATCTTCACCAAGGAACAAATCTTTCTGGAGCTGGTTGGCTAGCTGCAGCCAAGGAGGGAAGGTAGGCTCCACCCCCTGCATACAATTCTAAAATTGTTCCTACCTACAATTAAAGGGGTGGATCGCCTACCCAGAGTTACCAATAACCTGTATCAGACGACAGAGAAAAAGCGTTTAATTCTCCTGTAAGAAGAACCGGCATATGGATAAATGAATGCTGGGAAACCCGAGGTTCTCCAACTGTTGTGTCATACAATTATCATCCTAGGCCAGTCACTTGCTTGCTGGGGATGATGGGAGTTGTAGGCCAGAACAGGTGGAGTCCCTCAGGATGCCAACTGTGGACTAAATTATAAAAAACCTGGATTTAGCATGTGTATGTTTATCTAAATTCTACAGCTCAGTATCTCCAGCAGTTGTAGTTCAACACCAGCTGGAGAGCCTCTAGTTTACCGACCCTGTCTGAAACCACTCACCAGGCTCCAGATCGAGCTGGCACAGGTACTGGGATGTGCTCAGAGTCACCACCACCACCCTGTGCCTCAAGATATCCTCCTTCTGCGGCATCTGGAACATGGCATGCGTGCTGGAGATCAGGCAGTACTGGTGAACCACCGGGTGCACCGTCTTCACCCAGCGATTCCTGAAATATACCCTGAGGGATGAGGTAGAGGACAGGTCAGAATAAGACCCCGCGGCAGGTTCCTTCTCATACTGGGGGGGATTCTACTGGGGTACAAACATCCAGACACGAGCGATTTTGGGGCAATCCAATGGCGCCATAAAGAACAATAACTATTCTCACAGGTACAAAGCTTGGTAATGAGATGGAGAGGTTTCCAGCACTAAAGGGGTTATAAATTCCTCTTACATCACTGGTATTGTTCATTCTTTCCCTATGGTGCAGTTGGTTTGCCCCAGAATTTCTCCAAATATGACCTACAGAGTACAGCACAAAGCAGAATTTACAAGAACCGCATCACAAGTCCACCGGGCCGACGTGAACCTCATTCATTGTTATGGTTCAGTTATGGACGCGCCCAATACGATGTGACATCGGATAAATACCTGAGCGGCCTGGCCTGGGGGTTCCCTGTTTCAACGTAAGGATGTAAGTAATCCTTTATGTAGAGGTCAGCAGCACTGTTAGAATGGGTGCAGATAAGAACCCTACTGGGAAACAGAGAGCGAGAGGGGGAGGACATTAATAGAGACACAGGAAGTACATAACATCACCACCATATCTACCTGCACACACACACACACACTATGGGGAAATAAAGAGGGGGAGGACATTAATAGAGACACAGGAAGTAAATATCAACATCACCACCATATCTACCTGCACGCACACACTATGGGGAAATAGAGAGGGGGAGGACATTAATAGAGACACAACAAGTACATATCATCACCACCATATCTACCTGCACACACACACTATGGGGAAATAGAGAGGGGGAGGACATTAATAGAGACACAACAAGTACATAACATCACCACCATATCTACCTGAACACACACACTATGGGGAAATAGAGAGGGGGAGGACATTAATAGAGACACAACAAGTACATAACATCACCACCATATCTACCTGCACACACACACTATGGGGAAATAGAGAGGGGGAGGACATTAATAGAGACACAACAAGTACATAACATCACCACCATATCTACCTGAACACACACACTATGGGGAAATAGAGAGGGGGAGGACATCAATAGAGACACAACAAGTACATAACATCACCACCATATCTACCTGCACACACACACTATGGGGAAATAGAGAGGGGGAGGACATTAATAGAGACACAACAAGTACATATCATCACCACCATATCTACCTGCACACACACACTATGGGGAAATAGAGAGGGGGAGGACATTAATAGAGACACAACAAGTACATATCATCACCACCATATCTACCTGCACACACACACTATGGGGAAATAGAGAGGGGGAGGACATTAATAGAGACACAACAAGTACATATCATCACCACCATATCTACCTGCACACACACACTATGGGGAAATAGAGAGGGGGAGGACATTAATAGAGACACAACAAGTACATAACATCACCACCATATCTACCTGCACACACACACTATGGGGAAATAGAGATACATAAACAACATGGTAAATATCACCATTTACTCGTAGCCTTTATCTAAGCCAGCATTAGCTAATTTGGATGAAATGACAAAGTAAAGCTAAATATATCAATTATTTTACATTAAATAAATGTTTAAAAAGTCTTGTATATATAGTTAATTTTTAAAGTGTTTTCAAATTTGTTTAACTCTTCAAGAAGGAGAGGGGTGAGCAATGCTTTGCAATGCACTCCTCTCTGGTTCTTAAACAGTTAAGTTATATATATTATTAGGACAGGAAACCGGCAGCACTGAATGATTATAGTGCAGCTGCCTCATCCCACAATGGTCCTTTTGCCATTACATGCATATTATATATATATATATACATATATACACATACATATACATACATGCACACACACAGCCAATTATTCCATATTCATATGTGAATGTAGTCCTTCCCCAGGCTGACTGTATCCTGGGTACAGACTTCTCCCCACTAGGGGGCACCCTTTATTTACCTGGTGTCTTGCTGTTTAAGAATGTGCTTCACAGCCTGAGCCAAGGTGAATGTTTTGCCCGTCCCATAGGGGCCAATGATAAGCACCGGGGGCAGCTGGATGCTAAGGGGGGTGGTGATGGCCAAGATTGCTTCCTTCTGCTTTGCGTTAAGCCGCGGGTCCAAGAGTTCATCCCACTGCCTGTGAAACAATGAAACAAGGCAATAAAATGGGGAATATGTCAATATGTACTGTTTTGCAATACACTGGAGACCTAACATTGATGATGTTTAGTCCTATTAACCCCTTGAGGATCAGAATAGGATTTTCATTTCTCTGCGGATTAAATTTGACACGATATGAGAGAATCAAATAGCATACTATATATAATTCGGGTTATACCGCAAGTCTCAAATGATGTACAGTACTAGGATGTCTAAACTGGGGTAATTGTTTTCAGTATCAAGCGCTATTACTGTGAGCCCGTGTGTGGTACTTCTATTATTTTACTGTATTGTGTTTCTACATATACAGTTCTCTACGGCTTAGCTGGTTTTCCTCAGAATTTCTACTTTTATCTCATACATATGGCCTTATGAATACAACACTCACTTAAATGATCCGTGAAGTTTTATTAATAAACTAAGAGATGTTGTGTTAAAAATGTAACCTTTTTAAATCCTATAAAAGACCAGATGTATTTTTGTCCAGTGCAGTCATGCGCAGTAGAGACTGTCCGAACGCAAGCCGATGCAGTCATGCGCAATAGAGACTGTCCGAACGCAGGCCGATGCAGTCATGCGCAGTAGAGACTGTCCGAACGCAGGCCGATGCAGTCATGCGCAGTAGAGACTGCCCGAACGCAGGCCGATGCAGTCATGCGCAGTAGAGACTGTCCGAACGCAGGCCGATGCAGTCATGCGCAGTAGAGACTGTCCGAACGCAGGCCGATGCAGTCATGCGCAGTAGAGACTGTCCGAACGCAGGCCGATGCAGTCATGCGCAGTAGAGACTGTCCGAACGCAGGCCGATGCAGTCATGCGCAGTAGAGACTGTCCGAACGCAGGCCGATGCAGTCATGCGCAGTAGAGACTGTCCGAACGCAGGACGATGCAGTCATGCGCAGTAGAGACTGTCCGAACGCAGGACGATGCAGTCATGCGCAGTAGAGACTGTCCGAACGCAGGACGATGCAGTCATGCGCAGTAGAGACTGTCCGAACGCAGGACGATGCAGTCATGCGCAGTAGAGACTGTCCGAACGCAGGACGATGCAGTCATGCGCAGTAGAGACTGTCCGAACGCAGGACGATGCAGTCATGCGCAGTAGAGACTGTCCGAACGCAGGACGATGCAGTCATGCGCAGTAGAGGCTGTCCGAACGCAGGACGATGCAGTCATGCGCAGTAGAGACTGTCCGAATGCTGACAGACCACAAACACACTCTAGAGCAGGGTAAGTTTAACCCTTTGAGTGTCAAAGAGGTACAGAACGCATTGCTTTGCAATGAGTTCAGTACCGCTCTGGCACTCAAAGGGTTCAAGTGTGTCTCTGCCCAAACTCAGGCCGATGCAGTCATGCACATGGGCTTTTACATTAGTTCAGAGGAGAACTGCCGCTCACCTCTCCATAAAAAGTAACAGAATAACAGTCTGGACACCAGATGGAGCAATTAAATGTAAAAAGCTGCAACTGTAATAACTTCAGAAGAGAGCATCTCCAAGCAGTGCTATGTAACGTCCAGATGTGTTACCATGAATGTCAGAATCTCATATGCACGTAATAATTGTCAGAAATTCAGCCTGTGAAAAGCAAAGTCTTCTTTGTTCGAATTGAAAACAACTTGCCGAAAATAGCTGCATACCCGTTCCCGTTATCAGCCTGTATTGTTGGGTTACAAGTTCTATCTTGCCAGACATGTTTAGGGGAAATAAAAGTCAATTAAGGTTCTTTGCACAAATTGCTCTGTTTTATTTCCCTTCCAAATCTATTTCTGCTTCTGCCACAAGTACAACATTTTGTAGATGGAGTCATCACGTCACAGAGAAGCAGAGGGTTTTTTTTTTAACCCTTTAAAGACAAGGAAGCTGGGCAACACATTGCAAAGTAATGCACTGCACACTCCTGTGTTACTCTTGTGATGGACAATTAGGTTTGACAAGCTCTCAAGAATAAATCGCCGGTATTAAAGGAACAGCAACACCTTCTTAAAATAATGCACCACTTACCTAAATCTGAATGGGGGGGCATGTTTATTATTGGGTTTGGTCAGTGTTCTTACAATGGGTATAATGCTATTTTTCTGGGACGTACGAAGTGACCACACAATGTGGACTCGTTTGCTGCCTCAAGTGGCCTGAGACAACAAGTATGCTAATTACCATTCCAATGGAAGTAGCGCACTCCCTGACCCACTTTCCTGGACCAAGTTCCTCTTGGTGAGCGCTCACAGCGACACATCAAGGACAGCGGCCCCACCCATTAATTCCAATACAAATTTCAGGACACGGAAAAATCTGCAGTTTCGGGTCGCAGAGTGTAGATGGGGGGAGGGAGATCTAGGAGTTGCGGAAACCCCATTTGGTTCATCCCCTGCTCTGGTACCTGTTTGGGCTCCACGGTATTGGGGGAGTGGTGCTCAGATCGGGAAACAGGATGCCGTTGTCTTTGATTCTGTCCAGTGCGTAATGCATCTCACAGAGCGGCAGCCGGTTCAACTGGAACTGAAGCTCAACCTGTAAGACACAAGCAGGAAAGATGCCATCACTGGGGTGCAACAGCACCGCCACTTTAACCCATTCTGTATCAGCAGGCAATTGATAGACTGCAAAGTCTGATGTACTAAGAAAACTGGAGTAATTCTGGGGAAAACCTACTGCCCCATAGAGGTCAAATACAAATTCCCGGGGCTTCTAGTGCCAGAAGGGTTGGGGATTTATTATATATGACTTACTGCTGACCAGTACAATGACACTCATGATGTCCAAATGCTAGGAGATCCAAGAGTTTTCTACAACTCAAACCTTCCGTTAACATGATTAGAGTCTTAACAGCAGCGCCACCTGGTGTCCAGGAGGAAGTTTACTTTTCTACCGCTCTCTATGGGAGGCCCTGGGTCTTAGACTGTACTTCTCCACAGTAAGTGGAAGTAGAAAACTGAAAACTAAATTGCAGTACAATTAAATACCTTTTGGAGTAATTAAGTCAAGTCAGTGGAAGAACCTATATTTTTCCTAAACAGGAAACATACTACAGTGCAGGGCTCAAAATTTCCACTCGCCACTAGCCAATGCGAGCGAAAATTCAGCCCTGGTGGGTATGTTATGGCTTGCAGTGTTGAGTAACTTTTCAGGTCTGGCTAGTAGCAAAGGACTTAACATTTTAAAGGGATAGTAATGTTTCAAAATAAAAGCAGCTCTAATTAATCATCATAGTATTTGGACTTTGGAGAGTGTTATTTCAATTCTGTCAGAGTTGTAGTACAAGAGTAATTCAATGACAAAGTATCCCCCTCCCGCCCCTTTTACTGATGTAACACTGTTCAGCCAGATCAGAAGGGAGGTGCCCAGGTAGACTTTAGAGAGGGACAATCTTCAATTAAGATAAGGGAAAAACCTGAAAAGCTTGTCAAGGGGGACAGGGCTTTCATTGTTCTCATAGGAAGAAGATTGTCCCCTGTTATCTGTCTGGTCTATGGACTGCATTCCACATCTGAGAAGAGATGGCTTACACTAGGTAAAAGGGGCAGGGCTTTCATTGTTCTCATAGGAAGAAGATTGTCCCCTGCTGTTATCTGTCTGGTCTATGGACTGGATTCCACATCTGAGAAGAGATGGCTTACACTAGGTAAAAGGGGGGGAGGGGAACTTTGCTTATGAATATCTCTCAAACCATGAAGGTCTGAGAGATAAGACTTATATCATTCTTCATGTTTTTTTATTGCCTACAAAATAAAATAAAAATAAAATGAAGTATTACTATCCCTTTAAGCCCTGCTATAGTGTATATAATTGTATTCATAGTGAAACATTACCGCTTGTTAAATAGAATATAAGGAGCGATGAGGATGGCTACTTACTCTCTGATCTCCTAAGAGACCTGGTGGCCATCTGTCTCCAAGCTGCCCTGGGCAGTGCGCCTGAAGAGGGCAGCGCGAGATCCTCTCTCATGCCCCTCACGGTGGGGGGCACTCTGGAATTCCCTAGTGACGTTAGTTAATAGAGGGCAGTGGTAACGGGAGGCTCTCCAGCTATTGCCAACTACAACTCCCACCATCACCTGCTAGCCAACAGGCGGGATGATGGGAGTTGTAGTCTGTAAGCGGCTGAAGGGCCGCACATTGCTGACCCCCAGGTTAGGGCCCCACTAGCTCAGACAGCTGCATGGAAATGGCACCGGGGGAAGGACTTGTTCCTCCTGGAAGAGGAGGCCCTGTGCTCAGAATAAGATAAGTGCATTTCTGGGGCAAACCAATTGGACCATAGGGGTGAAATAAATCCCATTACATGGAGCCTATAAAGGGATAGTAATGTGTCATAATAAAAGCAGCTCCAATTAATCATCATAGTATTTGGACTTTTGAAAGTGTTATTTCAGTACTGTCAGAGTTGTAGTACAAGAGTAATTGAATGATAAAGTATCCCCCTCCCACCCCTTTTACCTAGTGTAAGACACCTCCCCTCAGATGTGGAATCTGGTCGCATGACCGGGCAGTTCACAACAAGGGACAATCTTGCATCTCACTGCCACTCCCACCGCACATACTAGACACACCCACCAGCATCTTACTGCCACTCCCACCGCACATCATAGACACACCCACCGGCATCTCACTGCCACTCCCACCCGCACATCCACCGGCATCTCACAGTCGCTCCCACCCGCACCTCCTAGCCACACCCACCAGCATCACTGCCACTCCCAATGCACATCCTAGACACACCCACAAGCATCTCACTGCCACACCCACCCGCACATCCACCAGCATCTGACGGCCACTCCCACCCGCCCCTCCTAGCCACACCCACCATCTCGCTGCCACTTCCACTGCACATTCTAGACACACTCACCAGCATCTGTCACTCCCACCCGCACCTCCTAGCCACATCCACCAGCATCTTGCTGCCACTCCCACCCACACCTCCTAGCCACACCCACCAGCATCTCATTGCCACTCCCACCCGCACCTCCTAGCTACACCCACCTGCATCTCCCGGTCAGCCCTCAACCGCAGCTCGTCGCAGCAGTCTTTACATATCCTCAAGAAGATATAGTCCTTGGTCTTCTCCTCAATGACCGCCTCGAACACCTTCTCCCTGGTTCCCTGGCTCTGCACAGGCTTCTCCTTCGTGACCGGCAGCAAGTAAACAGCGTTCACTTTGGTCATCACTAGTCTCCCAGCCAAAGTGTCCTCAGAAAGTGTCTCAGTGAGTTTAAAGCGTCCAAAGAGTTGCCCATTTTGGGCATATTTTGCACCACCGGAAACTCCGGTCAACATGAAACTCGCCACCAGCTGCAGTTGGACTTTAATGTTGAACCTGAAAGGAAAGGTAAAGCTTTGTTAGCCTTCGCTCATTAGCGGACATGATGAAGGATATGAACAGACTAAGGTCAATGTGTTTTATTGGGACCTGGGGCCTCGGGCTCAGTTAGAAAAGTGGTGCAGTTCTGGAGCAAACCATCTGTTACGTGGGGAGGAATAAACATCCTCATGGATTTAAATGCAACTTTTAATTCTTTTACGTGGACTGAAATGTTCAGTGTGAATAAAATGCTCGCTGCCTTGTAAGACACTTTAGTAAATATGACACATCTCTGAGTTTAGAGACATTATACCGTATAAGATTATTTACTGTATCTACCAAAACAAGGTTCTAACAGGAGTAAAAGGTTAAAAAAAAAAACAAAAAAATGCCAGAACATTAAAAATAAACTGCTGCCTGGGATGTCCCAGCACTGCTGGACACAGCTGGATGAAATCACAACAGCGCCCTCTTGTGGATGAACTGTTTATGGGAACTCAATCTAGCGATGAGGATTGTTCCTTCTAGAAGAACTGGTCTTTATTATTATTCCTAAATTAAGTTCAACAGGGCCGAATCCAGTAAGAGAAGCAAATCTGGAGCAAATTAACTGTACAGCAGGAGATGAAAATCTTCACTGACAGAAATGGTTACTTTAACCCCTAGAATCCCAGAAAGGTGTCCATTGCATTGCTTCCCAACACAATGGAGACCCCTCTATCAGTCAAGATTAAAGGCTCCAGGATAAATATTTGTGGGAATTATTCTCTTATGGTGGAGACTGTCCCCGAATTGCTCCTTTTTACCTTACAGAATACGGATATAAAATTCTTCAGTTTAGCCCCTTTTATGTTACGGATGTCTCAAACCAACTGAAAATATGTACCCACTGGTTAAAGGGATAGTAATGTTTCACAATAAAAGCAGCTCCAATTAATCTTCATAGTATTTGGGCCATGGAGAGTGTTATATCAATACTGTCAGAGTTGTAGTACAAGAGTAACTGAATGATAAATTATCCCCCTCCCGCCCCTTTTACTGATGTAACACTGCTCATCTCAGAGCAGCAAGACTGTCCGGATGGATCGCAGAGAAGGACAATCTTCAGCGATCATAAGGGAAAACCTGAAAAACCCATCCGGTCCCAGGACCAGATTCCACATCTGAGGTGAGCAGTGTTACACTAGGTAAAAGGGGCGGGAGGGGGATATTTTATCATTCAATTACTCCTGTACTACAACTATGACAGTATTGATATAGCACTCTCCATGGGCCAAATACTATGAATATTAATTGGAGCTGCTTTTTATTGTGAAACATTACTGTCCCTTTAATTTAAAATAACAAAATGTAAAATGAAAATGCCTTCTTGTCTCTGGCTGCTCCTTGAAGAGAAATCCACAAGAAATATAAAATCCACGTAGGGAATAAGAGAAAAGGTCTCCAGGAGACCAGCCAGAACCTGCAATGTGAGGACACAAGAACTGGTCCACTGGTGCAGTGTAAGGGGTAATGTAAGGCACAGGAGAGGCAGGAGCTCTCTTTTAGTTGGGATAACTGTTTAAATGCTTGGAGGAATCATTATCATAACTATCCCTGTGCATCCCACTGGGTACAAGAGAAAATAAATCCATTTAATAGGATGTAAAGCTCTGATACGGAGTCAGATAATCCTCATTTCTGTAACACAATTTTCACCTTTGTTATCACATGAGCAGTAACACTATTAATAATACTCACCCCCTCATACTTCTCACTTTGACCAAAAAAACCCAATTTCCTTCTTGTTCCAAGGTTCACGAGATACCATCTTCTGTCAGTCAGGTCCACGGAGGCGGACATTAGAGGGAGGTCAACAGGTCACAAACTACTCCCATAGAACACACAGCAGTGCCCTCTGTACAATGTAAACTTTACCCTTTAGAGACCAGAAGGGGTATACAACGTATTGCTTTTTCAATTGTGTGGCTCTCCCTTATGGCCCTTAAAGGGTTAAGCAGGCTCAGTTGGATTATTGAACAGTTTAGTTGGAATCCACTGGACAGGGCTGCGCAGTGTGAGACCCTCTATCTGCTTCTGGACTTAAAGGGTTAGTAATGCCCAAAATAAAGTTGTTTCTATATGTTAGATTTTGCAAAAATAAAGTATTTGGAAAAAGTCCTCTCTCTCAGACCGCTATGGTTCCCCCTCCCTCCCCTTCTGACATCAGCTGTAAGCTGGCAACGGGAGTTCCTGGTCTGGGGACCAACAAGCGGCTTTTCAGCAGAGCCCCAATAGCGTGATTTAAAAAGGATTACTTCATTGGAACGGTCTACAAAGTGTGCCTGGTTTGCAAGCCTACTTTTTAGACATTTCCAAAGAAGTATTTCTTTTTAAACTCCACTATTGCGGCTCTGCTGAAGAGCCTCCTCGTGTCGGAGGATATCTCTCAAACCATAAAGGTTTGCGAGACTTTTTCCAAATACTTTATTTTTGTAAAATCTAACACATAGAATCAACTTTGTTTTGGGCATTACTAACCCTTTAAACGTCCCATCATCTTGGCTGTAGTCCAGCCGTGTCTGGTCAGTTGGGATCTGACCTAGCAGGGACTGCACTGGGACCACTGGCTGTTCAAAAGTGATCCTGTGACTCCCTGACTGGCCATGCAATGACACTGAAAGGGATAGTAATACATTGTTTTATCTTTATTTTATTTTCTAGGCATTAAAAAAACATGAAGAACGATATAAGTCTTATAAGAGATATTCAGAAGCAAAGTATCCCCCCCCTGTTCAGCCAGATCAGAAGGGAGGTGCCCAGGTAGACTGCAGAGAGGGACAATCTTCAATTAAGATAAGGGAAAAACCTGAAAAATTTGTCAAGGGGGGCAGGGCTTTCATTGTTCTCATAGGAAGAAGATTGTCCCCTGCTGTTATCTGTCTGGTCTATGGACTGCATTCCACATCTGAGAAGAGATGGCTTACACTAGGTAAAAGGGGCGGGACTTTCATTGTTCTCATAGGAAGAAGATTGTCCCCTGCTGTTATCTGTCTGGTCTATGGACTGGATTCCACATCTGAGAAGAGATGGCTTACACTAGGTAAAAGGGGGGCAGGGCTTTCATTGTTCTCATAGGAAGAAGATTGTCCCCTTCTGTTATCTGTCTGGTCTATGGACTGGATTCCACATCTGAGAAGAGATGGCTTACACTAGGTAAAAGGGGCAGGGCTTTCATTGTTCTCATAGGAAGAAGATTGTCCCCTTCTGTTATCTGTCTGGTCTATGGACTGGATTCCACATCTGAGAAGAGATGGCTTACACTAGGTAAAAGGGGGGCAGGGCTTTAATTGTTCTCATAGGAAGAAGATTGTCCCCTTCTGTTATCTGTCTAGTCTATGGACTGGATTCCACATCTGAGAAGAGATGTCTTACACTAGGTAAAAGGGGCGGGAGGGGAAACTTTGCTTGTGAATATCTCTCAGACCATAAAGGTTTCAGAGATAAGACTTATATCGTTCTTCATGTTTTTTTAATGCCTACAAAATAAAATAAAGTTAAAACGAAGTATTACTATCCCTTGAACTGACCAATTTCTAAGTCTCACATTTTGACAGGCATTTCTGCAGTGCTGGCCACACCCCCAATGATCTGTAGGCGCGACCAGAGATCCCAGAGCACTTCTGCTATGCTGGCCACTCCCACATTGATCCGAGATATCCCAGAGCAATCAGAGCACTGCAATCCCAAGGCCTTCTGAACCAGGCGCCTGCTCCTTATTAAGAGTGACCAGTTTAATTACAATGTATGTACTGCTTTACTGGCCATTATTTAACCCTTTGGAGACCAGAGAGGTCTCCAACATATTGGGAAGCAATGCGCTGGAGCGCCCTCTAGCATACAATGGGATAAGACCATGTGCGATACGGTAAGGGTATTTCTAGTGAACAGTGGAAAGTGCTAGGGGTAGATCAACAGGCAGGATACGTTGTGTAAGTTCACCCCATAATCTTGTAACATTCTGTGCTGAACGCTGGTGATACAATACAAGTAATTTTACACGCACACACGGTAACCTGCGCGCCTGTTACTAATCCCACAACGTACTTGCTGACTTCCTTGTACTGCGCAATCTCCTCGATATACAGCAGATCGTGTAAGCGTGACTGGTAGTTGCACTTAGTTAAGGTCTTGTCCAGCACAGACTGAGTGAACAGCTGATCGGCAGAGAGGGGGATTTGGTATCGGGTGAGAAGGCTCCTCTCTAATTCAGTAGTTTCATTGGGTTCAAATTCTACGATGGTCTTCGACAGGGAATCCCAACGCTTGGCTGTGGTCAGCAGCTGTTGCCGTGCGTGCATCAAGTATTCAAGGTCTGTGGGGAAGGAAGATATTAAAGATTGTGGATTTATCTCGCAAACGTCTGATAATACAAAATTAAAGAAGAAAAATAGCACAAACCTACCCTTATATACACATCTACATAAACCTACCCTTATACACACACACCTCTATATAAACCTGACCTTATACACACACATCTATATAAACCTGACCTTATACACACACATCTATATAAACCTACCCATATATATAAACCTACCCTTATACACATACCTATATAAATCTACCCTTATGTACACATCTATATAAATCTACTCTTATACACACACATCTATATAAATCTACCCTTATACACACACATCTATATAAAACTACCCTTATATACATCTATATAAACCTACCCTTATACACACATCTATATAAATCTACCCATATATACACACATCTATATAAATCTACCCATATATACATCTATATAAACCTGACCTTATACACACACATCTATATAAACCTACCCATATATATAAATCTACCCTTATACACATACCTATATAAATCTACTCTTATACACACACATCTATATAAAACTATATAAACCTACCCTTATACACACACATCTATATAAATCTACCCTTATACACACACATCTATATAAAACTACCCTTATATACATCTATATAAACCTACCCTTATACACACATCTATATAAATCTACCCATATATACACATCTACATAAACCTACCCTTATACACACACACCTCTATATAAACCTGACCTTATACACACACATCTATGTAAACCTACCCATATATATAAACCTACCCTTATACACATACCTATATAAATCTACTCTTATACACACACATCTATATAAAACTATATAAACCTACCCTTATACACACACATCTATATAAATCTACCCTTATACACACACATCTATATAAAACTACCCTTATATACATCTATATAAACCTACCCTTATACACACATCTATATAAATCTACCCATATATACACATCTATATAAATCTACCCTTATACACACACATCTATATAAACCTACCCTTATGTACACATCTATATAAATCTACCCTTATGTACACATCTATATAAATCTACTCTTATACACACACATCTACATAAATCTATATAAACCTACTCATATACACATCTATATAAATCTGCCCTTATACACACACATCTATATAAAACTACCCTTATATACATCTATATAAACATACCCTTATACACACACACATCTATATAAACCTACCATTATATACACATCTATATAAATTTACCCTTATACACAAACATCTATATAAACCTACCCTTATATACACATCTATATAAATCTGCCCTTATACACACACATCTATATAAATCTATATATATAAAAGAAGACTTTGTGCCTGCCAAAACACACCCAGGGGAGGCATAAAGCAGGAGTTACTACTCCTATTGGGTGATTCAATCATGCAGGGAGTTGGCCCGCCCCCACTATGCAGCCCGCCCACCACTATCAAAGTCAGAAAAAAACAATATGGCCGCCACTTGCTCCTACACCACAGACAAACACACATGCCCCACTCACACATGCCCCACTCACACACACACAGACCACCACACACACATGCCCCACTCACATACACAGACCACCACACACACATGCCCCACTCACACAGCACCACACACACACACATGCCCCACTTACACAGCACCAAACAGACATGCCCCCACTCACACACACAGCACCACATACACACACAAAGCCAGAAATACATATGGCTGACACACACACACACACAGTCACTCACCCTGACTCCCAGAGGCCTCAGCAGGACCTGTACTGCAGCACCAGAGGAACAAAATTGCACTCAAAGGGTTAAGGTAGGTCCTCATTGCTCAATTATTTCTTCACTGTCATCATTTGCCATGCAAGACACAGGACAGACAGCCATCAGATTCACACTTAACCCACTGACTGCCACAGGGTTGTGTATCAAGTTTTACCCCTCAGGGAGTGTGTTCAAACCCCTCACACTGTAAACTTGCATTTCCCTCCCACTTCTCCTCCTTCCCCAGCCTATTACTAACACTTTTCCATATTTATGTTAAGCCCCGCCCCCACTCGCGATTAAGCCCCGCCCCCTTTTAACCCAGATTGCTCTCTCCACATCAGCACCACATGAGGGACTCCACAAGTAAAAGTTCACAGGTATAACACACACATGCCCCACTCACACAGCACCACACACCCATACACACACACACACACAAAGCCAGAAAGAAAGATGGCTGACACACAGTCATTCACCTTGACTCCCAGTGGCCTCAGCAGGACCTGTAGTAAAGCCACTGAACGGTGCTGCATCACCAGGGGAACAAAATGGCACTCAAAGGGTTAAGGTAGGCCCTCATTGCTGAATTACTTCTTCACTGTCACCATTTGCCATGCAAGACTCAGGACAGACAGCCATCAGATTCACACTTAACCCACTGACTGCCACAGGGATCTGTATCAAGTTTTACCCCTCATGGAGTGTGTTAAAACCCCTCACACTGTAAACTTGCATTCCCCTCCCACTTCTCCTCCTTCCCCAGCCTATTACTAACACTTTTTCACATTTATGTTAAGCCCCGCCCCCTACTCGCGATTAAGCCCCACCCACTTTTAACCCAGATTGCCCCATTTGTCTCTCCACATCAGCACCACATCAGTCCCCTCTAGGGACTTCACAAGTCAGTGTTCCCAGGTATGAACACACTTCCCACTGCTATTTAACTCTGACATGCCTCTCTATACATTAACCCTTTGCATGCCACAGGGGTACACAACTCATGAGCACATGTGTTTCTGCTCATATATGTTGCGTGTCTGTGTGTGTACATCTCTGTTACATATGTGTGTCCATGTGTGCATCTCCAGTGTGTCTGTGTGTACATGTGTTTTGCATGTCTCTGCCGCTCACTGTGTATGTGCATACCTCCCAACATTTCACAGGGCCAAAGAGGGACACGTTAGTTTTAGGTGATATTATTGGGGGTGTGGCTGGTGGGCGGGGCATTAGTAAGAATTTTTAGGTTATTTCATGACCTATTACTGGCTATTTATGTAACTGAATAAATGATTTAGTTCAAGACCAAAGTATTTTATTTGCACAGACTAATGTATAAACACATATACTGAAGTTTATTGCTTTATTGCTGTAGAGCAAAGTAATACACACCACACAGTCAGGGCTGGTGCAAGGATTTTTGCCACCCTAGGCAAAACCTAATTGTGCCGCCCATTTCGCTCCACCCCTTGTGTCCCACCCCTTTATACCCTGCCTACTTATACCCAACCTCTTTTCATGATTGTCCTCTCTCTGCCCCCTGAGCCACTCTGCCCCTGTTCTGGAGATGCCTGTAAGAGATGCCCCCCACCAGCTCCAACTTGCCCCTTATCAGCTTCACTTTGGCCCACCAGTTCCACTTTGCCCCTATCAACTCCAACTTGCCCCCATCAGCTCCAACGTGCCACCACCAGCTCCATTTTGCCCCCTCAGCTCCAACTTACCCCCATCAGCTCCACTTTGCCCCCCATCCGCTCCAACTTGCCCCCACCAGCTCCACTATGCCCTCTCAGCTCCAACTTTCCACTATCAGCTCCACTATGCCCCCAGCAGCCCCACCAGCTCCACTTGCCCCCCCTCAGCTCCACTTGCCCCCCCTCAGCTCCACTTTGACCCTCATCAGCTCCACTTTGACCCTCATCAGCTCCACTTCGACCCTCATCAGCTCCAACTTGCCCCTATCATCTCCAACTTGCCCCCACCAGCTCCACTATGCCTCCTCAGCTCCAGCTTTCCCCTAACAGCTCCAACTTGCCCCCATCATCTCCACTTTGCCCCACATCTGCTCCAACTTGCCCCCTCAGCTCCACTATGCCCCCTCAGCTCCAACTTGCCCCCCATCACATACCTGTATCTCCCGCGCAGTCTTCTCTTCAGTAATGGAGAGCGCGGCGGGAGATCATGACTCCCAGCGCGCTCTGCATTACTAAAGATCCGACCAGATGAGGGAGCGCAGTAGCGACACAGACCTGACTGTGTTGTGGTTCCCTGGCGTGGTGTGTGCGGGCGCACCTCTTCTCCGCTGCATGCCCGCGCCCCCAGTACGTGTGCGCCCTAGGCCGGCGCCTACCTCGCCTATAGGTGGAACCGGCCCTGCACACAGTCTGACCTCCTAAAAAGAGGGACAACAGGGTGGGAAAGAGGGACAGAGGGATTTGGCCCTCAAAGAGGGACACTTGGGATGTATGGTATGTGTCTGCCTGTATGCTGCATATGTCTGTGTTTATCAGTGTGTCTGCATTTCAAACACGTGCGCCCAATGGTCATAACATGACGGGCAACGCCGTCCCATGTTGCTAGTAAATCTATATAAACCTACCCTTATATACACATCTATATAAATATACCCTTATACACACACATCTATATAAACCTACCATTATATACACAACTATATAAATATACCCTTATACACACATCTATATAAACCTACCCTTATATACATCTATATAAACCTTTACAATCTACACCAGTGGTTCTCACCCCGTGCCCCACTAACAGGCCAGGATTTGGAGATTACCCTGTTAGAGTGCAGGAAAGTTAATCAAATTGACAGCGCTTCCGATCAATGCACCTGTACTCTAGTAGGAACATTCACAAGTCCTACCCTGAGAGTATGCACTGAGAACCACTGATCTACACCACCTTATCCATACATGTACACAGCGTACACCACATTACACACAACTACACCTCCTTACTTGTATTCACATCTGTATAAAGCCTTACAAACACACACTATATTACTTGTACACATCTGTATAAAGCCACACACACACTATATTACTCATACACATCTGTATAAAGCCTTACACACACACTATATTACTTGTACACATCTGTATAAAGCCACACACACACTATATTACTTGTACACATCTGTATAAAGCCTTACACACACACTATATTACTTGTACACATCTGTATAAAGCCACACACACACTATATTACTCATACACATCTGTATAAAGCCTTACACACACACTATATTACTTGTACACATCTGTATAAAGCCACACACACACTATATTACTCATACACATCTGTATAAAGCCACACACACACTATATTACTTGTACACATCTGTATAAAGCCTTACACACACACTATATTACTTGTACACATCTGTATAAAGCCTTACACACACACTATATTACTTGTACACATCTGTATAAAGCCACACACACACTATATTACTTGTACACATCTGTATAAAGCCACACACATACTATATTACTTGTACACATCTGTATAAAGCCACACACATACTATATTACTTGTACACATCTGTATAAAGCCTTACACACACACTATATTACTTGTACACATCTGTATAAAGCCACACACACACACACTATATTACTCGTACACATCTGTATAAAGCCTTACAAACACACACACACACACACTTTATTACTCGTACACATCTGTATAAAGCCACACACACACACACCCTTACTCTAATACACCTCTATGTAAAGCCTCACACACACCATCTTAATCTTATACACAACGGTATAAAGCACTGCACAAGCTACACCTTCCTCTTACACACGTGTATAAACCTTTACACAACCTACACACCAGGTCTTACACAAATCAAAGCATTTCTGCTCACATAATCTCATTTTCTATTAATAAAAGCAAACAGCCCAAGGACACTATATGTTTAATATGTGAAATGAAACACGTGAAGCTCTGTGCTTCTGACTGCCGGCTGCACCAGGTGCTCCCATCATTCCCTAAAGGGAACTCAACCTAAATAATAATAATAACTCTGTGAGCTGCATCAGAACGGCCCGAGGCTCCTGCGATAACAAAATGACTGAGTGCTTGAATTTCCTCAAATCATCCGCACCTCTGAGCAC
Organism: Rhinophrynus dorsalis; assembly: GCA_037306005.1. Classification (NCBI taxonomy): domain Eukaryota; kingdom Metazoa; phylum Chordata; class Amphibia; order Anura; family Rhinophrynidae; genus Rhinophrynus; species Rhinophrynus dorsalis. The sequence goes on along the minus strand of CM074727.1, from coordinate 2,140,643 downwards.
AAACCTGGACAACTCTGCACAGATGAGAGGCAAGAGGGAGACCTGTGACTTTAAATTAGTCTGCCTATCTGGGTCCTTCAAACACGGCACCAAGAGATTCCTTCCATGACACTTGTTCAACAAAAATTAGATTTCCTTAACCCTTTGTATGCTGGAGGGGTGTGCAACAATGCCTAAAGGGAAATAAGGGATTCTGAAATATGAAATATGAGAGGGGCATGAAAAGCTAGTACAATGTGTCACATAAAATACTTTCCCCAACATCCAGGGCACCAAGTGGGCACTCACTGCCCTGGGAACAAAGGCTCCTATCACTGATGCAGTGTGAGTGAGCATGGTCCTGCATTTAACATACACCTCCTCCTCCTCCCGGCAGGGCTCTGCTAGTGATAACGGTAACCAGCTGGGCACACTGCACTAGGAGTGAGGTTAGGAGGAAGGGTCCATGTCTCGCCTCCTCTTGTATCACTGATGCAGTGTGAATGAACACTGAGCTTGCTCCTGTATTTTATCCAACACCTCCTCCTCCTCCTGGCAGGGCTCTGCCAGTGATAATGGTAACCAGCTGGGCACACTGCACTAGGAGTGAGGTAGGAGGAAGGGTCCATGTCTCGCCTCCTCTTGTATCACTGATGCAGTGTGAATAAACACTGAGCGTGCTCCTGTATTTTATCCAACACCTCCTCCTCCTCCCGGCAGGGCTCTGCTAGTGATAATGGTAATCAAGACACCAGCTAGGCACACTGCACTAGGAGTGAGGTTAGGAGGAAGGGTCCATGTCTCGCCTCCTCTTGTATCACTGATGCAGTATGAATGAACACTGAGCTTGCTCTGTATTTTATACAACACCTCCTCCTCCTCCCGGCAGGGCTCTGCTAGTGATAATGGTAACCAGCTGGGCACACTGCACTAGGAGTGAGGTTAGGAGGAAGGGTCCATGTCTCGCCTCCTCTTGTATCACTGATGCAGTGTGAATGAACACTGAGCTTGCTCCTGTATTTTATCCAACACCTCCTCCTCCTCCCGGCAGGGCTCTGCCTGTAAAGTCAGACTTATAAAAAGGTTTGTAGTCGAGAAAAAAATGCTACTTAAATGTTTTAAATCTATTTTATGCAGAGCATTAAGATTCAGTTGTCAAAGCAGCCTTTATTTTTTCTCACAATTAATGATATTATTTACACATACAGTGCAACACAATTCTCACGTGGGCCATGGTCATTTCTACTCCACGGATTGGAATTATCACTTAGAGAAGAAGTCGCTAAACGTCTACTCATATCCTGACAATTCTACAGACCCTTCCTTTATTAGATCGGGGTTCATACATGCCCAGTGTATCCAAGGAAACCAACGCAGTTCTACATTAATATCCGTACACAGAGCTCTCCCTGCTCCCGCTGCCTCTGGAAGATGGAAAGTCCGTGAATCACACGGAAACAAGTGAGATTATTAAATACTCTCTCCCTGAAGAAGCAGGTAAAGGGACGCTACAGCCTTCATATTAATAACAATCTACGTACGTTAAAGGGACACTACAGCCGTCATAATAATAACAATCTATGTACGTTAAATGGAAGCTACAGCTGTCATAATAATAACAATCTATGTACGTTAAAGGGACGCTACAGCCGTCATAATAACAATCTACGTACGTTAAAGGGACACTACAGCCGACATAATAATAACAATCTACGTACGTTAAAGGGACGCTAAAGCTGTCATAATAACAACAATCTACATACGTTAAAGGGACACTGCAGCCTTCATAATAATAACAATCTACGTAAATTAGAGGGACACTACAGCCGTCATAATAACAATCTACGTACGTTAAAGGGACGCTACAGCTGTCATAATAATAACAACAATCTACGTACGTGAAAGGGACGCTACAGCCGTCATAACAACAACAATCTACGTACGTTAAATGGACACTACAGCTGTCATAATAATAACAATCTATGCACGTTAAAGGGACACTACAGCCGTCATAATAACAATCTACGTACGTTAAAGGGACACTGCAGCCTTCATAATAATAACTAGTTGAACAGCCCGTTACACGGGCCACAGTGCCTCAGGCAGCCGGTTGCGGGGCAGTCACACAGTGGAGACTGCCCGCGCCTCGGCTGATACAGAGCCTCTGGCAGCCGATCGCGGGGCAGTCACACTCGGTGGAGACTGCCCGCGCCTCGGCTGATACAGAGCTGGACGCTCCTTCGGAGCGCTCAGCTCTGTATCACCCGCGGTGCGAGCAGTCTCCACTGCGTGTGACTGCCGCACGCGCAGCAGTATCTACTGCGCATGTCGGGCGTTACACACAACTTGGCGAATTATGATATAGGATAATCTACGTATGTTAAAGGGACACTTCAGCCATCATAATAATAACAATCTACGTACGTTAAAGGGACACTGCAGCCTTCATAATAATAACAATCTACGTACGTTAAAGGGACACTGCAGCCGTCATAATAATAACAATCTATGTACGTTAAAGGGACACTGCAGCCGTCATAATAATAACAATCTATGTACGTTAAAGGGACACTGCAGCCGTCATAATAATAACAATCTATGTACGTTAAAGGGACACTACAGCTGTCATAATAATAACAATCTACGTATGTTAAAGGGACACTACAGCTGTCATAATAATAATAATCTACGTACGTTAAAGGGACACTGCAGCCGTCATAATAATAATAATCTACGTACGTTAAACGGACTCTGCAGCCGTCATAATAATAACAATCTATGTACGTTAAAGGGACACTGCAGCCGTCATAATAATAACAATCTATGTACGTTAAAGGGACACTACAGCTGTCATAATAATAACAATCTACGTATGTTAAAGGGACACTACAGCTGTCATAATAATAATAATCTACGTACGTTAAAGGGACACTGCAGCCGTCATAATAATAATAATCTACGTACGTTAAACGGACTCTGCAGCCGTCATAATAATAACAATCTATGTACGTTATCTGGGCAGAAAACCCCAACTGATTGATATCTAATTAGTACTGGATATCGGAGGTAGAAATTATTCTTTATTCATTAACTCCGGGACATCAAGTTCCTCACAATTAACCCTCTGAGTTACATTAGGGTACACAATGCGCACCCCTCTGGCACACAAAGGTCTAAGTGACTACAAATACTTCAATGGGAGGAGTTTGGGGTGCGGGAGTCCTACAACAAAGAACCCCGCATACCTCCATTAATATGGTGTCCACTACAAATTGTGTATAGTCAATCCATGCAAATCTGATTCATAGAGGCCATTAGGATTTTCTGGCACAATAAGAAATGTGTGTGTGTACAATTATATTTCACTTCACAGTATAGCGGCACTAGTGTCTATACATGGCCTCTATGAATTTTGCCTTTGTGCCATTCAAGACTGAAGATGCTTTATCAGTCCTGGTTGTCAGGTCCATGGTGGCGGACATGACACTACCTGAGAACCCACCAGTAACTCTCATGTCTGCCTCCATGGACCTGATATCCTGCCAGTAGCTGTCATGTCTCCTCCATGGACCTGATATCCTGCCAGTAACTGTCATGTCCTCCTCCATGGACCTGAAGCCCTACCAGTAACTGTCATGTCCTCCTACATAGACCTGACATCCTGCCAGTAACTGTCATGTCCTCCTCCATGGACCTGAAGCCCTACCAGTAACTGTCATGTCCTCCTACATAGACCTGACATCCTGCCAGTAACTGTCATGTCCTCCTCCATAGACCTGATATCCTGCCAGTAACTGTCATGTCTCCTCCATGGACTTGATATCCTGCCAGTAACTGTCATGTCCGCCTCCATGGACCTGACATCCTGCCAGTAACTGTCATGTCCTCCTCCACAGACCTGACATCCTGCCAGTAACTGTCATGTCCGCCTCCATGGACCTGACATCCTGCCAGTAACTGTAATGTCCGCCTCCACGGACCTGACATCCTGCCAGTAACTGTCATGTCCGCCTCCATGGACCTGACATCCTGCCAGTAACTGTCATGTCCGCCTCCGTGGACCCAATATCCATGACTGAACGAAGGTGTTTTCTCTTAACCAAAGACACAGTTTAAACTATAATAACTTTCAGTCATGGCAGGAGTCTTGTTTTACTCAACATGAAGGATCCACTATGTGTTTTCATTACATTTTACTTCTTTACCCCTTTAGGGACCAGAGGGCTGGGCAATGCATTGATCCTCAAAGGGTTAAGCATAAGAGGACCTGATGACAACACTAGTGGACAATATGTATCAAACAAATGTGGAGCATTTCTGGGGCAAATTAACAGCACAATATTTACATAACTAACAACTTGGTTAATGTAAGATGTGTCTTTAACATTATTCTGTAATGTGATGGAAACCTCTGAAAGGGTTAAACACCCATATAAATGAATGGTGGTTTGTGAAATATTCATTTGCTCCATCTGATTCTAAAGAGGTTTTTTGAGATCTGGTCCCTGTGGTGCACGTGCCTCAGAGCAGCTCACTTCTACCCCGATACGTATTTATCAAACACCTCCCCCAGGGGACAAGCATTCAGCACACACCAATACAGAGATTCGCCCTACGTTACCTTCGGTTGAAGCAGCGTCTACCATAATTCTCTGCATTAGCACCGGTTCTGTTCCGAAGTCGAAAACTACCGTCTGGCGGAAAGTCCCGAATATCTCCGTGGTAAAAGCAATCACCACGCTATATGTGCAATGGTCGATTCCGTTCTGCGCCATCTTCTCACCCACCCACTCCTGGCAACCGCTGGATACTTCCTGGGAGATTTGTGCGTTACCGTCTCCCGCCGATATCGCAACGATACTGAAGTGAGGTCTATGTGCGTCATACAGCAGCGCCACCCGGTGGAGAGGTCTTGCAGGCTGGAAGATGGGCAAAGGTTTGACAACAGATTGATATTTACAGTGGACTGGTTAGTGAAAGACCCTGTCTAAAGCTGGGGTGAAAAACCTGTGGTTCTCCAGTTCGACTATAACTCCCATCATGAGCAGCCAACTTTGAGCTGTGTTTATTATGGTCTCAAGCTGTGATGTTACCAGAAGTAATAGGGTGGTGAGAGGAGAAAACAACATTGAAGTCGGTAACTCAATACTACACCTTAAATAACCAGTGGGGTGTGTAATCCATCACTCTGCAATGTGCTGTACACCCCTGTGGTTCCTAAAGGAAGACTTGATGTGGTTGTCACGTTCATTGCTGCCCCCTAGTGGCTACTACTGAGGAATGTGCAATAGAGTTCAAACCTATACAATCACCCAGAGACTTTCCCACTGCACATGAACTACTGGAACACAACCAGCCAGAAAATCCTAATGGCCCTATTCATTTTAACCATGTGCCTTTACTCAAAAGTTAATCCCTTCATTTGGTTCTGGATGTCAGACCCGTGGAGGCGGACATGACAGTTGGTAACAGGATCACAGGACCTCACTCACTGCACATGGAAATCCTAACCCTATAAGGACCAGGTGGGTGAGCTACGCATTGGTTTTACACTGAGACTGCTTGAGTGTAAGGACCAGACAGGTGTCGGCATCACTGCCTGTGTGAGGGGTCAGCCATTCACAAGTGGGAGAGATGGGCATCGCTGTGTGAGGGGTCAGTCATTCACAGGAGGGTGATGCGGGCATTGCTGCCTGTGTGAGGGGTCAGCAATTCACAGGTGGGTGAGATGGACATCACTGCCTGTGTGAGGGGTCAGCCATTCATAGGTGGGTGAGATGGACATCACTGTCTGTGTGAGGGGTCAGCAATTCACAGGTGGGTGAGATGGACATCACTGCCTGTGTGAGGGGTCATCCATTCATAGGTGGGTGAGATGGACATCACTGTCTGTGTGAAGGTCATCCATTCATAGGTGGGTGAGATGGACATCACTGTCTGTGTGAGGGGTCAGCCATTCATAGGTGGGTGAGATGGGAATCACTGTCTGTGTGAGGGGTCAGCCATTCATAGGTGGGTGAGATGGACATCACTGTCTGTGTGAGGGGTCAGCCATTCATAGGTGGGTGAGATGGGGATCACTGTCTGCGTGAGGGGTCAGTCATTCATAGGTGGGTGAGATGGACATCACTGCCTGTGTGAGGGGTCAGCCATTCATAGGTGGGTGAGATGGGAATCACTGTCTGTGTGAGGGGTCAGCCATTCATAGGTGGGTGAGATGGGAATCACTGTCTGTGTGAGGGGTCAGCCATTCATAGGTGGGTGAGATGGACATCACTGTCTGTGTGAGGGGTCAGCCATTCATAGGTGGGTGAGATGGACATCACTGTCTGTGTGAGGGGTCAGCCATTCATAGGTGGGTGAGATGGGAATCACTGTCTGTGTGAGGGGTCAGCCATTCATAGGTGGGTGAGATGGACATCACTGTCTGTGTGAGGGGTCAGCCATTCATAGGTGGGTGAGATGGGGATCACTGTCTGCGTGAGGGGTCAGCCATTCATAGGTGGGTGAGATGGGGATCACTGTCTGCGTGAGGGGTCAGCCATTCACAGGTGGGTGAGATGGACATCACTGTCTGTGTGAGGGGTCAGCCATTCATAGGTGGGTGAGATGGACATCACTGTCTGTGTGAGGGGTCAGCCATTCATAGGTGGGTGAGATGGACATCACTGTCTGTGTGAGGGGTCAGCCATTCACAGGTGGGTGAGATGGACATCACTGTCTGTGTGAGGGGTCAGCCATTCATAGGTGGGTGAGATGGGGATCACTGTCTGTGCGAGGGGTCAGTCATTCATAGGTGGGTGATATGGACATCACTGTCTGTGTGAGGGGTCATCCATTCACAGGTGGGTGAGATGGACATCACTGTCTGTGTGAGGGGTCAGCCATTCACAGGTGGGTGAGATGGACATCACTGTCTGTGTGAGGGGTCAGCCATTCATAGGTGGGTGAGATGGACATCACTGTCTGTGTGAGGGGTCAGCCATTCATAGGTGGGTGAGATGGGGATCACTGTCTGTGTGAGGGGTCAGCCATTCATAGGTGAGTGAGATGGGGATCACTGTCTGTGTGAGGGGTCAGCCATTCATAGGTGGGTGAGATGGACATCACTGTGTGTGAGGGGTCAGCCATTCATAGGTGGGTGAGATGGGGATCACTGTCTGTGTGAGGGGTCATCCATTCATAGGTGGGTGAGATGGGGATCACTGTCTGTGTGAGGGGTCATCCATTCATAGGTGGGTGAGATGGGGATCACTGTCTGTGTGAGGGGTCAGCCATTCATAGGTGGGTGATATGGACATCACTGCCTGTGTGAGGGGTCAGCCATTCACAGGTGGGTGAGATGGACATCACTGTCTGTGTGAGGGGTCAGCCATTCATAGGTGGGTGAGATGGACATCACTGTCTGTGTGAGGGGTCAGCCATTCATAGGTGGGTGATATGGACATCATTGTCTGTGTGAGGGGTCATCCATTCATAGGTGGGTGCGATGGACATCACTGCCTGTGTGAGGGGTCAGCCATTCATAGGTGGGTGAGAAGGGGATCACTGTCTGTGTGAGGGGTCAGCCATTCATAGGTGGGTGAGATGGACATCACTGTGTGTGTGAGGGGTCATCCATTCATAGGTGGGTGAGAAGGGGATCACTGTCTGTGTGAGGGGTCAGCCATTCATAGGTGGGTGAGATGGACATCACTGTCTGTGTGAGGGGTCAGCCATTCATAGGTGGGTGAGATGGACATCACTGCCTGTGTGAGGGGTCATCCATTCATAGGTGGGTGAGATGGACATCACTGTCTGTGTGAGAGGTCAGCCATTCATAGGTGGGTGAGATGGACATCAAAGTCTGTGTGAGGGGTCAGCCATTCATAGGTGGGTGAGATGGACATCACTGTCTGTGTGAGGGGTCAGCCATTCATAGGTGGGTGAGATGGACATCACTGTCTGTGTGAGGGGTCAGCCATTCATAGGTGGGTGAGATGGACATCACTGTCTGTGTGAGGGGTCAGCCATTCATAGGTGGGTGAGATGGACATCACTGTCTGTGTGAGGGGTCATCCATTCATAGGTGGGTGAGATGGACATCACTGTCTGTGTGAGGGGTCATCCATTCACACGTACAATTGGCTCTTAGGGTTAGGATTTTCTGCTCAGATTGCAGTAAGTGGGGTTATATGTAGTAGCTGTTACTGTCCCTTTAAGCCATGACAATATATGACTGGACAAGTAATGCAAAGCACCTACCTTACACGCGAGGAGAAACGTCCACGTTTGGTGAGACTTTTTGGTGGTAACTGTGACCGTCAACTCCGGACTGTATTCCACCCGCACCCCATCCAAATATTCACTGAGCTGGAGGGGGAGAACAGAACGTCAGTGGACTGTGTTCCACCCGCACCCCACCCAAATATTCACTGAGCTGGAGGGGGAGAACAGAACGTCAGTGGACTGTATTCCACCCGCACCCCACACAAATATTCACTGAGCTGGAGGGGGAGAACAGAACGTCAGTGGACTGTATTCCACCCGCACCCCACCCAAATATTCACTGAGCTGGAGGGGGAGAACAGAACGTAAGTGGAATGTATTCCACCTGCACCCCACACAAATATTCACTGAGCTGGAGGGGGAGAACAGAACGTCAGTGGACTGTATTCCACCCGCACCCCATCCAAATATTCACTGAGCTGGAGGGGGAGAACAGAACGTCAGTGAACTGTATTCCACCCGCACCCCACACAAATATTCACTGAGCTGGAGGGGGAGAACAGAACGTCAGTGAACTGTATTCCACCCGCACCCCATCCAAATATTCACTGAGCTGGAGGGGGAGAACAGAACGTCAGTGGAAGAGGATATCTGTGACAAGTCCATACAGTAACTATACAGTGATACGGGTAGTAACGCTATAGGTCATATCTGATACAACATGTATACAGTGATACGGGTAGTAACGCTATAGGTCATATCTGATACATGTATACAGTGATACGGGTAGTAATGCTATAGGTCACATCTGATAGAACATGTATAAAGGTAGTAACGCTATAGGACACATCTGATAGAACACATATACAGTGATACGGGTAGTAACGCTATAGGACACATCTGATAGAACACGTATACAGTGATACAGGTAGTAACGCTATAGGACACATCTGATAGAACACATATACAGTGATAGGGGTAGTAACGCTATAGGATACATCTGATGGAACACATAAACAGTGATACGGGTAGTAACGCTATAGGACACATCTGATGGAACACGTATACAGTGATACGGGTGGTAACGCTATAGGACACATCTGATGGAACACGTATACAGTGATACGGGTAGTAACGCTATAGGACACATCTGATAGAACACGTATACAGTGATACAGGTAGTAACGCTATAGGACACATCTGATAGAACACGTATACAGTGATACAGGTAGTAACGCTATAGGACACATCTGATAGAACACATATACAGTGATAGGGGTAGTAACGCTATAGGACACATCTGATGGAACACATAAACAGTGATACGGGTAGTAACGCTATAGGACACATCTGATAGAACACGTATACAGTGATACAGGTAGTAACGCTATAGGACACATCTGATAGAACACGTATACAGTGATACAGGTAGTAACGCTATAGGACACATCTGATAGAACACATATACAGTGGTACAGGTAGTAACGCTATAGGACACATCTGATAGAACAGGTATACAGGTAGTGCCATTGTGGTATCCAACATCTTGTTTTAATGCATTGGATAGCCCTCTGGCTCAACAGGAATTTGGGGAATGATTGTTATATATGGTGCAGTTGGTTACACTTTTCTCTCCATACATATACCCCGTCCATTCCGTACTGGATTAGTACATTCTGCCCCAAGCCGAACCCTCTTACAGGATGAAATTAGACGTGGACTCACCACTTTCTCTGGAGATAACGAATTCATCCATTTTTCTATCAAGCTTTCCATGTAACTGCCAGAGAACTGCGTGTTCTCTTTCTGTTGCTTGAGCTTGATGAGGCGGGAGGCGTATCGCTTCTGCCATTCCTCCAGCTCTTCCTGGGAATGCGCGGATGTGCACTGCGCTCCATACCTGCAGATCCCCTGCTCCAGGAACCTGCAAACAGAATCGCATCATTCACCTCTGCTCATCGCTGTGTGTTCCGCAAACAGGTGAGTCTGACACAAACATCACACAAACAGACCTGGATATGCTCCACAGTCTGTGACTAAATCCGGTATTAAAAGTGGAACTAACACCTTGGGTGATTTTAAGTAACAGATGTTACAGTGATCACTACAGAAAAATCATAAGACTGACAGAATAAAAGTGAAACTCTAGTCTCCTACTTGGGTGACCAACTAGATGTTTATCTATATGTTATATATTTACATAATTTCTATGGTATATATTTGTAATTTCTCTGATATATATTTATGTCTTTTCTATGTTATATATTTACGTCATTTCTATGGTATATATTTACAATATTTATATGTTATACATTTATGTTATTTATATGTTATACATTTATGTTATTTATATGGTATATGCTTCAGTTCAAAAGTTTGGGGTCACTTAAAAATATCTGTTTCTGTTATGGGAGCAGATTGACCGTATAGTATGTAAGACGTGACCATCAAGCCAATCCAGATAGTGGGAGGTGCTACAGGAAGCATGGGGTGAGGGGTCAGCCAATCACAAGTGGGAGAGATGGGCAAGGCCTGCAAGGCAGTAATTGCTGCAAATGCAGGAATCTTTGACGAAAGCAACGTTTTAAGGACACAATAATTATTTAAATTAAAAATCATCATTTCTAACCTTGTTAATGTCTTGACTGTATTCCCTATTCATTTTGCAACTCATTTGAAGGAAAACAAGGACATTTCTAAGTGAATGGTAGTGTAGAATAGAAACCCACATTTTGACAGCAAATAAGAGCCATTTGAGCCATCCAGTTGCCTATTTTCCTATCAAGATAAAATACACCATCTTACAAAGGTCCCAACATAGATTTGTCTGTCCCAGGCACCTCTGCTGTGAGACTGTTCCACGAGTCTATTACCCTTTCCATAAAGTAGCACATGCAGTACATTACTCCTGTGTATTCCACCCTCTCACCTCTAGAATGACGAACTCTAATAATTATGAAGATGGGGGGATTCAGAGTAGGAAGTTATTTTACCTTTTACATAGTGTGTACTCCTCACTGCTGGTGACACCCCGAGGTGGGGGCCGAAATTGCCACCCGTCTTGAGTCCCTGCAAATAAAGAGTCATTAATAACACCAAATATCGTCATTCAGTGTCTCAATCAGAGTTTAGATATCACAGTGAAGATGACAAGTTCTGCACCACAGATCATTATCCTTGTGTGTGTGTGTGATAATATCACTACAGATCATTGTGTGTGTGTGTGTGTGTGTGTGTGTGTGTGTGTGTGTGTGTGTGTGTGATAATATCAGTACAGATCATTATCTGTGTGTGTATGTGATAGTATCACTGCAGATTATCTGGGTGTGTGTGTGATAATATCACTGAAGATCATTGTGTGTGTGTGTGTGTGTGTGTGTGTGTGTGTGTGTGTGTGTGTGTGTGTGTGTGTGTGATACTATCACTGCAGATCATTAACCTTGTGTGTGTGTGTGATAATATCACTGCAGATCATTGTGTGTGTGTGTGTGTGATAATATCACTGCAGATCATTATCTGGGGGGGGGGGATAATATCACTACAGATCATTATGTGTGTGTGTGTGTGTGTGTGTGTGTGATAATATCACTACAGATCATTGTGTGTGTGTGATAATATCACTGCAGATCATTATCTGGGGGGGGGATAATATCACTACAGATCATTGTGTGTGTGTGTGTGTGTGTGTGTGTGTGTGTGTGTGTGTGTGTGTGTGTGTGATAATATCACTGCAGATCATTATCTGGGGGGGGGATAATATCACTACAGATCATTGTGTGTGTGTGTGTGTGTGTGTGTGTGTGTGTGTGTGTGTGTGTGTGTGTGTGTGTGTGTGTGTGATACTATCACTGCAGATCATTATCTGGGTGTGTGTGTGTGTGTGATAATATCACTGCAGATTATTATATGGGTGTGTGTGTGTGATAATATCACTGCAGATCATTATCTGGGTGTGTGTGATAATATCACTGCAGATTATTATATGGGTGTGTGTGTGTGTGATAATATCACTGCAGATCATTATCTGGGTGTGTGTGATAATATCACTGCAGATTATTATATGGGTGTGTGTGTGATAATATCACTGCAGATTATTATCTGGGTGGGTGGGTGTGTGTGTGTGTGTGATAATATCACTGCAGATTATTATCTGGGTGTGTGTGTGATAATATCACTGCAGATTATTATCTGGGTGTGTGTGTGTTATAATATCACTGCAGATCATTATCTGGGTGTGTGTGTGTGTGTGTGATAATATCACTGCAGATCATTATCTGGGTGTGTGTGTGTGTGATAATATCACTGCAGATCATTATCTGGGTGTGTGTGTGTGTGATAATATCACTGCAGATCATTATCTGGGTGTGTGTGTGTGATATCACTGCAGATCATTATCTGGGTGTGTGTGTGTGTGATAATATCACAGCAGATCATTATCTGGGTGTGTGTGTGTGATAATATCACTGCAGATCATTATCTGGGTGTGTGTGTGTGTGATAATATCACTGCAGATCATTATCTGGGTGTGTGTGATAATATCACTGCAGATTATTATATGGGTGTGTGTGTGTGTGATAATATCACTGCAGATCATTATCTGGGTGTGTGTGTGTGATAATATCACTGCAGATCATTATCTGGGTGTGTGTGTGTGATAATATCATTGCAGATCATTATCTGGGTGTGTGTGTGTGTGTGTGTGTGTGTGTGTGTGTGATAATATCACTGCAGATCATTATCTGGGTGTGTGTGTGTGTGATAATATCACTGCAGATCATTATCTGGGTGTGTGTGTGTGTGATAATATCACTGCAGATCATTATCTGGGTGTGTGTGTGTGTGTGTGTGTGTGTGTGTGTGTGATAATATCACTGCAGATCATTATCTGGGTGTGTGTGATAATATCACTGCAGATCATTATCTGGGTGTGTGTGTGTGTGATAATATCACTGCAGATCATTATCTGGGTGTGTGTGTGTGTGATAATATCACTGCAGATCATTATCTGGGTGTGTGTGTGTGTGATAATATCACTGCAGATCATTATCTGGGTGTGTGTGTGTGTGTGTGTGTGTGTGTGTGTGATAATATCACTGCAGATCATTATCTGGGTGTGTGTGATAATATCACAGCAGATCATTATCTGGGTGTGTGTGTGTGTGTGTGTGTGTGATAATATCACTGCAGATCATTATCTGGGTGTGTGTGTGTGATAATATCACTGCAGATCATTATCTGGGTGTGTGTGTGTGTGCATCTTACCATTATATAGATGGGCACTCCTATCTAACAACTTAGAACATGTCATTACTGCCTCGGTGCTACTTATAAGAATAATTATATCAAATGAAATGGTAGTAAGCCAAAGGACTTCAAAAAAGTGCTGGTTTATCAGGCCCTCCGGGGGGCCGAAACGATGACTAATAAACCAGCACTTTTTTGAAGTCCTTGGTGTGCACTTATGTCATGGCTTACTACAATTCCTTTTGAGATTATATATATCCACAGTTATGGTCAAATTATTGGCACCCTTGAATATTTTGTATATCATATGCAATGTCTCCTGAAAAAGTGTGTGTAGTGAAACAGCTTTGGTCTATATATACCCATAAATTTGATACAGAACAGCACAGGATAAAATAATAACAAAAAGAAATTAGAGGAAAAAGTATTAAAATGGAAACACTGCCATGAGACGGTTATTGGCGCTGGAGGCCTTGGACATATTAAGGGAATCATGAAATCAGAGAATTGTCAAGGCATTTTACAGCGAAATGTGCTACCCAGTGTCAGAAAACTAGGTATGGGTCAAAGACCATAGGTCCTCCCAGCAGGACAATGATCCAAAGCACACATCCAAAAGCACAAAAGAATGGTTGAAAAGGAAAAATTAACCGTTTTAAACTCTCCAGAAATTAGTCCTGATCTCAGTTCAACTGAAAACCTTTGGTAAGAGATGAAATCTGCCACTGGGAAAAGGAATCCTCCAGACATTCAAGAGCTTGAACTGGAATTGAATTGTGGGATAAAAACTGCGAGCGGACCGGTGCAACGAGCTTACACACTGCTACAAGAAACGTATGGAGGCTGCCACTGTTGGCAAGTGATGTGCTACCAAATATTAGGGAAGGGTATCTTTAATGCCATCCAGGTCATATTTTATGTGTCTTCTGTAAATCAATACATCCGTTGAAAAGGCATTTTTTTTTTTAGTACCACTGACATCCCATTAAATATTCTGACAATACAAAGAAGGTAAATTTCCATTTATTTCTGAAGATCTTTATATGATGTATAAATCATTCAAGGGTGCCATAATTTTGCCTATAACTGTAAATATCTCATAGCTATCTATATCAATCTAGGTCTTATTTTTCTTAAAAATTCTGCAGTCAGTTACCTCCCAAAGCTATGTGTATTCTCACAGAAAAAGGGGGGACACAAGGGTGACATTTTATAAACGCTGGCTTTATTGTAGACAGAACAGCACAGCCTGTGTTTATGAGGCTTCTTATACAATCTCCTGTAAAATAGATCATATCGTATTAAAAAAAGAAGAGAGAGACAGGTGTTTAAAAAGTGAATTTCATACCATCTTCCAAATCTTCGGCATGGAAACTGGAGCGGACGGTATTACTTGCACTCTGAAATCAAAAGAAAATACATTTTACTGCAGGTAACTCCCCAAGGCCTGTAATTCCCATCAGCCCTGGCAGTGAACACTGGGAATGTGTCAGTTCATAAGAGGGGAAATAACAGAGTGAATACACTGACACTTGGCACCTCATACCCACTGCGGCTTATACACTGGTCGTAAGGTGACGCAATGCCGTGACACCTCTAGAATGACTACAATGGCCTAAATGTAAACCGATCTGGAATTGGGGACAGTTTATTCCCCTTATGGTGCAGTTGGTTTGCTCCTGAACTGGTCCTCTCTACGTCTGGACACAAGGACCTATATAACAGACTGAAGGTTCAGCGCCCACTGACCATGACATGGGACAACATGGGGCCGTTCAGGCACCTTGTCACTCACCTCTATTTGGGCCAGGAGGGATTTCAGTCGCGTTAGGTCCTTGGTTACCATCCCATTCTGTGGGGAAAAGACATCTTACTGAGAAGATCAACCAATGGGGCAGATGTACAATGTGGGCAAAGAGGCACCATACTGGTACAATTATACCACCGGATGCTACAGTCGTCTCTGGCATTATGCAAAGCAATGGACGCCTTACTGGCATCCAAGAAGTTAATTGTATTAATATGATGCGGTGTTGACTCCAGGATTGTTCCAACTCTTGTATTTATAAATATGCCCCTAAGCAACAACCCACTCTTGATGGATTCAACCATTAACCCTTTGAGTGCCAGAGGGATGTGAGATGGAATGATAAACAACGCACTTCAGAGGGTTAATGACACAATGAACTAACCCCACAGGACCCCCCACCAGCAGGGCAGGGTTCCAGGATCTCCCGGTTTGAGAAGAGATGGGTGACCACTGCTTTGGGCTGATTGTTCAACCCAGACTTAAATCGGGGAGATCCGGAAAACCTGACCCGATGGTGAGTCCTGAGGATTGGAGCGGACAAGAATCAACCTCATGACCACGTTACCCCTGGGCTTCATAGTACCAGGCGCTGTCCTGCCTCAGTACTGACCTCCGAGGCCAGGAAGCCAAACTCACCAGCGGTTCCCCCACCAAGGACTTGCACATTACACTGGACACAGCCTGCAGCTTCCCTTCCAAGTGCAAACAGCAGAGCACCGAGTGGACAGAGCCATCCAACCGGGTCCGGCCTGGCCCCAGAACTACAAGAGAGAGGCCAGAGACACTGAAACAGGATGCCTGATACACACACACAGCACGATGCCTGATACACACACACAGCACGATGCCTGATACACACACACAACACGATGCCTGATATACACACACACAGCACGATGCCTGATACACACACACAGCACTATGTCTGATACACACACACAGCACAATGCCCGATACACACACGCACAGCACGATGCCCGATACACACACGCACAGCACGATGCCCGATACACACACAGCACGATGTCTGATATACACACACAGCACGATGCCTGATACACACACGCACAGCACGATGCCCGATACACACACGCACAGCACGATGCCCGATACACACACGCACAGCACGATGCCTGATACACACACAGCACAATGCCTGATACACACACGCACAGCACGATGCCTGATACACACACAGAGAACAATGCCCGATACACACACACAACACGATGCCTGATACACACACACAACACGATGCCTGATACACACACAGCACAATGCCTGATACACACACGCACAGCACGATGCCTGATATACACACACAGCACGATGCCTGATACACACACACAGAGCACGATGCCTGATACACACACAGAGAACAATGCCCGATACACACACACAACACGATGCCTGATACACACACACAACACGATGCCTGATACACACACAGAGAACAATGCCCGATACACACACACAGCACGATGCCTGATACACACACGCACAGCACAATGCCCGATACACACACACAGCACAATGCCTGATACACAAACGCACAGCACGATGCCTGATACACACACACAGCACGATGCCTGATACACACACGCAGCACAATGCCTGATACACACACGCAGCACAATGCCTGATACACACACGCAGCACAATGCCTGATACACACACGCAGCACAATGCCTGATACACACACACGCAGCACAATGCCTGATACACACACGCACAGCACGATGCCCGATACACACACACAAACAGCACGATGCCCGATACACACACAGCACAATGCCTGATACACACACACATACACACACGCACAGCACGATGCCCGATACACACACACACAGCACAATGCCTGATACACACAGCACAATGCCTGATACACACAGCACAATGCCTGATACACACAGCACAATGCCTGATACACACAGCACAATGCCTGATACACACACACAGCACAATGTCTGACACACACACAGCACAATTTCTGATACACACACACACACAGCACGATGCCCGATACACACACACACACACAGCACGATGCCCGATACACACACAGCACAATGCCTGATACACACACACACGCACACAGCACGATGCCCGATACACACACAAACAGCACAATGCCTGATACACACACACAGCACAATGCCTGATACACACAGCACAATGTCTGACACACACAGCACAATGTCTGATACACACACACACAGCACGATGACCGATACACACACACAAACAGCATGATGCCCGATACACACACACACAGCACGATGCCCGATACACACACACAAACAGCACGATGCCCGATACACACACAGCACAATGCCTGATACACACGCACGCACAGCACGATGCCCGATACACACACACACACAGCACGATGCCTGATACACATACAAACAGCACGATGCCTGATACACACACACAGCACAATGCCTGATACACACACACACAGCACAATGTCTGACACACACAGCACAATGTCTGATACACACACACAGCACGATGCCTGATACACACACACAGCACGATGCCTAATACACACACACAGCACGATGCCTAATACACACACACAGCACGATGCCTGATACACACAACACGATGCCTGATACACACAACACGATGCCAGATACACACACAGCATGATGCCAGATACACACACAGCATGATGCCAGATACACACACAGCATGATGCCAGATACACACACAGCATGATGCCAGATACACACACAGCATGATGCCAGATACACACACAGCACAATGTCTAATACACACACACACACAACACGATGCCCGATACACACACAGCACAATGCCTGATACACATACAGCACCTCACTCAGGAACATGCCTGATACCACACACAGCACCTCCCTGAAAAGGATGCCCAATACCACACACAGCACTTCGCTCAGCAGCATGCCTGATACACACTGACACCATCTTGCACATGTACATGTCACACCCGTGACACAAGCTGATGTAACACACGTGACATCTAGTACACGTGCAGTGAACACACTTGTGATCCAGGCTCACATCAAGAGCACTTACCATGTCTACAGTCCTCATCAGCTTGATCATAGTTCTTCTACAAAAAGAAAATATACAGACGTTCTGAAGACTGATAAAAATTATTTAAAGTGATGTTAACATTCTTATTTAAGCAGGGAATATTTCATCAGATACATATACTGTGCATTTAATTTTCCATCTTCACCTACATGTTTCACACTTATATCCCTGACAGCGAGCTGCCTGGATCTCTGTTTCCAGAGAGTTTAAAACAGGACATGATACAATGTAACACTATCCCTGCAGCACTGAGCGCTCTGCATGGACAGTGATACAATGTAACACTATCCCTGCAGCACTGAGTGCTCTGTATGGACACTGATACAACGTAACACTATCCCTGCAGCACTGAGTGTTCTGTATGGACAGTGATACAATGTAACACTATCCCTGCAGCACTGAGCGCTCTGCATGGACAGTGATACAAGGTAACATTATCCCTGCAGCACTGAGCGCTCTGCATGGACAGTGATACAATGTAACACTACTCCTGCAGCACTGAGCGCTCTGCAATGTAACTATCCCTGCAGCACTGAGCGCTTTGTATGGAGAGTGATACAATGTAACATTATCCCTACAGCACTGAGTGATCTGTATGGACAATGATACAATGTAACATTATCCCTACAGCACTGAGTGATCTGTATGGACAATGATACAATGTAATACTATTCCTGTAGCACTGAGAGCTCTGTATGGACAGTGATACAATGTAACACCATCCCTACAGCACTGAGCACTCTGTATGGACAGTGATACAATGTAACACTATCCCTGCAGCACTGATCGCTCTGCATGGACACTGATACAATGTAACACTATCCCTGCAGCACTGAGTACTCTGCATGGACAGCGATACAATGTAACACTATACCTGCAGCACTGAGCGCTCTGTATGCTGTGTGCTAGGTTTCTTACACTGTATCACTATCCATGACAGAAATCTCTCTGAAACAGCTCCAGGAAGTTCTCTCTAAGGGATATAAAAGAAGAAGGAAGAATTTTGGGGCAAACCAACTGCACACAGGGTAGAAATAAGAATTCCCCAAATTACCAGTAATTTAAGTACGGTATTTTAACCCATTCACTTCTAGAGAGGAAGACAAAGCATTGCAAAGGAATGTGCTGGAGACCTTGCTAGCAGTCAAAGAGTTAAAATGTTCAATGTCAATCAATGTGAATTTTTATGTCTCCCCTGTTAAACACTTGGTCTGCCCCAGAATTCTTCCATGTCTCTTTGTACATCTGGTCCTTTTGTTCACGTTCCCTATGGGAGGCAGAAAGCGCAATATGAAGGAGCGACTCGCGCCACGTTCACTATGGGAGGACGGGGCAGAAAGCTCAATAGGAAGGAGCTCGCAACAGCAAGGAGCGACTCGCTCCACGTTCCATATGGGAGGACGAGGCAGAAAGAGCAATAGGAAGGAGAGACTAGCGCCACATTCTCTATGGGAGGACGAGGCAGAAAGAGCAACAGCAAGGAGCGACTCGCGCCACGTTCCATATGGGAGGAAGAGGCAGAAAGCGCAATAAGAAGGAGCGACTCGCGCCACGTTCCATATGGGAGGACGAGGCAGAAAGTGCAGCAGGAAGGAGCGACTCGCGCCACGTTCCATATGGGAGGAAGAGGCAGAAAGCGCAATAAGAAGGAGCGACTCGCGCCACGTTCCATATGGGAGGACGGGGCAGAAAGAGCAATAAGAAGGAGCGACTCGCGCCACGTTCCATATGGGAGGACGAGGCAGAAAGCGCAATAAGAAGGAGCGACTCGCGCCACGTTCCATATGGGAGGACGAGGCAGAAAGCGCAATAAGAAGGAGCGACTCGCGCCACGTTCCATATGGGAGGACGGGGCAGAAAGAGCAATAGGAAGGAGAGACTAGCGCCACATTCTCTATGGGAGGACGAGGCAGAAAGTGCAGCAGGAAGGAGCGACTCGCGCCACGTTCCATATGGGAGGACGAGGCAGAAAGAGAAATAGGAAGGAGCGACTCGCGCCACGTTCTCTATGAGAGTTTGAGGCAGAAAGCGCAATAGGAAGGAGCGACTCACGAGCTGTAAGAAGGATGCAATCCTGTAGAGCAGGCTCTCGATCTTGATGCGGTTGACATCGGTCGGGTTGAGCTCGGCGGCGTGACTTGCTTTGTAGTGGCTGAGGCACAGGAGAGCCTCGGTGCAGTGGCTCACGGCCGTTTCGTAGTCTTGTCTTCGGAACGAATCACATGCTTGTTCACAGAAATTCTGCAGTCTTCTGTCTGCCATGACTCAGCGACAGAATTCCTAGAAGAGGGGACAATACAGAGGTCTCTTGGATACAGTCCACCCATACGTTTCTTCACTCATACCAAAATACTGCCCTTGCTGCCCCATGCCCTCTGCACTCTCATAACCTCCTGTCACTCTATAAGACCCTCCCCCCACACAATGAGCTGTCCGCCAGATATGGACATCACTGCCACCCCATATCAGACTTTCACCCAGCTTTGATTCCTGTACTCCATAAATACCCATCATTTCACAAAAACCCTCAGTCCCACCAGTCCCTTCTGGGTCCGACTATGTTCCCTCACCATCTAGATCAGTGGTTATCAAAACGTGCCCTCAGTGGCTATTAACAGGCCAGGATTTTAGAATTTCCTTTTAAGAGCACAGGTGAGTTAATCACTACACCTCTGTTCTAGCAGGGAAGTCCTGGCCTGTTAGTGGCCACTGAGGACATGGGTTGAGAACGTCTGATCTAGATTGTAAGCTCATGTGAGAAGGGCCCTCACTGCCAATTGTTTCTGTCATATTCTCTGGGGGGTTTTTATAGAGCTTTGGAATAAGTTGCTGCTGTATTAACGATATGAATAATAATACGGAGTGGAAAATCACACAAAAACCTGGGAGCCCGGGGACGTAAAATGTTTGTTCTGGCTCCTAAGTTTTTGGGATACTTTACAGGCAATGCTAGTGTGTGTGGATTATATATATATATATATATATATCCCACAACTGGCTCCTTAAAGGGATAGGAATACTTCGTTTTAACTTTATTTCATTTTGTAGGCATTAAAAAAACTTCTTCCTATGAGAACAATGAAAGCCCTGCCCCTTTTACCTAGTGTAATCCATCTCTTATCAGATGTGGAATACAGTCCATAGACCAGACAGATAACAGCAGGGGACAATCTTCTTCCTATGAGAACAATGAAAGCCCTGCCCCTTTTACCTAGTGTAATCCATCTCTTATCAGATGTGGAATACAGTCCATAGACCAGACAGATAACAGCAGGGTACAATCTTCTTCCTATGAGAACAATGAAAGCCCCGCCCCTTTTACCTAGTGTAAGCCATCTCTTCTCAGATGTGGAATGCAGTCCATAGACCAGACAGATAACAGCAGGGGACAATCTTCTTCCTATGAGAACTATGAAAGCCCTGCCCCCCTTTTACCTAGTGTAAGCCATCTCTTCTCAGATGTGGAATCCAGTCCATAGACCAGACAGATAACAGAAGGGGACAATCTTCTTCCTATGAGAACAATGAAAGCCCTGCCCCCCTTTTACCTAGTGTAAGCCATCTCTTCTCAGATGTGGAATCCAGTCCATAGACCAGACAGATAACAGAAGGGGACAATCTTCTTCCTATGAGAACAATGAAAGCCCTGCCCCCCTTTTACCTAGTGTAAGCCATCTCTTCTCAGATGTGGAATGCAGTCCATAGACCAGACAGATAACAGAAGGGGACAATCTTCTTCCTATGAGAACAATGAAAGCCCTGCCCCCCTTTTACCTAGTGTAAGCCATCTCTTCTCAGATGTGGAATCCAGTCCATAGACCAGACAGATAACAGAAGGGGACAATCTTCTTCCTATGAGAACAATGAAAGCCCTGCCCCCCTTTTACCTAGTGTAAGCCATCTCTTCTCAGATGTGGAATCCAGTCCATAGACCAGACAGACAACAGCAGGGGACAATCTTCTTCCTATGAGAACAATGAAATCCCTGCCCCCCTTGACAAGCTTTTCAGGTTTTTCCCTTATCTTAAGTGAAGATTGTCCCTCTCTGCAGTCTACCTGGGCACCTCCCTTCTGATCTGGCTGAGCAGGGGGGGGAAACTTTGTTTGTGAATATCTCTTAACCATAAAGGTCTGAGAGATAAGACTTATATCGTTCTTCATGTTTTTTAATGCCTACAAAATAAAATAAAGATAAAAAGAAGTATTACTATAGCTTTAACCTCTTAACGACCGGCCGATCGGCAGGGTCAGTTAAGGACCACGGAGCTTTTTTTTTTTTTTTTTGCTCCATTCGCTTTCGGACTCCCCAAACGTTGTGCAGCCGCGGGGGGAGCCCGGAATTCCATGACAGTCATAGCACGTAATGGGTCGTTCAGTTGGATCGACCCTTGACGTACTATGACCGTCAAGGGTTGTTAAGGGGTTAAACCTCTAGGTGGCTCCCAAAACATGATGTCTGGATTCAAAGTTTGTGTTTTTATTATTAACACCATAACAATAATAACGCAACTGATAATTATAGTGATGGAAAGTCACAGACCCGGACTGTCTACATCTGCAGCTCTCTCACCCCTCGCCCTACAGAGACTAACCAGAATATCCACAATACTCCGGAGACACAAGAACAGCTTTAGGAGCCTCCTTGCTTATGGCACATCTACACTCCTGCACTATCAGTAACATAAAGAACAGAGATGTAACCCCTTGAATGCCAGGGGCATCCCATACACAGTACAGTGGACCCCACACAATTTTAAGGAGCAATACATCGGTTTATAAGTTATGGCACCTTGTTGGAAAATGAACATTTCTGTTTTGTAAAAAGAATGTAACAACTGATCTCATATATAAGTGGAGCGAATCTGGAGCAAAGCAAGTGTACAACAGGAGAGGCGTAAAGATTCCCAAAATTCACTACTATTTAAATGGGTCCTGAATGAAAAGCCCAGGAGACACTGCTAAAACTGAGAGGGGCAAAAAGACCAGAGGCGTCACTAGAAGCCACCGGCCCTAGTGCAAAAACTGCTATTGGGTCATCGAACCCTGACCACATTGCCCCCACCATTGGACATCTCCACATTGCCCCCCCACTGGTCACCTCCACATTGCTCACAGTCTCCACATTGCTCACAGTCTCCACATTGCCCCCTACTTGCCATCTCCACATTGTCCCCAGTCTCCACATTGCCCCCTACTTGCCATCTCCACACTGCCCCCAATCTCCACATTGCCCCCAATCTCCACATTGCCCCAGTATCCAATCTCCACACTGCCCCCAATCTCCACATTGCCACAATCTCCACATTGAATCCACATTGCCCCCAATCTCCACATTGCCCCCAATCTCCACATTGCCTTCACATTGCCCCCAATCTCCACATTGTTCCCAATCTCCACATTGCCTCCACATTTCCCCCAATATCCACATTGCCCACACATTGCCCCCAATATCCACATTGCCCCCAATATCCACATTGCCCACACATTGCCCCCAATATCCACATTGCCCACACATTGCCCCCAATATCCACATTGCCCCCAATATCCACATTGCCCCCACATTGCCCCCAATATCCACATTACCTCCACATTGCCCCCAATGTCCACATTGCCCCCACATTTCCCCCAATCTCCCCATTGCCCCCACATTTCCCCCAATATCCACATTGCCCACACACTGCCCCCAATATCCACATTGCCCCCAATCTCCACATTGCTCCCCATCCTCCACATTGACCCCAATCTCCACATTGACCCCTACTGGCCATCTCCACATTGCCTTCACATTGCTCCCCATTTCTTACCCCCACATTGCCCCCAATATCCACATTGCCCCCAATCTCCACATTGCTCCCCATCCTCCACATTGACCCCAATCCCCACATTGACCCCAATCTCCACATTGATCCCACATTGACCCCTATTGGCCATCTCCACATTGCCTTCACATTGCCCCCCATTTCTTGCCCCCACATTGCCCCCAATCTCCACACTGCCTCCACACTGCCCCCCATTTCTTGCCCCCACATTGCCCCCAATCTCCACACTGCCTCCACACTGCCCCCCATTTCTTGCCCCCACATTGCCCCCAATCTCCACACTGCCTCCACACTGCCCCCAATCTCCACATTTCCCCCAATCCTCCACATTGCCCCCAATCTCCAGTCTCCACATTGCCCCCAATCTCCAATCTCCACACTGCCCCCAATCTTCACATTGCCCCCAGTTGGCCTGTTACCCATAAATAAGTTTATTTAAAGGGATAAGAATACTTTGATTTAAAAACGTATAATATTGTAGCTATTAACTACAGAAGTAGAATAAGCTGCTTCCCATTTCTCAAAACGTTATAGTTTTTGCGTTTGTAGCGTTTAAAGTTCCCCCTACCGTACCTTTCTCATCCGTCAGTGCTCTAGCTGACAGAGGCAGATCCTGGTCCTGGGACAGGGGGAGGCTCTTCAGCAGAGCCAAAATCACAGCATTTGAGATGAAATACTTCATTGGAACGGTCTACAAAGTGTGTCTGGTTTTCAAGCGCACTTTGTCTTCCAATGAAGTATTTCTTTGTAGATTACGGTACCTCGACTCTGCTGAAGAGCCTTGTCTGTCTCAGGACCAGGATCTGCCTCTGTCAGCTACAGCGCTGACGTATGATACAGTTGCTGATGATTACATTGTCCCTGACCCCACAATACAGTGCAGTTGCTGATGATTACACTGTGCCTGACCCCACAATACAGTGCAGTTGCTGATGATTACGCTGTGCCTGACCCCACAATACAGGGCAGTTGGTTATGATTACACTGTGCCCCCCCACAATACAGGGCAGTTGGTTATGATTACACTGTGCCCCCCCACAATACAGGGCAGTTGGTTATGATTACACTGTGCCCGCCCCCACAATACAGTGCAGTTGCTGATAATTACACTGTGCCCGCCCCCACAATACAGTGCATTTGCTGATGATTACGCTGTGCCCGCCCCCACAATACAGTGCAGTTGCTGATCATTACACTGTCCCTGACCCTACAATACAGTACAGTTGGTTATGATTACACTGTCCCTGACCCTACAATACAGTGCAGTTGCTGATGATTACGCTGTGCCTGACCCCACAATACAGTGCAGTTGCTGATGATTACGCTGTGCCTGACCCCACAATACAGTGCAGTTGCTGATGATTACGCTGTCCCTGACCCCACAATACAGTGCAGTTGCTGATGATTACGCTGTGCCTGACCCCACAATACAGTGCAGTTGCTGATGATTACGCTGTGCCTGACCCCACAATACATTGCAGTTGCTGATGATTACACTGTGCCTGACCCCACAATACAGTGCAGTTGCTGATGATTACGCTGTCCCTGACCCCACAATACAGTGCAGTTGCTGATGATTACGCTGTGCCTGACCCCACAATACAGTGCAGTTGCTGATGATTACACTGTCCCTGACCCCACAATACAGTGCAGTTGCTGATGATTACGCTGTGCCTGACCCCACAATACAGTGCAGTTGCTGATGATTACACTGTGCCTGACCCCACAATACAGTGCAGTTGCTGATGATTACACTGTGCCTGACCCCACAATACAGTGCAGTTGCTGATGATTACGCTGTCCCTGACCCCACAATACAGTGCAGCTGCTGATGATTACACTGTGCCTGACCCTACAATACAGTGCAGTTGCTGATGATTACACTGTGCCTGACCCTACAATACAGTGCAGTTGCTGATGATTACACTGTGCCCGTCCCCACAATACAGTGCAGTTGCTGATGATTACACTGTCCCTGACCCCACAATACAGTGTATAAAAAGCAGAGATTGCACTGTAGAACCTAGAGATCAGACAGTGTATAAGGACCCACAGATGAATGGCTGCAGGTTTCCTATCCTTGCTGTATATTAAGGTGAATGTGCAGTGCATTTTATCTGTCTGTGCTGTTGGATTACTCTAGCTCTGACCTAACTGTCTGATTCTTACACTGAGTCGTCCAATGTAACACAAACCACATTCACCAGCACAAACAGGAAGAACCAGAATAGGGTGTACATGTAACACGACAAAGTTACACGTTATAAGGCGTCTCCTGCTGAGTAAAACAAGTGCTCCCCCTGGTGGCAGATATTTAGCTCAGCAGCTATAACTGTTCAGTCTGACAGGAAGTAACAGCTTCATTACTTCCTGGAAGTTCTAACTGTCAGGAAGTCGCTCAGCAGTTACTATCACATTTTACAGAGAACTGCTGTCACATCTCTCATAGATTAAAAGAATTATCTCAAATCTGGACACTAGAGGGCAATGTTAACATTAAAAAAACAGTTTAAACTGCAGTAACTCCAGAAAGATGCCTCTCCCTGCAGGGGGTGTCCCCTCATTTTACTCAGTGTGTAAAGCCCTAAAACCATGTTTTTTTTCCCCAAAAGCTTTGCAAATCAATGCACTGGAGATCCCTCTAGCATTAGATTTAGGTTAAAAGGCCAAATTAAATCAATAAGGAACTGTATATTTGTCAGTTATGGTGCAGCTGGAGAACCACAGCTTGATTCCAGTTCTCCATAGCACAACAGCCCCAGTATACCTATGGGAGGAATCCGACCTACATACAGGTGAATGGGATCTAATCAGACCTACATACAGGTGAATGAGATCTAATCAGACCTACATACAGGTGAATGGGATCTAATCAGACCTACATACAGGTGAATGGGATCTAATCAGACCTACATACAGGTGAATGAGATCTAATCAGACCTACATACAGGTGAATGGGATCTAATCAGACCTACATACAGGTGAATGAGATCTAATCAGACCTACATACAGGTGAATGGGATCTAATCAGACCTACATACAGGTGAATGGGATCTAATCAGACCTACATACAGGTGAATGGGATCTAATCAGACCTACATACAGGTGAATGAGATCTAATCAGACCTACATACAGGTGAATGGGATCTAATCAGACCTACATACAGGTGAATGAGATCTAATCAGACCTACATACAGGTGAATGGGATCTAATCAGACCTACATACAGGTGAATGAGATCTAATCAGACCTACATACAGGTGAATGAGATCTAATCAGACCTACATACAGGTGAGTTGGATCTAATCAGACCTACATACAGGTGAATGAGATCTAATCAGACCTACATACAGGTGAGTTGGATCTAATCAGACCTACATACAGGTGAATGAGATCTAATCAGACCTACATACAGGTGACTGGGAGGAATCATATAGGGTGGGGACCACACCACCAACCGTTCCCTCTCTAGGGGGGCCACACCACCAACCGTTCCCTTTATAGGGAGGGGGCCACACCCCTAACCATTCCCTCTAGGGAGGAGCCATACATTCAACAATTCCCTCTAAGGAGGCCGCAACAAAGGCTGCAGTCATCTGCGCTACTACTTTGGCGGGGAGGTCTGGAGAGATGAAGGAAACACTGATAGTTTTCTAGATTTCAGAACCCTAACCAAAAGGGACCAAAAACATTCCTCTTCCTCAGGAATATAAAAATTTAAATGTCTTGTTAATAAAACTTTAGAAATGAATCTGAGAAAGTACCATATGGCAGAGAGGAGTGTAAATGGCTGTGGGAAATCATTTTCCTGTGCGCACCTCACTTCCTGTTGTCTTAGACAGTACAGTGCGGCCCCTGCACAGGAAGTAAAGAAAAGGACAATGGCTTCACCCAGACAGCTGACAAGGAAGTGAGTGGAAAGTAAAATGATTTACCCCACCCTGCTGTAATACAGCACATGTAATATCCAAGCCTCGAACCGTACGTCTATCCCGTCAATGTTACAACAAGGTAACCCACAATGTGGCATAGTGCTTCTTTAACCATGGCAGTTGAGGGGAAAACCCTTTCCATCTCATTGATGGTCATGTTGGCAGTGTAATGGTTAATAATTTAATAGTGTAACACGAGAGTCCTTGTGTGCGTGTAGGTGTGCGACAGGTGTCAGGTGCCCTCCTCAGATACAGGTCACGTTAACACATCGGATCCCCTGCTCTATTCACTTGGGATGTACAAACCCTGCAGGAGAAGCACTGGTTACCTCCATGTAATCTCATCCAGAGACACAGGGGCGGCGCAATTCTAGAGCACTCCAATAGCACCGGAGGGAACAATTAATTCCATTTGATTAAAACAGATCAGTAAAGTTTTATAACAAAAATATCAAAAGTGCTTTTCCTGCCAAGTACAAGGGAGTCCACTGCTGGGGGATGGTTCGGTCAATAGTAATTACAGTTCCAACTAGCACAAAGAGGTGGAGCTGTTACTCTAATGTTCTAAGGAGAACCATATCCAGCGACTCACCTCCCCCATAGACAGCAATAGAATGACTATCAAGAGTTCATGTGAGCTGCCTGGATACTGCATGACTGTTCTGACTTTGTATTAAAACTCCAACCACATAAGTGTAATAACACTAACACACCAGGGACTTGTGTGAAATCAGATTACAAATAGGAATATAGAATTCGATTTTCACACAGTTTGAATCCCATGAATCTCTGCTCTTCTACCCATAATGCTTTTCTGCAGATTCAGAATCTGAATCGAGATAACATGATATTTGGTGCATCGCCAAAAAATCAATACAAACGGTATGTTCGTCAGTAACCACTGTACAAGATCTACCCACTCAATACCAATCCCACACACACCACCGTACAAGATCTACCCACTCAATACCGGTCCCACACACACCACTGTACAAGATCTACTCACTCAATACCAGTCCCACACACCACTGTACAAGATCTACCCACTCAATACCAGTCCCACACACACCACTGTACAAGATCTACCCACTCAATACCGGTCCTACACACCACTGTACAAGATCTACCCACTCAATACTAATCCTACACATACCACTGTACAAGATCTACCCACTCAATACCAGCCCCACACATACCACTGTACAAGATCTACCCACTCAATAGCAATCCTACACACCACTGTACAAGAGCTACCCACTCAATACCAATCCCACACACACCACTGTACAAGATCTACCCACTCAATACCAGCCCCACACATACCACTGTACAAGAGCTACCCACTCAATACCAATCCCACACACACCACTGTACAAGATCTACCCACTCAATAGCAATCCCACACACACCACTGTACAAGATCTACCCACTCAATAGCAATCCCACACACACCACTGTACAACATCTACCCACCCAATACCAATCCCACACACCACTGTACAAGATCTACCCACTCAATACCAGTCCTACACACACCACTGTACAACATCTACCCACCCAATACCAGTCCCACACACACCACTGTACAAGATCTACCCACTCAATACCAATCCCACACACATCACTGTACAAGATCTACCCACCCAATACCAGTCCCACACACACCACTGTACAAGATCTACCCACTCAATACCAGTCCCACACACACCACTGTACAACATCTACCCACCCAATACCAGTCCCACACACACCACTGTACAAGATCTACCCACCCAATACCAGTCCCACACACACCACTGTACAACATCTACCCACCCAATACCAATCCTATACATACCACTGTACAACATCTACCCACCCAATACCAGTCCCACACACACCACTGTACAAGATCTACCCACTCAATACCAATCCCACACACATCACTGTACAAGATCTACCCACCCAATACCAGTCCCACACACACCACTGTACAAGATCTACCCACTCAATACCAGTCCCACACACACCACTGTACAACATCTACCCACCCAATACCAGTCCCACACACACCACTGTACAAGATCTACCCACTCAATACCAATCCCACACACATCACTGTACAAGATCTACCCACCCAATACCAGTCCCACACACACCACTGTACAACATCTACCCACCCAATACCAGTCCCACACACACCACTGTACAAGATCTACCCACTCAATACCAATCCCACACACATCACTGTACAAGATCTACCCACCCAATACCAGTCCCACACACACCACTGTACAAGATCTACCCACTCAATACCAGTCCCACACACACCACTGTACAAGATCTACCCACTCAATACCAGTCCTACACACACCACTGTACAAGATCTACCCACCCAATACCAGTCCTACACACCACTGTACAAGATCTACCCACCCAATACCAGTCCTACACACACCACTGTACAAGATCTACCCACCCAATACCAGTCCTACACACCACTGTACAAGATCTACCCACTCAATACCAGTCCTACACACCACTGTACAAGATCTACCCACCCAATACCAGTCCTACACACACCACTGTACAAGATCTACCCACTCAATACCAGTCCTACACACCACTGTACAAGATCTACCCACCCAATACCAGTCCTACACACACCACTGTACAAGATCTACCCACCCAATACCAGTCCTACACACCACTGTACAAGATCTACCCACTCAATACCAGTCCTACACACCACTGTACAAGATCTACCCACCCAATACCAGTCCTACACACACCACTGTACAAGATCTACCCACTCAATACCAGTCCTACACACCACTGTACAAGATCTACCCACTCAATACCAGTCCTACACACACCACTGTACAAGATCTACCCACTCAATACCAGTCCCACACACCACTTTACAAGATCTACCCACTCAATACCAGTCCTACACACCACTGTACAAGATCTACCCACCCAATACCAGTCCTACACACACCACTGTACAAGATCTACCCACTCAATACCAGTCCTACACACCACTGTACAAGATCTACCCACTCAATACCAGTCCTACACACACCACTGTACAAGATCTACCCACTCAATACCAGTCCCACACACCACTGTACAAGATCTACCCACTCAATACCAGTCCTACACACCACTGTACAACATCTACCCACCCAATACCAGTCCCACACACACCACTGTACAAGATCTACCCACTCAATACCAGTCCCACACACACCACTGTACAAGATCTACCCACTCAATACCAGTCCCACACACACCACTGTACAAGATCTACCCACTCAATACCAGTCCTACACACACCACTGTACAAGATCTACCCACCCAATACCACTCCTACACACCACTGTACAAGATCTACCCACCCAATACCAGTCCTACACACACCACTGTACAAGATCTACCCACCCAATACCAGTCCTACACACCACTGTACAAGATCTACCCACTCAATACCAGTCCTACACACCACTGTACAAGATCTACCCACCCAATACCAGTCCTACACACACCACTGTACAAGATCTACCCACTCAATACCAGTCCTACACACCACTGTACAAGATCTACCCACTCAATACCAGTCCTACACACACCACTGTACAAGATCTACCCACTCAATACCAGTCCCACACACCACTGTACAAGATCTACCCACTCAATACCAGTCCTACACACCACTGTACAAGATCTACCCACTCAATACCAGTCCTACACACACCACTGTACAAGATCTACCCACTCAATACCAGTCCTACACACCACTGTACAAGATCTACCCACCCAATACCAGTCCCACACACCACTGTACAAGATCTACCCACTCAATACCAGTCCTACACACCACTGTACAAGATCTACCCACTCAATACCAGTCCTACACACACCACTGTACAAGATCTACTCACTCAATAGGAATCCCACAAACACCATTGTACAAGATCTACCCACTCAATACCTATCCCACACACCACTGTACAAGATCTACCCACCCAATACCAATCCTACACACCACTGTATAAGATCTACCCACCCAATACCAATCCCACACACCACTGTACAAGATCTACCCACTCTATACCAATCCTACACACACCACTGTACAAAATCTACCCACTCAATACCAATCCTACACACACCACTGTACAAGATCTACCCACCCAATACCAATCCTACACACACCACTGTACAAGATCTACCCACCCAATACCAGTCCCACACACCACTGTACAAGATCTACCCACCCAATACCAGTCCCACACACACCACTGTACAAAATCTACCCACCCAATACCAGTCCCACACACACCACTGTACAAGATCTACCCACCCAATACCAGTCCCACACACCACTGTACAAGATCTACCCACTCAATACCAGTCCTACACACCACTGTACAAGATCTACCCACTCAATACCAGTCCTACACACACCACTGTACAAGATCTACTCACTCAATAGGAATCCCACACACACCATTGTACAAGATCTACCCACTCAATACCAATCCCACACACCACTGTACAAGATCTACCCACTCAATACCAATCCTACACATACCACTGCACAAGATCTACCCACTCAATACCAATCCTACACACACCACTGTACAAGATCTACCCACTCAATACCAATCCTACACACACCACTGTACAAGATCTACCCACTCAATACCAGTCCTACACACACCACTGTACAAGATCTACCCACTCTATCCCAATCCTACACACACCACTGTACAAGATCTACCCACCCAATACCAATCTTACACACACCACTGTACAAGATCTACCCACTCAATACCGGTCCCACACACACCACTGTACAAGATCTACCCACTCAATACCAGTCCTACACATACCACTGTATAAGATCTACCCACCCAATACCAATCCTACACACCACTGTATAAGATCTACCCACTCAATACCAATCCCACACACCACTGTACAAGATCTACCCACTCAATACCGGTCCCACACACACCACTGTACAAGATCTACCCACCCAATATCAGTCCTACACACACCACTGTACAAGATCTACCCACCCAATACCAATCCTACACACCACTGTACAAGATCTACCCACCCAATACCAGTCCTACACACACCACTGTACAAGATCTACCCACCCAATACCAGTCCTACACACCACTGTACAAGATCTACCCACTCAATACCGGTCCCACACACACCACTGTACAAGATCTACCCACCCAATACCAGTCCTACACATACCACTGTATAAGATCTACCCACCCAATACCAATCCTACACACCACTGCATAAGATCTACCCACTCTATAAATTTGTGAGATTGACCTTTGAGAGGGATTCCATGTGGAGAAAAAGGATTCAAATCTGGAGAGTTGGAATTTTATGTAGTTTCCTAGAAAAAGACGAAGATTAGCTTGGATAGTTTTATATGTAGATTCTTCTTCAGGTAAAGTATCTATAATATCCCTCAAAATGGACCAGTCTAGAATATCACCTCTGAAGATGATGCTCTTCAAATTCTCCAAATTGTTGTTAAATAATTTATCGGCAAAAGCTTGTTCGTTTGTGTTCCACCCAAAAAAGGGGGAGGTAACCGGCATTAATTTTGATCTGAAGTCCATCAGTTTAAATTTAAATCTGGATTTATCCCAAAGCCAAAGATCATTCTTCGTAGTACTCAGAAGGAAATTAGGGAGAGGGGTCCTTTGGTGGGGGAGTGACCAGAGCCACTCAAGAATAAGTTTTCTGGGACAAAAATGAGTCTCCAAATTAATCCAGCCTGGTCTTAGCCAAGGGAGTTCGTAGTTAGCAGATAAAGCAGTAAGTTGAGCAAGTCGGGAGGAAAGGTAGTAATTATATAGATTGGGGAACAATAGACCACCATGTTGTTTTTCTCTAAAAAGGGTCTCCCTTTTGATCCTGGGGTGTTTGTATAACCAAGCAAATCCAAATAGTTCATTTTGAATGCTGATGAGGTCTGACTTATAAATTCTGATTGGTAGGGATCGAAAGAGGTAAAGAATCCTTGGAAGAATATTCATCTTTAAGGCATTTATTCGACCAAAAAATGAGAGAGGTAGAGAAGTCCAGTTTGATAGCTTTTCAGAGATAGATCTCCAGAGAGGCTTGAAGTTATAAGAGAAGGCTTTATTTGGGAGTCTGGGAATCTTCACTCCAAGATATAAAATAAAGTCTTCCCTCCATTTAAACTGAAAAGATTGAGAAATAGAAGATCTAATAATGCCATCAAGGTGTAGAGGTAATATTTCAGATTTATTTTCGTTGATAGAGAGACCAGAGATCTCTCCGAACTTCAGCAAAAGTGACCAAAGATTATTGATGGAGGAGAGAGGGTCAGAGATAAACATAAGAATGTCATCAGCATATAGATTGATTTTGGAGTTCAGACCAATGTCGATTCCCTTGATTGTAGCATCATTCCTGATGGCAACAGCAAGAGGTTCAATGCATAGAGCAAACAGTAGTGGGGAAAGAGGGCAGCCTTGTTTAGTTCCTCTATTTATCGCGATCTCTCTACTCTCCAAGCCCATCGTTCTCGTGATACATGTGGCATTCATTTGTATAGTAGTTAAATATTGTGAGATAAGGCCGTCCAAACCAAAAAATTTTTTATAGAATTCTGCTATTCGACAACACTAAACTAACCTGTCAACTCTTCTGGGAGTCGGCTCTTCAACAGTCCTGGTCTGAGGAAGAATGGTCTTTAATAATCAGACGTCTTCATAAAAACAACCTTAATTTAAACCTAATTGAACAAGCTTTTAAGATGTTTCACGTCTTTCATCTTGTACCGTCAAGGTTAGCTTTAATGTATGAAACTGCCTCTGACTTGTGTTTCCGTGGCTGTCAGTCTCCTGGAACTTACACTCATATATGGTGGTCCTGCCCCAAGGTGGTTCAAATATGGAACAAGGTAAATAACCTTCTCTCCCTGCTTCTTCATAGAAATATACAGCTTAACATCTCTGAAGCTTTACTTGGACTAAAAGTTAACTCAACTACTAAGACCCAAGATAACCTTATAACCAGAATCTGTTCAGCTACTAGATCCAGTATTGGTCTACAGTGGAAGAGTCCTAACATCATTTGGTCTAACATTCTAGATAAAATTAATCTTATCTGCAGAAATGAATACCTTAGCTCTATAGAATTAGGTAATTACAGTACTTTTCTTTCCATCTGGAATCCTTGGTTAAATAGTAAATTCTGTTCAAATACCAGATTCATGGTCAGAGTTTAGAACCCCCCCTCTTCCTGCTCATTTTCTTTTTTCAATATTTACTCTTGTTTATAATTTTTGTTATATTTACTTACTTATGTTCATATGTTAAATTTAATGTTTATATCCTTAATAAACTTTGTTTTAAAAAAAAAAAAAAGATCTACCCACTCAATACCAATCCCACACACCACTGTATAAGATCTACCCACTCAATACCAATCCTACACACACCACTGTACAAGATCTACCCACCCAATACCAATCCTACACATACCACTGTACAAGATCTACCCACCCAATACCAATCGTACACATACACCACTGTACAAGATCTACCCACCCAATACCAATCCTACACACACCACTGTACAAGATCTACCCACCCAATACCAATCGTACACATACACCACTGTACAAGATCTACCCACCCAATACCAATCCTACACACAACTGTACAAGATCTACCCACCCAATACCAATCGTACACATACACCACTGTACAAGATCTACCCACCCAATACCAATCCTACACACACAACTGTATAAGATCTACCCACTCAATACCAGTCCCACACACATCACTATACAAGATCTACCCACTCTCCCGATCCCAGTCACTCTCAGGACTTCAGTGTGTAACCCTTCATATGACCTGGTCACTCTCAGGACTTCAGTGTGTAACCCTACATATGACCTGGTCACTCTCAGGACTTCAGTGTGTAACCCTTCATATGACCTGGTCACTCTCAGGACTTCAGTGTGTAACCCTACATATGACCTGGTCACTCTCAGGACTTCAGTGTGTAACCCTATAACTACTACTACATATGACCTGGTCATTCTCAGGACTTCAGTGTGTAACCCTACACAAGACCCGGTCACTCTCAGGACTTCAGTGTGTAACCCTACATATGACCTGGTCACTCTCAGGACACTCTCAGGACTTGCTTGGTTCAGGGGTATTTTTTTGCTTCCAAACAATGTCCGTTTTGATTCAAGACAAACATTTATTAGATTTGATATTTGTTTAGAGGGAGGGTAAAGGTCACACGGGTGGAGACGGGATCTTGGCAAATATATGTAAAAGGTACAGTATGCGCCTCTCCAAGTCAACACCAATCTGAGGGCCTCACGCACTAAACAAAAGAAAAAAAATCCCCACTACTTTAAAGTGACAGGCACCTCCATTTTGACTTCTCGTTATTATGGACATGCATAATATACAGTCAGATTGGATGTATTTTTTTATTTGTGATTCTGTGTGTGGAAGGAAGCTCACTAAATTTCTGTATCGAGAGAGCTCTGTTAGGGACCGTGAGGGCACGAGCAGCGATACAATGTTGAACTATCCTGCAGCAAGAAAGCCTCCACTACACAATACAGAGAACTGAATGCTGCAGAGATACTGACACATTGTATCACACTGCTGCTTCCAAAGTCCCTGACAAGCTCGGGAACCAGATCCAGAGAGCTCACTGTCAGGTAAGCAGGCGTAATCATAAATAAATAACGATAATGCGTTAGTAATTTGATTTTACATATTGTACACAGGAGGTTGACTGTCAGTTTAAATTGGGATGTTATCCCACTGAGTGTTAGACAGCTGCCTGACCGAAGAGATCACCAGATTAATTTAAATAACGGGAATGCCGGGCATTTCATTTCACCCCTCTGGTGCAGCAGACTTTGCCCAGAGATATTCCACTTTATCTCTGTGCATATGGCCAAATGTAGCGCAAATGAACAAAGCAAGAAGACTGATATAGGAGCGTTGTCCTATAAACTGGCAACATCTCTTTATCCACCCCTCTCTGCTCAGTATCGCATTTAACCCTGTAAGTGCCAGAGTGCTGAGCAACCCAAGACTCAAAGGGTTAATCATAAGCAATCTATACAGCATACAAATGTAACAACAACAAATATACAGGACCGAGTTACCAACAACTAAAGTGCAAATGTTGCCTTCCAAATCGTCCCCTCACTGGGAGCGTCCATCTTGGAAGAATTCACATAGTTAGTCCTGCCCATTAATTTAACTCCATCACTTTGGTGGAGGCAGATTGGTTCTGGCAGCCTAAGGAGGAGAAAGAGGCAAGTTAAGGACAGGGGTGTAAACAATTATGCAGGCTGCGCCACACAGGATAAAGAGCTCAGCTCAGCTGGGGTTACAGACCCTGACTACTAAACCAAACATCTCGAAATCCTTTACACCAACTGGAAAAAATAAAAAAGCACGAGGAAACAGCCATTTCAAACAGAGACCTTAAAGAGGATGTATCACCTTATAAAAATGTTTTACCATAGGTTTTGTTAATAAAGTAGTATTAGGAAAGCTGGGTTTTTTTTGCTAAACGTAAGTACTTTTACAGATAGTTAATCTTCTGTGCTGTGCACTTCCGCATAATGGGCAATCTGAATCTTCAGCACAACTCTTCTCCTCCCACTTATCAGCCCCAGAGAGCCCGTCCATGCTTCCCTTCGGTGTGCTATGAATGGCTTGTACCGTTATATCAAGCTCGGTTAGCATTATACTGAGGTTGTAGTAGTAGTATTACTGAGGTTGCAACCTCAGTATAATGCTAACCTGAGCTTGATATAACAATAGAAGCCATTCACAGCAAACCGAAAGGAAGTATGAATGCGCTCCCTGGGGCAACTGGAAGGGAGTTAGGAGGAGAATTAGGAAGTCAAGAAGAGATGTGCCAAAGAATCAGCATGTTGCAATATACTGACCGGCACAGCTTGAATATTAAATATCTTTACAAGTACTTACATTAGCTTTCCTGATACTACTATAAACAAAACCTACGGTAAAAAAAAAAACAGTTACAAGTTGATACCTCCCCTTTAGTAAGACGAATAGCTGTGTAGTGGCAGATAGACTTTAATCCTTTGAGTGCCAAGTATGCGTTGCTTACCTCTCTGGCACTCAAAGGGTTAAATTGTGGAGATGTGGAGTATAACGCGTTTCATTTCTCTGGGCTCCATAATCCTTTGAGTGCCAGAGGGGGTGCCTAATGAATTGGGCACCCCTCTGGCACTCAAAGGTTAATGGGTTAAGGATGAAAATCACAAAACTGATTTCCAGTCTGCCATGCGACGTTAACTTGCTATCCTCTATGTAAAAAGCTGAATTTCCGTTACCGTGTGACATTAAATGAGATGTCAGATGTTCTCAGCAGATAAGAAGGCACAAACAAAACCGTGACAATGGCCCAACAAGGAGGTTTACAGGCCATATGCACAACAGAAGACCGGTGCAAATCGGGAACAAAGAAACTTCAATATAAGGGACAAATTCATGTCCTGAGACTTAATGGGGCTTTTCTCCCCTGAATCCTAGAAGTCTCTGATACACTATGAAGCAATGTGGGAGACCTCTTGCATTCAAGGGTTAAATGCCCCATTTAAATCAATGGAAATTGTGTGGAAAATGTTATTACTTGTACCCTATCGTAGTGTAGTTATTGCCTCCAGCATTGCTCCTCCTCCTCCCGCACACGGCCCTATAATCATCAATATATCCTCCAGCATTGCTCCTCCTCCTCCCACACATGGACCTATAATCATCACTGTATCCTCCAGCATTGCTCCTCCTCCTCCCGCACATGGACCTATAATCATCACTGTATCCTCCAGCATTGCTCCTCCTCCTCCGGCACACGGCCCTATAATCATCACTGTATACTCCAGCATTGCTCCTCCTCCTCCCACACATGGACCTATAATCATCACTGTATCCTCCAGCATTGCTCCTCCTCCTCCCGCACATAGCCCTATAATCATCAATATATCCTCCAGCATTGCTCCTCCTCCTCCCACACATGGCCCTATAATCATCAATATATCCTCCAGCATTGCTCCTCCTCCTCCCGCACACGGCCCTATAATCATCACTGTATCCTCCAGCATTGCTCCTCCTCCTCCCGCACATGGACCTATAATCATCACTGTATCCTCCAGCATTGCTCCTCCTCCTCCCGCACACGGCCCTATAATCATCAATATATCCTCCAGCGTTGCTCCTCCTCCTCCCGCACACGGCCCTATAATCAATATATCCTCCAGCATTGCTCCTCCTCCTCCCGCACACGGCCCTATAATCATCAATATATCCTC
The DNA here is from genome assembly GCA_037306005.1 of Rhinophrynus dorsalis. Lineage (NCBI taxonomy): Eukaryota > Metazoa > Chordata > Amphibia > Anura > Rhinophrynidae > Rhinophrynus > Rhinophrynus dorsalis. The sequence goes on along the minus strand of CM074727.1, from coordinate 2,101,187 downwards.
CAGCATTGCTCCTCCTCCTCCCGCACACGGCCCTATAATCATCAATATATCCTCCAGCATTGCTCCTCCTCCTCCCGCACACGGCCCTATAATCAATATATCCTACAGCGTTGCTCCTCCTCCTCCCGCACACGGCCCTATAATCATCAATATATCCTCCAGCATTGCTCCTCCTCCTCCCGCACACGGCCCTATAATCAATATATCCTCCAGCATTGCTCCTCCTCCTCCCGCACACGGCCCTATAATCATCAATATATCCTCCAGCATTGCTCCTCCTCCTCCCGCACACGGCCCTATAATCAATATATCCTCCAGCATTGCTCCTCCTCCTCCCGCACACGGGCCTATAATCATCAATATATCCTCCAGCGTTGCTCCTCCTCCTCCTCCCGCACACGGCCCTATAATCAATATATCCTCCAGCATTGCTCCTCCTCCTCCCGCACACGGCCCTATAATCATCAATATATCCTCCAGCGTTGCTCCTCCTCCTCCTCCCGCACACGGCCCTATAATCATCACTGTATCCTCAAGCATTGCTCCTCCTCCTCCCGCACATGGACCTATAATCATCACTGTATCCTCAAGCATTGCTCCTCCTCCTCCCGCACATGGACCTATAATCATCACTGTATCCTCAAGCATTGCTCCTCCTCCTCCCGCACATGGACCTATAATCATCACTGTATCCTCCAGCATTGCTCCTCCTCCTCCCGCACACGGCCCTATAATCATCAATATATCCTCCAGCATTGCTCCTCCTCCTCCCGCACATGGACCTATAATCATCACTGTATCCTCCAGCATTGCTCCTCCTCCTCCCGCACATGGACCTATAATCATCACTGTATCCTCCAGCATTGCTCCTCCTCCTCCGGCACACGGCCCTATAATCATCACTGTATCCTCCAGCATTGCTCCTCCTCCTCCCGCACATGGACCTATAATCATCACTGTATCCTCCAGCATTGCTCCTCCTTCTCCCACACATGACCCTATAATCATCACTGTATCCTCCAGCATTGCTCCTCCTTCTCCCACACATGGCCCTATAATCATCAATATATCCTCCAGCGTTGCTCCTCCTCCTCCCGCACACGGCCCTATAATCATCACTGTATCCTCCACCATTGCTGCTCCTTCTCCCACACATGGCCCTATAATCATCACTGTATCCTCCAGCATTGCTCCTCCTTCTCCCACACATGGCCCTATAATCATCACTGTATCCTCCACCATTGCTGCTCCTTCTCCCACACATGGACCTATAATCATCACTGTATCCTCCACCATTGCTGCTCCTTCTCCCACACATGACCCTATAATCATCAATATATCCTCCAGCATTGCTCCTCCTCCTCCCGCACACGGCCCTATAATCATCACTGTATCCTCCAGCATTGCTCCTCCTCCTCCTGCACACGGCCCTATAATCATCACTGTATCCTCCAGCATTGCTCCTCCTCCTCCCGCACACGGCCCTATAATCATCACTGTATACTCCAGCATTGCTCCTCCTCCTCCCGCACACGGCCCTATAATCATCACTGTATCCTCCAGCATTGCTCCTCCTCCTCCCGCACACGGCCCTATAGTCATCACTGTATCCTCCAGCATTGCTCCTCCTCCTCCGGCACACAGCCATATAATCATCAATATATCCTCCAGCATTGCTCCTCCTCCTCCCACACACGGCCCTATAATCAATATATCCTCCAGCGTTGCTCCTCCTCCTCCCGCACACGGCCCTATAATCATCAATATATCCTCCAGCATTGCTCCTCCTCCTCCCGCACACGGCCCTATAATCAATATATCCTCCAGCGTTGCTCCTCCTCCTCCCGCACACGGCCCTATAATCATCACTGTATCCTCCAGCATTGCTCCTCCTCCTCCCGCACATGGACCTATAATCATCACTGTATCCTCCAGCATTGCTCCTCCTCCTCCCGCACATGGACCTATAATCATCACTGTATCCTCCAGCATTGCTCCTCCTCCTCCCGCACATAGCCCTATAATCATCACTGTATCCTCCAGCATTGCTCCTCCTCCTCCCACACACGGCCCTATAATAATTTATATATAAAAGTCTCAAGGATGGGGGCATTTTCTTTACCAGTTAAAGTGAAAACAAATAGTAAAGCAGACTAGTACGAGGGAAAAAAGCAAAATTCAGAGGCAAAACAATTGTATCATGGGGACAAATAAAAAATTCCTACTTACTTAAATGAGATCTTTAAAGCGGAACTACCACCTAATATAAAGTCCCCCCCACTAAATTATGCATGTGGCGACTAGCTTTTTAAAGCAGAACTACCACCTCTAAACAAGTTGATGTGTAATAAATCCCCATCTGGCGACTATCTTCTCAGTAGATCTAGTCACTACAATTATTACCTTGTTAAATAGAGTTCTCCATTCTTCCCAGGCTGACAGGCAGGACAGAGCGCAGACATCTTTCAATAGTGACGTCTGTGCGCCTTCGCTGTCAGTCCCTTTGGAGCCGGACGGCTCCTAGCAATGCCTCCTAGAGCCGACTGGGACTGACAGCGAAGGCGCGCAGACGTCACTATTTAAAGATGTCTGCACTCCGTCCTGCCTGTCAGCCTGGGAAGAATGGGGAATTCTATTTAATAAGGTAATAATTGTAGTGACTAGCGCTACGGAGAAGCTAGGCGCCAGATGGGGATTTATTACACAACAACCTGTTTAGCGGTGGTAGTTCCGCTTTAATAGTTCTATTAACGCCACAAGTCCCAGCATCTGAAGTAATCTTTTTTCTTGCGAGACCGGTGACCTGGCTTGCGCGCAGGCATCAAGAGACGTCTGCGCGCCTGCGCTGTCCTTCCCGGTCTCCTCTAGGAGGCACTGCATGGAGCCGAAAGGCACCGGAAGAGACAGACGGAGCAAACGCTCAGACGAAGCAAGAAGCCAGGACGTCAGTCTCACAAGAAGGAGGATTACTTCAGATGCAGGTATTTGCAGCCAGTATTAGGACTAATAAGAAGCTAGTGGCCACGTGCGTAACTAGTGGGGGGGTGACTTTATATTAGGTGGTAGTTCTGCTTTAACTCACTGAAGGCTAGCAACGTCTCCAGTGCTTTGCTTTCGCATAAAGTGGGTAAGCCCCATTTAATATCAGTGGTAATTTCTCCCCCCCCGTTCCCCATGCTGCAGTTAGTCTGAACCGTTCCCAGTACAGTACACAACAGTAACAGAACTGCGGCTCTCCAGCACACAACTCCAACACGAGGGAGTAACATACCTGGTACCCCCAAACCCATACAGCTGTCAGCAATAGTAACGCTTCATATGGAAAATTATATACTGCGGGCTTTATAACACTGCACAGCTGGGAGATGTTTTATTCAACAGTTATCGCAGCTCAGACTTGCCTTCTATGGGTACAATACCTCCACGGATGGAACTATTACATTGGCGCTGTTGCTAGTGTGTCCGATGGAGGTTTATGGTCAACTGACCAGAGCTGTCCATAGACTGATATAACAACAGCGCCACTGTAACATTTCTGGCCATGGAGGATTACTGTACCCAAATGCAAGTTTGAGCTACAATAACACTTTAAAAAACATATATCCACTGCGAGCATTCATTTCTCCTCAGCAAACAAACATTTGCAGGGATAGTGTAACATTGTATCACATCACACAGACCATGAAGCACTGTAGAGATATTGTAACACTATCACATCACACAGAGCATTCAGTGCTGCAGGGTGAGTGTAACACTATCACATCACACAGAGCATTCAGTGCTGCAGGGTGAGTGTAACACTATCACATCACACAGAACATTCATTGCTGCAGGGATCGTGTAACACTGTATTAAATCCACAGAGCATTCAGTGCTGCAGGGATAGTGTAACATTGTATCACATCACACAGAACATGCAGCACTGTAGATATAGTGTAACACTATCACATCACACAGAGCATTCAGTGCTGCAGGGTGAGTGTAACACTATCACATCACACAGAACATTCAGTGCTGCAGGGATCGTGTAACACTGTATTACATCCACAGAGCATTCAGTGCTGCAGGGATAGTGTAACATTGTATTACATCACACAGAGCATTCAGTGCTGCAGGGATCGTGTAACATTGTACTACATCACACTGAGCATTCAGTGCTGCAGGGATCGTGTAACATTGTATTACATCACACAGATCATTCAGTGCTGCAGGGAGAGTGTAACATTGTATTACATCACACAGATCATTCAGTACTGCAGGGAGAGTGTAACATTGTATTACATCACACAGAGCATTCAGTGCTGCAGGGATAGTGTAACATTGTATTACATCACACAGAGCATTCAGTGCTGGAGGGATAGTGTAACATTGTATTACATCACACAGATCATTCAGTGCTGCAGGGAGAGTGTAACATTGTATTACATCACACAGATCATTCAGTGCTGCAGGGAGAGTGTAACATTGTATTACATCACACAGAGCATTCAGTGCTGGAGGGATAGTGTAACATTGTATTACATCACACAGATCATTCAGTGCTGCAGGAAGAGTGTAACATTGTATTACATCACACAGATCATTCAGTGCTGCAGGGAGAGTGTAACATTGTATTACATCACACAGAGCATTCAGCGCTGCAGGGATAGTGTAACATTGTATTAAATCCACAGAGCATTCAGTGCTGCAGGGATAGTGTAACATTGTATTACATCACACAGATCATTCAGTGCTGCAGGGAGAGTGTAACATTGTATAACATCACACAGAACATTCATTGCTGCAGGGATCGTGTAACACTGTATTAAATCCACAGAGCATTCAGTGCTGCAGGGATAGTGTAACATTGTATCAAATCACACAGACCATGCAGCACTGTAGAGATAGTGTAACACTATCACATCACACAGAGCATTCAGTGCTGCAGGGTGAGTGTAACATTGTATTACATCCACAGAGCATTCAGTGCTGCAGGGATAGTGTAACATTGTACTACATCACACTGAGCATTCAGTGCTGCAGGGATCGTGTAACATTGTATTACATCACACAGATCATTCAGTGCTGCAGGGAGAGTGTAACATTGTATTACATCACACAGAGCATTCAGTGCTGCAGGGATAGTGTAACATTGTATTACATCACACAGAGCATTCAGTGCTGGAGGGATAGTGTAACATTGTATTACATCACACAGATCATTCAGTGCTGCAGGGAGAGTGTAACATTGTATTACATCACACAGATCATTCAGTGCTGCAGGGAGAGTGTAACATTGTATTACATCACACAGAGCATTCAGTGCTGCAGGGATAGTGTAACATTGTATTACATCACACAGAGCATTCAGTGCTGCAGGGATAGTGTAACATTGTATTACATCACACAGAACACACAGTGCTGCAGGGATAGTGTAACACTGTATTACATCACACAGAGCATTCAGTGCTGCAGGGATAGTGTAACACTATTACATCACACAGAGCATTCAGTGCTGCAGGGATCGTGTAACACTGTATTACATCCACAGAGCATTCAGTGCTGCAGGGAGAGTGCAACACTGTATTACATCCACAGAGCATTCAGTGCTGCAGGGATAGTGTAACATTGTATTACATCACACAGAGCATTCAGTGCTGCAGGGATAGTGTAACATTGTATTACATCACACAGAGCATTCAGTGCTGCAGGGATCGTGTAACATTGTATTACATCACACAGAGCATTCAGTGCTGCAGGGATAGTGTAACATTGTATTACATCACACAGATCATTCAGTGCTGCAGGGAGAGTGTAACATTGTATTACATCACACAGAGCATTCAGTGCTGCAGGGATAGTGTAACATTGTATTACATCACACAGAGCATTCAGTGCTGCAGGGATAGTGTAACATTGTATTACATCACACAGAACACACAGCGCTGCAGGGATAGTGTAACACTGTATTACATCACACAGAGCATTCAGTGCTGCAGGGATAGTGTAACACTATTACATCACACAGAGCACTCAGTGCTGCAGGGATAGAGTAACATTGTATCACATCACACAGACCATTCAGTGCTGCAAGGATAGTGTAACACTGTATTACATCACACAGAGCATTCAGTGCTGCAGGGATCATGTAACATTGTATTACATCACACAGAGCATTCAGTGCTGCAGGGAACGTGTAACACTGTATTATATCACACAGAGCATTCAGTGCTGCAGGGATAGTGTAACATTGTATTACATCACACAGAGCACTCAGTACTGCAGGGAAAGTGTAACATTGTACTACATCACACAGAGCATTCAGTGCTGCAGGGATAGTGTAACACTATTACATCACACAGACCATTCAGTACTGCAGGGAGAGTAACACAGTATCACATCACAGAGAGCATTCAGTACTGCAGGGATAGAGTAACATTGTATTACATCACACAGATCATTCAGTGCTGCAGGGATCGTGTAACATTGTATTACATCACACATAGCATTCAGTACTGCAGAGAGAGTAACATTGTATTACATCACACAGAGCATTCAGTGCTACAGGGAGAGTGTAACATTGTATTACATCACACATAGCATTCAGTACTGCAGGGAGAGTAACATTGTATCACATCACACAGAGCATTCAGTGCTACAGGGAGAGTGTAACATTGTATAACATTACACAGATCATTCAGTGCTGCAGGGATAGTGTAACAATGTATTACATCACACAGAACACACAGTGCTGCAGGGATAGTGTAACACTGTATTACATCACACAGAGCATTCAGTGCTGCAGGGATCGTGTAACATTGTATCACATCACACAGAGCATTCAGCGCTGCAGGGATAGTATAACATTGTATCACATCACACATTATTCAGTGCTGCAGGGGGAGTAACATTGTATCACATCACACAGAGCATTCAGTGCTGCAGGGATCGTGTAACATTGTATCACATCACACAGAGCATTCAGTGCTACAGGGATCGTGTAACATTGTATCACATCACACAGAGCATTCAGTGCTGCAGGGATCGTGTAACACTGTATTACATCACACAGATCATTCAGTGCTGCAGGGAGAGTGTAACATTGTATTACATCACACAGCATTCAGTGCTACAGGGATAGTGTAACATTGTATTAGATCACACAGAACATTCAGTGCTGCAGGGATAGTGTAACATTGTATTACATCACACAGAACATTCAGTGCTGCCGGGATAGTGTAACATTGTATTACATCACACCGAGCATTCAGTACTGAAGGATAGAGTAACATTGTATTACATCACACAGATCATTCAGCATTGCAGAGATAGTGTCACATTGTATTACATCACACAGAACACTCACTAATGCAGGGATAGTGTTACATTGTGTCACATCACACAGAACACTCACTAATGCAGGGATAGTGTTACATTGTGTAACATCACACAGAACACTCACTAATGCAGGGATAGTGTTACATTGGGTCACATCACACAGAGCACTCACTAATGCAGGGATAGTGTTACATTGTGTAACATCACACAGAACACTCACTAACGCAGGGATAGTGTTACATTGGGTCACATCACACAGAGCACTCACTAATGCAGGGATAGTGTTACACTGGGTCACATCACACAGAGCACTCACTAATGCAGGGATCATGTTACACTGGGTCACATCACACAGAACACTCACTAATGCAGGGAACGTGTTACATTGTGTCACATCACACAGAACACTCACTAATGCAGGGATCGTGTTACATTGGGTCACATAACACAGAACACTCACTAATGCAGGGATAGTGTTACACTGTGTCACATCAAACAGAACACTCACTAATGCAGGGATCGTGTTACATTGGGTCACATCACACAGAACACTCACTAATGCAGGGATAGTGTTACATTGGGTCACATAACACAGAACACTCACTAATGCAGGGATAGTGTTACACTGGGTCACATCACACAGAACACTCACTAATGCAGGGATCGTGTTACATTGGGTCACATCACACAGAACACTCACTAATGCAGGGATAGTGTTACACTGGGTCACATCACACAGAACACTCACTAATGCAGGGATAGTGTTACATTGGGTCACATCAAACAGAACACTCACTAATGCAGGGATCGTGTTACATTGGGTCACATCACACAGAACACTCACTAATGCAGGGATAGTGTTACATTGGGTCATATCACACAGAACACTCACTAATGCAGGGATAGTGTTACACTGGGTCACATCACACGGAGCATTCACTAATGCAGGGATCGTGTTACATTGGGTCACATCACACAGAACACTCACTAATGCAGGGATAGTGTTACACTGTGTCACATCAAACAGAACACTCACTAATGCAGGGATCGTGTTACATTGGGTCACATCAAACAGAACACTCACTAATGCAGGGATCATGTTACATTGGGTCACATCACACAGAACACTCACTAATGCAGGGAACGTGTTACATTGTGTCATATCACACAGAACACTCACTAATGCAGGGATCATGTTACATTGGGTCACATCACACAGAACACTCACTAATGCAGGGATCATGTTACATTGGGTCAGATCACACAGAGCACTCACTAATGCAGGGATAGTGTTACACTGGGTCACATCACACAGAACACTCACTAATGCAGGGATCGTGTTACATTGGGTCACATCACACAGAACACTCACTAATGCAGGGATAGTGTTACACTGTGTCACATCACACAGAACACTCACTAATGCAGGGATAGTGTTACATTGGGTCACATCAAACAGAACACTCACTAATGCAGGGATCATGTTACATCGGGTCATATCACACAGAACACTCACTAATGCAGGGATAGTGTTACACTGTCACATCACACAGAACACTCAGTGCTGCAGGGATAGTGTTACACTGGGTCACATCACACAGAACACTCACTAATGCAGGGATCATGTTACATTGGGTCACATCACACAGAACACTCACTAATGCAGGGATCATGTTACATTGGGTCACATCACACAGAACACTCACTAATGCAGGGAACGTGTTACATTGTGTCACATCACACAGAACACTCACTAATGCAGGGATCATGTTACATTGTGTCACATCACACAGAGCACTCAGTGCTGCAGGGATCGTGTTACATTGGGTCACATCACACAGAGCACTCACTAATGCAGGGATAGTGTTACATTGTGTCACATCACACAGAACACTCACTAATGCAGGGATAGTGTTACATTGGGTCACATCACACAGAACACTCACTAATGCAGGGATCATGTTACATTGGGTCACATCACACAGAACACTCACTAATGCAGGGATAGTGTTACATTGTGTCACATCACACAGAACACTCACTAATGCAGGGATAGTGTTACACTGGGTCACATCACACAGAACACTCACTAATGCAGGGATAGTGTTACACTGTGTCACATCACACAGAACACTCACTAATGCAGGGATAGTGTTACACTGTGTCACATCACACAGAACACTCACTAATGCAGGGATCATGTTACATTGGGTCACATCACACAACACTCACTAATGCAGGGATAGTGTTACACTGGGTCACATCAAACAGAACACTCACTAATGCAGGGATCGTGTTACATTGGGTCACATCACACAACACTCACTAATGCAGGGATAGTGTTACACTGGGTCACATCAAACAGAACACTCACTAATGCAGGGATCGTGTTACATTGTTTCACATCACACAGAACACTCACTAATGCAGGGATAGTGTTACACTGGGTCACATCACACAGAACACTCACTAATGCAGGGATAGTGTTACACTGGGTCACATCACACAGAGCACTCACTAATGCAGGGATAGTGTTACATTGTTTCACATCACACAGAGCACTCACTAATGCAGGGATAGTGTTACATTGGGTCACATCACACAGAGCACTCACTAATGCAGGGATCATGTTACACTGTGTCACATCACACAGAACACTCACTAATGCAGGGATCATGTTACATTGGGTCACATCACACAGAACACTCACTAATGCAGGGAACGTGTTACATTGTGTCACATCACACAGAGCACTCACTAATGCAGGGAACGTGTTACACTGGGTCACATCACACAGAACACTCACTAATGCAGGGATCGTGTTACATTGGGTCACATCACACAGAGCACTCACTAATGCAGGGATAGTGTTACATTGTGTCACATCACACAGAACACTCACTAATGCAGGGATCGTGTTACATTGTGTCACATCACACAGAACACTCACTAATGCAGGGATAGTGTTACATTGGGTCACATCACACAGAACACTCACTAATGCAGGGATAGTGTTACATTGTGTCACATCACACAGAACACTCACTAATGCAGGGATCGTGTTACATTGTGTCACATCACACAGAACACTCACTAATGCAGGGATAGTGTTACATTGTGTCACATCACACAGAGCACTCAGTGCTGCAGGGATCGTGTTACATTGGGTCACATCACACAGAACACTCACTAATGCAGGGATAGTGTTACACTGGGTCACATCACACAGAACACTCACTAATGCAGGGATTGTGTTACATTGTTTCACATCACACAGAACACTCACTAATGCAGGGATAGTGTTACACTGGGTCACATCACACAGAACACTCACTAATGCAGGGATAGTGTTACACTGGGTCACATCACACAGAACACTCACTAATGCAGGGATCATGTTACATTGGGTCACATCACACAGAACACTCACTAATGCAGGGATCATGTTACATTGGGTCACATCACACAGAGCACTCACTAATGCAGGGAACGTGTTACATTGGGTCACATCACACAGAACACTCACTAATGCAGGGATAGTGTTACACTGGGTCACATCACACAGAGCACTCACTAATGCAGGGATAGTGTTACACTGGGTCACATCACACAGAACACTCACTAATGCAGGGATAGTGTTACACTGGGTCACATCACACAGAGCACTCACTAATGCAGGGATAGTGTTACATTGGGTCACATCACACAGAACACTCACTAATGCAGGGATAGTGTTACATTGGGTCACATCACACAGAACACTCACTAATGCAGGGATCGTGTTACATTGGGTCACATCACACAGAGCACTCACTAATGCAGGGAACGTGTTACATTGGGTCACATCACACAGAACACTCACTAATGCAGGGATCGTGTTACACTGGGTCACATCACACAGAACACTCACTAATGCAGGGATAGTGTTACATTGGGTCACATCACACAGAACACTCACTAATGCAGGGATAGTGTTACATTGTGTCACATCACACAGAACACTCACTAATGCAGGGATAGTGTTACACTGTGTCACATCACACAGAACACTCACTAATGCAGGGATAGTGTTACACTGGGTCACATCACACAGAGCACTCAGTGCTGCAGGGATAACACTGTATTACACCCTTTTTGATGGCCTATAAATCAGAAAACTCTCTGGAGAGGAGGCAGCTTGCGGTCAGGGACATTATAGTGTAACCATACGATTACAGTAAACACTATCCCATAATACAGAAATCCAAGCAAATCCTGAAATACATAAATATGGACTGAAAAAAAGGCGGTGTTTGCTTTCTGTATTACTATCCCTCTTATATTATAGTATCACCAAACTCATAACACTCCATAAAAACCACATTGTACAGAACGGAAATCAGCGCAACCCTACAGAGCGTGCCTTTATACGAGTCGTACTATATAAGGTTTACACTATAGAGACAACGGACCTACTATATACTTACAGTTCTGTGAATTGCTTTTATCTATCAACTTGTCTGCACTTATCTGCCATTTATGTACCTTGTGTTTACACGATTGTGTACAGATTTGGTGCTATAATATGTTAGCGTATATACACACAGAATTCCCCTAGAGTTGCCCTTTATGGGACAGTGCTTACTATATCTGTGTGTGATTACTTAACGTGTGTAGGATTGTTTTCTATAATAATATAATTAATTGGTAGTTTAAAGGGATAGTAATACTTCATTTTAACTTTATTTTATTTTGTAGGCATTAAAAAAACATGAAGAATGATATAAGTCTTATCTCTGAAATCTTTATGGTTTAAGAGATATTCACAAACAAAGTATCCCCCCCTGTTCAACCAGATCAGAAGGGAGGTGTCCAGGTAGACTGCAGAGAGGGACAATCTTCAATTAAGATAATGGAAAAAGCTGAAAAACTTGTCAAGGGGGGAAGGGCTTTCATTGTTTTCATACAAAGAAGATTGTCCCCTTCTGTTATCTGTCCTGTCATACAACCAGACTCACATCTGAGAAGAGATGGCTTACACTAGGTAAAAGGGGCGGGAGGGGAACTTTGCTTGTGAATATCTCTCAAACCATAAAGGTCTGAGAGATAAGACTTATATCATTCTTCATGTTTTTTTAATGCCTACAAAATAAAATAAAGTTAAAACGAAGTATTACTATCCCTTTAAGGCTCGCCTTATTAGGATTCTCTGAAGTAGAGTGAACACTTTACGATGACTTGGGGGAGTCTGAAAGACTTCAAAACTACCTTGATTTATTGGAGACAATTTTTTTAAACCTATAGTTGAGAGATTTAGCAAATTATCATTGACTGGCAGAGAGAGTGGCAGGTGCGAGGGAGAGGAGTGTGGAATGAATCTAGCAGGGAGTGGCAGGTGCGAGGGAGAGGAGTGTGGAATGAATCTAGCAGGGAGTGGCAGGTGCGAGGGAGAGGAGTGTGGAATGAATCTAGCAGGGAGTGGCAGGTGCGAGGGAGAGGAGTGTGGAATGAATCTAGCAGGGAGTGGCAGGTGCGAGGGAGAGGAGTGTGGAATGTTCATATCTAGCAGGCAGGGAGAGGTATTTGGGAGGAAGAGCAGTGTGGAATACTAGCATCTAGCAGGCAGGGAGAGGTATTTGGGAAGAAGAGCAGTGTGGAATGCTAGCATCTAACAGGCAGGGAGAGGTATTTGGGAAGAAGAGCAGTGTGGAATGCTAGCATCTAACAGGCAGGGAGAGGTATTTGGGAGGAAGAGCAGTGTGGAATATTAGCATCTAGCAGGCAGGGAGAGGTATTTGGGAGGAAGAGCAGTGTGGAATATTAGCATCTAGCAGGTAGGGAGAGGTATTTGGGAGGAAGAGCAGTGTGGAATATTAGCATCTAGCAGGCAGGGAGAGGTATTTGGGAGGAAGAGCAGTGTGGAATACTAGCATCTAGCAGGCAGGGAGAGGTATTTGGGAGGAAGAGCAGTGTGGAATATTAGAATCTAGCAGACAGGGAGAGGTATTTGGGAGGACGAGCAGTGTGGAATACTAGCATCTAGCAGGCAGGGAGAGGTATTTGGGAGGAAGAGCAGTGTGGAATACTAGCATCTAGCAGGCAGGGAGAGGTATTTGGGAGGAAGAGCAGTGTGGAATGCTAGCATCTAGCAGGCAGGGAGAGGTATTTGGGAGGAAGAGCAGTGTGGAATACTAGCATCTAGCAAGCAGGGAGAGGTATTTGGGAGGAACAGCAGTGTGGAATATTAGAATCTAGCAGACAGGGAGAGGTATTTGGGAGGACGAGCAGTGTGGAATACTAGCATCTAGCAGGCAGGGAGAGGTATTTGGGAGGAAGAGCAGTGTGGAATGTTAATATCAGTTACTACCAGTATTGCCCAACTTCCATAAAGTGACAATTAATTCTAAATGTCTCCTAAACTATTTACTATAAGTAAAGAATGGATAAATATTATTTAGAAAACTGTCCTCAGGCACCCCTAACAGGCCAGGTCTTTAGGATTTCCTTGCTTGAGCACAGCTTGGTTAATCAGAGGCTCAGTCATTTCATTCACTCACCTGCGCACAAGGAGGGAAATCACAAAGGGAATGACTGGTTAGGAGTCCCACAGTGGAGGGTTGTGATCCACGATAATTTGTATCAACTGACAAATCTAAATATAACAAACTCTTGTTTTACATTTAAACAGAACGGCCAACATATGTGGAAGTTGTGTATGCCTCCATTGGTTAACCCTTTAGTGATGTGCCAGGACCGTCACGCCAGTCTGGATGTTTATTGACAGGTGACAATGTTGGAAAGTCATGGAATTCTGGGGTGTGGGTTAACTCGCAATGGTTTGTTCCCACAAGAGGTAAGGTGGTATCAGTTTGTATACTAAATACATGTTCACGTCAGATTTGAGGCAGATAGGGATTTGGCTGGTAAGTTACCATGGTTTTGGCCACAAACACGTAACTAAACGTCACTGATTATGGTGTATAGTAAGTCACAGGCTGTTTATTGGTAAAGGTCAGGGTTTGATGTGCAGACTTTGTTTACTTATTGTAATTGTAGCCAAGATATATTTCATTCTGCTCTCCTGACTACACGTCTATGTAACGACCTGGCGACTATTGATCAGCTACCCTGAGCTCACCGAAAATGTGCGTATACAAGTAAAAGGGATTCTGAAAGGTCCTTCATAATGACTTGCTACAAAGTGACAGTTTGTCTTCAGCTATAACAGACCAAAAATGCCATTATTTCCACAATTTGCCCTTATATACAAAATAAATGGAGTCATGCTGGGATTAAATGTACCACATGAAAAAAATAAGATGCCCCACTAATTTAAATGAGGATTTAAACCACCAGAATGCTAACGAGAAGTCCAGTGTCACAATGTGGCAGAGGCCTCTAGAATTCAGCAGGTTAATGTCCTATTTGAATCAGAGAAGTTCTGGGAATTTGTATTTGAAGTTGCTTGTTGCCTTTGTTTTTGAAGCATCAGGAGTTTTATTTAACATTAGTACATTAAATCCATGCTTAAAATGACCCAATTACTGACCGGGAGGTTGTCAATACTTTGCCAAGCAATCCTTTGCACACTCATCCTGTTCTTAAAGGGTTACTAAGAAAAGAAGTCACCAGGCAGAGCCCATGGCATTCACCAAACAGCACATAGTATGAACTGGCTTCAGGACTAGCACCCCCAAAATAAAGCGTTACAGTGCAATCTCACAACATACCCCTCACAGTAAACTCACTAGACTAGAACATGCACCAACCCCCAACATTCCCAGGGTGTTGCATCAAATGTCACTAGCCCACTGCACTACATCTCAAATATTATCGGCTCCCAAACTCACCAGGACAGTGTCATTACTCAGACTTCCCTCATCAATTCCCCAGTCACTGCTTCACCTTCCAAAACAAAACACACCCCAACCTCTGATCCACCCCCTGAAAGGGTTAATATTGGCATATATAAATAAAAAGTATTATTGTAGATATTGAAAAAATAAATCCATTGATGCCAGTCCTATCTCTCAAACCTTTATGGTTTGAGAGATAACAGTTTAAAGCGGCACTACCACCTGAAAAAAACTTTAGCTTAAAGGAGCAGTAAACTTTTATTTATGAAAACACATTTTATAGAGCATTTTCTGCTGAATAAAATAAGGTCACTTCCATTGCTGTCAGATGTTTTATTCAAAAATTATAGCAGTTCAAATAATCAGGAAGTGAATTTACTGTGTTTACTTCCTGATAGTTCTAACTGACAGGAAGTGAATTTACTGTGTTTTACTTCCTGATAGTTCTAACTGACAGGAAGTGAATTTACTGTGTTTTACTTCCTGATAAATCTAACTGACAGGAAGCGAATTTACTGTGTTTATTTCCTGATAGATCTGACAGGAAGTGAATTTACTGTGTTTATTTCCTGATAGATCTGACAGGAAGTGAATTTACTGTGTTTACTTCCTGATAGTTCTAACTGACAGGAAGTGAATTTACTTTGTTTATTTCCTGATAGATCTAACTGACAGGAAGTGAATTTACTGTGTTTACTTCCTGATAGTTCTAACTGACAGGAAGTGAATTTACTGTGTTTATTTCCTGATAGATCTACCTGACAGGAAGTGAATTTACTGTATTTACTTCCTGATAGTTCTAACTGACAGGAAGTGAATTTACTGTGTTTACTTCCTGATAGTTCTAACTGACAGGAAGTGAATTTACTGCGTTTACTTCCTGATAGTTCTAACTGACAGGAAGCGAATTTACTGTGGTTACTTCCTGATAGTTCTAACTGACAGGAAGTGAATTTACTGTCTTTATTTCCTGATAGTTCTAACTGACAGGAAGTGAATTTACTGTCTTTATTTCCTGATAGATCTAACTGACAGGAAGTGAATTTACTGTGTTTACTTCCTGATAGTTCTGTCAGGAAGCGAATTTACTGTGGTTACTTCCTGATAGTTCTAACTGACAGGAAGTGACTCAGCAGTTTCTATCATATTCTATGGAGAACTGTATGTCTCTGACTTTTCTGACTTTCCTCTCCATTACAATCTAACAGGAAATCTAATTAGAATTTGACCACTAGAGGGCACTGCTAATGTAAAAAAACATGGGTTTAAACTGTAATAACTCTGGAAATATAACTCTCTCGGCAGTGGGAGTACCCTTATCTTACTCAATAGGAAAATCCCTACAATATATATTTTTTCATAAAAAAGTTTACTGCTCCTTTAAATAACTCCCCATCTGGCGACTAGATTCTTAGTAGCGCTAGTCTCCAGAATTATTACCTTGTTAAATAGATTTCTCCTTTCTTCCCGGACTGACTGCAGGACGGAGCGCAGACATCTTGCCATAGTGATGTCTGCGCGCCTGCGCTGTCAGTCCCAGCCGGCTCTAGGAGGCGTTGCTAGGAGCGGTTCGGCTCCGGAAGGGACTGACAGCGCAGGCGTGGAGACGTCATTATGGCAAGATGTCCACAATCCATTCTGTCAGCCCGGGAAGAAAGGTGGTAGTTTTGCTTTAAATGTCCCCCCTCCCTCCCCTTTCCCTGTCAGCTGTAAAGCTGACAGAAGGAGATTTGTGTCAGCCGACTCGAGGTGGCTCTTCAGCAGAGCCGGGATATTGCTATGTAAAAAGAAATACTTAATTGGAATGGTCTACGAAGTGTAGACTGGTTTGGAAGCACCCTTTATAGGCCGTTCCAATGAAGTATTTCTTTTTAGATAGCAATATCCCGGCTCTGCTGAAGAGCCACCTCGAGTCAGCCGACACAAATCTCCTTCTGTCAGCTTTAGAGCTGACAGGGAAAGGGGAGGGGGGAGAGTTTAAAATGTCAGATCTCTCAAACCATACAGGTGTCAGAAACAGGACTGGCATCGATGGGTTTATTTTTCCAAGATCTACAATAATACTTTTTATTTATATACTAGTTGAAGAGCCCGTTACACGGGCCACAGTGCCACTGCCAGCCGTTCGCGGGGCATTGATTCGCAGTAGAGACTGCCCGCACCGCGGCTGATACAGAAGTCCAGCTCTGTCCCGTTCTGTATCAGCCGCGGAGCAGGCAGTCTCTACTGAACATGACTTTGTCGTTACACACATTTTAGCGAAATATTATATAGGATGCTAATATTACTCATTCCTCACCAGACCACTGTACCAGTTACAACATGCCACCCCAAAACCCACAAACCAATTGTTACTCAACTGAGCTAGCAACATCACCACCACCTGCCCACCCCAAACCAACTCTACATTAGTGTCTGCTCCCCCACACTTTACACCTTATACTAATGTACCTATCACATTAGTGTCCCCTCCCCCAAACACTAATGCCTCCCCCGCACTAGTGTCCTCTCCCCCAAACACCAATGCCTCCCCCGCACTAGTGTCCTCTCCCCCAAACACTAATGCCTCCCCTGCACTAGTATCCCCTCCCCTAAACACTAATGCCTCCCTTGCACTAGTGTCCCCTCCCCTAAACACTAATGCCTCCCCCGCAGTAGTGTCCCCTCCCCCAAACAGTAATGCCTCCCCTGCACTAGTGTCCTCTCCCCTAAACACTAATGCCTCCCCTGCACTAGTGTCCTCTCCCCTAAACACTAATACCTCCCCTGCACTAGTGTCCCCTCCCCCAAACACTAATGCCTCCCCCGCACTAGTGTCCTCTCCCCTAAACACTAATGCCTCCCCCGCACTAGTGTCCCCTCCCCTAAACACTAATGCCTCCCCTGCACTAGTGTCCCCTCCCCTAAACACTAATGCCTCCCCCGCAGTAGTGTCCCCTCCCCCAAACAGTAATGCCTCCCCCGCACTAGTGTCCTCTCCCCTAAACCAGTAATGCCTCCCCCGCACTAGTGTCCTCTCCCCTAAACACTAATGCCTCCCCTGCACTAGTGTCCTCTCCCCTAAACACTAATGCCTCCCCCGCACTAGTGTCCTCTCCCCCAAACACTAATGCCTCCCCTGCACTAGTATCCCCTCCCCTAAACACTAATGCCTCCCTTGCACTAGTGTCCACTCCCCTAAACACTAATGCCTCCCCCGCAGTAGTGTCCCCTCCCCCAAACAGTAATGCCTCCCCTGCACTAGTGTCCTCTCCCCTAAACACTAATGCCTCCCCTGCACTAGTGTCCTCTCCCCTAAACACTAATACCTCCCCTGCACTAGTGTCCCCTCCCCCAAACACTAATGCCTCCCCCGCACTAGTGTCCTCTCCCCTAAACACTAATGCCTCCCCCGCACTAGTGTCCCCTCCCCTAAACACTAATGCCTCCCCTGCACTAGTGTCCCCTCCCCTAAACACTAATGCCTCCCCCGCAGTAGTGTCCCCTCCCCCAAACAGTAATGCCTCCCCCGCACTAGTGTCCTCTCCCCTAAACACTAATGCCTCCCCCGCACTAGTGTCCTCTCCCCTAAACACTAATGCCTCCCCTGCACTAGTGTCCTCTCCCCTAAACACTAATGCCTCCCCCACACTAGTGTCCTCTCCCCCAAACACTAATGCCTCCCCTGCACTAGTGTCCCCTCCCCTAAACACTAATGCCTCCCCCACACTAGTGTCCTCTCCCCTAAACACTAATGCCTCCCCTGCACTAGTGTCCTCTCCCCTAAACACTAATGCCTCCCCTGCACTAGTGTCCTCTCCCCTAAACACTAATGCCTCCCCCGCACTAGTGTCCTCTCCCCTAAACACTAATGCCTCCCCCGCACTAGTGTCCTCTCCCCCAAACACTAATGCCTCCCTTGCACTAGTGTCCTCTCCCCTAAACACTAATGCCTCCCTTGCACTAGTGTCCTCTCCCCCAAACACTAATGCCTCCCCTGCACTAGTGTCCTCTCCCCTAAACACTAATGCCTCTCCTGCACTAGTGTCCTCTCCCCCAAACACTAATGCCTCCCCCACACTAGTGTCCTCTCCCCTAAACACTAATGCCTCCCCTGCACTAGTGTCCTCTCCCCCAAACACTAATGCCTCCCCTGCACTAGTGTCCCCTCCCCCAAACACTAATGCCTCCCCCGCACTAGTGTCCTCTCCCCCAAACACTAATGCCTCTCCTGCACTAGTGTCCTCTCCCCCAAACACTAATGCCTCTCCTGCACTAGTGTCCTCTCCCCCAAACACTAATGCCTCCACCGCACTAGTGTCCTCTCCCCTAAACACTAATGCCTCCCCTGCACTAGTGTCCCCTCCCCCAAACACTAATGCCTCCCTTGCACTAGTGTCCTCTCCCCTAAACACTAATGCCTCCCCTGCACTAGTGTCCTCTCCCCTAAACACTAATGCCTCCCCTGCACTAGTGTCCTCTCCCCTAAACACTAATGCCTCCCCCGCACTAGTGTCCTCTCCCCTAAACACTAATGCCTCCCCCGCACTAGTGTCCTCTCCCCTAAACACTAATGCCTCCCCCGCACTAGTGTCCTCTCCCCTAAACACTAATGCCTCCCCCGCAGTAGTGTCCTCTCCCCTAAACACTAATGCCTCCCCCGCACTAGTGTCCTCTCCCCTAAACACTAATGCCTCCCCGCACTAGTGTCCTCTCCCCTAAACACTAATGCCTCCCCCGCACTAGTGTCCTCTCCCTAAACACTAATGCCTCCCCCGCACTAGTGTCCTCTCCCCTAAACACTAATGCCTCCCCCGCACTAGTGTCCTCTCCCCTAAACACTAATGCCTCCCCTGCACTAGTGTCCCCTCCCCTAAACACTAATGCCTCCCCCGCACTAGTGTCCTCTCCCCTAAACACTAATGCCTCCCCCGCACTAGTGTCCTCTCCCCTAAACACTAATGCCTCCCCCGCACTAGTGTCCCCTCCCCCAAACACTAATGCCTCCCCCGCACTAGTGTCCTCTCCCCCAAACACTAATGCCTCCCCTGCACTAGTGTCCTCTCCCCTAAACACTAATGCCTCCCCTGCACTAGTGTCCTCTCCCCTAAACACTAATGCCTCCCCCGCACTAGTGTCCTCTCCCCTAAACACTAATGCCTCCCCCGCACTAGTGTCCCCTCCCCCAAACACTAATGCCTCCCCTGCACTAGTGTCCTCTCCCCAAACACTAATGCCTCCCCTGCACTAGTGTCCTCTCCCCTAAACACTAATGCCTCCCCTGCACTAGTGTCCTCTCCCCTAAACACTAATGCCTCCCCCGCACTAGTGTCCTCTCCCCTAAACACTAATGCCTCCCCCGCACTAGTGTCCTCTCCCCTAAACACTAATGCCTCCCCCGCACTAGTGTCCTCTCCCCTAAACACTAATGCCTCCCCTGCACTAGTGTCCTCTCCCCCAAACACTAATGCCTCCCCCGCACTAGTGTCCTCTCCCCTAAACACTAATGCCTCCCCCGCACTAGTGTCCTCTCCCCTAAACACTAATGCCTCCCCCGCACTAGTGTCCTCTCCCCTAAACACTAATGCCTCCCTTGCACTAGTGTCCTCTCCCCTAAACACTAATGCCTCCCTTGCACTAGTGTCCTCTCCCCCTAAACACTAATGCCTCCCCTACACTAGTGTCCTCTCCCCTAAACACTAATGCCTCCCCGCACTAGTGTCCTCTCCCCTAAACACTAATGCCTCCCCCGCACTAGTGTCCCCTCCCCTAAACACTAATGCCTCCCCTGCACTAGTGTCCTCTCCCCTAAACACTAATGCCTCCCCTGCACTAGTGTCCTCTCCCCTAAACACTAATGCCTCCCCTGCACTAGTGTCCTCTCCCCTAAACACTAATGCCTCCCCTGCACTAGTGTCCTCTCCCCCAAAACACTAATACCTCCCCCGCAATAGTGTCCTCTCCCCTAAACACTAATGCCTCCCCCGCACTAGTGTCCCCTCCCCTAAACACTAATACCTCCCCCGCACTAGTGTCCTCTCCCCTAAACACTAATGCCTCCCCCCGCACTAGTGTCCTCTCCCCCAAACACTAATACCTCCCCCGCACTAGTGTCCTCTCCCCTAAACACTAATGCCTCCCCCGCACTAGTGTCCTCTCCCCAAACACTAATACCTCCCCCGCACTAGTGTCCTCTCCCCTAAACACTAATGCCTCCCCCCGCACTAGTGTCCTCTCCCCTAAACACTAATGCCTCCTCCGCACTAGTGTCCTCTCCCCAAACACTAATGCCTCCCTGCACTAGTGTCCTCTCCCCTAAACACTAATGCCTCCCCGCACTAGTGTCCTCTCCCCCAAACACTAATGCCTCCCCCGCACTAGTGTCCTCTCCCCCAAACACTAATGCCTCCCCCGCACTAGTGTCCTCTCCCCAAACACTAATGCCTCCCCCGCACTAGTGTCCTCTCCCCTAAACACTAATGCCTCCCCCGCACTAGTGTCCTCTCCCCTAAACACTAATGCCTCCCCCGCACTAGTGTCCTCTCCCCCAAACACTAATGCCTCCCCCGCACTAGTGTCCTCTCCCCCAAACACTAATGCCTCCCCCGCACTAGTGTCCTCTCCCCTAAACACTAATGCCTCCCCCGCACTAGTGTCCTCTCCCCCAAACACTAATGCCTCCCCTGCACTAGTGTCCTCTCCCCTAAACACTAATGCCTCCCCCGCACTAGTGTCCTCTCCCCTAAACACTAATGCTCCCCCGCACTAGTGTCCCCTCCCCTAAACACTAATGCCTCCCCGCACTAGTGTCCCCTCCCCTAAACACTAATGCCTCCCCTGCACTAGTGTCCTCTCCCCCAAACACTAATGCCTCCCCCGCACTAGTGTCCTCTCCCCTAAACACTAATGCCTCCCCTGCACTAGTGTCCTCTCCCCCAAACACTAATGCCTCCCCTGCACTAGTGTCCCCTCCCCTAAACACTAATGCCTCCCCCGCACTAGTGTCCCCTCCCCTAAACACTAATGCCTCCCCCGCACTAGTGTCCTCTCCCCTAAACACTAATGCCTCCCCTGCACTAGTGTCCTCTCCCCTAAACACTAATGCCTCCCCTGCACTAGTGTCCCCTCCCCCAAACACTAATGCCTCCCCTGCACTAGTATCCCCTCCCCCAAACACTAATGCCTCCCCTGCACTACTGTCCCCTCCCCCAAACACTAATGCCTCCCCCGCACTAGTGTCCTCTCCCCTAAACACTAATGCCTCCCCTGCACTAGTGTCCTCTCCCCTAAACACTAATGCCTCCCCTGCACTAGTGTCCTCTCCCCTAAACACTAATGCCTCCCCTGCACTAGTGTCCTCTCCCCTAAACACTAATGCCTCCCCTGCACTAGTGTCCTCTCCCCCAAACACTAATGCCTCCCCTGCACTAGTGTCCTCTCCCCTAAACACTAATGCCTCCTCCGCACTAGTGTCCTCTCCCCTAAACACTAATGCCTCCCCCGCACTAGTGTCCTCTCCCCTAAACACTAATGCCTCCCCCGCACTAGTGTCCTCTCCCCCAAACACTAATGCCTCCCCTGCACTAGTGTCCTCTCCCCTAAACACTAATGCCTCCCCCGCACTAGTGTCCTCTCCCCTAAACACTAATGCCTCCCCCGCACTAGTGTCCTCTCCCCCAAACACTAATGCCTCCCCCGCACTAGTGTCCCCTCCCCTAAACACTAATGCCTCCCCTGCACTAGTGTCCTATCCCCCAAACACTAATGCCTCCCCCGCACTAGTGTCCTCTCCCCCAAACACTAATGCCTCCCCCGCACTATTTTCCCCTCCCCCAAACACTAATGCCTCCCCCGCACTAGTGTCCTCTCCCCTAAACACTAATGCCTCCCCGCACTAGTGTCCTCTCCCCCAAACACTAATGCCTCCCCCGCACTAGTGTCCTCTCCCCCAAACACTAATGCCTCCCCCGCACTAATGTCCTCTCCCCCAAACACTAATGCCTCCCCCGCACTATTTTCCCCTCCCCCAAACACTAATGCCTCCCCCGCACTAGTGTCCCCGCCCCCAAACACTAATGCCTCCCCCGCACTAGTGTCCCCGCCCCCAAACACTAATGCCTCCCCCGCACTAGTGTCCTCATCCCCCAAACACTAATGCCTCCCCTGCACTAGTGTCCTCACCCCAAGACACTACTGAACCCCTCTACAAGGTTCCTCTCCCCCAAACACTACTGTCCCTGTGCAAGTTTGCTTTCAATAAAACAACTGTCCCCTGCAAACTACTCCTCCCTGCACCAGCCTTCTCCCTCACAAACGAATGTCCTTTACTGCACCCCCCCTCCACAAAAATCTGTTCACTTAGCACACTTATCTCCACGTGCATGTCCTTCCAGCAACAGAAAAATAGGCCCTCCTTACACTAGTGTCCTCTGGTGCTACACTATTACCTTCCCCTACATTAGTTTCCTGTACCTCTACAATATTGCCTCCCCCTGCATTAGGGTCCTCTACATCTACAATATTGCCTCCCACTTACACTGGTGTCCTCTTCCCCATGACCCCCACCCCCTGCACTAGTGTCATCTCTCCCTACACTTCTGCCATTCCACCTGAACTAGTGTTGTCCCAGACTAGGCCAGTCCTCTGTTTATCCCCCCCGAATCTCTGCCACTCCTCTGTTTATCCCCCCCCCTATGTCCCAGCCGCTCCTCTGTTTTACCCCCACAATGTCCAGCCGCTCCTCTGTTTTACCCCCCCCAATGTCCCAGCCGCTCCTCTGTTTTACCCCCCCCCCCAATGTCCCAGCCGCTCCTCTGTTTTACCCCCCCCAATGTCCCAGCCGCTCCTCTGTTTTACCCCCCCAATGTCCAAGCCGCTCCTCTGTTTTACCCCCCCATGTCCAGATGCTCCTCTGTTTTACCTCCCCCCATGTCCCAGCCGCTTCTCTGTTTTACCCCCCCCACACACCAAGCCCAGAGAGTCAGCTATCTCCTACCCGTTTCTCCTTTTCCAGTGTCGGGCAGTGGTAGTTCCCACAGATCTGCTCTGCTATTCTCCAGTTCTTGTCTCCTCTCCTGCAGATCTAAACACATCTCCACAGTTCGTCTCCTCTCCACACAGATCTAACCACATCTCCCCCAGTTCTTGTCTCCTCTCCCCGCAGATCTAACCACATCTCTCTCAGTTCTTGTCTCCTCTCCCCGCAGATCTAACCACATCTCCCCCAGTTCTTGTCTCCTCTCCCCGCAGATCTAACCACATCTCCCCCAGTTCTTGTCTCCTCTCCCCGCAGATCTAACCACATCTCCCCAGTTCTTGTCTTCTCTCCCCGCAGATCTAACCACATCTCCCCCAGTTTGCCTCCTCTCCCAGCAGATCTAATCCCATCTCCCGCAGATCTTGTCTCCTCTTCCTGCAGCTCTAACAACATCTCCCCAGTTCTTGTCTCCTCTCCACACAGATCTAATCCCATCTCCCCAGTTTGCCTCCTCTCCCAGCAGATCTAATCCCATCTCCCCTAGTTCTTGTCTCCTATCCCCGCAGATCTAATCTCATCTCCCCCAGTTCTTGTCTCCTCTGCCCACTGATTTAATCCCATCTCCCCTAGTTCTTGTCTCCTCTGCCCACTGATTTAATCCCATCTCCCCCAGTTCTTGTGTCCTCTCCCCGCAGATCTAATCCCATCTCCTCAGTTCTTGTCTCCCCTCCCTGCAGATCTTATCCCATCTCCCCTAGTTTTTGTCTCCTCTCCCCACAGATCTAATCACATCTCCCCCAGTTCGTCTCCTCTCCCCACAGATCTAACCACATCTCCCTCAGTTCTTGTGTCCTCTTCCCGCAGATCTAACCACATCTCCCCCAGTTCTTGTCTCCTCTCCCCGCAGATCTAATCACATCTCCCCAGTTCTTGTGTCCTCTCCCCGCAGATCTAACCACATCTCCCCCAGTTCTTGTCTCCTCTCCCCGCAGATCTAATCACATCTCCTCAGTTCTTGTGTCCTCTTCCCGCAGCTCTAATCACATCTCCCCAGTTCTTGTGTCCTCTCCCCGCAGCTCTAATCACATCTCCCCCAGTTCTTGTGTCCTCTCCCCGCAGATCTAATCACATCTCCCCCAGTTCTTGTCTCCTCTCCCCGCAGCTCTAATCACATCTCCCCCAGTTCTTGTGTCCTCTCCCCGCAGATCTAATCACATCTCCCCCAGTTCTTGTGTCCTCTCCCCACATATCTAATCACATCTCCCCCAGTTCTTGTGTCCTCTCCCGCAGCTCTAATCACATCTCCCCCAGTTCTTGTGTCCTCTCCCCGCAGATCTAATCACATCTCCCCCAGTTCTTGTGTCCTCTCCCCGCAGCTCTAATCACATCTCCCTCAGTTCTTGTGTCCTCTCCCCACAGCTCTAATCACATCTCCCCAGTTCTTGTCCTCTCCCCGCAGCTCTAATCACATCTCCCCCAGTTCTTGTGTCCTCTCCCCGCAGCTCTAATCACATCTCCCCCAGTTCTTGTGTCCTCTCCCCACAGCTCTAATCACATCTCCCCCAGTTCTTGTGTCCTCTCCCCGCAGCTCTAATCACATCTCCCTCAGTTCTTGTGTCCTCTCCCCACAGCTCTAATCACATCTCCCCAGTTCTTGTGTCCTCTCCCCGCAGCTCTAATCACATCTCCCCCAGTTCTTGTGTCCTCTCCCCGCAGATCTAATCACATCTCCCCAGTTCTTGTGTCCTCTCCCCGCAGATCTAATCACATCTCCCCCAGTTCTTGTGTCCTCTCCCCGCAGCTCTAATCACATCTCCCCCAGTTCTTGTGTCCTCTCCCCACAGCTCTAATCACATCTCCCCCAGTTCTTGTGTCCTCTCCCGCAGCTCTAATCACATCTCCCCCAGTTCTTGTGTCCTCTCCCCGCAGATCTAATCACATCTCCCCCAGTTCTTGTGTCCTCTCCCCGCAGCTCTAATCACATCTCCCCCAGTTCTTGTGTCCTCTCCCCACAGATCTAATCACATCTCCCCCAGTTCTTGTGTCCTCTCCCCGCAGCTCTAATCACATCTCCCCCAGTTCTTGTGTCCTCTCCCACAGCTCTAATCACATCTCCCCCAGTTCTTGTGTCCTCTCCCGCAGATCTAATCACATCTCCCCCAGTTCTTGTCCTCTCCCCGCAGATCTAATCACATCTCCCCCAGTTCTTGTCCTCTCCCCACAGCTCTAATCACATCTCCCCAGTTCTTGTGTCCTCTCCCCACAGATCTAATCACATCTCCCCCAGTTTGTGTCCTCTCCCTGCAGCTCTAACCACATCTCCCCCAGTTCTTGTGTCCTCTCCCCACAGATCTAATCACATCTCCCCCAGTTCTTGTGTCCTCTCCCCGCAGCTCTAATCACATCTCCCCCAGTTCTTGTGTCCTCTCCCCGCAGATCTAATCACATCTCCCCCAGTTCTTGTGTCCTCTCCCCGCAGCTCTAACCACATCTCCCCAGTTCTTGTGTCCTCTCCCCACAGATCTAATCACATCTCCCCAGTTCTTGTGTCCTCTCCCCGCAGCTCTAATCACATCTCCCCCAGTTCTTGTGTCCTCTCCCCGCAGATCTAATCACATCTCCCCCAGTTTGTGTCCTCTCCCCGCAGATCTAACCACATCTCCCCCAGTTCTTGTGTCCTCTCCCCGCAGATCTAATCACATCTCCCCCAGTTCTTGTGTCCTCTCCCCGCAGATCTAATCACATCTCCCCCAGTTCTTGTCTCCTCTCCACACAGATCTAATCCCATCTCCCCAGTTTGTCTCCTCTGCCCACTGATCTAATCCCATCTCCCCTAGTTCTTGTCTCCTATCCCCGCAGATCTAATCTCATCTCCCCCAGTTCTTGTCTCCTCTGCCCACTGATTTAATCCATCTCCCCTAGTTCTTGTCTCCTCTGCCCACTGATTTAATCCCATCTCCCCAGTTCTTGTGTCCTCTCCCCGCAGATCTAATCCCATCTCCCTCAGTTATTGCCTCCTCTCCCCGCAGATCTAATCCCATCTCCCCTAGTTCTTGTCTCCTGTCCCAGCAGATCTAATCCCATCTCCTCAGTTATTGCCTCCTCTCCCCGCAGATCTAATCCATCTCCCTCAGTTCTTGTCTCCTGTCCCAGCAGATCTAATCCCATCTCCCTCAGTTCTTGTCTCCTGTCCCAGCAGATCTAATCCCATCTCCCTCAGTTATTGCCTCCTCTCCCCGCAGATCTAATCCCATCTCCCCTAGTTCTTGTCTCCTGTCCCAGCAGATCTAATCCATCTCCCTCAGTTCTTGTCTCCCCTCCCTGCAGATCTTATCCCATCTCCCCTAGTTTTTGTCTCCTCTCCCCACAGATCTAATCACATCTCCCTCAGTTCTTGTCTCCCCTCCCTGCAGATCTAATCACATCCCCCCAGTTCTTGTGTCCTCTTCCCGCAGATCTAATCACATCTCCCCCAGTTCTTGTGTCCTCTCCCCGCAGCTCTAATCACATCTCCCCCAGTTCTTGTGTCCTCTCCCCACAGATCTAATCACATCTCCCCCAGTTTGTGTCCTCTCCCCGCAGATCTAACCACATCTCCCCCAGTTCTTGTGTCCTCTCCCCGCAGATCTAATCACATCTCCCCCAGTTCTTGTGTCCTCTCCCCGCAGATCTAATCACATCTCCCCCAGTTCTTGTGTTCTCTCCCCGCAGATCTAATCACATCTCCCCCAGTTCTTGTGTCCTCTCCCCGCAGATCTAATCACATCTCCCCCAGTTCTTGTGTCCTCTCCCCGCAGATCTAATCACATCTCCCCCAGTTCTTGTGTCCTCTCCCCGCAGATCTAATCACATCTCCCCCAGTTCTTGTGTCCTCTCCCCACAGATCTAATCACATCTCCCCCAGTTCTTGTGTCCTCTCCCCGCAGCTCTAATCACATCTCCCCCAGTTCTTGTGTCCTCTCCCCGCAGATCTAATCACATCTCCCCCAGTTCTTGTGTCCTCTCCCCGCAGATCTAATCACATCTCCCCCAGTTCTTGTGTTCTCTCCCCGCAGATCTAATCACATCTCCCCCAGTTCTTGTGTCCTCTCCCCGCAGCTCTAATCACATCTCCCCCAGTTTGTGTCCTCTCCCCGCAGATCTAATCACATCTCCCCCAGTTCTTGTGTCCTCTCCCCGCAGATCTAATCACATCTCCCCCAGTTCTTGTGTCCTCTCCCCGCAGATCTAATCACATCTCCCCCAGTTCTTGTGTCCTCTCCCCGCAGCTCTAATCACATCTCCCCCAGTTCTTGTGTCCTCTCCCCGCAGCTCTAATCACATCTCCCCCAGTTCTTGTGTCCTCTCCCCACAGCTCTAATCACATCTCCCCCAGTTCTTGTGTCCTCTCCCCACAGATCTAATCACATCTCCCCCAGTTTGTGTCCTCTCCCCACAGATCTAATCACATCTCCCCCAGTTCTTGTGTCCTCTCCCCACAGCTCTAATCACATCTCCCCCAGTTCTTGTGTCCTCTCCCCGCAGATCTAATCACATCTCCCCCAGTTCTTGTGTCCTCTCCCCGCAGATCTAATCACATCTCCCCCAGTTCTTGTGTCCTCTCCCCGCAGCTCTAATCACATCTCCCCCAGTTCTTGTGTCCTCTCCCCACAGATCTAATCACATCTCCCCCAGTTTGTGTCCTCTCCCCGCAGATCTAACCACATCTCCCCCAGTTCTTGTGTCCTCTCCCCGCAGATCTAATCACATCTCCCCCAGTTCTTGTGTCCTCTCCCCGCAGATCTAATCACATCTCCCCCAGTTCTTGTGTTCTCTCCCCGCAGATCTAATCACATCTCCCCCAGTTCTTGTGTCCTCTCCCCGCAGATCTAATCACATCTCCCCCAGTACTTGTGTCCTCTCCCCGCAGATCTAATCACATCTCCCCCAGTTCTTGTGTCCTCTCCCCGCAGATCTAATCACATCTCCCCCAGTTCTTGTCTCCTCTCCCCGCAGATCTAATCACATCTCCCCCAGTTCTTGTGTCCTCTCCCCACAGATCTAATCACATCTCCCCCAGTTCTTGTGTCCTCTCCCCGCAGCTCTAATCACATCTCCCCCAGTTCTTGTGTCCTCTCCCCACAGATCTAACCACATCTCCCCCAGTTCTTGTCCTCTCCCCGCAGATCTAACCACATCTCCCCCAGTTCTTGTCCTCTCCCCGCAGATCTAATCCCATCTCCCCCAGTTCTTGTGTCCTCTCCCCGCAGCTCTAATCACATCTCCCCCAGTTCTTGTGTCCTCTCCCCGCAGATCTAATCACATCTCCCCCAGTTCTTGTGTCCTCTCCCCGCAGATCTAATCACATCTCCCCCAGTTCTTGTGTCCTCTCCCCGCAGCTCTAATCACATCTCCCCCAGTTCTTGTGTCCTCTCCCCGCAGCTCTAATCACATCTCCCCCAGTTCTTGTGTCCTCTCCCCGCAGCTCTAATCACATCTCCCCCAGTTCTTGTGTCCTCTCCCCGCAGCTCTAATCACATCTCCCCCAGTTCTTGTGTCCTCTCCCCGCAGCTCTAATCACATCTCCCCCAGTTCTTGTGTCCTCTCCCCACAGCTCTAATCACATCTCCCCCAGTTCTTGTGTCCTCTCCCCGCAGCTCTAATCACATCCCCCAGTTCTTGTGTCCTCTCCCCACAGATCTAATCACATCTCCCCCAGTTCTTGTGTCCTCTCCCCACAGCTCTAATCACATCTCCCCCAGTTCTTGTGTCCTCTCCCCACAGCTCTAATCACATCTCCCCCAGTTCTTGTGTCCTCTCCCCACATATCTAATCACATCTCCCCCAGTTCTTGTGTCCTCTCCCCGCAGCTCTAATCACATCTCCCCCAGTTCTTGTGTCCTCTCCCCACAGCTCTAATCACATCTCCCCCAGTTCTTGTGTCCTCTCCCCACAGCTCTAATCACATCTCCCCCAGTTCTTGTGTCCTCTCCCCGCAGATCTAATCACATCTCCCCCAGTTCTTGTGTCCTCTCCCCACAGCTCTAATCACATCTCCCCCAGTTCTTGTGTCCTCTCCCCACATATCTAATCACATCTCCCCCAGTTCTTGTGTCCTCTCCCCACAGCTCTAATCACATCTCCCCCAGTTCTTGTGTCCTCTCCCCACATATCTAATCACATCTCCCCCAGTTCTTGTGTCCTCTCCCCGCAGCTCTAACCACATCTCCCCCAGTTCTTGTGTCCTCTCCCCGCAGCTCTAACCACATCTCCCCCAGTTCTTGTGTCCTCTCCCCGCAGCTCTAATCACATCTCCCCCAGTTCTTGTCCTCTCCCCGCAGATCTAATCACATCTCCCCCAGTTCTTGTGTCCTCTCCCCACAGATCTAATCACATCTCCCCCAGTTCTTGTGTCCTCTCCCCGCAGCTCTAATCACATCTCCCCCAGTTCTTGTGTCCTCTCCCCACAAATCTAACCACATCTCCCCGCAGATCTAACCACATCTCCCCCAGTTCTTGTCTAGTCTCCCCGCAGATCTAACCACATCTCCCCCAGTACTTGTCTACTCTCCCCGCAGATCTAACCACATCTCCCCGCAGTTCTTGTCTCCTCTCCCCGCATCTCCCCCAGTTCTTGTCTACTCTCCCCACAGATCTAATCACATCTCCCCCAATTCTTGTGTCCTCTCCCCGCAGCTCTAACCACATCTCCCCGCGGCTGTAACATCGTCTTCCCCAGTTCGGATATCCTCTCCCACAGTCCCCGGTGCAATTGAGGCCTAGCTGGCCGCATATTAGGAGCCGGGGGCTAGAGTAGTTCAGAGGCCGGACATGTAAACACCGGGCCGGGCCCTGCAGGCCGCTGCCCTCCCAGCCCCCAGAGCTCCGCTATCCCCTCCTCCCCGCGGGGTCAGACCGGGACGGCGGTGGGAGGTAAGTCCGGGCTCCGTAGGGCACGGTCCGGGGGGGTGTTGGGGCTCAGGCGTCTCCGGGGGGTGGGGGGAGGCAGGACTTACCTGTCATTACTTTCTACGCCATCTTGGATCGACTTGTCAACGGCCGCGGTGCATGGCGGGAAACTGGGACTGAGAGTTCCTGGGAGGGGAGGGGGGAGAGGTGACAGAGACTGGGAGGAGGAGAGAGAGAGAGAGACTGGGAGGAGGAGAGAGGGAGACTGGGCTGGGGAGAGACTGAGGGGGAGGAGGAGAGAGAGAGACTGGGCTGGGGAGAGACTGAGGAGGAGAGAGAGAGACTGGGCTGGGGAGAGACTGAGGAGGAGAGAGAGAGACTGGGCTGGGGAGAGACTGAGGGGGAGGGCAGGAGGAGAGAGACTGGGCTGGGGAGAGACTGAGGAGGAGAGAGAGAGACTGGGCTGGGGAGAGACTGAGGGGGAGGGCAGGAGGAGAGAGACTGGGCTGGGGAGAGACTGAGGAGGAGAGAGAGACTGGGCTGGGGAGAGACTGAGGGGGAGGGCAGGATGAGAGAGACTGGGAGGGGGTTGCAGACTAAGACTGACTGGAGGACAGGTACAAGAGACTGGGACTGAGGGAGAGGGCAGGAGCACTGGAGAGACACTGGGACCAACTGGGAGAGATACTGGGACTGACTGGGGGAGATACTGGGACTGACTGGGCAAGACACTGGGATAGACATTGGGACTGACTGGGATAGACACCGGGACTGACTGGGATAGACATTGGGAAGGACTAGGATAGACACCGGTACTGACTGGGATAGACATTGGGAAGGACTAGGATAGACACCGGTACTGGCTGGGATAGACATTGGGATAGACACCGGGACTGACTGGGATAGACACCGGGATGGGCTGGGATAGACATTGGGACTGACTGGGATAGACACCGGGACTGACTGGGATAGACATTGGGACTGACTGGGATAGACACCGGGATGGGCTGGGATAGACATTGAGACTGACTGGGATAGACACCGGGACTGACTGGGATAGACACCGGGACTGACTGGGATAGACATTGGGACTGACTGGGATAGACACCGGGATGGGCTGGGATAGACACCAGGACTGACTGGGCAAGACACTGGGATAGACACCGGGACTGACAGGGATAGACACCGGGACTGACTGGGATAGACATTGGGACTGACTGGGATAGACACCAGGACTGACTGGGCAAGACACTGGGATAGACACCGGGACTGACTGGGATAGACATTGGGACTGTCTGGGATAGACACCGGGATGGGCTGTGATAGACACCAGGACTGACTGGGCAAGACACTGGGACTGACTGGGATAGACACCGGGACTGACTGGGATAGACATTGGGACTGACTGGGATAGACACCGGGACTGACTGGGATAGAAATTGGGACGGACTGGGATAGACACCGGGACTGACTGGGATAGACACCGGGACTGACTGGGATAGACATTGGGACTGACTGGGATAGAAATTGGGATAGACACCGGGACTGACTGGGCAAGACAATGGGATAGACACCGGGATGGGCTGGGATAGACATTGGGACTGACTGGGATAGACCCCGGGACTGACTGGGATAGACATTGGGACTGACTGGGATAGACACCAGGACTGACTGGGATAGACATTGGGACTGACTGGGATAGACATTGGGATAGACACCGGGACTGACTGGGATAGACACCGGGACTGACTGGGATAGACATTGGGATAGACACCGGGACTGACTGGGCGAGACACTGGGATAGACCCCGGGACTGACTGGGATAGACATTGGGATAGACACCGGGACTGACTGGGCGAGACACTGGGATAGACACTGGGACTGACTGGGCGAGACATTGGGATAGACACCAGGACTGACTGGGATAGACATTGGGACTGACTGGGATAGACACCGGAACATACTGGGGGAGAGAGACACTGGGACGGACTGGTGGAGACACTGGGACTGACTGGGGGAGACACTGGGAGAGTGTTACGGTTGGCAAGCAAAACCATGAGTCAGACGGTATAGTTAATAGAATCTTTATTATGAGAATAATGACAGTAATGCAATATATATATATATATATATATATATATATATATATATATATATACACACAGTGGGTGATAGAAACGATGAGCACTGTATCAGGAATAGCAGTCTCCCAATCTCTGCACCACACAGTACAAGACTAGGCCTCAGCCCACTGGAGTCTCGTGGTAAGTTAATGCCCAAGCGATACTGACTCAGCCTGCAGTCAGTAGCTAGGAGTCTGCTAGAGCCCCAGGTCAGTACTAGGAAGGATGTCTGAATAACAGAACCAACAAACTGAGCGAACAGACAAAGCCTTCTAGTAAGCACCAGATAGGATAGTCAGATGAGCCAAAGTCATACACGGAGCGGGTAGTAAGCCAGAGCCACAGGTTTGCACCAGAAAGGATATCCACTGAAGCAATGGAATGCTGGATGCGTAGTGGATAGAGCCCCAGGTCAACACCGGAGTGGGTAGTCAGACAAGCCTAGGTCATACACGGAGCGGGTAGTCAGCCAGAGCCACAGGTTTGCACCAGAAAGGATATCCACTGAAGCAATGGAATGCTGGATGCGCAGTGGATAGAGCCCCAGGTCAACACCAGAGTGGGTAGTCAGACAAGCCTAGGTCATACACGGAGCGGGTAGTCAGCCAGAGTCACAGGTTTGCACCAGAACTGATTTGGCTCAGATATCCTAAGGCCAAGGAGAACAGTCAGACAGAGCCACAGGTCAACACCAGAATGGATGGACAGACAAGCTGGATCATACACAGGAATACTAGATAATGAACTGCTCAGAACAACAACGTAAGGGTGGCTGAGTCAGGACTCAGTCTGCCCTTTAAACCCCTCCACAGGAAGTAGGTAGGAGGAGCAGCTAGAGGGAGGAAGTAGGTAGGAGACTACAGGAAACAAGCACACATAAAACAGAGGTCTGCAGCATGCTTGAAGCCTCTTGCCTGCAGATGATGAGCGGAAAGATGCCAAGTGTCGCTGAAAACAAGGTACTGTGACAGAGAGACACTGGGACTGACTGGGATAGACACTGGGACTGACTGGGGATACACTGGGATAGACACTGGGCCTGACTGGGAGAGACACTGGGACTGACTGGGGATACACTGGGATAGACACTGGGCCTGACTGGGAGAGACACTGGGATTGACTGGGGGAGACAGTGGGTCTGAGTGGGGGAGACAGTAAGGCTGAGTGGGGGAGACAGTGGGACTGAATGGTAGTGGGGAAGACTAGGGGAAAGGCTTGGACTGACTGACTGACTGTGGGAGACAATCCTCACTCAGACTGACACATCAGATCAATAAAATCACAGATCTTTATTCAAAGATTAAAAGCCTGAGGAACATCGATATAGACAAGGGATACACAGCCGGAACAAACTCCTATCGCGTTTCGGACCTCAATGGTCCTTACTTATAGGCACCGCGGCCGGAAGTACTGAGGGTTTTAATATGCTATATTGTAGCAACTCATTCCATCCCGCACACAAATTAAATCCCGACTGGAATAAAAACGAATCAGTCACTAATTTGACCAGTATTTTTCAATAGGGATACTGTATCCACATTGTTACAGAAGGCCAGAGCAACCAGACAGATCTATAGTATGTCCTGACATAGATCAGTTGTGGCACATATAGAAACTACCTGACCGGAGGAAAATAGAAAGTAAGAGACACAGATACAGGACACAGAGTCCATTAAAGGGGAACTACCACCCCGCAATAACTTAACATGCTTTCATTCTTCATCTGGCGACTAGCTGCTTAGTAGCGCTAGTCGCCAGAAATATTACCTGGTTCCAAAGATTTCTCCGTTTTACCGATGTTCACAGGAGCAGGAAGCACGGACATCTCGTCACAGTGACGTCCGTGCGCCTGCGCTGTCAGTCCCTTTTGGAGCCACTTGGCTTGGGTGGTAGTTCCCGTTTAATAGAACAAGCTAAAATCCCACTCCCCATTCATGCTATTTGGGATCCAGGTAGCTAATGTATGTATGCAATACATCTCCTATTTACCTAATTTAGACAGGCTACCCCCCTTCTTGGATGTTTGGAAACCCTTTCAATACCTTGAAACCAATGGCTTCAGAATGTGTTCCATGGGATGTGAAGTGTCCAGCAACCGCTGACCTCATGTCACTATTTACAATTGCATTCAAATTAATACTAATACTTCATTTTATCTTTATTTTTAAGGCATTAAAAAACATGAAGAACGATATTCACAAGCAAGGTTTCCCCTCAATGACTGAAATGGTCAAGTCTGCCATCTAGCTGTCAGATTTGGAATCCGGTCCACAGACCAGCCGGCGGTTCTTCAGCAGAGCCAAGATTGCAAGATATAAAAATAACTAGTTAAAGGGATAGTAATACTTTGTTTTATTTTGTTTTGTAGGTATTAAAAAAACATGAAGAACGATATAAGTCTTATCTCTCAAACCTTTATGGTTTGAGAGATATTCACAAGCAAAGTACCCCCCCCCCCCGTTAAGCCAGATCAGAAGGGAGGTGCCCAGGTAGACTGCAGAGAGGGACAATCTTCAATTAAGATAAGGGAAAAACCTGAAAAACTTGTCAAGGGGGGCAGGGATTTCATTGTTCTCATAGGAAGAAGATTGTCCCCTGCTGTTATCTGTCTGGTCTATGGACTGGATTCCACATCTGAGAAGAGATGGCTTACACTAGGTAAAAGGGGCGGGAGGGGAAACTTTGCTTGTGAATATCTCTTAAACCATAAAGGTTTGAGAGATAAGACTTATATAGTTCTTCATGTTTTTTTAATGTCTACAAAATAAAATAAAGTTAAAACAAAGTATTACTATCCCTTTAATTGGAACGGTCTACAAAGTGTTCTTGCAAACCTGTTACATTTTGTATACCATTTCAATGAAGTAGTTCTTATATTTCTCAGCTCTGCTGTAGATCCGTGGCCAGTCTGCAGACCAAATTCCAAATCTGACAGGTAGAGCGGTGACATCAGTGAGGGGGAAACTTTGCTTGTGAATATCTCTCAAACCAAAAAGGTTTGAGAGATAAGACTTATATCGTTCTTCATGTTTTTGTAATGGCTACAAAATAAAATAAAGAAAAATTAAGTATTATTGTCCCTTTAAATGTTCCCGGATCCTTTCAACTGTCGGGTGGTCCGACCCACATATTTAGTTTCAAACATATATTGCACGTTATAACAGAAAGCAAAAAGGTATTCGTTATCTCTGCAAACTTACAACATTTACATCTGCCTTTGACCAACAGCCAAGTACCCATGTATTTATTAGACAAGGAAAACATACTAGGGGTCAACGTATTGCCCAAACTAGGGGCCTTATGGCTCGTAAATCTGATGCCCTTCTTCAAAATATCTTTGACAAGCAAATCCCCATACATAACAGGTAATAGACCTTTAATGATATTACACACCTTTGTATATTCTGTAATAAAGATAATTGGTTATCCATCCGAGCCTTGACATTTTTTAATCTTTGTTTATTCTTTCTAAATTAATTGTTAATTCAGTACAATCAATACAGTCCACTGGGCCCCTACGGGCCGGATTTGCCATAAGGCAGAGTAGGCATCTGCCTACAGGCGCACTCCACAGAGGGGCGCCTGTCATTGGAATCAATTATTTTATTTATTTTTTTTTTTTTAAATATTTTCATTCACCCTACCTGCTGCCTGCCACCCGGTCAGATCCTGCTGTTGCTCCCTCGGTGGCTCTTTAGTAATGCAGAGCGCTGGGAGATGACATCATCATGACATCATCTTCCAGTGCTTTGCATTCCTAAAGAGAAGACCACGCGGGAGCTACAATTCTGTATAGAAGCAGGCACAGACTTTTCCTGCCTCTGGACCACCAGGGAGGTAGGAAACAGGGCAATGAGGACCTGATGGTGCAAGTTGGAGCTGATGGGGGCAAGTTGGAGCTGATGGGGTAATGTAAGGGCAAGTTGGAGCTGATGGGGGCAAGTTGGAGTTGATGGGGGTAATGTAAGGTCAAGTTGGAGCTGATGGGGTAATGTGAGGGCAAGGTGGAGCTGATGGGGCAACTTGGAGCTGATGGGGTAATGTGAGGGCAAGTTGGAGCTGATGGGGGCAAGTTGGAGCTGATGGGGTAATGTGAGGGCAAGTTTGAGCTGATGGGGGCAAGTTTGAGCTGATGGGGGCAAGCTGGAGCTGATGGGGGCAAGTTGGAGCTGATGGGGTCATGTGAGGGCAAGTTGGAGCTGATGGGGGCAAGTTGGAGCTGATGGGGGTAATGTGAGGGCAAGTTGGAGCTGATGGGGGGCAATGTGAGGGCAATATGGATATGGGGGGTAATGTGGAGATTAGGAGCATTGTGAAGGTGTCCAGTGGTGATGGCCATTGGGGGGGGGGGCGCTTCAGATTTCTGTGCCTACAGGCTCCTGAGATGTAAATCCGGCCCTGGGCCCCTAGCTTTGGCAATCTGAGAATCAGTGTGGCCCCTTGCCTTTAAAGGGACAGTAATGTCCCATAAAAAATATTTGGGGTTTGTTGCAAATAGTTTATTTCTTTAATCACTCCCTGTCTCTCAGACCGCTATAGTGTGAGAGATATAGGGATTCAAAGTCCCCCCTCCCTCCCCTTCTCCTGATGTGAGATGTAAAGCCGCCATCAGGAGATTCCAGTTGTACAACTCGAGGCGGCTCCGCAGCAGCGCCGGAATCTCGTTACCTAAAAATCATTCATTCATTGGAAAGGTCTGCACAGTGCGCCTAGATTGCAGACAACACTGTAGACTTTTACAATTAATGAATTCTTTATAAAGGGATAGTAATACCTAAAATGTAAAAAAAAAGTATGTTGTAGGGTTTATCCCCCTGAGTAAAACAAGAGTACTCCCACTGCTGAAAGGTGTTTTATTCAAAAGTTATTAATTTTCAAAGTTGAATTTTTTAGGTGCAATATCACAGTGGCCTGAAATTGTACAGTGGCGCTGTTGCTACACCATCCTATGGAGATTTATGGTCCTGGGACCAGAGCTGTCCATAGGATTGTGTAGCAACAGCGCCACTGTACAATTTCAGGCCACTGTGATATTGCACCTAAAAAATTCAACTTTGAAAATTAATAACTTTTGAATGAAACACCTTTCAGCAGTGGGAGTACTCTTGTTTTACTCAGGGGGGTAAACCCTACAACTTTTTTTTTTTACATTTTAAGTATTACTATCCCTTTAAGTAACGTGATTTTGGCTCTGCTGCAGAGCCTCCTGTTGGTGGCAATTAGTTTCTTTTTTTAATCACTACCTAACTCTAAATTTTTTTCAGGGACATTACTCACCCTTTAACCCCTTAACGACCCTTGACGGTCATAGTACGTCAAGGGTCGATTTGACTGAATGACCGATGACGTACTATGACCGTCATTGAATTCCGGGCTCCCCCCGCGGCTGCGCGCCGTTCGGGGAGTCCGGAATGCAACGGAGCAATAAAAAAAAAATGCTCCGTTGTCATTCAGTCGCGTCCGCGCGCCGATTCCCCGGTCGTTAAGGGGTTAATCTTAACCTGAGTGCCTTTGCTTGTTCCAAATAAAAGAGTCATTGCTACAAATTCATTTCAAATGGATACATTTTCCTTTGGGGATGTTGTCAGCGAGATGTTTAATATTTACATGTATTACCCGCATTGGGCTTGTGAAACACATCCACATGGACTTCTCCTGTTTCACCATCACCTGTAATATTTACATGTATTACCCGCATTGGGCTTGTGAATCACATCCACATGGACGTCTCCTGTTTCACCATCACCTGTAATATTTACATGTATTACCCGCATTGGGCTTGTGAATCACATCCACATGGACGTCTCCTGTTTCACCATCACCTGTAATATTTACATGTATTACCCGTATTGGGCTTGTGAAACACATCCACATGGACTTCTCCTGTTTCACCATCACCTGTAATATTTACATGTATTACCTGCATTGGGCTTGTGAGTCACATCCACATGGACATCTCCTGTTTCACCATCACCTGTAATATTTACATGTATTACCCTCATTGGGCTCGTGAAACACATCCACATGGACTTCTCCTGTTTCACCATCACCTGTAATATTTACATGTGTTACCCGCATTGGGCTCGTGAAACACATCCACATGGACTTCTCCTGTTTCACCATCACCTGTAATATTTACATGTATTACCCGCATTGGGCTCGTGAAACACATCCACATGGACATCTCCTGTTTCACCATCACCTATAATATTTACATGTATTACCCGCATTGGGCTCGTGAAACACATCCACATGGACTTCTCCTGTTTCACCATCACCTGTAATATTTACATGTATTACCCGCATTGGGCTTGTGAAACACATCCACATGGACGTCTCCTGTTTCACCATCACCTGTAATATTTACATGTATTACCCGCATTGGGCTTGTGAATCACATCCACATGGACTTCTCCTGTTTCACCATCACCTGTAATATTTACATGTATTACCCGCATTTGGCTTGTGAATCACATCCACATGGACATCTCCTGTTTCACCATCACCTGTAATATTTACATGTATTACCCGCATTGGGCTTGTGAATCACATCCACATGGACATCTCCTGTTTCACCATCACCTGTAATATTTACATGTATTACCCGCATTGGGCTCGTGAAACACATCCACATGGACTTCTCCTGTTTCACCATCACCTGTAATATTTACATGTATTACCCGCATTGGGCTCGTGAAACACATCCACATGGACGTCTCCTGTTTCACCATCACCTGTAATATTTACATGTATTACCCGCATTGGGCTTGTGAATCACATCCACATGGACTTCTCCTGTTTCACCATCACCTGTAATATTTACATGTATTACCCGCATTTGGCTTGTGAATCACATCCACATGGACATCTCCTGTTTCACCATCACCTGTAATATTTACATGTATTACCCGCATTGGGCTTGTGAATCACATCCACATGGACATCTCCTGTTTCACCATCACCTGTAATATTTACATGTATTACCCGCATTGGGCTTGTGAAACACATCCACATGGACTTCTCCTGTTTCACCATCACCTGTAATATTTACATGTATTACCCGCATTGGGCTTGTGAAACACATCCACATGGACTTCTCCTGTTTCACCATCACCTGTAATATTTACATGTATTACCCGCATTGGGCTTGTGAAACACATCCACATGGACGTCTCCTGTTTCAACATCACCTGTAATATTTACATGTATTACCCGCATTGGGCTTGTGAAACACATCCACATGGACATCTCCTGTTTCACCATCACCTGTAATATTTACATGTATTACCCGCATTGGGCTTGTGAATCACATCCACATGGACATCTCCTGTTTCACCATCACCTGTAATATTTACATGTATTACCCGCATTGGGCTTGTGAATCACATCCACATGGACATCTCCTGTTTCACCATCACCTGTAATATTTACATGTATTACCTGCATTGGGCTTGTGAATCACATCCACA
The DNA here is from genome assembly GCA_037306005.1 of Rhinophrynus dorsalis. NCBI lineage: Eukaryota > Metazoa > Chordata > Amphibia > Anura > Rhinophrynidae > Rhinophrynus > Rhinophrynus dorsalis. Next base: position 2,060,599 of record CM074727.1, on the reverse strand, counting down.
TGGACATCTCCTGTTTCACCATCACCTGTAATATTTACATGTATTACCTGCATTGGGCTTGTGAAACACATCCACATGGACTTCTCCTGTTTCACCATCACCTGTAATATTTACATGTATTACCCGCATTGGGCTTGTGAAACACATCCACATGGACGTCTCCTGTTTCAACATCACCTGTAATATTTACATGTATTACCCGCATTGGGCTTGTGAATCACATCCACATGGACGTCTCCTGTTTCACCATCACCTGTAATATTTACATGTATTACCCGCATTGGGCTTGTGAAACACATCCACATGGACATCTCCTGTTTCACCATCACCTGTAATATTTACATGTATTACCCGCATTGGGCTTGTGAATCACATCCACATGGACATCTCCTGTTTCACCATCACCTGTAATATTTACATGTATTACCCGCATTGGGCTTGTGAATCACATCCACATGGACATCTCCTGTTTCACCATCACCTGTAATATTTACATGTATTACCCGCATTGGGCTTGTGAATCACATCCACATGGACATCTCCTGTTTCACCATCACCTGTAATATTTACATGTATTACCCGCATTGGGCTTGTGAAACACATCCACATGGACTTCTCCTGTTTCACCATCACCTGTAATATTTACATGTATTACCCGCATTGGGCTTGTGAAACACATCCACATGGACGTCTCCTGTTTCAACATCACCTGTAATATTTACATGTATTACCCGCATTGGGCTTGTGAAACACATCCACATGGACATCTCCTGTTTCACCATCACCTGTAATATTTACATGTATTACCCGCATTGGGCTTGTGAATCACATCCACATGGACATCTCCTGTTTCACCATCACCTGTAATATTTACATGTATTACCCGCATTGGGCTTGTGAATCACATCCACATGGACATCTCCTGTTTCACCATCACCTGTAATATTTACATGTATTACCTGCATTGGGCTTGTGAATCACATCCACATGGACATCTCCTGTTTCACCATCACCTGTAATATTTACATGTATTACCTGCATTGGGCTTGTGAAACACATCCACATGGACTTCTCCTGTTTCACCATCACCTGTAATATTTACATGTATTACCCGCATTGGGCTTGTGAAACACATCCACATGGACGTCTCCTGTTTCAACATCACCTGTAATATTTACATGTATTACCCGCATTGGGCTTGTGAATCACATCCACATGGACGTCTCCTGTTTCACCATCACCTGTAATATTTACATGTATTACCTGCATTGGGCTTGTGAAACACATCCACATGGACTTCTCCTGTTTCACCATCACCTGTAATATTTACATGTATTACCCGCATTGGGCTTGTGAAACACATCCACATGGACGTCTCCTGTTTCAACATCACCTGTAATATTTACATGTATTACCCGCATTGGGCTTGTGAATCACATCCACATGGACGTCTCCTGTTTCACCATCACCTGTAATATTTACATGTATTACCCACATTGGGCTTGTGAATCACATCCACATGGACTTCTCCTGTTTCACCATCACCTGTAATATTTACATGTATTACCTGCATTGGGCTTGTGAATCACATCCACATATACATCTCCTGTTTCACCATCACCTGTAATATTTACATATAATATTTACATGTATTACCTGCATTGGGCTTGTGAAACACATCCACATGGACATCTCCTGTTTCACCATCACCTGTAATATTTACATGTATTACCTGCATTGGGCTTGTGAATCACATCTACATGGACTTCTCCTGTTTCACCATCACCTGTAATATTTACATGTATTACCTGCATTGGGCTTGTGAAACACATCCACATGGACATCTCCTGTTTCACCATCACCTGTAATATTTACATGTATTACCTGCACTGGGCTTGTGAAACACATCCACATGGACTTCTCCTGTTTCACCATCACCTGTAATATTTACATGTATTACCCGCATTGGGCTTGTGAATCACATCCACATGGACATCTCCTGTTTCACCATCACCTGTAATATTTACATGTATTACCTGCATTGGGCTCGTGAATCACATCCACATGGACATCTCCTGTTTCACCATCACCTGTAATATTTACATATATTACCCGCATTGGGCTTGTGAATCACATCCACATGGACATCTCCTGTTTCACCATCACCTGTAATATTTACATGTATTACCCGCATTGGGCTTGTGAAACACATCCACATGGACATCTCCTGTTTCACCATCACCTGTAATATTTACATGTATTACCTGCATTGGGCTCGTTTATCACATCCACATGGACATCTCCTGTTTCACCATCACCTGTAATATTTACATGTATTACCTGCACTGGGCTTGTGAAACACATCCACATGGACTTCTCCTGTTTCACCATCACCTGTAATATTTACATGTATTACCCGCATTGGGCTTGTGAATCACATCCACATGGACATCTCCTGTTTCACCATCACCTGTAATATTTACATGTATTACCTGCATTGGGCTCGTGAATCACATCCACATGGACATCTCCTGTTTCACCATCACCTGTAATATTTACATATATTACCCGCATTGGGCTTGTGAATCACATCCACATGGACATCTCCTGTTTCACCATCACCTGTAATATTTACATGTATTACCCGCATTGGGCTTGTGAATCACATCCACATGGACTTCTCCTGTTTCAACATCACCTATAATATTTACATGCAAAAAACAAATCATATTTCTTTGTGCATTATGTGTGAAATTCAGTCTACATTAATTGGAGTTGAGGTAATGAACAAAATCTTTAATCTTTTCCTCACCACCACACCAAACAAAAGTCAGATCATCGATATACCTGTAAAATTACATAATATAAGACCTATAGGGATTAATATCGCCAAAGACGTGGAGCCGTTCCCAGCAACCCAAAAAGAGGTTGGCAAAGGATGGGACAATCTTTGCCCCCATGGCGCTCCACGTCTTTGGAGATTAAAAGAAAACCCCATTGAATAAAAAATAATTGTGTAACAAAAGATAGTCTATGGCTCTAATGAAAAAGTGCCGATTAATATACACTTTCTCTGTCAAGAAAAAAGCTTACTGCTTGCATTCCAGCAGCATGTGGAATTTTCAAACACAGTGATATTGCATCCACAGTAAACCGCATGCATTTAGATGACCACCTAACATTCTCCATTACGTGAAGAACATAGGTCATATCACGCAGATAAGTAGGTAACCTTAAGACAAGAGCCTGCAAGTACCTATCCACCAGATGTGAAAGATTTTCATTCAGAGACCCTATCCCTGAAACTGTGGGCCTGCTCACTGATTGTACAAGGATTTTATGCGTCTTGGCTAAATGGTGGAATATAGGTACTATAGGATTCCCCACATACACAAATTGAGCTTTCTTGTTAGTCAGACAACCAGTGGACAGGCCCAAATCCACAATTTCCCGAAGATACTTCTGAAACTCAATAGTGGGGGTCCCTAGTCAACACCGTATAAGTGTCCACGTCTGAGAGCTGTTGTAAAGCCTCACTTCTTATCCAAAACTACCACATTTCCACCCTTATCAGAGTTTCGTATGACAATACTGTAATCCTTTTGCAAAGATTTTAGAGCCACCAACTCAGATCTGGGTAGATTGGAATAGCTAAACTTGGATGTATTGGAAACTTCACCTGGCATTTGGGTGGTAGTATTTCTTAAGTGTGAATGGCATCCAATAAGGTATTAAATAGATTCATATGCTTAGAAAAGAGGCTCATTTTGCTGATGTCAAGCTCTCTTGCCCCAGGAATCCCAAACCCTGGTAAAATTAAACAACCCGCAAGTTATGTAACTGTTGTCAAGCTGCAGTCTCATTCTATTGCCGACTTTCACCATTATAAATTCATGTTATCCTGTTTTAATCCTGTTTTATTACAGCTCTCACTCAGACTAAACAGCACTACTTCTCTAACCTCATCACTACCCACAAATCTAACCCACGTGACCTCTTTAAAATCCTTGATTCTCTTCTCAAACCCCCAACCTTAAACTGCTCCTCCTTCTCCAACACTCCAGGACTTCGCAGAGTTTTTCAAAAATAAGGTACAGTCTATTCAACAAACCATACCCTCTACATCTCCTCCTCCTACCCCCCTGATTCCTAGGCCACCTCGAGCAACCCTCAGCTTGTTCTCCCCTATAACAGAGGACGAGGTATCTGTTTTACTATCCTCTTCTCCACCCACTACCTGCCTCTCAGACCCTGTGCCCTCTAACCTTATTGGAACTACTTTTGCTCCCACTAGAAAAAAAAAAGGAAAGGACGAGCGCCAATCTCTGATACAATAGGTGATAAAAGATATATACAACTATTAGCAAGATACATTCTTGCAAGTATAACACAAATGTGTCTTTGTGGGAACAAAAAAAGATAACAGTGGTGTTGTCTTGATGGAAGAAGGAGTCTATATAATATGTGATCAACGTCAGGCTTCTAGGTTCCCACTGAAGTTCTTACTGTAGAAACATATGAACAACACATCTGATCTAAGGATTTATCATACAGATTTTCCCTTAGATCAGATGTGTTGCTTATATGTTTCTACAGTAAGAACTTCAGTGGGAACCTAGAAGCCTGACGTTGATCACATATGATATAGACTCCTTCTTCCATCAAGACAACACCACTGTTATCTTTTTTTGTTCCCACAAAGACACATTTGTGTTATACTTGCAAGAATGTATCTTGCTAATAGTTGTATATAATATCTTTTATCACCTGTTGTATCAAGTGGACTCTCAGAGATTGACGCTTGTCCTTTCCTCTCTTTTTCTAGTGTTTGTCTCAAATGAAAAGGTGCTACCAAGGACACCACGGACTGAGCAGCCATTAAAAGACAGTTCACAGTTTAGGTTCTCTGGTTGATTTAGTATACAGAATAGTTTATTTATACAGGGATTTTGCACTGGAGTGTTATATGTGTATTTTGTTTTTTGCTTACTACTTTTACTCCCAGCATTACTAATATCTTTAACTCCTCTCTTTCTACCGGAACTTTTCCATCCTCATTCAATCATGCAATAGTCAGACCGATACTCAAAAAAACCCTCACTCGACCCACCTGCCTTTCAAATTACCATCCAGTCTCACTTCTCCCCTTTACATCTAAGATCTTGGAACGCCTTGTATTCTCTCGCTTAATCTCTTTTCTCAATACAAACTCTCTTCTTGACCCATTACAGTCAGGTTTCTGTTCCAACCATTCCACTGAGATGGCCCTAACAAAAATGACTAATGACCTGTACACAGCAAGGGACAAAGGACAATTCAGTATACTAATCCTACTAGATCTATCTGATGCCTTTGGTACTGCTGACCATGCTCTCCTACTGGACACACTGAGCTCCTACTGACACACCTCTAGAATGTATCTCCTCCTATCTCTCTAAACGTACTTTCAGTGTTTCTTTTACTAACACTTTCTCATCTCCCTTGACCTCTCGTAGGTGTACCTCAGGGACCAGTCCTGGGACCACTTCTCTTTTCCCTCTACACCCTCTCACTTGATGACTTCATCTCATCTCTTGGGTTTAATTACCATCTGTATGCGGATGACACTCTAGTCTATCTCTCTGTCCCTGACCTCACTCTAGCTGTGCTGTCTCGAGTCACTCAATGCCTGTCAGCTATTTCATCTTGGATGGCCCACCGCCATCTTAAGCTCAATATGGATAAGACAGAGTTGGTGGTGTTCCCTCCAAAGACCCATCCACCAACCCCCTTCTCCATCACAATAGACAACTATGCCATACACACAGTATCCAAAACATGCTGTCTTGGGTCCTACTTGATTCTAAATTAACTTTCTCCCCTCATACCCAAGCTGTCATCGGAACATGTGACTCATTCCTAAAAAATATTGCCAAAATACGTCCTTTCCTCTGCATGTCAACTGAAAAGCTCTATCCCAGGCCCTCATTCTATCCCGACTTGACTACTGTAACATTCTACTCTCTGGTCTTCCTGCTTCTCATCTCTCTCCACTTCAAACTGTTATCAATTCAGCCGGCAAGTCACCGCATTTGCTCCCAGGTACCTTCCATCTCATCTCCTCCTGAAATCCCTCAATTGGCTACTTATCAAGTATTGTATTTCTTACAAAATTCTCCTCCTCTCCTGTAAGTCTCAGTGTTCTTCAGCACCCTCTTACATTTCTGCCCTTATCTCCCGCTACACCCCTTCCCGTACCCTACGGTCTTCCCAAGGGTTCTTCCTGTCCTCTCCCTACACAACTCAAGCCATCTCTTGGCTACAGTCTTTTCATTGGCCGCCTCTTGACTTTGGAATGCCCTCCCTATCACCATTTGCTAATCATCCACACTCATCATTTTCAAGCATCTCCTCTAAACCCACCTGCTCAGGGACGCATCTCAATAGCAATATCCTCCTTGCACACAGTCACACCAGAATCCTCCTGCACTTCTTTCACCACACCTTGTACCTGAACTTATAATCCTCCTCCTACTGTATCTGTATGTCATCATGAATTCTAATTAGATTGTAAGCTCTTTGGGGCAGGGTCCCTTTCCCTTCCTGCTCTTTCCCCCACAAATAATGCAATGATCACATTTTAGTGATCTTAACCCAGTGATCTTACAGTTTTGTATTTTTGTATTGTACTATTTCAACTTCTGGTAAGCGCTGTGTACATGAATGGCGCTATATAAATAAAGATATATACATACATCGGTATCTCCATCTGAAACGTCCCATTCCTGATCAAATCATATTACTTTTACGCCTTAAAAATCAATTTTCTATTCATATTCTTATGTGTAGAGCTTAAGTTGTTCCAGAAGTAAACGTAAGCTGGGACTGACTGGGGGAGACACTGGGACTTAATGGGAAGGGGCAAAGTAGGGGTGTCACGGGAACCGTGTTTGGCAAACCCTGGATCATTGCCCTGATGGGCACCATACGCCCCAATCCACTGAGGATCTTTGTGTGGGCAGAAATCCCTACGTTTTCCCCCAAGCAGCTGACATTCACTACTACAAAACTGAGCGCCATGGTTTCAAGTGTCCACCGGCCGCTGATTGGTCATTGGAAGGTAAAGGGCCTGCATTGACTTAACATGGGGAGAAGCAGGCCCTTCTCCCATTGGCCCACCATTTAAAGGGCACTGTGATGCGGTATGGAAAACGCTGGCCGCCCTCTGATTGGCCCCCGACTCAGCAAGGAGTTTAAAGGACTCCATAGACTTATCATAGGGAAATGTTGGCGGCCACCTGATTGGCTAGTTGGCTTCGTTCACTCGCGCTCCCCATTGGCCAAGACTTCGAAGCGGCGGCGCACCAAGTCTATTGGCTCTTTATGTCCCTGTTTACCCTGCCCGTTGTCACCCACCTAAAGCCCAGCCCCAGCCATTGTGGTATTGTGTATCCCTAAGCAGTCCCATTGTCCCTTAATTCAATTATGTCTGGCCCACTGGTCCCAGCCCACTATTGTGTAGCCCTCACCATTGTTTGTCCTCTTGTTCCATACTGTATAAAAATGTGTGTTTTTGTGA
>CM074727.1:2027235-2052841 GCA_037306005.1 Rhinophrynus dorsalis | reverse complement strand
TTTACACAGCTCTCCTCCTCCTCCCCCCCGTTACACAGCTCTCCTCCTCCTCCTCCCCCGTTACACAGCTCTCCTCCTCCTCCTCCCCCGTTACACAGCTCTCCTCCTCCTCCTCCCCGTTACACAGCTCTCCTCCTCCTCCCCCCCGTTACACAGCTCTCCTCCTCCTCCTCCCCCCGTTACACAGCTCTCCTCCTCCTCCTCCCCCGTTACACAGCTCTCCTCCTCCTCCTCCCCGTTACACAGCTCTCCTCCTCCTCCCCCCCGTTACACAGCTCTCCTCCTCCTCCCCCCCGTTACACAGCTCTCCTCCTCCTCCTCCCCCCGTTACACAGCTCTCCTCCTCCTCCCCCCGTTACACAGCTCTCCTCCTCCTCCCCCCGTTACACAGCTCTCCTCCTCCTCCTCCCCGTTACACAGCTCTCCTCCTCCTCCCCCCCGTTACACAGCTCTCCTCCTCCTCCTCCCCCCGTTACACAGCTCTCCTCCTCCTCCTCCCCCCGTTACACAGCTCTCCTCCTCCTCCTCCCGTTACACAGCTCTCCTCCTCCTCCCCCCCGTTACACAGCTCTCCTCCTCCTCCTCCCCGTTACACAGCTCTCCTCCTCCTCCCCCCCGTTACACAGCTCTCCTCCTCCTCTCCCCCGTTACACAGCTCTCCTCCTCCTCTCCCCCGTTACACAGCTCTCCTCCTCCTCCTCCCGTTACACAGCTCTCCTCCTCCTCCCCCCGTTACACAGCTCTCCTCCTCCTCCTCCCCCCGTTACACAGCTCTCCTCCTCCTCCTCCCCCCGTTACACAGCTCTCCTCCTCCTCCCCCCGTTACACAGCTCTCCTCCTCCTCCTCCCCCCGTTACACAGCTCTCCTCCTCCTCCCCCCCGTTACACAGCTCTCCTCCTCCTCCCCCCCGTTACACAGCTCTCCTCCTCCTCCTCCCCGTTACACAGCTCTCCTCCTCCTCCCCCCGTTACACAGCTCTCCTCCTCCTCCTCCCCCCGTTACACAGCTCTCCTCCTCCTCCTCCCCCCGTTACACAGCTCTCCTCCTCCTCCCCCCCGTTACACAGCTCTCCTCCTCCTCCCCCCCGTTACACAGCTCTCCTCCTCCTCCTCCCCCCGTTACACAGCTCTCCTCCTCCTCCCCCCCCGTTACACAGCTCTCCTCCTCCTCCCCCCGTTACACAGCTCTCCTCCTCCTCCCCCCGTTACACAGCTCTCCTCCTCCTCCTCCCGTTACACAGCTCTCCTCCTCCTCCCCCCCGTTACACAGCTCTCCTCCTCCTCCTCCCGTTACACAGCTCTCCTCCTCCTCCTCCCCCCGTTACACAGCTCTCCTCCTCCTCCCCCCGTTACACAGCTCTCCTCCTCCTCCCCCCCGTTACACAGCTCTCCTCCTCCTCCCCCCCGTTACACAGCTCTCCTCCTCCTCCTCCCCCGTTACACAGCTCTCCTCCTCCTCCCCCCGTTACACAGCTCTCCTCCTCCTCCCCCCCGTTACACAGCTCTCCTCCTCCTCCTCCCCCCGTTACACAGCTCTCCTCCTCCTCCTCCCCGTTACACAGCTCTCCTCCTCCTCCCCCCCGTTACACAGCTCTCCTCCTCCTCCCCCCGTTACACAGCTCTCCTCCTCCTCCCCCCCGTTACACAGCTCTCCTCCTCCTCCTCCCCCGTTACACAGCTCTCCTCCTCCTCCCCCCCGTTACACAGCTCTCCTCCTCCTCCCCCCCGTTACACAGCTCTCCTCCTCCTCCCCCCGTTACACAGCTCTCCTCCTCCTCCCCCCCGTTACACAGCTCTCCTCCTCCTCCCCCCGTTACACAGCTCTCCTCCTCCTCCTCCCCCCGTTACACAGCTCTCCTCCTCCTCCTCCCCGTTACACAGCTCTCCTCCTCCTCCCCCCCGTTACACAGCTCTCCTCCTCTCCCCCCCGTTACACAGCTCTCCTCCTCCTCCCCCCGTTACACAGCTCTCCTCCTCCTCCCCCGTTACACAGCTCTCCTCCTCCTCCCCCCCGTTACACAGCTCTCCTCCTCCTCCCCCCCGTTACACAGCTCTCCTCCTCCTCCTCCCCCCGTTACACAGCTCTCCTCCTCCTCCCCCCGTTACACAGCTCTCCTCCTCCTCCTCCCCCGTTACACAGCTCTCCTCCTCCTCTCCCCCCGTTACACAGCTCTCCTCCTCCTCCTCCCCCGTTACACAGCTCTCCTCCTCCTCCCCCCCGTTACACAGCTCTCCTCCTCCTCCCCCCCGTTACACAGCTCTCCTCCTCCTCCTCCCCCGTTACACAGCTCTCCTCCTCCTCCTCCCCCCGTTACACAGCTCTCCTCCTCCTCCTCCCCCCGTTACACAGCTCTCCTCCTCCTCCCCCCCCGTTACACAGCTCTCCTCCTCCTCCTCCCCGTTACACAGCTCTCCTCCTCCTCCCCCCGTTACACAGCTCTCCTCCTCCTCCCCCCCGTTACACAGCTCTCCTCCTCCTCCTCCCCCCGTTACACAGCTCTCCTCCTCCTCCCCCCGTTACACAGCTCTCCTCCTCCTCCTCCCCCCGTTACACAGCTCTCCTCCTCCTCCCCCCGTTACACAGCTCTCCTCCTCCTCTCCCCCCGTTACACAGCTCTCCTCCTCCTCCTCCCCCCGTTACACAGCTCTCCTCCTCCTCCCCCCGTTACACAGCTCTCCTCCTCCTCCCCCCGTTACACAGCTCTCCTCCTCCTCCCCCGTTACACAGCTCTCCTCCTCCTCCCCCCCGTTACACAGCTCTCCTCCTCCTCCCCCCCGTTACACAGCTCTCCTCCTCCTCCCCCCGTTACACAGCTCTCCTCCTCCTCCCCCCGTTACACAGCTCTCCTCCTCCTCCCCCCCGTTACACAGCTCTCCTCCTCCTCCCCCCGTTACACAGCTCTCCTCCTCCTCCCCCCCGTTACACAGCTCTCCTCCTCCTCCCCCCCGTTACACAGCTCTCCTCCTCCTCCCCCCGTTACACAGCTCTCCTCCTCCTCCTCCCCCGTTACACAGCTCTCCTCCTCCTCCCCCCGTTACACAGCTCTCCTCCTCCTCCTCCCCCCCGTTACACAGCTCTCCTCCTCCTCCCCCCCGTTACACAGCTCTCCTCCTCCTCCCCCCGTTACACAGCTCTCCTCCTCCTCCCCCCGTTACACAGCTCTCCTCCTCCTCCCCCCGTTACACAGCTCTCCTCCTCCTCCCCCCGTTACACAGCTCTCCTCCTCCTCCCCCCCGTTACACAGCTCTCCTCCTCCTCCCCCCGTTACACAGCTCTCCTCCTCCTCCTCCCCCCGTTACACAGCTCTCCTCCTCCTCCCCCCCGTTACACAGCTCTCCTCCTCCTCCCCCCGTTACACAGCTCTCCTCCTCCTCCCCCCGTTACACAGCTCTCCTCCTCCTCCCCCCGTTACACAGCTCTCCTCCTCCTCCCCCCCCGTTACACAGCTCTCCTCCTCCTCCCCCCCGTTACACAGCTCTCCTCCTCCTCCCCCCCGTTACACAGCTCTCCTCCTCCTCCTCCCCCCGTTACACAGCTCCCTCCTCCTCCTCCCCGTTACACAGCTCTCCTCCTCCTCCTCCCCCGTTACACAGCTCTCCTCCTCCTCTCCCCCGTTACACAGCTCTCCTCCTCCTCCCCCCCGTTACACAGCTCTCCTCCTCCTCCTCCCCCCGTTACACAGCTCTCCTCCTCCTCCCCCCGTTACACAGCTCTCCTCCTCCTCCTCCCCCGTTACACAGCTCTCCTCCTCCTCCCCCCCGTTACACAGCTCTCCTCCTCCTCCTCCCCCCGTTACACAGCTCTCCTCCTCCTCCTCCCCGTTACACAGCTCTCCTCCTCCTCCCCCCCGTTACACAGCTCTCCTCCTCCTCCTCCCCCGTTACACAGCTCTCCTCCTCCTCCCCCCCGTTACACAGCTCTCCTCCTCCTCCCCCGTTACACAGCTCTCCTCCTCCTCCCCCCGTTACACAGCTCTCCTCCTCCTCCTCCCCCGTTACACAGCTCTCCTCCTCCTCCTCCCCCGTTACACAGCTCTCCTCCTCCTCCCCCCCGTTACACAGCTCTCCTCCTCCTCCCCCCGTTACACAGCTCTCCTCCTCCTCCTCCCCCGTTACACAGCTCTCCTCCTCCTCCCCCCCGTTACACAGCTCTCCTCCTCCTCCCCCCCGTTACACAGCTCTCCTCCTCCTCCCCCCGTTACACAGCTCTCCTCCTCCTCCTCCCCCGTTACACAGCTCTCCTCCTCCTCCCCCCCGTTACACAGCTCTCCTCCTCCTCCTCCCCCGTTACACAGCTCTCCTCCTCCTCCCCCCGTTACACAGCTCTCCTCTCCTCCCCCCCGTTACACAGCTCTCCTCCTCCTCCCCCCGTTACACAGCTCTCCTCCTCCTCCTCCCCCCGTTACACAGCTCTCCTCCTCCTCCTCCCCGTTACACAGCTCTCCTCCTCCTCCCCCCGTTACACAGCTCTCCTCCTCCTCCTCCCCCGTTACACAGCTCTCCTCCTCCTCCTCCCCCCGTTACACAGCTCTCCTCCTCCTCCTCCCCCGTTACACAGCTCTCCTCCTCCTCCCCCCGTTACACAGCTCTCCTCCTCCTCTCCCCCCGTTACACAGCTCTCCTCCTCCTCCTCCCCCGTTACACAGCTCTCCTCCTCCTCCCCCGTTACACAGCTCTCCTCCTCCTCCCCCCGTTACACAGCTCTCCTCCTCCTCCCCCCGTTACACAGCTCTCCTCCTCCTCTCCCCCCGTTACACAGCTCTCCTCCTCCTCCCCCCGTTACACAGCTCTCCTCCTCCTCCCCCCGTTACACAGCTCTCCTCCTCCTCCTCCCCCGTTACACAGCTCTCCTCCTCCTCCCCCGTTACACAGCTCTCCTCCTCCTCCCCCCCGTTACACAGCTCTCCTCCTCCTCCTCCCCCGTTACACAGCTCTCCTCCTCCTCCCCCCGTTACACAGCTCTCCTCCTCCTCCCCCCGTTACACAGCTCTCCTCCTCCTCCCCCCCGTTACACAGCTCTCCTCCTCCTCCTCCCCGTTACACAGCTCTCCTCCTCCTCCCCCCGTTACACAGCTCTCCTCCTCCTCCCCCCGTTACACAGCTCTCCTCCTCCTCCCCCCGTTACACAGCTCTCCTCCTCCTCCTCCCCCGTTACACAGCTCTCCTCCTCCTCCCCCCGTTACACAGCTCTCCTCCTCCTCCCCCGTTACACAGCTCTCCTCCTCCTCCTCCCCCGTTACACAGCTCTCCTCCTCCTCCTCCCCCGTTACACAGCTCTCCTCCTCCTCCCCCCGTTACACAGCTCTCCTCCTCCTCTCCCCCCGTTACACAGCTCTCCTCCTCCTCTCCCCCGTTACACAGCTCTCCTCCTCCTCCTCCCCCCGTTACACAGCTCTCCTCCTCCTCCTCCCCCCGTTACACAGCTCTCCTCCTCCTCCTCCCCCCGTTACACAGCTCTCCTCCTCCTCCCCCCGTTACACAGCTCTCCTCCTCCTCCTCCCCCCGTTACACAGCTCTCCTCCTCCTCCCCCCCGTTACACAGCTCTCCTCCTCCTCCCCCCCGTTACACAGCTCTCCTCCTCCTCCCCCGTTACACAGCTCTCCTCCTCCTCCTCCCCGTTACACAGCTCTCCTCCTCCTCCTCCCCCCGTTACACAGCTCTCCTCCTCCTCCCCCCGTTACACAGCTCTCCTCCTCCTCCTCCCCCGTTACACAGCTCTCCTCCTCCTCCCCCCGTTACACAGCTCTCCTCCTCCTCTCCCCCGTTACACAGCTCTCCTCCTCCTCCCCCCCGTTACACAGCTCTCCTCCTCCTCTCCCCCCCGTTACACAGCTCTCCTCCTCCTCCCCCCGTTACACAGCTCTCCTCCTCCTCCCCCCCGTTACACAGCTCTCCTCCTCCTCCCCCCGTTACACAGCTCTCCTCCTCCTCCTCCCCCGTTACACAGCTCTCCTCCTCCTCCCCCGTTACACAGCTCTCCTCCTCCTCCTCCCCCCGTTACACAGCTCTCCTCCTCCTCCCCCCCGTTACACAGCTCTCCTCCTCCTCTCCCCCGTTACACAGCTCTCCTCCTCCTCCCCCGTTACACAGCTCTCCTCCTCCTCTCCCCGTTACACAGCTCTCCTCCTCCTCCCCCCGTTACACAGCTCTCCTCTCCTCCCCCGTTACACAGCTCTCCTCCTCTCCCCCGTTACACAGCTCTCCTCCTCCTCCCCCCCGTTACACAGCTCTCCTCCTCCTCCTCCCCCGTTACACAGCTCTCCTCCTCCTCCCCCCGTTACACAGCTCTCCTCCTCCTCCCCCCGTTACACAGCTCTCCTCCTCCTCCTCCCCGTTACACAGCTCTCCTCCTCCTCCCCCGTTACACAGCTCTCCTCTCCCCCCCGTTACACAGCTCTCCTCCTCCTCCTCCCCGTTACACAGCTCTCCTCCTCCTCCCCCCGTTACACAGCTCTCCTCCTCCTCCCCCCGTTACACAGCTCTCCTCCTCCTCTCCCCCCGTTACACAGCTCTCCTCCTCCTCCCCCGTTACACAGCTCTCCTCCTCCTCCCCCGTTACACAGCTCTCCTCCTCCTCCCCCCCGTTACACAGCTCTCCTCCTCCTCCTCCCCCGTTACACAGCTCTCCTCCTCCTCCCCCCGTTACACAGCTCTCCTCCTCCTCCCCCCGTTACACAGCTCTCCTCCTCCCCCCCCCGTTACACAGCTCTCCTCCTCCTCCCCCCCGTTACACAGCTCTCCTCCTCCTCCCCCGTTACACAGCTCTCCTCCTCCTCCTCCCCCCGTTACACAGCTCTCCTCCTCCTCCCCCCCCGTTACACAGCTCTCCTCCTCCTCCCCCCGTTACACAGCTCTCCTCCTCCTCCCCCCGTTACACAGCTCTCCTCCTCCTCCTCCCCCCCGTTACACAGCTCTCCTCCTCCTCTCCCCCCGTTACACAGCTCTCCTCCTCCTCCTCCCCCCGTTACACAGCTCTCCTCCTCCTCCCCCCGTTACACAGCTCTCCTCCTCCTCCTCCCCCCGTTACACAGCTCTCCTCCTCCTCCTCCCCCCGTTACACAGCTCTCCTCCTCCTCCTCCCCGTTACACAGCTCTCCTCCTCCTCCTCCCCCCGTTACACAGCTCTCCTCCTCTCCTCCCGTTACACAGCTCTCCTCCTCTCCCCCGTTACACAGCTCTCCTCCTCCTCCCCCCGTTACACAGCTCTCCTCTCCTCCTCCGTCAGCTCTCCTCCTCCTCCCCCCCGTTACACAGCTCTCTCCTCCTCCCCCGTTACACAGCTCTCCTCCTCCTCTCCCCCCGTTACACAGCTCTCCTCCTCCTCTCCCCCGTTACACAGCTCTCCTCCTCCTCTCCCCCCGTTACACAGCTCTCCTCCTCCTCTCCCCCCGTTACACAGCTCTCCTCCTCCTCCTCCCCCGTTACACAGCTCTCCTCCTCCTCCTCCCCCGTTACACAGCTCTCCTCCTCCTCTCCCCCCGTTACACAGCTCTCCTCCTCCTCCCCCCGTTACACAGCTCTCTCCTCCTCCTCCCCCGTTACACAGCTCTCCTCCTCCTCCCCCCGTTACACAGCTCTCCTCCTCCTCCCCGTACCAGCTCTCCTCCTCCTCTCCTCCCCGTTACACAGCTCTCCTCCTCCTCTCCTCCCGTTACACAGCTCTCCTCCTCCTCCTCCTCCCGTTCACAGCTCCTCCCGTAACAGCTCTCTCCTCCCCCCCGTTACACAGCTCTCCTCCTCTCCTCCCCCGTTACACAGCTCTCCTCCTCCTCCTCCCCCCGTTACACAGCTCTCCTCCTCTCCCCCGTTACACAGCTCTCCTCCTCCTCCTCCCCCCGTTACACAGCTCTCCTCCTCCTCCCCCCCGTTACACAGCTCTCCTCCTCCTCCTCCCCGTTACACAGCTCTCTTCCTCCTCCCCCCGTTACACAGCTCTCCTCCTCCTCCCCCCATTACACAGCTCTCCTCCTCCTCTCCCCCCGTTACACAGCTCTCCTCCTCTCCCCCGTTACACAGCTCTCCTTCTGATATCCTCAAGAGCAGGGCTTGGCCACTTGTATTCCTCCAGCTCCTGAGTACTATAGTTCCTAAGAGATTCCACCAGTCAGGGACAAAGCAGAAGAGCGCTCACATGTTCCACTACTCGATTCTTCAGATCCTTCCACCTCTTTTCTCCCTCCTCTGTATACGTGAAGACGTCAGTGGCTGCACTGTCCAGAGAGCCCTCCCTGAGCTCCTTCCCGTAATCCTCCACCAGTGTGTTCCAGCGCATCAACTCCATCGTAGTGAACAGCTTCAGCAGATCCCTAAAAACCAAGAGCAGTCAGTGTAATGCAATAGAGAAATACTAGGATAGGCAGAAACGTTCATCTTTGTGGCATGCAAGGGGTTAACAGATGTACTACTGCTATCCGCAATGACTAACGTTTACTCCCAACTCATTAGGTAATAACGATGTGTCCAAATGTAATGGGAGATCAGTCTACACCCCTTCTCCCCGGGTAATGGATTCAGTAGTTCACCTCCCATCCTAATTGTGTGGCCTACTGAGACAGAACAGTAAGAGGCACTTCTCATCTACAAGACGGGACACTAATACAAATGGACTAATAAGTCACACACAATACTGCAAGAAATGTTTCCAAGAATAGCAAGCCAAAATCTAAACTAGCTTAAAGAAAAGCTGGGTGCCCCTCACTATAACTATTCTATGCCTGTACCTCAGGGGTTAATACTCTCTCACCTGATCAGAAGCCAATTTCCTTCCAGGTCTAGTGTAGTTTTCTACAATTTTCTTCTGGTTTCATCAGTGAACGGTAATATGGGGTTGGAGAGGGGGTGAAACTCCAGATTACTGAATCCTACTGCACGGTGTGCAAAGGGAAGATTTCCGTTCCGTGTGAATGCAGTAGTAACATGGGGTGCTTGTTCTTCACAGACCCCATATTACCGGACTTACACAAAGTCAGAAGAATAGAACGGGTTCAATCACCAGACCCCGCAGGAATGGGTGCAGAACCGGGTCAGTGACCAAGTATTAACCCAGGGCTTATAATTTTAAGTCCCTTGCTACTAGCCAGACCTGAAAAGTTACTCACCACTGCAATACCTAACATACCCACCAGGGCTGAATTTCTACTCGCCACTGCAATACCTAACATACCCACCAGGGCTGAATTTCTACTCGCCACTGCAATACCTAACATACCCACCAGGGCTGAATTTCTACTCGCCAGGGCTAAATTTTCACTCACCATTGGCGAGTGGAAATTTTGAGCCCTGATTAACCTCTAATAGAAAATCCTTGTAGCCTCAAAATCTTTTCTGATAATGTAATTCAGGTGTAAGGTTTACTGTTATTCAGGTCATACTCCAATCCACTCACTTATATTTGGGGATATCTTCCAGCTTCTTGTCCGTGCTGATTCTGTGTACCAAGTCGGACTGCTCATTGTCATACGGAGACAGAATCACGTACAGGACCACACTCTTTAGGGCCTAGATAGAGGAAGGCACCAGGGTCAGTCTCACACGATAGACAGGCTGGATACACATTTACATGTCTGGAAGGAAAAGTCTATAGCATCCAATGGGGTGAAGCCATAGGACATTATATATTTTTGTTATTAATAATAATAATGTTCTATAGCTTTTCCTACTAAGTAAAACAAGGGAACTCCCCATTTTTGGGAGATGCTTCATTCAGATATTATTACAAACCAGACTTGTTTTTTTTTTTATGCTAAACTGCAATGTTCTGTTGAGGTTACCAGTCACTTCCTATGGAGAGTCTAGTCAGACTAAAGTTCTCCCACACAGTGGATTAGTTAACTAAAAATAAATTATTTTAGGCTCCAGTTAGTGCCGTTCGTAACAATTTGATATAAAATATTTCAGATGTAAAACATTGAAAAACCTCCAAGTTTTACTCAGCATAAAATTCTAACCTTGTAATTACCAAAAAAAATGCACTTGTCCTTTAAGAGTTATTCAGTGTGAAAATACCATTGTATGGATAAGTGTGTCTCAGGGGGTTTACCTAGTTTTTTGAAGAAGAAAATGTGAATGACCCAACAAGACGCATTTACAAACCCTCCATTTGCAGGAAGTTCTGGATGTCACTAAAAGGTATCACTGCCAACAAGCCAACCTGATATCTCCTACAAACAATACGACTTTAGAACCACTTTATACTGGGAAAATGATACCCTATTTGACACCCTTAGAGTGGGAACTGCATTTCAATGCAGTGTGCATCCTTCTGGCATGCATGGAGTTAATCCACAGCTCATTAACCCTATTCATACTTCTCTCCTCTGCTGCGGGGGGCACCAGGTGGGGTCTGTTCAGTAGAAGTAAAAGAATGCAGGGTTTGGGACACTATCCTGGGGGAATCTTGGCTTTTTGGTAGGACTTCGACAAAACCTTATTATTCAGGGAACCAAGTCATCTACTCCCGGTTCCAGATGAAATATTAACCATTTAAGTACCACAGGGATATGCAACACATTGCTGAGCACATCTCTCTGGTGCGTAAAGGGTTAAAGGGACAACAACACTTAACCCTTTGAGTGCCAGAGAAGCAAAGCATTGCAGAGTAAAGCAATGCATACCCCTCTAGCAATCAAAGGGTTAATAGCAGGTTATATAATTTTAAATATCTTGTGCTTCCAGCCAACACCTGTAAAATGCAGCTATTTTATCTTGAACCCTTAACCCTCTGGATTCCATAGAGGCAAGCATCGCATTGTAAAGCAATGGATTTCATACCCCCTCTGTCACTCAAAGGGTTAAAATCTGAGCTCGAATGTAATTTTAGTGCATGCTTAGACTGCGCTATATAATTGTATTTTAGTTAACTGTTTGTGCGCTGCACTGGGCTTGAGGCGCCTCCAGGTGATCACCACTTACCTGCTGCCACTTGTCGCTCTCGGCCTGGATACACGCCGTATCGTAGATGGCGCGGTAGTGCTTACAGATGGACAGGTAGGAGCCTTCGTGCTGATCCACCTGGATCATTAAGTTGTAATATTTCAACTTCAGCTTCTGAAAGATTATAAGAAGACCGCGTGAGATACAGATCCGAGGGGCGCCTGTTACGCACCAAATACATACATCTGCTCCCTAGCAAGGAAAAAGCACTCACCTTAACCACTCTGGTACTCAAGGGGTTAACTATAGAATACATGTTTGTGGATCTGAACATTGAGTGGTATTATACGTGGTAAGGTCACTATCAGAATGGCACAGAGTCTTGCCCATTCCATGCCCCAGTCAGAAGCCTTTACCTCCGTGTTTTCCTCTTGGAAGAACTTGGTGTTGATTTTCTTGCTGATGATCTGAGTGCGAATGTAATCTTTCACCGCCAGGCACAGCCGCATCTGCTCCAGGATAAACTCCGCCTTCTCCTTCTTCTCCATAGAGCCGTATGTCTCTACCTAAAACCGCACATTACACGATAAATATGCACCATAAACAAGACACTAACGCGGCACAGATAACGCGGCAAATTGATGTACTTACAGACACAAACCAACTGCACACTGGCGTAAATTACACTGTTAACCCATTAAGTGTTGAGAGGCCGTCAACATCTTTACCTGCATTAACCCTTTGAGTGCCAAATGGGTACACAATGCACTGTGTACCCGTCTGGCACTCAAAGGGTTAAACCCCCATTTAAGTCAATGGGAAAATGTTTATTTGTCCCTTAGGTTGTTCTACTATGTCTTTGTGCATATTGTATCTGTCTGTGATGGGGACAACATGAACGATTGTGTTCACTGCAGTGTAAAGCGGAGGCCCCAGCAGATCAGAGCACAAATCCAGACTATTACTTGGTAATCGCAGCGGTGTTAAACTGATGGGAAAACAAAAGGTCACTTACCTGCAGCTCCTGTAAAATCGAGGAGGCCTCCTTCACATCTCCACTCTGTTCCTTTATAGAAGCGAGGGTGTTGGTGAGGCGGGCACGCTCTATTTCCACGTAGATCTAAAATGAACAACATTAGCCCCACTACCATTACACTTATTGCTATGATAATATCAGTAAATGAGGACTTTCTTTTTCTTTTAAGAATAAGGACAGGTTTATTATGAATGTAGCTAATTTTCCAACCTTTCCATAAGGATTTCCCTCAGCCCCTCTTATTTATTACTTTATTGAATGTGTAGCATTCAGGACCTTTGCTACAGTCCATTTATTTGGACATACAATCATTTTCTGCCATTTACTACGTTCCCTTTCTGCGGTTTTGAGATTTGGCCTTACTAACCGGCAGGACTAGCCAGGTAAACGCTCGTTTTGCCTTGATGTAGTAGAGCAGCATTCAGTGATAGTGTTCAACCCTGACTCTCTACACTGTCACTAGTGTCACTGGGGAGACTTATAAAAACACATTCTTGGTACTTTTTAAAGAACCGTTCTTAAAGTGATAGTAATGTCAAAGAATATTATTTTGTATTGTAGATTAAAAAAAAATAATAATAATAATATTTGCAGCAAATCCCATTGCTAAAACCGCTATGGTTTGAGAGATATTCGCTTTGAAAGTTCCCTCCCCTTCTCCTAACATCAGTGGTCTAGCTGACAGCAGGAGAACCCGGTCCTGGGACCAGCTGTCGGCTCTGCTGCAGAGCCAGAATTGCGTTATTTAAAAGAATTACTTCACTGGAACGGTCTACAAAGTGTGCCTGGTCTGCAAGCACACTTTGTAGACCGTTCCAATTAAAGGGGAACTACCACCCCACAATAAGTTCACATTATTCAATTCTTCATCTGGCGACTAGCTGCTTAGTAGCGCTAGTCGCCAGAAATATTACCCGGTTTACAAGATATTCCACGTCTGTGACCCTGCTCCAAAAGTGACTGACAGCGCAGACGCAAGGACGTCATTATGACGAGATGTCCGTGCTTCCTGCTACTGTGAGTGTCCGAAAAAGTGGAATATCTTGTAAACCGGGTAATATTTCTGGCGACTAGCGCTAATAAGCAGCTAGTCGCCAGATGAAGAATTGAATAATGTGAACTTATTGCGGGGTGGTAGTTCCCCTTTAAGTAATTCTTTTTAAATAAAGCAATTTTAGCTCTGCTGGAAAGCCTCCTCAAGTCGCCCGACTTGAATCTCCAGCTATCAGTTTTACAGCTGACATAAAGAGGGAGGGGGAACTTTCAATGTGAGTATCTCACAAACCACAGCGGTTTTAGAGATGGATTTGCCACAAATAATTTTTTTTCCATCTACAATACAAATTAATATTATTCTTTGACAGTACCATCACTTTAAGTCATGGAAACCGGCAATAACATCAGGTCTAATTTATAAATGAGTAAGGGCGGTTTTATAAATAAAATTATCATGATTTTAACGCCAATAATGTTTAACCCTGTGAGTGCCAGAGGGGTACAGAACGCACTGCAAAGAAATGCATTGCATACCCCCTGGCACCCAGAGAGTTAAGAACAGTTTATACCTGGCTTTAAGATTCTGGCAAAATTTTGTGGCTAAATTGTCTGTTAGAGACATTAATTTATAAATTAGTAGCGCCAGAATTTTGGCCAGCTGTACCATCACTTTTCTAAAAACAAAACCATGACACGTTAAGACTTCCAAAACCGGTGTACGCTTCTTTTTAAATGCTGAACTTCAGTTTTAGCACATACTACAGCCACTGCTCTCTACTCCACTTTTACAACTCTCCCCCATTACCATGTAACACGTACTGACGGACAAAATAAACATTAGGTCCGGGCCTTCATTCTTCCCACCATCTCATGTTGTATATCTACTTCTTTCCTGCAGAATATTTACAACACTAAACATACAACGGAGTAATATATAGTGGAGGGATCCCTGTAGATAATCTTCAATTCGTTTAGGGGATCACGGGATTATCAAGATTATAAAATGATTCATCTGACGTGCCCAGCACCATCTGCTTAGCTACACAGTGCCTAACTTTAGCCCTAAAAAGCCAAGGAGGCCTTCATAGAACTGGTCATGTCCTTTTATATCCTAACTAGTTGAAGAGCCCGTGTACACAGGCCACAGTGCCAGCCGGTCACGGGGAAGTCATGCACAGTAGAGTCTGCCTGCACCGCGGCTGATGCAGTGCCAGGCAGTCGCAGGGCAGTCATACACGGTAAAGTCTGCCTGCACCGCGGCTGATGCAGTGCAGGGCAGTCATACACGGTAGAGACTGACCGTGCCGCGGCTGATACTTCAGAGCATCCCGCTCCGTATCAGCCGCAGTGCGGGCACTCTCTACTGCGCATGACTGCGTCATTACAAACTATTTAGCCAATTATTACATAGGATCATACCCCTTCCTATATTATAATTCGATAAAGAGGTTTGTCAGAAGCTGTCATGCGCAATAGAGATGGCTGAGCGTGATGCACTCATGCACAGTACAGAGTGTCCCGTGCCGTGGCTGATACAGAGCGGTGCGCTCTGAATTCAGACCGGAGTCCTCTCTGTGCACCTTCCTAGAACCGCTTGATCCCAGGAAGGTGTGTAGAGAGGAGCGCCCCGCTCTGTATCAGCCGCGGCACGGGCACTCTGTACTGCGCATGAGTGCACCGCGGCCAGAGATGACAGG
Source organism: Rhinophrynus dorsalis (assembly GCA_037306005.1). NCBI lineage: Eukaryota > Metazoa > Chordata > Amphibia > Anura > Rhinophrynidae > Rhinophrynus > Rhinophrynus dorsalis. The sequence continues at coordinate 2,038,239 of CM074727.1, read as the reverse complement.
ATCTGGCCACAAGCAGAGGTTGCTGGGTGGCACTGTGGCCTGTGTACACGGGCTCTTCAGCTCGTTTAGAATAAATAGCTTGTTTAATTTCTAAGCCGCAATCACCAGGGAGGGAGGTGATGTGACATCCCAACGAAGCGATTCACTGCATACTCCTGTCTCTGGTCTTTAAGGGGTTAAATAAGAACAGGGCCCTCTGTACTGACATCCCTTTTAACCCACTGAAACTCGACAAATCACAATGCATTAAACAGGTGCATCTAGCATCCAAGGGGCTGAACATTTAGGAGACTATTGAGAAGTCACTGACTTAACCACTTAATGTTATGCAATGCGAACTGTCTGGTCCATAAAGGGTTAAAATAATACAACAAACATGGACTAGTGTAAAGGCCCGTGTACACGGACCAAGGTCCGGGTTATGTTACCCCTTTGAGAGCCAGAGGGGTATGCAACGCATTGCTTTGTGACGTACCCCTCTGGCACTCAAAGGGTTAAGAGGCAGGTCCTACTCTGCATCCTGCCGCCAACGCAGTCATGCACTGTAGAGATTGGCCGAAAGCACAGAATGCTCCCAGCATAGAACTCCCAGCATTCTGTGTGTTTGGGCAGTCTCTACTGCACATGACGGCTCTGACAAACATCCTAGCGAATTATTATATAGGATAGATATGTTTATAATAGGCACTCTCAGGACCAAAACTCCAAGTGCCTGGGTGCTAATAAAACCAATATGTATAATATTCCATTCTCTTTTGTGGTTTGAAGAGGATAAGACAATACAATAAACATCTATAATTAAGCACTTCTGAGTCAGACAATAAAACACGTAGAAAAATCATAATTTTATCACATACTCACTAACCCAAGGTGTGAATGTATTCATGACTCAGTTTATAATCACAGCAGAACTGAGTTTGTTCTTTTAACTCCTCACTTGGGTTCTGGAAATTTTCAATTTAGTCTTCTAAGTAAAAATTAAGATTTTACTAACCCTTTGAGCGCCAGAAAGGTACCAATCACATTATGTTGCAGTGTGTTGGATACATCTCTGGCACTCAAAGGGTTAAAGTATCATCTTTTCCAGAATTACATTTTTCTTTGTTTAAATTAACCCAGTCCTTGCTGGAAGTCTGCTAGAAATCCCTATTATTTCTCTTTCTTCATCAATTTACAGCAAAACGAAGCAGCTATCTTCCAGGTTATTATTAAAGGGATAACAATGTTTCACAAAAAAAGCAGCTCCAATTATTATTATTATTATTATTATTATTCTTTATTTATATAGCGCCAACTAATTCCGCAGCGCTGTACAATTGGGGAATAGACATACAGAGGTATTAAATAGTACAATCAGATGTGTAGAACAGGAGGATCAGAGGGCCCAATTAATCTTCATAGTATTTGTTCCATGGAGAGTGTTATATCAATACTGTCAGAGCTGTAGTACAAGAGTAATTGAATGATAAAGTATCCCCCTCCCACCCCTAGTGTAAGACACCTCCCCTCAGTTGTGGAATCCGGTCACTTGACCAGACAGATCACAGCAAAGAACAATCGTCTTAATGTGATCATAAGGAAAACACTGCCCCCCTTGACAGGTTTTTCAGGTTTTTCCTTTTGTTCACTGAAGATTGTCCCTCTCTGTGATCCATCTGGACAGTCTTGCTGCTCTGAGGTGAGCAGTGTCACATCAGTAAAAGGGACAGGAGGGGGATACTTTATCATTCAATTACTCTTGTACTACAACTCTGACAGTATTGATATAACACTCTCCATGGCCCAAATACTATGAAGATTAATTAGAGCTGCTTTTATTGTGAAACATTACTATCCCTTTAACACAAACTTTAAGTCAAAGAAATGAATCAATAGTAAAAATAATCACATTTTATATATTAATATAACCGCTGTGCTCTCATAACAAAGAAGGTAACAGAAAACGCCATCAACGTCCATACCTTTCCCTCTGTAACTGTGCGAAGAGTGTCGATGAGGCGCAGTTTAATGGGAAGGTCTGTGATCTCCTCCACATACTGACAGCACTGCTGCACCATCTTAGCCACGGCCTGATTCCGGTACAATGGAAGGGAGAGAGGTTTAATGGCTACAGAACGTGTTCTGCTTAACTTTACTTACATAGCCCCGAGGAGCATCATCACAACACTAACCATCACCAGACGTTTGTTCTCATACATAAACACCAGGGGGAAGCAGCTCTTTCATATACTGAGGATGATGTACTAGGTAAAAAATGGTACAATTCTGGAACAAACCAATTGCACTAGAGGGGACACAAAAATGTCCATCAATTGAAATCAGAATAGCAATCTAAAAATATAATAAAGCAAATGTAGGTCTGAACACAGATCAGGTCTATACTTCCACGAGGGACAAACATTACACTGAAGGTAGGTGTAGCTGCGCAGGGGTTAAGCAGGGCCAAGAGGGAGGCCTAATGGAAGGACCTTAAACCCAGAAGGGAAAAGAGAAATGCACATTTTTTTTAAATGGGTCTTTTAACCCCTTAAAGGACCAATGACATGCCAGAACTGTTATGGGAAAAGTACATTAAGGACCCATGACGGTCCTGGCACATCATGAAATTCAGGGGTCCCTGCGCAGCTGCATGCCGCTCAGGGACCCGCAATTTGATTGGGGGGGGGAGCTTTGTGGTCCTTAGCTGCCGGCCACTCGGCTGGTTGTTAAAGGGTTAATAATAATCCCCAAAACTCCAATTCATTTAAGTGGGACTTAACATTGCCCTCTCTAACAGTCAAGGGGTGTTAAAGGCCACTTTCAGTTCAATGGGAATGTCTATTCGTTCCCATATGGTGCAGCTGGTTTGCCTCCAGAATTGCTCCATGTATCCATGGTTACTGTACAATATAATATGGTTATCTCCTGTTGTATCGTGGAGCGGATGCGGGAACTGGCCTTAGAAATGGGGCTGCTGTCACTCACCTGTTTGAGCTGACTTCTCCTCTTTGATAAGAGCATGATGTTCTCGTTCAGAAGGTCCCACTCTTTAGCCTCGTAGCACATTTTCACCAGAGCAACCAAGATACGAGACGTGGACACCATGTCAGACGCCTGGAACAGACATAAACATGTTATTCTGAACAGAACATGACACGGACTACAGAAACTGTACACACTCCTACATGTCTGTTATCTGTCTCCTACTGGGAGAAGACAGAATGAACACACACACACACACACACACACACAAAAGAACACCAACACCTAAAAATTACAAGTTGCCATAGGTTTAAATTTCACCTATGTACAGCTAGTATATGTAGAAAATATTCTTCTTACATCATTAAAATATAATTTTAAACTTGCTTTTTAACACAAGTGGAAACGTTCCAACACGGGGATCATTCGTTTAAATTTTGTTTATAATAAAAGCTAAAGTCAGTTACTTTATTGTGATCAGTACCCGCTACTATTGTAGTAAAAATAAATAAATAAAATTATTATATTACATATATATATATATTTTTTTTTTTTTTTTTTTTTTTTTCCCTTATCCCAGCCCATTTAAAGACAATCTTAGACTATCACTTAACGTTGCTCAAGTATTTGGAGTCCTATAAAACAGTAGCTGCCCCCTTAGAGTACATTTAAGCCTTCAGGCCTCAATAAACATGGTGTTGATTGAAGTACAGGGGGTTTAAGTTTATACATCCCCAGTTCATTATTGGGCATTTGTGTAAGTCCCATAAATGTATGTAATACACTGAAAAGCAAATATATTTGCATTTAACTCTCCGGGCTGTATGCACAAGTAAAAAGTGATTACATTTTAGATCCAACTGCACCACAGAGGCAAATAAAACAGCCACCGATTCAAATTAAGCTCTTAAAGGGATAGTAATACTTTGTTTTATCTTTATTTTATTTTGCAGGCATTAAAAAACATGAAGAACGATATAAGTCTTATCTCGCAAACCTTTATGGTTTAAGAGATATTCACAAGCAAAGACTCCCCTCCCGCCCCTTTTACCTAGTGTAAGCCATCTCTTCTCAGATGAGGAATCCAGTCCATAGACCAGACAGATAACAGGGAACAATGAAAGCCCTGCCCCCTTCAGAAGTTTTTCAGTTTTTTCCCCTTGTCTTAATTGAAGATTGTCCCTCTCTGCAGTCTACCTGGGCACCTCCCTTCTGATCTGGCTGAGCAGTGTTACATCAGTAAAAGGGACGGGAGGAGGATACTTTATCATTCAATTACTCTTGTACTACAACTCTGACAGTATTGAAATAACACTCTCCATGGTCCAAATACTATGATGATTAATTAGAGCTGCTTTTTTTATGAAGCATTACTGTCCCTTTAACATTAGAGAGGTCTCCAACACAACACTAGCATAAACCCCTTAAAGGGATAGTAATGTTTCATAATAAAAGCAGCTCTAATTAATCACCGTAGTATTTGGACTTTGGAGAGTGTTATTTCAATACTGTCAGAGTTATAGTTCAAGAGTAATTCAATGACAAAATGTCCCCCTCCTGCCCCTTTTACTGATGTAATACTGTTCAGCCAGAGCAGAAGGGAGGTGTCCAGGTAGACTGCAGAGAGGGACAATCTTCAATTAAGATAAGGGAAAAACCTGAAAAGCTTGTCAAGGGGGGGAAAGGATTTCATTGTTCTCATAGGAAGAAGAGTGTCCCCTTCTGTTGTCTGTCTGGTCTATAGACTGCATTCCACATCTGAGAAGAGATGGCTTACACTAGGTAAAAGGGGCAGGAGGGGGAAACTTTGCTTGTGAATATCTCATAAACCATAAAGGTTTGGGAGATAAGACTTGTATTATTCTTCATGTTTTTTTAATGCCTACAAAATAAAATAAGGTTAAAACGAAGTATTACTATCCCTTTAAGCACTACAGAGATACCCAAGGCATTGCAACACAATGCATTGGATACCTCTCTGGCACAAAAAGGGTTAAAGGTTTTGTTAAATTAGGCTGACCAAATCTCACCTTTAACCGGGGACACATAAGAAATAGCCATTTTTCAGTACTTCACTGAAATCAAAGCAGTCCTGCAGTATGCATTTTTCCTATACGTCCCCAGTTAAGGTGAGGTCTGGTCAGCCTATGTTAAATTCAGTGAAAATATGGGAATATGGATTAGTCTCCTATGGTTAAAACATTTTGCCCCAAAAGTAATCCACATGTGCCTTTAAGAGTATGGCTCTGATTCCTAGTGGGGCAAGTGTTGCTTGGCACAAGCCTCCTGCACTTGAAGGGTTAATGTTTATTACACCACTCTGGCTGCAGTGTAGGGTGCAAAGCAATCCTAAAAATGAAACTTTCCCCTATTTACAAAGTACAACAGAGCTGCAAGTTCACAATCACTTCCACTGTGGGCTGCAAAGAATGAGGGCACTGCTAAGACTGCAACTGGGGTCTGAGAAACTAGAGGAACTTTCAAGTAACATGTTATGAAACCTGACAAATGTAAATGGGGATATGTTTTTACACTTGTGGATGTGAGAGACATTTCCAACACATTGCAAACAAAACGATGGAGAAGTCGCTCTCACATCTAAGCAAGTTAAAGATCCAGTCTACCTGCAAACCCAAGAGTGAGACAAGGAGGAAAAAAAACAAAACAAAACAACCCAAACAAAAAAAAAAAACAAACAAAAAAAACAGCATATCCAAATGCATTTAGTCTGCAATCCAAAAAGAGTACAAGCGGATATGGGAAGCTCTATAGGTCTACTTACTGTTCTTGTCTGCTTCTCCAGGGACAGCAGAATTTCAATCACTTCCTGGAGTTTTCCTTCCTGAACAGGAAACGAAATACAATTGGTTGGTCAGTGCAGGTCTCCAGATTGTTCATGTTGCCATCCTATAGAATGTCAGGTCTAGTCTTGAGGAGCAGAACAGCTCAGATGGGGTGAGCAATGCACTTATCACTAATATCACAAACCAGTGATGCCCAAATATTTCATCTTCCCTGCTCTCTGGGCTGCCAAGAGCCACACCACACACAGTGCCACTGTTCTATGGACTGACAGGAGACACACACACACACACAGTACCACTGTTCTATGGACTGACAGGAGACAGACAGACACACACACACACACACACACACACACACAGTACCACTGTTCTATGGACGGTCAGGAGACACACACAGTACTACCGCTCTATGGACTGACAGGAAACACACACACACACACTACCACTTCTCTATGGACGGTCAGGAGACACACACACACACACACACAGTACCACTGCTCTATGGACAGTCAGGAGACACACACAGTACCACTGCTCTATGGATTGTCATGACACACACACACACACACACAGTGTCACTGCTCTATGGACGGTCAGGAGACACACACAGTACCACTGCTCTATGGATTGTCATGACACACACACACACACAGTACCACTGCTCTATGGATTGTCATGACACACACACACACACACACACACACACACACACACACACACACACACAGTACCACTGCTCTATGGATTGTCATGACACACACACACAGTACCACTGCTCTATGGATTGTCATGACACACACACACACACACACACACACAGTACCACAGCTCTATGGGTTGTCATGACACACACACAGTACCACTGCTCTATGGATTGTCAGGAAACACACAGTACCACTGCTCTATGGACTGTCGGGAGACACACAGTACCACTGCTCTATGGACTGTCGGGAGACACACACAGTACCACTGCTCTATGGACTGTCAGGAAACACACAGTACCACTGCTCTATGGACTGTCGGGAGACACACACAGTACCACTGCTCTATGGACTGTCGGGAGACACACACAGTACCACTGCTCTATGGACTGTCGGGAGACACACACAGTACCACTGCTCTATGGACTGTCGGGAGACACACACAGTACCACTGCTTTACAGACTGACAGGAGTAGTACAATGGTCAGTGTGAGGCCCAGTCAGTCCTGTCAGACCGGGGAGCCGGTGTGAGGCCTAGCCGGCCAGTATGACTCAGCCCACGCTCTCCCCTCACCGCGGCCAGCTTCTCGCACTCGGGCAGCCTCTGGTCCACAGTGCTGCTGTAGTCCACCTCCATCTTAACGATGCGGCCATCGGAGCGCTCCGTGTCCTCAGACATGATGATACCGGCAGCAGACAGACCACAGTAAAAAATGACCAGGCGACCGTCCGGACACCTAAACCTGAGGACCCTGATGACTATGGGATACACAGCGCTAACAGGCGAACGGCAAAGCCACCTAATGATGCCACAGGACCGCCCCGTGACGTCAGTGAAACTAATGCCAGGCGTCTTCCGGGTTCTTGCTACCAAGGATTTTTTTTTGTGTGTATAACTTTATTTATATAGGATTGACGTACACCAGTCTTTAGCAACATGTGGCTTTCCAGCTATTACTGGACTATGCCTCCCAGATTAGCCTATGATTTCCAATGGCTAATTACAGATGGTGGAAGCTGTAATCTAGCAACATTTAGAGAATTGGAGTGTGCCCTTCTTGATTATAAACTATAGGGCAATACCCATACCTGGGAACTTCCAGTTGAGGGATACCCGGAGGGTAGCCCTCTGTCCAGCAGTGGGTGACAAAAATGACGCTAATCGCGTCAAAAAGGGGCGGGGCTTACCGCGGGGGGGGGGGGGGGGACTTAAAGGTGTCACACAGAAGGCTGGGGACGGAGGCACAACAGGAGAAAAAGCGGATGTGGTAGAGTTTCAATAGAAACTCTCCACATCCGGAGGAATCAGCCTCTGCCTAGGGTGACCACATTTCCGTTCTGCTATTCCGGGACATGTGGTCACCCTAAATTTGAGTGGCATCCGGTCCCCTGCGGCTGGCTGGCACTGAGTTCCCTCCTACCCGCCCGCATCATCACGCGCCCCTGCGGGCCGTGATGACATACATACAGAGAAGAGGAAGAGGGCAGAGGCACCGGAAGAGAAGCGCTTGTTGCCAGAGTCCAGCAGCAATCGCTTCTCTTCCGGTGCCTCTGCCCTCCTCCTCCTCTCTGTATGTATGTCATCACGGCCCGCAGGGGCGTGTGATGATGCGGGCGGGCGGGTGGCTACCTTCATTTCGGGACTCTTTATTGTCCCGGTGGGGGATGATCCGGGACGCGGGACATAGAACCCAATTAAGGGACAGTCCCGGACGTTCCGGGACACGTGGTCACCCTAACTCTGCCTCGGAGACCCGGTAAAGCTCTGTCAGAACCGGAGACTCCGGGGCAAATCCGGAGAGTTCCCAGGTATGGCAATACCATACCTGGGAACTTTCAAAATGAGCTGACCCTGAGAGTGTGTAAATATTAACCCTTAAATTTCCCACAATATAGATTATCTGTGATCTGTCCTTGATCTCTGTAATCGAGAGTCGCTCCAATCGGCATTCAAGCAGCCATTAATGCACAACAACTTACAGATATCACTGCATGAACACACACAGGAGCAGGACTTCTCCCTCTGCCTTCCTGGTACAAGTGGCACCAGTTTAGAGACTAAAGAAGCATTTAACTGGAGCAGAATATATAACAGGGAGCACTGACCTCTCTCACCCTGACATTTTGGCTCTTCACCCTGAGATTTGGGCCGAAACCCTGAGTCTCAGGATCAAACCCTGAGAGTTCCCAGGTATGGCAATATCATATCTCCCAAGTCTCCCTCTTTAGGAAGGACATTCCTCTTTGAGACTTAAATCCCTCTGTCCCACCCTTTTTTCCCTGAGTTTAGGAGCTCAGACTGAGTGATGTGTATATAATTGTATCACATTAAATCCCTCTGTCCCTCTTTCCCACCCTGGTGTCCCTGTGTTTAGGAGATCAGACTGTGTGGTGTGTGTATATAGGTGTATCATCCTGGTGTCCCTGTGTTTAGGAGATCAGACTGTGTGATGTGTATAGAAGTGTATCACCCTGGTGTCCCTGTGTTTAGGAGATCAGACTGTGTGGTGTGTGTATATAGGTGTATCATCCTGGTGTCCCTGTGTTTAGGAGATCAGACTGTGTGGTGTGTATATAAGTGTATCATCCTGGTGTCCCTGTGTTTAGGAGATCAGACTGTGTGGTGTGTATAGAAGTGTATCACCCTGGTGTCCCTGTGTTTAGTAGATCAGACTGTGTGGTGTGTATAGAAGTGTATCACACTGGTGTCCCTGTGTTTAGGAGATCAGACTGTGTGGTGTGTGTATATAGGTGTATCATCCTGGTGTCCCTGTGTTTAGGAGATCAGACTGTGTGGTGTGTATATAAGTGTATCACCCTGGTGTCCCTGTGTTTAGGAGATCAGACTGTGTGGTGTGTATATAAGTGTATCACCCTGCTGTCCCTGTGTTTAGGGATCAGACTGTGTGGTTTGTATATAAATGTATCACATTGCTCCACAGCAATAAAACTCACATTAATGTGTGTATAAAAGACAGTATATATGTATATAAATTAGTCCGTGTAAATAAAATGCTTTGTCTTGCTCTAACTCATTTATTAATTTACATAAAGTGGTGTTAGAAGGTAATAAAATAACCTAAAAAATATTGGAAATGCCCCACCCACCAGTCACTCCCCCAGCAACTCCACCTAAGACAAAATTGTCCCTCTTTGGCCATTTGAAATGAATATTTTGTTAAAGCGAGGTATTGTGGAGCAAACCAACTACACCATAAGGGAGGAATTCAATTGTTAAAATTTCCATTTATAAAACTGGAGATTTTAACCCATTGAATGCCACAGATGTCTCCAACGCATTGCTCAGCAATTAGGTGTCCTTTCCTCCCAATTGTACCTCTTTAGGAGATATTAGGGGTCCGTACCTCCCAAGTGTCGCTCTTTAGGAGATATTAGGGGTCCGTACCTTCCAGGTGTTCCTCTTTAGGAGATATTAGGGGTCTGTACCTCCCAAGTGTCCCTCTTTAGGAGATATTAGGGGTCTGTACCTCCCAAGTGTCCCTCTTTAGGAGATATTAGGGGTTCATACCTCCCAAGTGTCCCTTTTTAGGAGATAATAGGGTCCATACCTCCCAAACGTCCCTCTTTAGGAGATAATAGGGTCCATACCTCCCAAGTGTCCCTCTTTAGGAGATATTAGGGGTCTGTACCTCCCAAGTGTCCCTCTTTAGGAGATATTAGGGGTCCATACAGCCCAAACGTCCCTCTTTAGGAGATAATAGGGTCCATACCTCCCAAGTTTCCCTCTTTAGGAGATATTAGGGGTCCATACCTCCCAAACGTCCCTCTTTAGGAGATAATAGGGTCCATACCTCCCAAGTGTCCATCTTTAGGAGATATTAGGGGTCCACTCCTCCCAAGTGTCCCTTTTTAGGAGATATTAGGGGTCCATACAGCCCAAACGTCCCTCTTTAGGAGATAATAGGGTCCATACCTCCCAAGTGTCCCTCTTTAGGAGATATTAGGGGTCCACTCCTCCCAAGTGTCCCTTTTTAGGAGATAATAGGGTCCATACAGCCCAAGTGTCCCTGATTACAGACAACCCCTGCCTATTCACCCCCTGACTGCAGAGCACACCCACCTAAGCTCTGTGGTATCACTAGTGTAGACCCATTTCAGTTGTAAGCTCTGTGGTATCACATGTGTAGATACATTTCAGTTGTAAGCTCTGTGGTATCACATGTGTAGATACATTTCAGTTGTAAGCTCTGTGGTATCACTAGTGTAGATCCATTTCAGTTGTAAGCTCTGTGGTATCACTAGTGTAGACCCATTTCAGTTGTAAGCTCTGTGGTATCACATGTGTAGATACATTTCAGTTGTAAGCTCTGTGGTATCACATGTGTAGATACATTTCAGTTGTAAGCTCTGTGGTATCACTAGTGTAGATCCATTTCAGTTGTAAGCTCTGTGGTATCACTAGTGTAGATCCATTTCAGTTGTAAGCTCTGTGGTATCACTAGTGTAGATCCATTTCAGTTGTAAGCTCTGTGGTATCACTAGTGTAGCTCCATTTCAATTATAAGCTCTGTGGTATC
>CM074727.1:1957235-2019735 GCA_037306005.1 Rhinophrynus dorsalis | reverse complement strand
AATGATGATATGGGACAATAATGATGTGGAACAATGATATGGGACAATGACATGGGTTAATAATGATATGGGACAATGATATGGGACAATGATATGGGTTAATAATGATATGGGACAATGATATGGGACAATGATGATATGAGACAATGATATGGGACAATAATGATATGGGACAATACTGATATGGGACAATAATGATGTGGGACAATGATGATATGGGACAATGATGATATGGGACAATGATGATATGAGACAATAATGATATGGGACAATGATGATATGAGACAATGATATGGGACAATAATGATATGAGACAATAATGATATGAGACAATGATGATATGGGACAATAATGATATGAGACAATGATGATATGGGACAATGATATGGGACAATGATGATATGAGACAATAATGATATGGGACAATAATGATATGGGACAATGATATGGGACAATGATGATATGAGACAATAATGATATGGGACAATAAAGATGTGGGACAATGATATGGGACAATGACATGGGACAATGATGATATGGGACAATGATGATATGAGACAATAATGATATGGGACAATAATGATGTGGGACAATGATGATATGGGACAATGATGATATGAGACAATAATCATATGGGACAATGATATGGGACAATGATGATATGGGACAATAATCATATGGGACAATAATGATGTGGGACAATGATATGGGACAATAATCATATGGGACAATGATATGGGACAATGATATGGGAGGATTTTGCTCCAGAATTGCATCACATGTACTTGGTACATCTGCCCAGTCCGAGCTACACAGTGCCAGGTATACAGTAATCTAGAACTAGCTGGGCTGTGCCAATGAGTGGGCATTCTGCCACCAATTCCCTGCCATGGATTCCATCTCTGCAGTCATTCATTACATTACATTGCTGTGCTGCGCCCCATGTTGTACACGAGAACACAAGACACAGATCAGATTTGATTCCTACAGACCTGAATTAGGGGTATAAAGTGGCAGTCTGCCCACACTAGGGTATGTACAGTCTGTAGATTTATATGCTGGCACACAATCTACATTGCTCCATATAGAATACAACTCAGTAATAAAATGGGGGTTACAGGAACTGCCAAAATCATAGACAATGTAAGAGGGAGATCCGGGCCCCGCAGAGCTTACAGTCTAATATACACACCTTATGCATCTTTAAATCCTAACCCTGCAACTGGGTGCAGAGCAAGGTATTACACACACTCCGGCATTGCAAGGGTTTGTCTACTTCTTTATTAAATATATATATCTCTTTAATTCTGTTACTTCAGGTATCTCTGTTTCTTATGCAAAATGTGTGTAAGTCTCATTGAGGCCACCAGGCGGCGCTTTTTCCAATTTTATGTAATTTTTTTCTATCCTTGTAGTGAAATTGGGCCTGCAGCAGTTTGCAGTAGTAGTGAGTATCACCTCTCAGTACTAGCAGGGTTTGTCTGTCAGAGGACATTGCACATAGACTATGCGTGTGGTATACACAGTGTTAATTCACCGCTCAGTCTTACATAGATCATTGATTGTTTCTGATTTCAAAGTAAAAAGTTAAATCCTTTGAAGTGAACACATAACGGTGTCGCTACTGCTTAAAAGAAATGTGATAATTTTTAACACTTTGAATACATTTTCCAACCACCATTAAAATACCTGATAAAACACTTTATATGAAATAAATAAATAATGGCAAATGTTACAAAGAAACTGGAGTGATTCTGGATCAAACCAACTGCACCATAGGGGACACATGCAAATTCCAATTGCTTTAACCCTTTAAGGACCAAGGTCTGCAAAAATGGTTATTGCAGAACCAACAGCTCCTGATAACAGCTCCATCACTTCACTTCATAAATGTCCCTTACAAATACAGGACCTCGAACTCTGCTCTAAATATCTCCCATAGAATAACATAGGAACTGGAGAGTTTATCTCACTGGAGAACGTATCTCCTCTTTATCACACCTTAGTACATCCCCCCTGTAGTCTATAACTAAATCTCTTCCATAAAATAACATAGGGACTGGAGAGTTTATCTCACTGGAGAAGTTATCTCCTCTTTATCACACCTTAGTACATCTCCCCTGTAGTCTATCACTAAATCTCTCCCATAGAATAACATAGGAACTGGAGAGTTTATCTCACTGGAGAAGTTATCTCCTCTTTATCACACCTTAGTACATCTCCCCTGTAGTCTATCACTAAATCTCTCCCATAGAATAACATAGGAACTGGAGAGTTTATCTCACTGGAGAAGTTATCTCCTCTTTATCACACCTTAGTACATCTCCCCTGTAGTCTATCACTAAATCTCTCCCATAGAATAACATAGGAACTGGAGAGTTTATCTCACTGGAGAAGTTATCTCCCCTTTTATCACACCTTAGTACATCTCCCCTGTAGTCTATATCTAAATCTCTCCCATATAATAACATAGGAACTGGAGAGTTTATCACACTGGAGAAGTTATCTCCTCTTTATCACACCTTAGTACATCTCCCCTGTAGTCTATAACTAAAGATCTCCCATAGAATAACATAGGAACTGGAGAGTTTATCTCACTGGAGAAGGTATCTCCTCTTTATCACACCTTAGTACATCTCCCCTGTAGTCTATCACTAAATCTCTCCCATAGAATAACATAGGAACTGGAGAGTTTATCTCACTGGAGAAGTTATCTCCTCTTTATCAGACCTTAGTACATCTCCCCTGTAATCTATAACTAAAGATCTCCCATAGAATAACATAGGAACTGGAGAGTTTATCACACTGGAGAAGTTATCTCCTCTTTATCACACCTTAGTACATCTCCCCTGTAGTCTATAACTAAACCTATCCCATAGAATAACATAAGAACTGGAGACTTTATGTCACTGGAGAAGTTATCTCCTCTTTATCACACCTTAGTACATCTCTCCCTGTAGTCTATAACTAAATCTCTCCCATAGAATAACATAGGAACTGGAGAGTTTATCTCACTGGAGAAGTTATCTCCTCTTTATCACACCTTAGTACATCTCTCCCTGTAGTCTATAACAAAATCTCTCCCATAGAATAACATAGGAACTGGAGAGTTTATCTCACTGGAGAAGTTATCTCCTCTTTATCACACCTTAGTACATCTCCCCTGTAGTCTATAACTAAATCTCTCCCATAGAATAACATAGGAACTGTAGAGTTTATCTCAATGGAGAAGTTATCTCCTCTTTATCACACCTTAGTACATCTCCCCCTGTAGTCTATAACTAAATCTCTCCCATAGAATAACATAGGAACTGGAGAGTTTATCTCACTGGAGAAGTTATCTCCTCTTTATCACACCTTAGTACATCTCCCCTGTAGTCTATAACTAAATCTCTCCCATATAATAACATAGGAACTGGAGAGTTTATCTCACTGGAGAAGTTATCTCCTCTTTATCAAACCTTAGTACATCTCCCCTGTAGTCTATAACTAAATCTCTCCCATAGAATAACATAGGAACTGGAGAGTTTATCTCACTGGAGAAGTCATCTCCTCTTTATCACACCTTAGTACATCTCCCCTGTAGTCTATAACTAAATCTCTCCCATAGAATAACATAGGAACTAGAGAGTTTATCTCAATGGAGAAGTTATCTCCTCTTTATCACACCTTAGTACATCTCCCCTGTAGTCTATAACTAAATCTCTCCCATAGAATAACATAGGAACTGGAGAGTTTATCTCACTGGAGAAGTTATCTCCTCTTTATCACACCTTAGTACATCTCCCCTGTAGTCTATAACTAAATCTCTCCCATAGAATAACATAGGAACTGGAGAGTTTATCTCACTGGAGAAGTTATCTCCTCTTTATCACACCTTAGTACATCTCCCCCTGTAGTCTATAACTAAATCTCTCCCATAGAATAACATAGGAACTGGAGAGTTTATCTCACTGGAGAAGTTATCTCCTCTTTATCACACCTTAGTACATCTCCCCTGTAGTCTATAACTAAATCTCTCCCATAGAATAACATAGGAACTGGAGAGTTTATCTCACTGGAGAAGTTATCTCCTCTTTATCACACCTTAGTACATCTCCCCTGTAGTCTGTAGTCTCCCCTTTGTAGTATGTGTTGGTTAGGGATGTGTAACTCTTTGTAGTATGTGTTGGTTAGGGTGTGTAACCCTTTGCAGTGTGTGTTGGTTATGGGTCTGTAACCCTTTGTAGTATGTGTTGGTTAGAGGTCTGTAACCCTTTGTAGTATGTGTTGGTTAGAGGTCTGTAACCCTTTGTAGTATGTGTTGGTTAGGGGTCTGTAACCCTTTGCAGTATGTGTTGGTTATGGGTCTGTAACCCTTTGTAGTATGTGTTGGTTAGAGGTCTGTAACCCTTTGTAGTATGTGTTGGTTAGGGGTCTGTAACCCTTTGTAGTATGTGTTGGTTAGGGTGTGTAACCCTTTGCAGTGTGTGTTGGTTATGGGTCTGTAACCCTTTGTAGTATGTGTTGGTTAGAGGTCTGTAACCCTTTGTAGTATGTGTTGGTTAGGGGTCTGTAACCCTTTGCAGTATGTGTTGGTTATGGGTCTATAACCCTTTGTAGTATGTGTTGGTTAGAGGTCTGTAACCCTTTGCAGTATGTGTTGGTTATGGATCTGTAACCCTTTATAGTATGTGTTGGTTAGGGGTCTGTAACCCTTTGTAGTATGTGTTGGTTAGAGGTCTGTAACCCTTTGTAGTATGTGTTGGTTAGGGGTCTGTAACCCTTTGTAGTATGTGTTGGTTAGGGTGTGTAACCCTTTGCAGTGTGTGTTGGTTATGGGTCTGTAACCCTTTGTAGTATGTGTTGGTTAGAGGTCTGTAACCCTTTGTAGTATGTGTTGGTTAGGGGTCTGTAACCCTTTGCAGTATGTATTGGTTATGGGTCTATAACCCTTTGTAGTATGTGTTGGTTAGAGGTCTGTAACCCTTTGCAGTATGTGTTGGTTATGGATCTGTAACCCTTTGTAGTATGTGTTGGTTAGGGGTCAGTAACCCTTTGTAGTATGTGTTGGTTAGAGGTCTGTAACCCTTTGTAGTATGTGTTGGTTAGGGGTCTGTAACCCTTTGTAATATGTGTTGGTTAGGGGTCTGTAACCCTTTGTAGTATGTGTTGGTTAGGGTGTGTAACCCTTTGCAGTATGTGTTGGCTAGGGGTCTGTAACCCTTTGTAGTATGTGTTGGTTAGGGTGTGTAACCCTTTGCAGTATGTGTTGGTTAGGGTGTGTAACCCTTTGTAGTATGTGTTGGTTAGGGGTCTGTAACCCTTTGTAGTATGTGTTGGTTAGGGGTCTGTAACCCTTTGTAGTATGTGTTGGTTAGGGTGTGTAACCCTTTGCAGTGTGTGTTGGTTAGGGCATGTAACCCTCTGCTGTGCATTGGTTTGGGGTCTGTAACCCTTTGCAGGTCGGTGGGGTGCAATGACAAGCACAATATGGAGGTTGGACGCAGGTGGAGCTGATCCTGGGATGTGAATGGAGAAGCCATTGAGGAAATTCCTCTGCAGTCTGAGCAGCCGCCGCTGGGGGGGGAGGGGGCGCCGGGGAGAATTTTGGGAATGAATGAGGGGAGAGAAGAGGTGAATGAAAATGAGTCTGATGTAGAGAGACTGGAGCAATTTTAGAGTAAACCAAATGTACCACTGGGGATAAAGAGACATTCCCAATGATTTACATGACATGATTAACCCCTTGAATGCTAGAGAAAGTCTCCAACACATTGGTTCAATCTGCCTAACAGATTTCTAGATCTGAGGACTGTGAGGTGCCAGCGAGAAGGGTGAAACGAGAGGGTTAAAGGTGAAATGTCACTTATAGTAAATTAGGGTAAAAGCTGTGTACACGGGCCAAGGTCCGGGTAATGTTAACCCTTCGAGTGTTAAAGGGGTATGCAACGCATTGCTTTGCAATGTGTTGCAAACCCCTCTGGCACTCAAAGGGTTAAGAGGCTGCTACCTCACCGCTCCACGTGATGCAGTCCTGCGTCGTCTCACTCACGCGATGCAATAATGCGCAGTAGGGACCGGCCGAACGTGGACATAACTGCATCATGACAAACATCCTAGAGAATTATTATATCAGATATTATACACTAGAGAAGTATTATATAGGATATTATATACTAGAGAATTATTATAACAGATATTATACACTAGAGAATTATTATATTGGATATTATACACTACAGAATTATTATATTGGATATTATACACTACAGAATTATTATATAGGATATTATACATTAGAGAATTATTGTATCAAATATTATACACTAGAGAATTATTATATCAGATATTATACATTAGAGAATTATTATATAGGATATTATACACTAGAGAATTATTATATCGGATATTATACATTAGAGAATTATTATATCAAATATTATACACTAGAGAATTATTATATAAAATATTGTACATTAGATAAGTATTATATAGGATATTATACACTAGAGAATTATTATATCAGATATTATACACAAGAGAATTATTATATCGGATATTATACATTAGAGAATTATTATATAGAATATTATACACTAGAGAATTATTATATCGGATATTATACACTAGAGAATTATTATATCAAATATTATACACTAGAGAATTATTATATAGGATATTATACACTAGAGAATTATTATATCAGAGATTATACACTAGAGAATTATTATATAGGATATTATACACTAGAGAATTATTATATCACATATTATACACTAGAGAATTATTATGTAGGATATTATACACTAGAGAATTATTGTATCAGATATTATATACTAGAGAATTATTATGTAGGATATTATACACTAGAGAATTATTGTATCAGATATTATATACTAGAGAATTATTATATAGGATATTATACACTAGAGAATTATTATATCACATATACACTAGAGAATTATTATGTAGGATATTATACACTAGAGAATTATTATATCAGATATTATATACTAGAGAATTATTATATCGGATATTATACACTAGAGAATTATTATATCAGATATTATATACTAGAGAATTATTATATCGGATATTATACATTAGAGAATTATTATATCGGATATTATACACTAGAGAATTATTATATAGAATATTATACACTATCAAATTATTATATAGGATAGGAGAATTACACACACACAAACACATATACACACACACACACACACATATATACACAAACACAAACAGAGAGAGAGATAATCTATATAGAAAGTGCAGAGACGTGCAACAAAACTGATAAAGGGATTGGAGGATCTGAGTTATAAAGAGAGACTAGCCAAACTGGGTTTGTTTACATTGGAGAAGTCTGAGGGGTGATATGATTACCATGTACACATATATGTATGTATATCTTTATTTATATGTTGCCACAGTGTACACAGCGCCTTACAATAGATGTACGTTACAATAAATAAGAGGAGATAAAATAAGTGCCACATTCATTGAAACATTAGGAGAGAGGTCCCTGTCCGAAGGAGCTTACAGTATTCAAGGTCAATACAAAGAACTATCCAATTAATGATTTACTCAAAGAGCTGAGCTAAGAACGGGAGGTCGCCCATCTGGAGGTCTTCTGCGGCAAGTGTATCTGTGTTTCCGCTGTGGGGTGCGCCCAGTGTAAAGCACATTTGTCCGTGTCCTGTGTCTGTGCTCTGGGAATCACCCAGGAAGCAGAGAACAGTAAATTGTGGACATATTTGTGCAACATTGTTGCTGCATATCTGCGCTGTAATGTTAATTTAGGAGCGTGTAGTAACTGTGATGTTAATTTAGGAGCATATACTAACAGTGATGTTAATTTAGGAGCGTGTAGTAACTGTGATATTAATTTAGGAGTGTGTAGTAACTGTGATATTAATTTAGGAGCGTGTAGTAACTGTGATGTTAATTTAGGAGCGTGTAGTAACTGTGATATTAATTTAGGAGCGTGTAGTAACTGTGATGTTAATTTAGGAGTGTGTAGTAACTGTGATATTAATTTAGGAGTATGTAGTAACTGTGATGGTAATTTAGGAGCGTGTAGTAACTATGATGTTAATTTAGGAGGGTGTAGTAACTGTGATATTAATTTAGGAGCGTGTAGTAACTGTGATGTTAATTTAGGAGCGTGTAGTAACTGTGATATTAATTTAGGAGCGTGTAGTAACTGTGATGTTAATTTAGGAGCGTGTAGTAACTGTGATGTTAATTTAGGAGCGTGTAGTAACTGTGATGTTAATTTAGGAGCGTGTAGTAACTGTGATGTTAATTTAGGAGCGTGTAGTAACTGTGATGTTAATTTAGGAGCGTGTAGTAACTGTGATATTAATTTAGGAGCGTGTAGTAACTGTGATGTTAATTTAGGAGCGTGTAGTAACTGTGATATTAATTTAGGAGCGTGTAGTAACTGTGATGTTAATTTAGGAGCGTGTAGTAACTGTGATGTTAATTTAGGAGCGTGTAGTAACTGTGATATTAATTTAGGAGCGTGTAGTAACTGTGATGTTAATTTAGGAGCGTGTAGTAACTGTGATGGTAATTTAAGAGCGTGTAGTAACTGTGATGTTAATTTAGGAGGGTGTAGTAACTATGATGTTAATTTAGGAGCGTGTAGTAACTGTGATGTTAATTTAGGAGTGTGTAGTAACTGTGATGTTAATTTTCTTGCATTTCAGCCCGAGTTCTTGAGGCAGATCACTAAACAGACAAGTGGTTGATAGATTTACTTTAACCCTTTGAAATCTAGAGGCGTGTGTAATGCATGGCTCGCCCTTCCAGCACTTACAGAGTCAAATTAAATATTATTTATTACAAAAATGTCTTAAAGGGACACTGATGACCCATACTTTTTTTGTTGTTGTGTAGAGTTTAAAAAAATACATTAACTTATCCAAATTCCATCTCTCAAACCTTTACGGATTGAGAGATAATCTCCTCTAACGTTCCCCTCTCCCTCTTCTTCTCCTGACGTCAGCGTCTAGCTGACAGCAGGAGATCTCGGTCTGGGGACCAACAGATGGCTCTTCAGCAGAGCCGTAATAGTGTGATTTTAAAAGAAATAGTTCATTGGAACGGTCTACAAAGTGTGCGTAACCACACTTTTTAGACAGTTCCAAAGAAGTATTTCTTTTTTAAATCGCGCTATTGCGGTTTTGCTGAAGAGCCACCTGCCGGTCCCCAAAATGAGCTCTCCTGCTGTCAGCTTTACAGCCGACATCAGGAGAAGGGAACTTTAGTGGAGGAAATCTCTCAGAACATAAAGGTTTGAGAGATACGATTTGTGCGACATAACCTATTTTTTTAAACTGTACAAAACAATAACACATTTTTCTGGGACATTACTGACCCTTTAACACTTTAGACGCTAGGGATGTATGCAACATATTCCTCTGCAGTGTGTTAGAGACGGCTCTAGCATCCAAATGGTTAAAATGTTGCTGTCAGACGCTCACATTCCTGAGGGGATCATTTTCATCCTAGATCATCTCTGTGGAATTCAGACGTGTCCTGGATTTGCCTTCCCACCGTCTGTTTAACATACACAACGATACCGAAATCGGCTTCTCTGTCCTCAGACACATCTTTTTCATAGCAATAAATAAATATATATATACACACACACACACAAACACACACATATATATATATATATGTATATGTATATATATAATAAATGTGTTTGGGAATAAATAATAACATTGAGTCCCGGGGTCCAGCGGTGTGTAGTTGGGCGTACAGTCACACAATGCAGAATGGCCTCAGGCAGATGAACATGTTTGGACATTTGACGTCAAGAAAAAAGTGAGAAGTAAACTTTTTTTTTATGCAAAAAAAACATACTCAGGGGCTTCCCTTGCTGAGTAAAAGAAGATCCTCCCACTGCTGGGCAATACTTAGTTCCCTAGTTATCACAGTTTAGGCTGCTGGTTTTTACATGACCGTTGCCCTCTGGGGCAGATTTCTGATAGTTAGTCTGTTGTGTTCTATGGGAAAGGTGAGTCACTGACTGCAGTTCTCCATATAATGTGATGTAACATCCACTTCCTGTCAGTTAGAAATTTCAGGCTCTCGGGAAGTAATGAAGCTTTTAAAGGGATAGTAATACTTTGTTTTATCTTAATTTTATTTTATAGGCATTAAAAAAACATGAAGAACGATATAAGTCTTATCTCTCAGACCTTTATGGTTTATGAGATATTCACAAGCAAAGTTTCCCCTCCCGCCCCTTTTACCTAGTGTAATCCATCTCTTCTCAGATGTGGAATCCAGTCCATAGACCAGACAGATAACAGAAGGGGACAATCTTCTTCCTATGAGAACAATGAAAGCCCTCCCTCTTTTACCTAGTGTAAGCCATCTCTTCTCAGATGTGGAATGCAGTCTATAGACCAGACAGATAACAGAAGGGGACAATCTTCTTACTATGAGAACAATGAAGGCCCTGCCCCTTCTACCTAGTGTAAGCCATATTTTCTCAGATGTGGAATGCAGTCCATAGACCAGACAGATAACAGAAGGGGACAATCTTCTTCCTATGAGAACAATGAAAGCCCTGCCCCCCCTTGACAAGTTTTTCAGGTTTTTCCCTTATCTTAATTGAAGATTGTCCCTCTCTGCAGTCTACCTGGGCAGCTCCCTTCTGATCTGGCTGAGCAGTGTTACATCAGTAAAAGGGGCGGGAGGGGGACACTTTGCTTGTGAATATCTCTTAAACCATAAAGGTTTGAGAGATAAGACTTATATCATTATTCATGTTTTTTTAATGCCTACAAAATAAAATAAAGTTAAAACGAAGTATTACTATCCCTTTAATCACTTCCTCACAGTTTGAACAGTCAGAACCTTTTAATAAAGCGACTTCCATCGTTGGGTGCGCAATTGCTTTTACTCAGCAGGGAAAACCGTATGACTTCTGGGTTGTTTTTTTTTTAATAAAAACATAACTGCTGATTTAAGGAGCTTGTGGAAGGTGATGATTTGATATATAATAAAATAAGCTGCCCAGGGCCCTCATTCACCAAGCACTGACTTCCCATGAAGATCGCAGAGGTCTGGGGGTTATGCACTAAGGAGCGATATTGAGGAGGTAAAAGCGCAGATTCCCACGTTATTCTGTGGAGCCTCAGGTTCCAGCCTCTCTAGCACCCAAGGGATCCAATTGTTTAACCTTTTGTGTTCCGGAGGGGTGCCCAACGCATTGCTTTGTAATGTGTTGCCTCTGGCATTCAAAGGGTAATAAAATTCACGTTCCCTAATTTTCTATTCACGAATTCCCTCCCCACTGTGTCTCTGATAAATCCGCCACCAGTGAGAACTAACAGCCCCTACTAATAACCCCCACTTCCCTTCATATGACCAGTAAATCCTAATAGCCCCTATAAATTTTGTCCTTGTATGTCTGTTAAAGAGATAAGATGTTCACTCATTCCTGGATGTCCGTCCAGTGGAGGCAGACATGACAGTTACTATCAGGATCACAGGACACAAACTCCGCCCTTCACACATGGTTATATTAACCCATTAAGGGTGCTGTGCAACACATTGCTTGTTACTAAGACTCAGACAACTGTCATCTCCGGCTGATGGACCTGACATCCAGGACTGACTGAAAATGTTATCTCTTCAACAGAGGCACAAGGCAAAATTCATAGGCGCCATTAGGATTTTCTGGCCATAGTATCATCCCTGTGTATGTCTTTATAAGAAGGTGTTAGTTCTCCTTATATAAAAGCACTAATGAGTGTCCTGAACAGTGCAGGGAGCGGGAGCGGAGACAGAGCAGGGAGCAGAGACAGAGCAGGGAGCAGAGACAGAGCAGGGAGCAGAGACAGTGCAGGGAGCAGAGACACTGCAGGGAGCAGAGACAGAGCAGAGACACTGCAGGAAGCAGAGACAGAGCAGGGAGCAGAGACAGAGCAGGGAGCAGAGACAGAGCAGGGAGCAGAGACAGTGCAGGGAACAGAGACAGAGCAGGGAGCAGAGACAGAGCAGGGAGCAGAGACAGAGCAGGGAGCAGAGACAGTGCAGGGAACAGAGATAGAGCAGGGAGCAGAGACAGTGCAGGGAACAGAGATAGAGCAGGGAGCAGAGACAGTGCAGGGAACAGAGATAGAGCAGGGAACAGACACGGAGCAGAGACAGGGCAGGGAACAGAGACAGAGAAGGAAGCAGAGACAGTGCAGGGAACAGAGACAGAGCAGGGAGCAGAGAAAGTGCAGGGAACAGTGACAGAGCAGGGAGCAGAGACAGGGAGAACAGAGACAGAGCAGGGAGCAGAGACAGTGCAGGGAGCAGAGACAGTGCAGGGAGCAGAGACACTGCAGGGAGCAGAGACAGAGCAGAGACACTGCAGGAAGCAGAGACGGAGCAGAGACAATGTAGGGAGCAGAGACAGAGCAGGGAGCAGAGAGAGCAGGGAGCAGAGACAGAGAAGGGAGCAGAGACAATACAGGGAACAGAGACAGAGCAGAGACAGAGCTGGGAGCAGAGGCAGTGCAGGGAGCAGAGACAGTACAGAGACAGAGCAGGGAGCAGAGACAGTGCATGGAACAGAAACAGTGCAGAGACAGAGCAGGGAGCAGAGACAGTGCAGGGAACAGAGATAGAGCAGGGAGCAGAGACAGTGCAGGAAACAGTGACAGAGCAGGGAGCAGAGACAGGGAGAACAGAGACAGAGCAGGGAGCAGAGACAGTGCAGGGAACAGAGACAGTGCAGGGAGCAGAGACAATGCAGAGACAGCACAGTGAGCAGAGACAGTGCAGGGAGCAAAGACGGAGCAGGGAGCAGAGACAGTGCAGAGATAGAGCAGGGAACAGAGACAGAGCAGGGAGCAGAGACAGAGCAGGGAGCAGAGACAGTGCAGGGAGCAGAGACAGTGCAGGGAACAGAGACAGAGCAGGGAGCAGAGACAGTGCAGGGAACAGAGACAGAGCAGGGAGCAGAGACCGTGCAGGGAGCAGAGACAGTGCAGGGAACAGAGACAGAGCAGAGACAGTGCAGGGAGCAAAGAAAGTGCAGGGAACAGAGACAGAGCAGAGACAGTGCAGGGAACAGAGACAGAGCAGGGAGCAGAGACAGAGCAGGGAGCAGAGACAGAGCAGGGAGCAGAGACAGTGCAGCGAGCAGAGACAGAGCAGGGAGCAGAGACAGTGCAGGGAACAGAGACAGAGCCGAGACAGAGCAGGGAGCAGAGACAGAGCAGGGATCAGAGACAGCACAGTGAGCATAGACAGTGCAGGGAGCAAAGATGGAGCAGGGAGCAGAGACAGTGCAGGGAACAGAGACAGAGGAGAGACAGTGCAGCGAGCAGAGACCGTGCAGGGAACAGAGACAGAGCAGGGAGCAGAGACAGTGCAGGGAACAGAGACAGAGCAGAGACAGTGCAGAGACAGCACAGTGAGCATAGACAGTGCAGGGAGCAAAGATGGAGCAGGGAGCAGAGACAGTGCAGGGAACAGAGACAGAGCAGAGACAGAGCAGGGAGCAAAGACAGTGCAGGGATCAGAGACAGTGCAGAGACAGCACAGTGAGCAAAGACAGTGCAGGGAGCAAAGATGGAGCAGGGAGCAGAGACAGTGCAGCGAGCAGAGACAGTGCAGGGAACAGAGACAGAGCAGAGACAGAGCAGGGAGCAGAGACAGTGCAGGGAGCAGAGACAATGCAGAGACAGTGCAGGGAGCAGAGACAGTGCAGGGAGCAGAGACAATGCAGAGACAGCACAGTGAGCAGAGACAGTGCAGGGAGCAAAGACGGAGCAGGGAGCAGAGACAGTGCAGAGATAGAGCAGGGAGCAGAGACAGAGCAGGGAGCAGAGACAGTGCAGGGAGCAGAGACAGTGCAGGGAACAGAGACAGAGCAGAGACAGTGCAGCGAGCAGAGACAGTGCAACGAGCAGAGACAGAGCAGGGAGCAGAGACAGTGCAGGGAACAGAGACAGAGCAGGGAGCAGATACAGTGCAGGGAACAGAGACAGAGCAGGGAGCAGAGACCGTGCAGGGAGCAGAGACAGTGCAGGGAACAGAG
Source organism: Rhinophrynus dorsalis (assembly GCA_037306005.1). Lineage (NCBI taxonomy): Eukaryota > Metazoa > Chordata > Amphibia > Anura > Rhinophrynidae > Rhinophrynus > Rhinophrynus dorsalis. The sequence continues at coordinate 2,005,685 of CM074727.1, read as the reverse complement.
ACAGAGCATTGACAGAGCAGGGAGCAGAGACAATGCAGAGACAGCACAGTGAGCATAGACAGTGCAGGGAGCAAAGACGGAGCAGGGAGCAGAGACAGTGCAGAGATAGAGCAGGGAGCAGAGACAGTGCAGGAAGAAGAGACAGTGCAGAGACAGAGCAGGGAGCAGAGACAGTGCAGGGAGCAGAGGCAGTGCAGGGAGAAGAGACAGTGCAGAGACAGTGCAGGGAGCAGAGACAGTGCAGGGAGAAGAGACAGTGCAGGGAGCAGAGACAGTGCAGAGATAGAGCAGGGAGCAGCGACAGTGCAGAGATAGAGCAGGGAGCAGCGACAGTGCAGGGAGAAGAGACAGTGCAGAGACAGTGCAGGGAGCAGAGACAGAGGAGGAAGGACAGATCAGAGACAGAGCAGAAACAGAACAGGGAACAGAGATAAAGAAGGGAGTGCAAGGAGAGGAGACACAGCAGGGAGCGGAGACAGAGCAGGGAGCAGAGACAGGGCAGGGAGCACAGAGCGGTGACAGTGAAGGAGCAGAGACAGAGCAGGGAGAGGAGAAAGGGCAGGGAGCGTCACAAGAACTTCACGGAGAAAGGATGAGAGTTATGGAAAATGCACCAAGTTTACAGAGATCAGCTGCCCAGATCGGGGCTATAAGTGTAACACCCTGGGCATTCCGGGGCTGGAAGCTGTAAATATGCCCCCCATGACCCCGGGCACCTAGAAGTGGGCTGTGGGGCAGCTAAAATTAGACTTTCCGTTCTGGGTAACAACTCCACATGACGTAAACTACCCCAGGATTACACACATGGGACAAGCCTTTCTTTACAGCAGAGGGCTGTGACATGTGGCTCTCCAGCTGTTTTGGACTGTTCCTTCTTCACCCCTCCAGCTGTTATGGACTGTTCCTTCTATCACCCCTGCAGCTGTTATGGACTGTTCCTTCTATCACCCCTCCAGCTGTGAAGAGTGGAAAAGAAAATGTCTTCTCCTGATCTGCAAAACACAACTCAGTAGCGCTGTCCGATATTATAATTCTCTAGGATGTTTGTCAGAAGCCGTAACGCGCACTACTGACTGCCCGAACACGCCGCGGGTTATACGGAGCGAGGCACACTGAATTCAGACCGGAGTCCTCTCTGCACCCCTTCCTGGGACCCACGAATGTGTGCAGTGAGGGCCACGGTCTGTATAACCCGCTGCGCATTTGGGAAGTCAGTACTGCGCATGACTGCAGCGCCACCAGTGTTGGCCCATGTACACGGGCTTTATAACTAGTAACTATATAAATACCCCTGACTGCTGTGTGATGAACTCCTACCTATGTAAGTGCTTCTGTTACACACAGTAATTATATAGATACACCTGACTGCTGTGTGATGGACTCCTACCTAGGTAAGCGCTTCTGTTACACACAGTAATTATATAGATACGCCTGACTGCTGTGTGATGGACTCCTACCTAGGTAAGTGCTTCTGTCACACACAGTAATTATATAGATACGCCTGACTGCTGTGTGATGGACTCCTACCTAGGTAAGTGCTTCTGTCACACACAGTAATTATACAGATACACCTGACTGCTGTGTGATGGACTCCTACCTAGGTAAGTGCTTCTGTTACACACAGTAATTATATAGATATACACCTGACTGCTGTGTGACGGACTCCTACCTAGGTAAGTGCTTCTGTTACACTCAGTAATTATATACATATACACCTGACTGCTGTATGATGGACTCCTATCTAGGTAAGTGCTTCTGTTACACACAGTAATTATATAGATACGCCTGACTGCTGTGTGATGGACTCCTACCTATGTAAGTGCTCCTGTTACACACAGTAATTATATAGATATACACCTGACTGCTGTATGATGGACTCCTACCTAGGTAAGTGCTTCTGTTACACACAGTAATAATATAGATACACCTGACTGCTGTATGATGGACTCCTACCTAGGTAAGTGCTTCTGTTACACACAGTAATTATACAGATACACCTGACTGCTGTGTGATGGACTCCTACCTAGGTAAGTGCTTCTGTTACACACAGTAATTATACAGATACACCTGACTGCTGTGTGATGGACTCCTACCTAGGTAAGTGCTTCTGTTACACACAATAATTATATAGATACGCCTGACTGCTGTGTGATGGACTCCTACCTATGTAAGTGCTTCTGTTACACACAGTAATTATATAGATACGCCTGACTGCTGTGTGATGGACTCCTACCTAGGTAAGCGCTTCTGTTACACACAGTAATTATATAGATACGCCTGACTGCTGTGTGATGGACTCCTACCTAGGTAAGTGCTTCTGTTACACACAGTAATTATATAGATATACACCTGACTGCTGTGTGACGGACTCCTACCTAGGTAAGTGCTTCTGTTACACACAGTAATTATATAGATACGCCTGACTGCTGTGTGATGGACTCCTACCTATGTAAGTGCTCCTGTTACACACAGTAATTATATAGATATACACCTGACTGCTGTATGATGGACTCCTACCTAGGTAAGTGCTTCTGTTACACACAGTAATAATATAGATACACCTGACTGCTGTATGATGGACTCCTACCTAGGTAAGTGCTTCTGTTACACACGGTAATTATACAGATACACCTGACTGCTGTGTGATGGACTCCTACCTAGGTAAGTGCTTCTGTTACACACAGTAATTATACAGATACACCTGACTGCTGTGTGATGGACTCCTACCTAGGTAAGTGCTTCTGTTACACACAATAATTATATAGATACACCTGACTGCTGTGTGATGGACTCCTACCTATGTAAGTGCTTCTGTTACACACAGTAATTATATAGATACGCCTGACTGCTGTGTGATGGACTCCTACCTAGGTAAGCGCTTCTGTTACACACAGTAATTATATAGATACGCCTGACTGCTGTGTGATGGACTCCTACCTAGGTAAGTGCTTCTGTTACACACAGTAATTATATAGATATACACCTGACTGCTGTGTGACGGACTCCTACCTAGGTAAGTGCTTCTGTTACACTCAGTAATTATATACATATACACCTGACTGCTGTATGATGGACTCCTACCTAGGTAAGTGCTTCTGTTACACACAGTAATTATATAGATACGCCTGACTGCTGTGTGATGGACTCCTACCTATGTAAGTGCTCCTGTTACACACAGTAATTATACACCTGACTGCTGTATGATGGACTCCTACCTAGGTAAGTGCTTCTGTTACACACAGTAATAATATAGATACACCTGACTGCTGTATGATGGACTCCTACCTAGGTAAGTGCTTCTGTTACACACAGTAATTATACAGATACACCTGACTGCTGTGTGATGGACTCCTACCTAGGTAAGTGCTTCTGTTACACACAGTAATTATACAGATACACCTGACTGCTGTGTGATGGACTCCTACCTAGGTAAGTGCTTCTGTTACACACAATAATTATATAGATACACCTGACTGCTGTGTGATGGACTCCTACCTAGGTAAGTGCTTCTGTTACACACAGTAATTATATAGATATACACCTGACTGCTGTATGATGGACTCCTACCTAGGTAAGTGCTTCTGTTACACACAGTAATTATATAGATATACACCTGACTGCTGTGTGACGGACTCCTACCTAGGTAAGTGCTTCTGTTACACTCAGTAATTATATAGATATACACCTGACTGCTGTATGATGGACTACTACCTAGGTAAGTGCTTCTGTTACACACAGTAATTTTGTATATTCCTGACTGCTGTGTGATGGACTCCTACATAATAACTCAGTGTGGTTAGGGTTTTAAAAATTGCCTAAAAAAAATAATTTGGATCATGGGTTGGTGGTAAATCATAGATGATATATTCTCATGTAAATCTGACAAGTTTTTAAAAAATGATAGAAATAAAAAAAATGATGTCTAGAAAAACATACTTTGTTTAAATACCTTACAGTATGACAGTAAATTTAACCATGACCACATGTAAGACTCCTTTTTCCCTACGATGAAGACAAAATGAATTAATGAGACAAAATTAGAATAATACATGAGAATTGATGGTGTAAATACATTTCCAGACTTATTATTGACACTTTCTGTTACCGTCTCTTTAAAGCATAGGGCGAGATGTTCAGAAACGTATTTACAGTCACATATTCATGGGAAATAGTTATCTTAACGGATAAAAACATTTGCGTATGTATCTATGAACATAACTTCTTTTGGCCTAGTTCACATGGGTGTTTCTAACTCCCAAAAATACATGAAATAGATATGACTGGATTGGTATGAACTGGACAGCGGTATTCAGGACAGTGACGTTTGCTGAACTAATGCGCTGTCAGACGTGTGCAGTGGTTTTCAGAGGATACCCGCTGGTTTGTGTACAGTTGGTGCGTCACAGCTTTCTATGTAGATACAAAAAGTGTGAGAAACCAAGAATAAAAACGTAGTAAATTCATGTTCTATGCACATATATCTTCACACATTAGCAGTGCTGAAATAAAATGGGGTGTATTCAAACGTCAGCATCTACCAAACCTTAAAGGGATAGTAATACTTCATTTTAACTTTATTTTATTTTGTAGGCATTAAAAAAACATGAAGAACGATATAAGTCTTATCTCTCAGACCTTTGTGGTTTGAGAGATATTCACAAGCAACGTTTCCCCCTCCCGCCCCTTTAACCTAGTGTAAGCCATCTCTTCTCAGATGTGGAATCCAGTCCATAGACCAGACAGATAACAGCAGGGGACAATCTTCTTCCTATGAGAACAATGAAAGCCCTGCCCCTTTTACCTAGTGTAAGCCATCTCTTCTCAGATGTGGAATCCAGTCCATAGACCAGACAGATAACAGAAGGGGACAATCTTCTTCCTATGAGAACAATGAAAGCCCTGCCCCCCTTTTACCTAGTGTAAGTAATCTCTTCTCAGATGTGGAATCCAGTCCATAGACCAGACAGATAACAGCAGGGGACAATCTTCTTCCTATGAGAACAATGAAAGCCCTGCCCCTTTTACCTAGTGTAAGCCATCTCTTCTCAGATGTGGAATCCAGTCCGTAGACCAGACAGATAACAGCAGGGGACAATCTTCTTCCTATGAGAACAATGAAAGCCCTGCCCCTTTTACCTAGTGTAAGCCATCTCTTCTCAGATGTGGAATCCAGTCCATAGACCAGACAGATAACAGAAGGGGACAATCTTCTTCCTATGAGAACAATGAAAGCCATGCCCCCTTTTACCTAGTGTAAGTCATCTCTTCTCAGATGTGGAATCCAGTCCATAGACCAAACAGATAACAGAAGGGGACAATCTTCTTCCTATGAGAACAATGAAATCCCTGCCCCCCTTGACAAGCTTTTCAGGTTTTTCCCTTATCTTAATTGAAGATTGTCCCTCTCTGCAGTCTACCTGGGCACCTCCCTTCTGATCTGGCTGAGCAGTGTTACATCAGTAAAAGGGGCGGGAGGGGGATACTTTATCATTCAATTACTCTTGAACTACAACTCTGACAGAACTGAAATAACACTCTCCAAAGTCCAAATACTATGATTATTAATTAGAGCTGCTTTTATTATGAAACATTACTATCCCTTTAAACTCCTGATGGAAGTAAATTCCACGACCCCTCTCAACTAACGTGGAAAATGAAAAACGGTTCTGTACGTGCAGCGCGGGATTGTCACTTGCTGAGATATGTTTGTAACAATCTGGAAACGCTCAACCTGCCGTGGAAGCAATAAACTAATATCGACTCATTAATGGCCTCTTCAGTGAGCCAGATTTAATGCATAAGGCACAGGACTTGGAAGCCTTTAGTGTCCTGTGAAAAGGGCCGTTTGTCTGATGCACGGAGACATCTGCTATTGAGCGTTCTAAGGATTAAGGAGATACTCTTCATCAGGAGTAATTCTATAAAACACGGCGTGCAATCTGCACCAAGTAAAGTGGAGCAATTCCCATCTAAACCATCTGCAACACAGAGGATGATTAATCATTGCCTTGGATTTAAATTGGACTTTTGAATTGGACCGCGAATGCTTGAGAGACCTCCAACGCATTCAAGGATTTAAAAATCTCCTTTTAAATCAGCTGGGTATTCTTAGAATTTTTTGGTTTTCCCCTATAATATAAGTAGTTTGCCCCAGAATGCCTCCACTTTTCTTTTCAACATTGGTCCTTTTTACTTTATGCATATGGCCTGACGTGACAGATATACATATAATGATACAGATACAGGTGTATGTAGTGGAAGTAGACGGTATATGTAACGATACAGGTCCAGGTGTATGTAGTGGAAGTAGACGGTATATATAATGATACAGGTCCAGGTGTATATAGTGGAAGTAGACGGTATATATAACGATACAGGTCCAGGTGTATGTAGTGGAAGTAGACGGTATATATATAATGATACAGGTCCAGGTGTATATAGTGGAAGTAGACGGTATATATAACGATACAGGTCCAGGTGTATGTAGTGGAAGTAGACGGTATATATAACGATACAGGTCCAGGTGTATGTAGTGGAAGTAGACGGTATATATAATGATACAGGTCCAGGTGTATATAGTGGAAGTAGACGGTATATATAATGATACAGGTCCAGGTGTATATAGTGGAAGTAGACGGTATATATAATGATACAGGTCCAGGTGTATATAGTGGAAGTAGACGGTATATATAATGATACAGATCCAGGTGTATGTAGTGGAAGTAGACGGTATATATAACGATACAGGTCCAGGTGTATATAGTGGAAGTAGACGGTATATATAACAATACAGGTCCAGGTGTATATAGTGGAAGTAGACGGTATATATATAACGATACAGGACCAGGTGTATATAGTAGAAGTAGATGGTATATATAATGATACAGGTCCAGGTGTATATAGTGGAAGTAGACGGTATATATATATAATGATACAGGTCCAGGTGTATATAGTGGAAGTAGACGGTATATATATAACGATACAGGACCAGGTGTATATAGTAGAAGTAGACGGTATATATAATGATACAGGTCCAGCTGTATATAGTGTTAGTAGACGGTATATATAATGATACAGGTCCAGGTGTATATAGTGGAAGTAGACGGTACATATAATGATACAGGTCCAGGTGTATGTAGTGGAAGTAGACGGTATATATAATGATACAGGTCCAGGTGTATATAGTGGAAGTAGACGGTATATATAACGATACAGGTCCAGGTATATATAGTGGAAGTAGACGGTATATATAATGATACAGATCCAGGTGTATATAGTTGAAGTAGACGGTATATATAATGATACAGGTCCAGGTGTATATAGTGGAAGTAGACGGTATATATAACGATACAGGTCCAGGTGTATATAGTGGAAGTAGACGGTATATATAATGATACAGCTCCAGGTGTATATAGTGGAAGTAGACAATATATGTAATGATACAGATCCAGGTGTATATAGTGGAAGTAGACGGTATATATATAACGATACAGGTCCAGGTGTATGTATTGGAAGTAGACGGTATATATAATGATACAGGTCCAGGTGTATATAGTGGAAGTAGACGGTATATATAATGATACAGGTCCAGGTGTATATAGTGGAAGTAGACGGTATATATAATGATACAGGTCCAGGTGTATATAGTGGAAGTAGACGGTATATATATAATGATACAGGTCCAGGTGTATATAGTGGAAGTAGACGGTATATATATAATGATACAGATCCAGGTGTATATAGTGGAAGTAGACGGTATATATATATATATAATGATACAGATCCAGGTGTATATAGTGGAAGTAGACGGTATATATAATGATACAGGTCCAGGTGTATATAGTGGAAGTAGACGGTATATATATAATGATACAGGTCCAGGTGTATATAGTGGAAGTAGACGGTATATATATAATGATACAGATCCAGGTGTATATAGTGGAAGTAGACGGTATATATATATATATAATGATACAGATCCAGGTGTATATAGTGGAAGTAGACGGTATATATATAATGATACAGATCCAGGTGTATATAGTGGAAGTAGACGGTATATATATATAACGATACAGGTCCAGGTGTATATAGTGGAAGTAGACGGTATATATAATGATACAGGTCCAGGTGTATATAGTGGAAGTAGACGGTATATATAATGATACAGGTCCAGGTGTATATAGTGGAAGTAGACGGTATAAATATAACGATACAGGTCCAGGTGTATGTAGTGGAAGTAGACGGTATATATAATGATACAGGTCCAGGTGTATGTAGTGGAAGTAGACGGTATATATAATGATACAGGTCCAGGTGTATATAGTGGAAGTAGACGGTGTATATAATGATACAGGTCCAGGTGTATATAGTGGAAGTAGACGGTATATATAACGATACAGGTCCAGGTGTATATAGTGGAAGTAGACGGTATATATAATGATACAGGTCCAGGTGTATATAGTGGAAGTAGACGGTATATATATAATGATACAGGTCCAGGTGTATGTAGTGGAAGTAGACGGTATATATAATGATACAGGTCCAGGTGTATATAGTGGAAGTAGACGGTATATATAACGATACAGATCCAGGTGTACATAGTGGAAGTAGACGGTGTATATAATGATACGGGTCCAGGTGTATATAGTGGAAGTAGACGGTATATATATAATGATACAGATCCAGGTGTATATAGTGGAAGTAGACGGTATATATATAATGATACAGATCCAGGTGTATATAGTGGAAGTAGACGGTATATATATAATGATACAGGTCCAGGTGTATATAGTGGAAGTAGACGGTATATATAACGATACAGGTCCAGGTGTATATAGTGGAAGTAGACGGTATATATAACGATACAGATCCAGGTGTACATAGTGGAAGTAGACAGTGTATATAATGATACAGATCCAGGTGTATGTAGTGGAAGTAGACGGTATATATATAATGATACAGATCCAGGTGTGTATAGTGGAAGTAGACGGTATATATATAATGATACAGATCCAGGTGTACATAGTGGAAGTAGACGGTATATATAACAATACAGGTCCAGGTGTATATAGTGGAAGTAGACGGTATATATAATGATACAGGTCCAGGTGTATATAGTGGAAGTAGACGGTATATATAATGATACAGGTCCAGGTGTATATAGTGGAAGTAGACGGTATATATAATGATACAGGTCCAGGTGTATGTAGTGGAAGTAGACGGTATATATAACGATACAGATCCAGGTGTACATAGTGGAAGTAGACGGTGTATATAATGATACAGATCCAGGTGTATGTAGTGGAAGTAGACGGTATATATATAATGATACAGATCCAGGTGTGTATAGTGGAAGTAGACGGTATATATATAATGATACAGATCCAGGTGTACATAGTGGAAGTAGACGGTATATATAACAATACAGGTCCAGGTGTATATAGTGGAAGTAGACGGTATATATAATGATACAGGTCCAGGTGTATATAGTGGAAGTAGACGGTATATATAATGATACAGGTCCAGGTGTATATAGTGGAAGTAGACGGTATATATAATGATACAGGTCCAGGTGTATATAGGGGTAGTAGACGGTATATATAATGATACAGATCCAGGTGTATATAGTGTTAGTAGACGGTATATATAACGATACAGGTCCAGGTGTATATAGTGGAAGTAGACGGTATATATAATGATACAGATCCAGGCGTGAAGTAACCCTAGCCTTTACCCCCTCATCTCAGCACCACTTCCAGGGATAGCCATGTGGGGAGGACAGCTAAGCTTCTCATTTAACCCCTTGGAGTCTGGAAAAGTCTTCAGAGCTTTGCAATGACATCTTTAGCTTTCATGAAGTTTAAATCTCCATTTAAGTCAAAAGGAAATGTTTATTTGTCCCCTACTCCTGTGCAGATGGTTTGATCACCTAAAGAGGGGACACTTGTGAGGAAAGGAATCCAGGCCTCTATTAGTGATGTAACTTTTCTATTAATTTGTATAAGTGCTGACATTTTTTTTTTATAAGAAGTGCAAATTTTTCTAGGAGCAAAATCACTTTCTATGAATTATTAAATACGACAAACACAATCATAATCACTGATTGTTTTGAGCTGTGTTTTTGAAGAGCAATTTCTCTGAACAGACCCCAAAGGGATAAAAGTATTGGTTCAGCACATTTATGCCCCATCCCCGAAGCTGGCAGTAAAGGGGTTAAGGTCTGCAGCCTGGCGAGAGCTCCTGCCCTTGCTTTGTCCCCCAGATTTCCATTACCCGGCGGCGCTGTGTGACTTGCAGGAATAGATCACACTAATAACTTGTCAGAGATTTTCGCTCTCTCTAGTCTCACATTCGCTCGTACAAATCCTTTGAGAGAAGACGTAAATGACAAACATACTGGATGTGATCATCTCCTCTGAGCACGATAGATTGCTTCCTGCGCTTAGCCGAAAGTACTTTATCTGCTTAGTCACCATCTGGCGCTGCCAGGTCAGACCAGATCTCCAAATCTTCTATAAAGAGGGCAACAACATGGACACTGGGAGCACCTGATCAGGGCTGCCTTAAAGCGGATGTATCACCTTGTGAAAAGGCGTCACCATCCGTTTTGTTAATAAAACTTATTATATGAAAGCTGTTTTTTTTTTTTTTAAAATCTTACTATTTGTAGAGATATCCCCTATTCGGTGCTGTGCACGTCCGCATTATGTGCCCAGCATAGCTCTACAGCACGTCCTATTTCCCCTCCCACCTCCCTCCCAGCTGCCCCAGGGAGCCTGTTAACGCTTCCCTTCGGTGTGCTGTGAACAGCTTCTATCATATCAAGCTCCGGTTATCGTTATACTGAGGTTTCAGTAGGAGTATTACTGAGGCTGCAACCTCAGTATAATGCTAACCACAGCTTTCTGTAATGCTAGGAGCCGTTCACAACACACCGTAGGGAAACGTGAACTTGCTCTCTGGGGCAGCTGGGTGTGAGGTGGGAGGAGAAATAGGACGTGCAGAAGATCGGTGCCGGTCAGCATAATGGGAAACGCTTATTTTTCGGCACAGCTCTTCCGCACGTCTAATGAAATATCTTTACAAGTACTTCGATTTAAAAAAAAAACCCTCAGCTTTCGTGTAATAACTTTTACTAAAAAGCGGATGGTAACACCTTTTTATAAAGTGACACATCCCCTTTAAAGCAATGCGTTCAGAGCCGGATGATCCATTATAGGAATCTAGGATACTGCCTAGGACCCATGGCAATATGAGGGGTCCCAGCTGCATGTCATGGATGATAGAGAGAGGCCCGGCTGTATTTCAGCAGAGCCGAAATAGCGCTATCTAAACAGAAATACTTCATTGGAACTGTCCCCAAAATGTGCTTGGTTTCCAAGCACACTTTATAGACCTTTCTAATGAAGTATTTCTTTCTAGTTATCGCTATTTCGGCTGTGCTGAAGAGCCGCCGGCCGGTCCCGGGACCACAATCTCATGCTGTCAGCTACAGCGCTAATGTCTGTGAAAGGGGAGTGGGGAAATTTAGAGGTGTATATCTCTCACTATACATGTCTGGGAGACCGGACTTACATCAATTCATTTATTTTTTTCTAATATCCACAATATTAAACTTTGTTAAAAGCGGACATTACTATCCCTTTAATGTGCGTTCTCCTTTAAATGACAATTCTGAAACACCTAAATGTATCATTCTTACAAAGAAATGTTAATAACAAGTAAAACCCCATTTCGGATTGTTAAATATACAGGATCAAATGTATGAATGCGTTGTTAGTAAATCAGGTAAAGCGTCATACCAGGTAAATCAATGGGGTTGCGACTCCCTGGCCTGTGATCTAAATGGACATTAACCCATCGCTGTCCCTGGAAGTATTTTGATACATACTGTATGTCGTCGCTGTGAGACACTGATTCGTGTCTAAGACTTTAAACTGTGGTTGACTCGCTAGTCGTTAATTTGCTGTCGCTAGTTTGTGTAATGAAAAGTGCTGTGTACATGTATACGCTATATAAATAAAGATACACAATGGCTATTGTCACTTCATCACAGCTTCAGTTCTCATCTATTTCACAATTAAGGACACATCTTGGGCTAATGTGTGGAGAAAAGTGGAGGAATTAATCATAGGGGGCAAATACAAAGTTCAATACTTTTTCAATCCCTTTTTCTGTTGTTCTCGTTGCATGCCAGTCACCTGTGGAGATTGATTGACAACTGACCATAGAGACTATTGGCTAAAAGAAGAGAACTGAAATTGTGCCTGGGGTTCAACAGACTATCAATATAGGGATAGTTTATAGCAGTGGTTCTCAATCTCTTTTTGTTTGGGGCACCCCTAACACGTAATCTAGAACATTCGGGGCACCCCTAACATATTTAATGTACTTTTTCAAGGGCATAATGAAGGTAACATATAAAAATATACAGTTATGATCAGGTCTTATAATCATAATAACAACATTAAACATAATGTGCATAACGGTTTCTATAAATCTTTATTTAAAAGTCCATTTATGTTAGTCTTCATAGAAAACACAGGGCACCCTAAGTTGATGTCCGTGGCACACCAAAGTGCCACGGCACCTGGTTGAGAATCACTGGTTTATAGTCTTTGGGGCGATATCCATATATAAAAAAAATTCCATCATTAAATCTGTGATTATTTGATATATGTGGATTGTCTGTATTGTATGTAATAACCAATTTCAAAATCATTGTCCGAGATATATGATATACCTCTGAGTTAGTATAAATGTCCTATGATTGAATATATACTAATGTAGATCTTACAGACGGACACTTATTCATAAACACATATTACTGTTAGAATAACAGGATTAGTACACACAAGCTTTGTATCTAACCAATTGTTGACCTCACCCACACACATATTTAATGTTTTAAGAAACAATTAAAACATCCTATCCTTCATAATTTTTGGCGCGGTAATTACCCAATTTGTTTGAACGAAGTTGAATACTCTTCGGTGGAACATTTAACCCTTTGAATGCTAGAGGTTTCTAATGCACTGCTAGAAATTTACTAGAAGAAATCCGTATTCTTTCTCAATGGCGCAGTTCATTTGCCCCACAATTGCTCCTCGTTTCTTTGAATATAAGGTCCCCCGTCATGTTTCCAAGGTCTCTTCCAAACAGAGCACATAAATGATCCTGAATTCCTGGTTTAGTAATAGGATTATTGACCTGGATTGATCTGGTCCCTGGTGAAGGCCGCTCTTTGTTCAGCCTCGTAGCTCTGCGGCAAGTGCACCATCCATTTCACTGTATTAATATTTCATTAATGCCGCCAGCCCGCCGGGAAACGGACATCTGCATCTTTATAACTTAGGTCAGCGATTAAATTTCACATTTATAGTAAAATACAGGACGTCCGCAATGGGGGATACACATGAGGCCTGTATTCCTTCTGGGAGAACTGGTTAATAATGGCAGGAAACTGGCAAGAACGCTAATCCAGCTGTAGGGGTTGTTTTATCAGTCCTGCTGGGCCTGGCGAAATATCCCAAGTGAAGGGATGTAGTAAAGCGATAACCTATCAGAGCGCTGTCACAGTCACAGTGGGGTACATCCTCTTCTCCACATATCTTCCAGGGAGGCGATGGGAAATCCAAAAGACTATTTACTTACAGGTGATACTGAACTGAAAATATTTCCGTCTAAGACCTGGAGAAATGGCACAAATGTACTAAGGTGTGATAAAGAGGAGATAACTTCTCCAGTGAGATAAATTCTCCAGTTCCTATGTTATTCTATGGGAGATCTTTAGTTATAGACTACAGGGGAGATGTACTAAGGTGTGATAAAGAGAAGATAACTTCTCCAGTGAGATAAACTCTCCAGTTCCTATGTTATTATATGGGAGAGATTTAGTTATAGACTACAGGGGGAGATGTACTAAGGTGTGATAAAGAGGAGATAACTTCTCCAGTGAGATAAACTCTCCAGTCCCTATGTTATTCTATGGGAGAGATTTAGTTATAGACTACAGGGGAGATGTACTAAGGTGTGATAGAGAGGAGATAACTTCTCCAGTGAGATAAACTCTCCAGTCCCTATGTTATTCTATGGGAGATATTTAGTTATAGACTACAGGGGAGATGTACTAATGTGTGATAAAGAGGAGATAACTTCTCAAGTGAGATAAACTCTCCAGTTCCTATGTTATTCTATTGGAGATCTTTAGTTATAGACTACAGGGGAGATGTACTAAGGTGTGATAAAGAGAAGATAACTTCTCCAGTGAGATAAACTCTCCAGTTCCTATGTTATTATATGGGAGAGATTTAGTTATAGACTACAGGGGGAGATGTACTAAGGTGTGATAAAGAGGAGATAACTTCTCCAGTGAGATAAACTCTCCAGTCCCTATGTTATTCTATGGGAGAGATTTAGTTATAGACTACAGGGGAGATGTACTAAGGTGTGATAGAGAGGAGATAACTTCTCCAGTGAGATAAACTCTCCAGTCCCTATGTTATTCTATGGGAGAGATTTAGTTATAGACTACAGGGGAGATGTACTAAGGTATGATAAAGAGGAGATAACTTCTCCAGTGAGATAAACTCTCCAGTTCCTATGTTATTCTATGGGAGAGATTTAGTTATAGACTACAGGGGAGATGTACTAAGGTGTGATAAAGAGGAGATAACTTCTCCAGTGAGATAAACTCTCCAGTTCCTATGTTATTCTATAGGAGATATTTAGTTATAGACTACAGGGGAGATGTACTAAGGTGTGATAAAGAGGAGATAACTTCTCCAGTGAGATAAACTCTCCAGTCCCTATATTATTCTATGGGAGAGATTTAGTTATAGACTACAGGGGAGATGTACTAAGGCGTGATAAAGAGGAGATAACTCTTTAGTTTGACCCAGTTTGGTCTTTGTGAATATGGCCCAGTGAACCTTATATCTAGAAGCTTGAAAGGGGTCTCAGTGGTGATAGTGCAGTAAGATCTGTGAAATGTCAGAGATAAGATAACGGCCTTGATAAGGGGCGGTAATACCAATAAATTACCTGATATTAGATCCAGTCACTCATTACAAGCTGCACAAACAAAAATAATCAGTCATGGACAGAGATCCACATTGGTACAAATGCACTGGGAAAGGATTAGATATGGAGGATCTGGAAATGAAGGAATTGGCGCAGTTTGGGGGTCATTTATTGAGCAGGAGAAGCCCTAGAGCATGTGATTTTCATTACAAAGTGTGTCCTGCTCCTTTAAATAAAGATGTTAATTAGATAAATACTGCCGGACTGGAATGTATGATATTTAACCCTGTGAGACCCAGAGGTTCCACACATTGGTTCAGAATGCATTGTTTACCCTTGTGTCATTGAAAATGTTAAAATCAAGCGTTTCTATAAAGATATTTCATGTTAATGTTAGATTGGAAATCATCACATTTAACTCTTTATCAGCCAGAGTGGCGCGCATAGCCCTGCTTTTTCATAAAGATAGTTTTAACCCTTTGAGTGCCAGGCACTCAAAAGGTTAAACTGATGCTAGGTTGGAATTCATGGTATTTAACCCTTTGAAAGCTAAAAGCAGTGTCCACTGGCACTCAGAGGGTTAACGTTGCAGGTTTAATTAAACATATTTTTATTTGTGGATAGTTAACCCTCTGAGAGCCGGAGCGGGTGCTATGAAACTCATCGCCTCACAATGTTTTTCACCCCCCACTCCGACGTTCAGACAGTAAATATCGAGTGTCCCTATGGTAACTGCCCTACGTTGTATTTGGCGTAACGTTAGAGCGTAGTAGAAAATACCCGCGGATTAGTTACTCTATTTCCAGGTTCACATGAGTCTATTAATATCGTTTACGCACTCCCATTGCCACCATTGTGTTTCTGTTGCCATGGGGACGCCAGTCATATGGTAAGTATCAGGTCAAGAGTTAGGCGTGAAAGGAGATCTAGTGGCACCAAAATAAGTTTAACAGGTGTCCTGAATTCCCTATCAGGTTCCACGTGATAAGTGTCAGCTTGTGTCCTCACCTCATGGAGAAAACAGGACAGGATTTATCAAACCAAAGCGCGGCTCCCCGCCATGTCCCCAAGGACGTACACAGCTGAACCACAGCTTGTGTATTGGCATTGACTGGGGACTGGAGTTTAACCCTTTTTAACCCATGGACTGACATCCAGGACAGACTGAAGACATTGGGGTAAATGTACAAAACCAATTCATCACTAAATCATGAGCTGGAAGTGTATCTCTTGGGCCCACACCTGCCTAACACCAAGATACTAAGCTGCATTCGGCCAGATCACTCACATTAATGCTGCCGGCACCAAGGGGAAGGCTGCGGGGCATGCCGGCGCGTTCCTTTCTCTGCATCTTGTATAATGCAGCATATTAACATGGCAGAGAGGAAAAGCGAGATTTTATCCCATATTCCAGTGCACCAAATGGAGCAGGGGTAATGGGCTTCCTGGCATCAAAGAGCTGATGTTGGTGGAATTGTCCTGTGGTACTGACCTGCCGTGCTTGTATGCTGCACTACGCACTGACACTGCAGTACGCAATAACCTGTAGCGAGCACACGCTGCGGTATACACTGACCTGCAGCACTCGTACTCGCCAATACACACTGACCTGCAGCACTCGTACTCGCCAATACACACTGACCTGCAGCACTCGTACTCGCCAATACACACTGACCTGCAGAGCTTGTACGCTGCGATACACACTGACCTGCAGCACTCGTACTCTGAAACATGCACTCACCTGCAGCGCTTGTATACTCTGCTATACACACTGACCCACAGCGAACAGTCGTACGCTGTGATACACACTGACCTGCAGCGCTCGCATGCTGGGTTACGCACTGAGCTGCAGCTCTTGCACGTTGCGACACACACTGACCTGCAGCACTCGTACACAATGCATTGTAGACCTCTGAAGCACTCATGAGGTTAAAATCTCCATATAAATCAGTGCAAATTTGGTGCTTTTTATGTGTTTACTGTAAGGCATTTGGGTGCCCATAACTTTCCACTTTTGTCTTTATGCAGAAGAAGAATGGATCTCTGGTTCTCAGCAGATTGTGGGAAGCCATTTTCCTGTGCACTTCTCATTTCCAAGTCAGCAGGCTGGAGTGGGGTGGAGACATTTTCCACTGCACTTGTCACTTCCTGCTGTGCCTCCCAGTAAACTGCAGCCTCCTGGCCAGTATGTAAGAAGTGCAAAGGAAAATGGCTTCCCCCAGCCTCCTGACCAGGAAGTGATGATTGCAAAGGAAATTAGCTACCCGTCCCCATCCTTCTGGGGAAGATCACGTGCAATGGTTATGTATAGGGTGACCACGGTCCCGGAACATCCGGGACTGTCCCTTATTTCAGGGCTATGTCCCGTGTCCCGGGTCATCTTCAACCGGGACAATGAAGTGTCCCGGAATGAAGCCAAGCCGCCCTGGATGTCAGCCTGCAAGCGGTGTGTCACATCATGGACGCCGCGAGGGAGCGCTTCGTAGCATAAATCAGCGCTCCCTCGCGGCGTCCATGATATGACACACCGCTTGCAGGCTGACATCCAGGGCGGCAATGCAGCTTACCCGATCTCCTGGAGGCAAGCGCTCTAGTAATACAGAGTGCTGGGAGATGACATCATCTCCCAGCGCTCTGCATTACTGAGCACAGCACGCGGGAGCTTCAGCTCTGTGCCAGAGGAGGCACAGAGCACTTTCCACACCGCTAGACTACCAGGGACTCAAGGTAGGGCATGAAGGGGCAACTAGGGTGACCACGTTTCGGAATGGCAGAAGGGAAATGTGGTCACCCTAGTTATGTATCAGGAGGTGAGGGGAGATGATTATAGACGAGCATAAAACCCTTCTCTGCTGGAGCCTTTCAGGAAAGTGCACCATTTTCTGTGTCTGTTGTGAAGGCCGGAGCCTTTGAAGTGCACCATTTTCTGTGTCTGTTGTGAAGGCCGGAGGCTTTGAAGTGCACCATTTTCTGTGTCTGTTGTGAAGGCTGCCAGTGCCTTAGTGAAAGTTCCAACGTCTCTGTCCCATGATACGTCTGTAGGAAACATCTGCTTTGCACATTTCTTTAACTGGTTACTACAAGGATTGCTCTGCAATGTGTTTTAGAAAATTCCACCACTTAAAGGGGAAGTAACAGCACTTAATAATGCCCCCCCCCACACACACGCACACAATTTCCTTACTATGGCCCCAAATTCCTTAAGGCCTCTATGAATTTTTCAGTGCTACCTGGTTCAAGAGATAAAACCTTACGTGAGTCCAGGATGTTATTCCCCTGTATGCATGAACCCTTTAAGAACCAGAGGGGTGAGCATACATTACCGTGTACCCATGAGCAGAGTCTCCCCCCTATGCTTCAGCTGGAAACCATCATGTCCACCCCCATGGACCTGACATCCTGCCAGTAACTGTCATGTCCTCCTCCATGGACCTGACATCATGCCAGCAACTGTCATGTCTCCTCCATGGACCTTACATCCTGCCAGTAACTGACATGTCTGCCTCCATGCACCTGACATCCTGCCAGTAACTGTCATGTCTGCCTCCATGGACCTGACATCCTGCCAGTAACTGACATGTCTGCCCCCATGCACCTGACATCCTGCCAGTAACTGTCATGTCCGCCTCCATGGACCTGACATTAGGGTTGCCACCCAGCCGGTATTTTACCGGCAGGCCTGTAAAAAATTGGCTTCTGTCCAATGTTAAGTCTATGGAGGGAATGCCTTGGCCGGTATTTTTTTGAAGAAAAGGTGGCAACTCTACCTGACATCCTGCCAGTAACTGACATGTCTGCCTCCATGGACCTGACATCCTGCCAGTAACTGACATGTCCACCTACATTTACTGGTCCTAGTAAAGTAAGTGTGGGGTTGATTATGAAGAAGTGTTACTTCTCCTTCTGGCCTGTTGACCAGGAAGTGAGGTGTGCAAAGGAAAATGGTTTCCCCCAGCCTGCTGACCAGGAAGTGAGGTGTGCAAAGGACATTGTCTTCCCCCAGCCTACTGACCAGGAATTGAGGTGTGCAAAGGGAATTGTCCTCCCCCAGCCTGCTGACCAGGAAGTGAGGTGTGCAAAGGAAATTGTCTTCCCTCAGCCTGCTGACCAGAAATTGAGGTGTGTAAAGGGAACTGTCTTCCCCCAGCCTGCTGACCAGGAAGTGAGGTGTGCAAAGGAAATGGTCTTCCCCCAGCCTTCTGACCAGGAAGTGAGGTGTGCAAAGGAAAATGTTTTCCCCCAGCCTGCTGACCAGGAAGCGAGGTGTGCAAAGGAAAATGTTTTCCCCCAGCCTACTGACCAGGAAGCGAGGTGTGCAAAGGACATTGTCTTCCCCCAGCCTACTGACCAGGAATTGAGGTGTGCAAAGGGAATTGTCTTCCCCTAGCCTGCTAATCAGGAAGTGAGGCGTGGAAAGGAAACTGGTCACCCATCCGCTTTCTGAAAGCAAAGGACGTTATTCATCAAGTAAAGGAGGTGATTTATGGAGCAAACAAACAACTGTAAAAGGTAAATTCCCATTAATCTGTATGGACTTTCCACATCCTGAGTGTAAGAGAGAACTCTTGCTCATTGCTTCTCAAGGTGTTGGGGACCACTGTAGCATTCAGTGGGTTAAAATCCCAATTTAAATCAGTGAGAATGATTATTTATATTGTAATTGGTGGTTCGATCCAAAATGACACCTCTTTATCTTGATGGAAAAGGCCTGGAATCATTTAAGTCGCGGTGTGTAAACGTCTACGTGTAGATCTGTTATAACAAGCTCTTCCAGGTAACACTCTGTGTGTAGGAATGTGGTTAGTGACATTATATCTGCATTCTGTGCGCTGCGAGGTCTGTCATTCACGTAATGTGAGACTGCTGCTCCCTAACGGCCACTTCATTACAGACCTTCTCATTCCCCACAGACCTCCACTGACCCCTGGTAAAACCCATCCCCAGTCAGCTGTGCACAGCGGTGCAGGAAGATAAAGTCCGGACAGGTTCATGTAGCACAGGGGAAGAGATAGACAATAAAACAAGAAACCTGCGCTCCTCTATACAGACTACCCAAATACGCACCCTGTATAGCGCAGAGATCATATGGCCGTGTTAGTAAATTTCAGGCTTTTGTTCCATAATTTGGCCAAACTATGTTTACACTCGCCCGTCACATCACAGTACCCCAAATTCAGGCGAGTCCCTATCCAATTGTTACATTTTCCTTATATAAGACTCTCCTGAGGAATTCTTGTGAACACGTCAAGACTTGAACCTAATTAAACACAATTAGACACATTATAAAATGACAATTGTTCCTGAGGAATTCTTGTATATAACACGTTAAAGGGGAACTACCACCCCGTAAAAACTGTATGTTAATTAAGTCTTCATCTGGCGACTAGCTGCTTAATAGCGCTAGTCGCCAGAAATATTACCTGGTTTAAAAGATTTTCTACTTATTTGGAGGCTGACAGTAGCAGGAAGCAAGGACATCTTGCCATAGTGACGTCTGTGCTCCTGCGCTGTCAGTCCCTTTTGGAGCCGGCCGGCTCCTAGCAACACCTCCAAGACCTGGCTGGGACTGACAGCGCAGGCGCGCGGACGTCACTATGGCAAGATGTCTGTGCTTCCTGCTACTGTCAGCCTCCAAATAAGTCGAAAATCTTTGAAACCAGGTAATATTTCTGGCGACTAGCGCTACTAAGCAGCCAGTCGCCAGATGAAGACTTAATTAACATACAGTTTTTGCGGGGTGGTAGTTCCCCTTTAAGACACACAACATATATCGTTATGATAGGACTTACATGCTTTCACACAGCAGTGGCCTGCATTGAGCAGGGGGAAGCCCAGGAGGGCCAAAAAGCTTCCAGTTCCATTTACAGGTCACCTCCACCCACCCCCACAAACCACATGGGGTTTACAATTACCTTCAACTGCAAAGAGACATTAGGCTGGGCAAGCCAAACAAAACGCCAAACATATACATATATATATCCTATATTATAATTTGCTAAGGATGTTTGTCAGAAGCCGTCATGTGCAGTGGAGACGGCAGAGCACAGTATATACTGCCCGCGCCGCCTCTGATATGGACCTTGGACCTCTTCGTTCCAGGAAGGTGCGCAGAGAGGACTACAGTCTGAATTTGGAGCGCCACGATCCGTATCAGCCGCGGCACGTCGGGGCAGTCAGTACTGCGCATGACTGCAGCGCCGCCAGTGTTGGCCCGTGTACACAGGCTTTCAAACTAGAACGTACACAAAATAAGAACACAAGTGAATAAAGCACAGACAACCCACAAACTCTTGGTAATGCCCCGCCCATCAGCCACGCCCCTAGCAATACCACCTTTCGCCATATGAAATGTGCTGGAAACCGCTTTAGTGTGCAGGGAGTATAAAGTGCTAATTAAATCAATAGGAATGTTCACCCTGTATGGTGCAGTGGCTTTGTAAGAATTGCTCCATTTCCCTTGTGCACATGGCCTCTTGAAGCGCTCTGGGGAACAGAGAGGTAATGATAACTCTAGTCCCCAGTCCCAGGCAGTTGGCTCAGTGAATCCCTGCACACATGGGCTGGCAGAACACTGGGCATCATACCATGCTCTGCCCAGCCAAGAGGAGGGAGGAGGCACCGCTCAATCTGGAGTATGCGCCGCCTGTGCCCAGGAGAGATCTCAGGGTACAGCCTCTGCCACCAGGCAGCATGGCATAGAACAGGCTCCTGGTGCCAGGTCTCCAGAAGGCTGAGGGTTAACCCTCTCACTGCCAACTAACACTTGGACCTGCAGTTTACATCTACCAGGGAAAATACTTTTTATTCCATTAACCCCTCCCGTTCACTAGGGAGTTATTATCATTATATTGTGGGGAATAAATTATATATCAAATCTTAAAAATAATCCTTCCATCTCAGCGGAGAGAAGTGAGGAATTTCCCTGGTCTCCTTGAATGTAATAGGGGGGTCCAGGGGTGGGCCCCTTCCGCAGCTGTATCCAGGGAACAGGGGTACCACACTGATGAGGTCCAGAAAGGCCAAACCGCAGGGCTGACTGCTTCCCTCAATCGTACCGGGCAGGACCGATATGATGCGTAACACACGTGTCTGGCACATGGAAACAAAGAGAGTCAGGTACAATCTTATAGGGAACAGTGTTGGATCCTGCGCTGAGTCATGACTGGGGGAACTGAGCTGACCCTGCGGTCTCTATCTGTGTCGTACACCCCCCAATATAACTACCCACTCCACATCTCCCTCTATTTATCTCTACGTCTCTCTCTGAATGCCGCCCTCCCATCTTCCTTTATATTAGTATCTGGGTGGCAGGGAGTGGTCAGTGGGAGACAAGTGTGGAATGTTAGTCATGAAGGGTTAATATAAGAATAGATTAGTGTTCTGAATACAATTAACCCCTACTTACATTTAGGATGGACAGTCCTTCTTTGAGATCCAAATCCCTCTGTCCCTAACTTGGTGTCCCTGTGTTTAGGAGATCAGACTGTGTGGTGTGTATATAAGTGTATCACCCTGGTGTCCCTGTGTTTAGGAGATCAGACTGTGTGATGTGTATATAAGTGTATCACCCTGGTGTCCCTGTGTTTAGGAGATCAGACTGTGTGGTGTGTATATGTGTATCACCCTGGTGTCCCTGTGTTTAGGAGATCAGACTGTGTGGTGTGTGTATATAAGTGTATCACCCTGGTGTCCCTGTGTTTAGGGGATCAGACTGTGTGGTGTGTATAGAAGTGTATCACCCTGGTGTCCCTGTGTTTAGGAGATCAGACTGTGTGGTGTGTATAGAAGTGTATCACCCCGGTGTCCCTGTGTTTAGGAGATCGGACTGTGTGGTGTGTATATAAGTGTATCACCCTGGTGTCCCTGTGATTAGGAGATCAGACTGTGTGGTGTGTATATAAGTGTATCACCCTGGTGTCCCTGTGATTAGGAGATCAGACTGTGTGATGTGTATATAAGTGTATCACCCTGGTGTCCCTGTGTTTAGGAGATCAGACTGTGTGGTGTGTGTATAGGTGTATCACCCTGGTGTCCCTGTGTTTAGGAGATCAGACTGTGAGGTGTGTATAGAAGTGTATCACCCTGATGTCCCTGTGTTTAGGAGATCAGACTGTGTGGTATGTATAGAAGTGTATCACCCTGGTGTACCTGTGTTTAGGAGATCAGACTGTGTGGTGTATATAGAAGTGTATCACCCTGGTGTCCCTGTGTGTAGGAGATCAGACTGTGTGGTGTGTATATAAGTGTATCACCGTGGTGTCCCTGTGTTTAGGAGATCAGACTGTGTGGTGTGTATATATGTGTCTCACCCTGGTGTCCCTGTGTTTAGGAGATCAGACTGTGTGGTGTGTATATATGTGTCTCACCCTGGTGTCCCTGTGTTTAGGAGATCAGACTGTGTGGTGTGTATATAAGTGTATCACCCTGGTGTCCCTGTGTTTAGGAGATCAGACTGTGTGGTGTGTATAGAAGTGTATCACCCTGGTGTCCCTGTGTTTAGGAGATCAGACTGTGTGGTGTGTATATAAGTGTATCACCCTGGTGTCCCTGTGTGTAGGAGATCAGACTGTGTGGTGTGTATATAAGTGTATCACCCTGGTGTCCCTGTGTTTAGGAGATCAGACTGTGTGGTGTGTATATAAGTGTATCACATGATACATTTATGTAAAACTCACATTAATATTTGTATAAACTCCAGTATCTCTGTTTATAAATTAGTCTGTGTAATAAAATGCTTTGGTCTTGCTCTAAATAGTGTATTCATTTACACACAGAGGTACCAGTAGGTCATGAAATAACGTAAAAAGTGTCAGTAATGCCCCTCCCACCAACCATGACCCAGCAAGACCTCTAAAATAAAAGTGTCCCTATGTTCGGATGGCTGTAAATTTGTGACTATTTTGGGCCCGTGATCTCCACTAGTTTCACAAATTTGACAGCATCAGATCCATCTTGTAGCAAATCACATAAAAATAATAATAAAGTGTGTAAATTCGGAGAGTGAAAGATAAATGGCCTCCGCTCCAGACTAGACGTAGATGGAGGATCATTTCTGTGCGACTCATCGCAGACATTTCCTATTCAGACGGGTGTCAGTGTCTTCCTAATGGCCCTTATCTGAAGGACTGGGAGAGAGGTGCAGATTAATGTCCCTTTCTGGATATAATGTGAAAATTGGCTTCTGTATGAGGGTGAAATACACAGCACAGTGTGTTAAGTGAACTTGTCCTTAACGGGACAGTGAGCCCTATAAAATACATGTTGTAGGGGGCCAGTAGTGACCCATGGCCCTGAAAGCCACCATGTGATTTCAGGATATCCCCTCTTAATCATTTGTGTTAATTAAAGTCCATGTGTCGCTGATCATCTCCCCGGGCTCAAGCTGAGATATCCTGAAAACATGACCAGTTGGCAATTCTGCAGGACCAGGGTTGGCTCCCCCTGCTGTACGGCTTTTCCTACTGAGTATAACAGGGGTAGTCAACTGCAGGGAAATGCTTCTTTACAAAGTTATTAGACACAAATGTCATTCTTCTGATAGCAGAGATCAGGGTGTTTTGCTGCCAGGTGGCGCTGTTGCTGCTCCTATCTATGGAAAGCTTGTGTCTGGCACACTCAGCCCTTCACAGGAAGTCATAGCAACAGCGCCACCTGGCTGCAAAATAAAATTGTGCACTTAACTCTTTGAGTGCCAGAGAGAAATGCGTTGAGTACCACTCTGGCATTCAAAGGGTTAAGCTCTCAAAGAAATAAAATTGCTGGTTTTCTCTGTAATAACTTTTTGACTGAATCGTCTCCCAGCAGTAGAAATTCACTCATTTTAGTTAGCAGAAAAAGCATTACAATATAAACATTTTCATAATGAGGGTGTACTGACATTTTAACCCATGATATTCCGGTAGGTTGTGGCTCTTTCCCCAGACTGGTGGCACAGCGGCCAATCAGGATACGGAGGAATTCTCCTGGTGGGTCCTTTCTGCCCCAGTATATGCACTCACTCTTACCCGGGTAGGTTACCCCAAAATTGGAGCTTCACTCCAATAAAATCAGTATATAACTTTAATGTAACCTTCAAAACATTTATAATAACCCAACGAAATTAATGGTATGATACACCCCAGGGTATGTTTTACACTGTATGATACACCACTGTATGAATCACCCCAGGGTATGTTTTACACTGTGTGATACACCACTGTATGATACACCCCAGGGTACGTATTACACTTTATGATACACCACTGTATGATACACCCCAGGGTACGTATTACACTTTATGATACACCACTGTATGATACACCCCAGGGTATGTATTACACTTTATGATACACCACTGTACGATACACCCCAGGGTACGTATTACATTGTATGATCACTGTTGTACATACCAGGGACCATCTCATTCACAGAAGGATTTTGATGCTGTACCCCTGGGAATGTATTAGAGCATGTGATCACTGTAGTAATCCCAGGAACAATTCACACCAGCTTTAGATCTTTAATATTAGCAAGCCCCATACGCCTGCCATATAGCATGAGCAGGGAAATGCACTTCCTGGTCAGCAGGCTGGGGGAAGCCATTTTCCTGTGCACTCATCACTTCCTGGTTAGGAGACTGATCTGTATTGTGTAAGGCACAGCAGGAAGTGAGGCGTGCACAGGAAAATGGCTTCCCCAACCTGCTGGAAAACAGTAAATGAAATATTATAATCCAGGTGTGGAAGAGGAATATTGTATGACAATGGATGTGGAAACTCAGCACTGGATGATCGTGGGGGGAAAAACGCAGCATTGTGGGAAGGCGGTTGTTAACATTGTTTGAAGATGGATCACTAGTTTATTATATCAGTACTTACCATTGTGTGTAACTTGCTTTGTATACACAGTATTCTATGAAGCTAAATATGAGACCAAAATTGTAGTTGAAGGGGAAAACTGGTGACATTATTTAATGTCTCCAACACATTGCAAAGCAATGCACTGGAGACCTGTAGCATGCCAGGGGTCCAGTACTTTATAGTTTGCCCTTGGCCACAACATGGCTTAAAGTGCCCTGTACACCTGTTCTGGGGCAATTCTGGGACAAACCAGGTACATCATAAAGGACAACTGACAATTCCCCATGTCCCCACTGGTATAAAAGTCAGTGAAGTCCCCCCCCCCCAATAAAGTAGCAATTTTTATGTTGATTCAAGCAAGGGCACTCTCACTGCTGGGATATGTGTCTACAGTTTAAAGTCTCCTTTTTTTCCATGAACACTGCCCTCTAGTGGCCAGAGTTCAGACAGTTATTCAGTTGCTTTCTATGGGAGAGATGAGTCACTGACTGTGCTTCCTCTTAGAATGTGACAGTAACAGCTGTGTCACTTCCTGTTAGGTTGAACTATCAGGTAGAGATCTCGCTGGATCTTTGTTTCTAGATAGTAAAACAGGTTTGAACTGGTATAACTTTTGAATAAAACAAGTTTCTTTGTTTTTGTGAATGGGAAAAATCCTAAAATGCATATTTTTTTAGGTTTCTGCTCCTTTAAATATGACTTTTATCCCGTTGAATGCTAAAGTGGTCCTTTTGCATTAAAGACCAAGCAATTGGAAGTCTCATTTAAATTAAACTAAATGTTCTTTGTCCAGTCGGCCGCAGTGGATTAGCACTATAATTGCTCCCTTTTTCTTCCTGACTACGTCCCTTGTGTGTGATCTCTATCTGAATGGTAAATACACAGGTTGAGGCAATTTGCAGATCTCTGAGATTTGCTGTTTCTAAGTGGCTGGAAATGGATTTAATAAGCCGAAATAGGAACAACCTGTCATTTTCCCAAAATAGCTGATTTGGTAAATGAGGAGGATGATTCTGCAGGCGGAGAGTCACCAGCAGACTTTACCGGGGGGACCGTCTCCCCAAATAAGATGCCTGCAGCCTGGGACACTTCCAATTCGCACAAAAACACAAAACCCCACATTTTGTAACTGAGATGTATTTATTTTTATTGAGCGGAATCAGTTTAGGGTACAGTAAATACAAACAGGGGAGGGCTGGCAACTTGTGGCCCAGGGGGCAAATACACTCAAGTGGCCCATTTCTATTATCGTTCCAGGCCACAGTCCCAGCCCACCCCCTTTTGTTAATTGTAAAATTGGCATTAATGTTGTGATGTAAATCACGTGATACCACAGAGCTTACAGTTGAAATGGGGCTACACTAGTGCGCTACTACAGAGCTTACAATTTAAGAAAAGCTTACCTAGTGATACTATAGCGCTTACCTAGTGATACTATAGCGCTTACAAGGGAAATGGTTTATACTAGTTTAGCTCCATTTGGTTTGCACCTCTGTGGTATCATCAGGGCTGGTGCAAGGATTTTACTCATTACTAAAGAGTAGCGACACAGATCTGACTGTGTTGCGTTCCCGGTGTGATGTGTGCGGGCAGCGGGCACAGCTCTTCTCCGCTGCATGCCCGCGCCCCCAGTACATGTGCGCCTACCTCGCCTATAGGTGGCGATGGCCCTGGGTATCATTTATGTAGCTTCATTTCAATTGTAAGCTCTGTGGTATCACTAGTGTAGCTCCATTTACAGAAGCAATTGGGAGATTTAGGTGCAGTGGCCCACCAGCTCAGACATATGACCAGCCCAGGGGGCAATTGTCCCCCTGCCCCCCAGGCCAGCCCTCCCCTGAATACAAAACATTCATAATCACGCATTTCACCCTCTGAATGCCAGACGACTGCAGCTCATTGAGTGGAGGAATTCTGGGACAGCCCAGCGCCTCTGTAGGGGTTACAAATAAACCATCCTCTGTATTACGTATTGACTCCTAACCCCTGTAATGCTTTGCCATGCGTTGGAGTCCCCTCCTTACAGGGTTTAAATCATTTCAATCAATGAGAATTTTCATTTCCCCTCGGTGCAGTTGGTTTGTTCCAGAATTGCAGTCATTTCACCCAATGAATGTGTTTTGATGAAGTGACTACTTTAAAGGGATAGTAATACTTTGTTTTATCTTTATTTTGTAGGCATTAAAAAACATGAAGAATGATATAAGTCTTATCTCTCAAACCTTTATGGTTTAAGAGATATTCACAAGCAAAGTATCCCCCCCCCTCAGCCAGATCAGAAGGGAGGTGCCCAGGTAGACTGCAGAGAGGGACAATCTTCAGTTAAGATAAGGGAAAAACCTGACAAACTTGTCAAGGGGGGCAGGGCTTTCATTGTTTTCATAGGAAGAAGAGTGTCCCCTTCTGTTATCTGTCTGATCTATGGACTGCATTCCACATCTGAGAAGAGATGGCTTACACTAGGTAAAAGGGGCAGGGCTTTCATTGTTCTCATAGGAAGAAGATTGTCCCCTGCTGTTATCTGTCTGGTCTATGGACTGGATTCCACATCTGAGAAGAGATGGCTTACACTAGGTAAAAGGGGCGGGGCTTTCATTGTTCTCATAGGAAGAAGATTGTCCCCTTCTGTTATCTGTCTGGTCTATGGACTGGATTCCACATCTAAGAAGAGATGGCTTACACTAGGTAAAAGGGGCAGGGCTTTCATTGTTCTCATAGGAAGAAGACTGTCCCCTTCTGTTATCTATCTGGTCTATGGACTGGATTCCACATCTGAGAAGAGATGGCTTACACTAGGTAAAAGGGGCGGGGCTTTCATTGTTCTCATAGGAAGAAGATTGTCCCCTTCTGTTATCTGTCTGGTCTATGGACTGGATTCCACATCTAAGAAGAGATGGCTTACACTAGGTAAAAGGGGCGGGGCTTTCATTGTTCTCATAGGAAGAAGATTGTCCCCTTCTGTTATCTGTCTGGTCTATGGACTGGATTCCACATCTGAGAAGAGATGGCTTACACTAGGTAAAAGGGGCAGGGATTTCATTGTTCTCATAGGAAGAAGATTGTCCCTTGCTGTTATCTGTCTGGTCTATGGACTGGATTCCACATCTGAGAAGAGATGGCTTACACTAGGTAAAAGGGGCAGGGATTTCATTGTTCTCATAGGAAGAAGATTGTCCCCTTCTGTTATCTGTCTGGTCTATAGACTGCATTCCACATCTGAGAAGAGATGGCTTACACTAGGTAAAAGAGGCGAGGCTTTCATTGTTCTCATAGGAAGAAGATTGTCCCCTTCTGTTATCTATCTGGTCTATGGACTGGATTCCACATCTGAGAAGAGATGGCTTACACTAGGTAAAAGGGGCGGGGCTTTCATTGTTCTCATAGGAAGAAGATTGTCCCCTTCTGTTATCTGTCTGGTCTATGGACTGGATTCCACATCTAAGAAGAGATGGCTTACACAAGGTAAAAGGGGCGGGGCTTTCATTGTTCTCATAGGAAGAAGATTGTCCCCTTCTGTTATCTGTCTGGTCTATGGACTGGATTCCACATCTGAGAAGAGATGGCTTACACTAGGTAAAAGGGGCGGGGCTTTCATTGTTCTCATAGGAAGAAGATTGTCCCCTTCTGTTATCTGTCTGGTCTATGGACTGGATTCCACATCTGAGAAGAGATGGCTTACACTAGGTAAAAGGGGCGGGAGGGGAAACTTTGCTTGTGAATATCTCTCAAACCATAAAGGTTTGAGAGATAAGACTTATATCGCTCTTCATGTTTTTTTAATGCCTACAAAATAAAATAAAGATAAAACGAAGTATTACTATCCCTTTAAAGCCAGTTGTACAAGGATACTGGGAGTTGTAGTCCAATAACGACCAGGTCCACAAATTGCCCAGCCCCGTTTTACATGATGGCCACACCCACATTTGGGATTGTGGGCATGGCCAGAGTGATCTCAATGAGCTGCACCAGTTTTATGCACCTTTACAGGTTATTATTTAACCCGTTAGGTGCTATAGAAATCTCACAATGCATTGGCCATCCCTGTAGCAGCCAAGGGATTATCTCTGAGCAGCACATGGGTTATGTCCGTTTTATGTTCTTGCTTGTTATAGGCCAATCATATTGTCTGTGCCAGGAATCAGTGGATGGGGGCGGGTTCATGTGAGGAGAGTGGGTGTGTCCAAGGGTGGAGCTACTGGCGTTTAGCATGCTTTGCCTACGGGAGACTGGGATGTAAATCCAGCCCTGGGGGTTCCTCCCAATGTAGCATTTCAGGCCATTGAGATATTGCACATAAAATGTTAGAGCTGCAATTACTTTTGGATGAAACACCTCTCAGCGGTGGGAGTTCCCTACAATATATATATTTTTACATAATAAATATCACTGTCCCTGTAACATTTCCTGATGACGGGAATCATTTTGCTAGACCAGGGTTGGAACAGATAACCTTACAACGGACGGGCTATCAGGGGACATTTCCGGGGATACATTTCCTCTGGGGTCAGAGGTCTTAATCATGTCATTGTCCCCTGAAATCGGGACCTCTGGTATGAATGAGGTATGATAATGTTTATATTTATACAAGTAAAGAGCAGCTGGTATTGTAGTGTAGTGTTCCTTTAAAATAGTGGGATGCCCTGATGGATTAGAGGTAGGTAGGTAGGTATGTGGGTGACTACCTTCTATGCAGCATCCAGGACCAAATCACAGTACCACTACTTTCTGCAGGGCGTTACTAATGCACAAAGCTCGGATAATGGCAGGTAATGGGCTCTGGGGGATTATATAGACTATAATGAGGGATCAGTCATGTGATGGGAATCACGGCTGTAACCGCTTCACTTCCTGGATCCACAGGTCAGAGGTAGCGGACAAGGGGGCACCGGGGGACATACACAGGAAGATAATGAGGAGCAATTCCTGTACCCTAGGGGGCTGATGAAAAATCTCCAAATTCTTGATCACGTAAATGGGCCTTTTACCCCTTGAATTCTAGAGAAATTATTAATACATTGAGAACCAGCACATTAGACATTTACACATTTAACATTTGGGGGTTTAAAGCCCCATTTAACTGAGCTGTAAAATGTGTATCTCCCCCATAGTGCTGCAGGCAAGCCCCCTATTGTCTTGTGCCCTGAATGAGGGCAACGTCAGGACTGAACAGAAACGCGTCAGGCCTAGTTCTCTCCAGAGACAGAATCACAAGAATCCCAGTGCGTGGAAAAACGCGTCAGGTCTAATTCACTCTGGAGACGGGATCACAAGAATCCCAGTGCATGGAAAAATGCGTCAGGTCTAATTCACTCCGGAGACAGGAACACAAGAATCCCAGAGCATGGAAAAATGCATTAGGCCTATTTTGCGCCGGAGACAGGATCACAAGAATCCCTGTGCATGGAAAAACGCTTCAGGTCTAATTCACTCTGGAGACAGGATCACAAGAATCCCAGTGCATGTAAAAACGCGTCAGGCCTAGTTTACTCCGGAGACAGGATCACAAGGATCCCAGGGAATGGAAAAATGCATCAGGCCTAGTTCAGTCTGGAGAGGGAATTACAAGGATCCAGTACATGGAAAAATGCATCCACTGTGCGCTGTGTTATCTGTGTAAATGGGCTATCCACTGTGCACTGTGTTATCTGTGTAAAAGGGCTATCCACTATGCACTGTGGTATCTGTGTAAATGGGCTATCCACTGTGTGCTGTGTTATCTGTGTAAATGGGCTATCCACTGTGCACTGTGTTATCTGTGTAAATGGGCCATCCACTGTGCACTGTGTTATCTGTGTAAATGGGCTATCCACTGTGCGCTGTGTTATCTGTGTAAATGGGCCATCCACTGTGCGCTGTGTTATCTGTGTAAATGGGCCATCCACTGTGCGCTGTGTTATCTGTGTAAATGGGCCATCCACTGTGCACTGTGTTATCTGTGTAAATGGGCCATCCACTGTGCACTGTGGTATCTGTGTAAATGGGCTATCCACTGTGTGCTGTGTTATCTGTGTAAATGGGCCATCCACTGTGCACTGTGTTATGTGTGTAAATGGGCTATCCACTGTGTGCTGTGTTATCTGTGTAAATGGGCTATCCACTGTGTGCTGTGTTATCTGTGTAAATGGGCTATCCACTGTGCACTGTGTTATCTGTGTAAATGGGCTATCCACTCTGCGCTGTGTTATCTGTGTAAATGGGCCATCCACTGTGCACTGTGTTATCTGTGTAAAAGGGCTATCCACCAGTGGGAATGACGGTACCTGTAGATGTCACCAGTGGGAATGATGGTACCTGTAGATGTCACCGGTGGGAATGACGGTACCTGTAGATGTCACCGGTGGAAATGACATTATCTGTAGATGTCACCAGTGGGAATGACATTATCTGTAGGTGTCACCAGTGGGAATGACGTTACCTGTAGATGTCACCAGTGGGAATGATGGTACCTGTAGATGTCACCGGTGGGAATGACATTATCTGTAGATGTCACTAGTGGGAATGACTGTACCTGTAGATGTCACCAGTGGGAATGACGGTATCTGTAGATGTCACCGGTGGGAATGACGGTATCTGTAGATGTCACCAGTGGGAATGATGGTATCTGTAGATGTCACCGGTGGGAATGACAGTATCTGTAGATGTCACCGGTGGGGATTGTCCAGGAGACGATAACGTTATTTGCTGTGTGGAACTTGTTACTGCAACAAAGTCACCTGGGAACTGTTAACCCCTTGGGGATTAGAGGGGTGTGAAATGCATTGCTTTGTGCAAGCCCTGGCCCACAAGAAGTTAAATTAACAGAACAGTGAGTTCCTGACTATATGTATTATATGATACTTATATTATATTTATATTATTTTATATTTATATTTTTATATGTATATTATATTATTATATTATGTTATATTTATAATTTTTATATGTATATTATATTATATTTATATTATATTTATATTTATATATTTTATATGTATATTATTATATTTATATTATATTATATTTATATGTTTTATATGTATATTATATTATTATATTTATATTATATATTTATATATTCTGCTGCTCGTACACAATCTGTAAAGTCAAATTGCTGAGACTTTTCATGATTATTTTTAGTTTTAACTTCTCCTATTTACACTTTTACTTCCTCGATTTCTGTGTCCAGAGAGCTTTGTGTCAGGAGAAGTGAGAGTAGAGGTACTGATACAATGTAACAGTATCAACAGCAGTGCTGAGTGCACGGTATGGACAGTGATACAATGTAACAGTATCAACAGCAGTGCTGAGTGCACGGTATGGACAGTGATACAATGTAACAGTATCAACAGCAGTACTGAGTGCACATATGGACAGTGATATAATGTAACAGTATCTCCACAGCAGTGTTGAGTGCATATATGGACAGTGATACAATGTAACAGTATCAACAGCAGTGCTGAGTGCACGGTATGGACAGTGATACAATGTAACAGTATCCACAGCAGTGCTGAGTGCACGGTATGGACAGTGATACAATGTAACAGTATCCACAGCAGTGCTGAGTGCACGGTATGGACAGTGATACAATGTAACAGTATCCACAGCAGTGCTGAGTGCACGGTATGGACAGTGATACAATGTAACAGTATCAACAGCAGTGCTGAGTGCACGGTATGGACAGTGATACAATGTAACAGTATCAACAGCAGTGCTGAGTGCACATATGGACAGTGATACAATGTAACAGTATCTCCACAGCAGTGCTGAGTGCCCGGTATGGACAGTGATACAATGTAACAGTATCAACAGCAGTGCTGAGTGCACATATGGACAGTGATACAATGTAACAGTATCCACAGCAGTGCTGAGTGCACATATGGACAGTGATATAATGTAACAGTATCCACAGCAGTGCTGAGTGCACATATGGACAGTGATACAATGTAACAGTATCAACAGCAGTGCTGAGTGCACATATGGACAGTGATACAATGTAACAGTATCCACAGCAGTGCTGAGTGCACATATGGACAGTGATATAATGTAACAGTATCCACAGCAGTGCTGAGTGCATATATGGACAGTGATACAATGTAACAGTATCAACAGCAGTGCTGAGTGCACGGTATGGACAGTGATACAATGTAACAGTATCCACAGCAGTGCTGAGTGCACATATGGACAGTGATACAATGTAACAGTATCCACAGCAGTGCTGAGTGCACGGTATGGACAGTGATACAATGTAACAGTATCCACAGCAGTGCTGAGTGCACATATGGACAGTGATACAATGTAACAGTATCAACAGCAGTGCTGAGTGCACATATGGACAGTGATACAATGTAACAGTATCCACAGCAGTGCTGAGTGCACGGTATGGACAGTGATACAATGTAACAGTATCCACAGCAGTGCTGAGTGCACGGTATGGACAGTGATACAATGTAACAGTATCCACAGCAGTGCTGAGTGCACGGTATGGACAGTGATACGATGTAACAGTATCCACAGCAGTACTGAGTGCACATATGGACAGTGATACAATGTAACAGTATCTCCACAGAAGTGCTGAGTGTATGTATGGATAGTGATACAATGTAACACTATATCCACATCAGTGTTGAGCGCTCTGTATGGACAGTGATACAATTTAACACTATCGCCACCATCAGTGCACGTTATGGACAGTAATACAATGAAACCGTATCTCCACATCAGTGCATGGTATGGACAGTGATACATTGTAACAGTATCCCCACATCAGTGCACAGTATGGACAGTGATACAATGTAACAGTATCCCCACACCAGTGCTGAGTGCATGTTATAGACAGTGATACAATGTAACAGAATCACCACATCAGTGCATGATATGGACAGTGATACAATGTAACAGTATTCTCACACCAGTGCTGAGTGCATGGTATAGACAGTGATACAATGTAACAGAATCACCACATCAGTGCTGAGTGCATGTTATAGACAGTGATACAATGTAACAGAATCACCACATCAGTGCTGAGTGTATGGTATGGACAGTGATACAATGTAACAGAATCACCACATCAGTGCATGATATGGACAGTGATACAATGTAACAGTATTCTCACACCAGTGCTGAGTGCATGGTATAGACAGTGATACAATGTAACAGAATCACCACATCAGTGCTGAGTGCATGTTATAGACAGTGATACAATGTAACAGAATCACCACATCAGTGCTGAGTGTATGGTATGGACAGTGATACAATGTAACAGTATCCCCACATCAGTGCATGATATGGACAGTGATACAATGTAACAGTATTCTCACACCAGTGCTGAGTGCAAGGTATGGACAGTGATACAGTGTAACACTATCACCACAGCAGTGCTGAGTGGAAAGTATGGACAGTGATACAGTGTAACATTATCACCACAGCAGTGCTACATGGACAGTGTTACACTGCAGGTATAGTGTTACATTGTATCAAGGTCCATACCGAGCACTCAGTGCTGCAGGGATAGTGTTACACTGTATGACTGTCAATACAGAGCACTCAGTGTGGCAGGAATAGTGTTACACTGTATCACTGTTCATACCGTGCACTCATTGCTGCAGAGATAGTGTTACATTGTATCAAGGTCCATACCGAGCACTCAGTGCTGCAGGGATAGTGTTACATTGTATCAAGGTCCATACCGAGCACTCAGTGCTGCAGGGATAGTGTTACATTGTATCATTGTCCATACAGAGCACTCAGTGCTGCAGGGATAGTGTTACATTGTATCAAGGTCCATACCGAGCATTCAGTGCTGCAGGGATAATGTTTCATCGTATCAAGGTCCATACCGAGCACTTTGTGCTGCAGGAATAGTGTTACATTGTATCACTAACCATACAGTGCACATAGTGCTGCAGGATTAGTGTTACACTGTATCACTGTTCATACTGTGCACTCAGTGCTGCAGGGATAGTGTTACATTGTATCACTGTCAATACAGATCACTCAGTGCTGCAGGGATAGTGTTACATTGTATCACTGTTCATACCGTGCACTCAGTGCTGCAGGGATAGTGTTACATTGTATCACAGTCCATACAGTGCATTCAGTGCTGCAGGGATAGTGTTACATTGTATCACTGTCAATACAGATCACTCAGTGCTGCAGGGATAGTGTTACATTGTATCACTGTCCATACAGGCACGGAGCACTGCAGGTATAGTGTTACATTTTATCACTGTTCATACCGTGAACTCAGTGCTGCAGGGATAGTGTTACATTGTATCACTGTTCATACTGTGCACTCAGTGCTGCAGGGATAGTGTTACATTGTAGGTCTGTCCCTGTGATCACAGTCCTTTATTGAGAGCTGTCTGGAAACAGAACTTCAGAAGTTAAAAATGTCCAAAAATAGAAGAGGGTGAAAAAAGGAAGAAAAAGTGCAGGAAGTGGGACTTCACATAATACTCAGTTGTAGAACTTTTGAAGACAAAGAGGAAGATGACTGTCACTTTAAAGATCAGTGCCCCCCTCCCCGTGGTCTGATCCCCCTAAAGAGACATGGCCCCTCTGGCTGTCCCCTCCTCGTGTTCCCCGGATGGGGGGGAGGTCGTGGATTCTCCCTTATATGTGCACAGACCTCCAGGGAAATATTTCTACACTGAATGAATGAGCCCAGCAACTCGGGGGCCACGTGGTTTGGAAAGTGCGGGGGGGGGGGGACAGGAGGAAGGCCCTTCCAGCTATTTTATATATCATGTATCATGTATATCCCCGGCTGGGGGGTCATAGGGCTCTCCCCTACATTAAAGGGACAGTAGTGCTAAATAGTAGGGCCGTAGGCATGAAGTGGGGTGCACGAACTGCACCAGAGTAAACAAATACCCCCCAGATCACCGGTGATGTAAATGGAGAGTTTAACCCATTGGATACTAGAGGTCTCCAGAACATGTAATACAGGTAAATGTTCATGTAATACAGGTAAATGGTCATGTAATACAGTAAATGTTCATGTAATACAGGTAAATGGTCATGTAATACAGGTAAATGTTCATGTAATACAGGTAAATGTTCATGTAATACAGTAAATGTTCATGTAATACAGGTGGATGTTCATGTAATACAGGTGAATGTTCATGTAATACAGTAAATGTTCATGTAATACAGTGAATGTTCATGTAATACAGGTAAATGTTCATGTAATACAGTAAATGTTCATGTAATACAGATAAATGTTCATGTAATACAGGTGAATGTTCATGTAATACAGGTGGATGTTCATGTAATACAGGTGGATGTTCATGTAATACAGTAAATGTTCATGTAATACAGTGAATGTTCATGTAATACAGGTAAATGTTCATGTAATACAGTAAATGTTCATGTAATACAGGTGAATGTTCATGTAATACAGTAAATGTTCATGTAATACAGGTGAATATTCATGTAATACAGGTGGATGTTCATGTAATACAGTAAATGTTCATGTAATACAGTGAATGTTCATGTAATACAGTAAATGTTCATGTAATACAGGTAAATGTTCATGTAATACAGTGAATGTTCATGTAATACAGGTAAATGTTCATGTAATACAGTAAAAGTTCATGTAATACAGTAAATGATCATGTAATACAGGTAAATGTTCATGTAATACAGTAAATGTTCATGTAATACAGTGAATGTTCATGTAATACAGGTAAATGTTAATGTAATACAGTAAATGTTCATGTAATACAGGTGAATGTTCATGTAATACAGGTAAATGTTCATGTAATACAGTAAATGTTCATGTAATACAGTAAATGGTCATGTAATACAGGTAAATGTTCATGTAATACAGTAAATGTTCATGTAATACAGGTAAATGTTCATGTAATACAGGTGAATATTCATGTAATACAGTAAATGGTCATGTAATACAGGTGGATGTTCATGTAATACAGTAAATGTTCATGTAATACAGTGAATGTTCATGTAATACAGGTAAATGTTCATGTAATACAGTAAATGTTCATGTAATACAGGTGGATGTTCATGTAATACAGGTGAATGTTCATGTAATACAGTAAATGTTCATGTAATACAGTGAATGTTCATGTAATACAGGTAAATGTTCATGTAATACAGTAAATGTTCATGTAATACAGGTGGATGTTCATGTAATACAGTAAATGGTCATGTAATACAGTAAATGTTCATGTAATACAGTGAATGTTCATGTAATACAGTAAATGTTCATGTAATACAGGTGGATGTTCATGTAATACAGTAAATGGTCATGTAATACAGTAAATGTTCATGTAATACAGTGAATGTTCATGTAATACAGGTAAATGTTCATGTAATACAGTAAATGTTCATGTAATACAGATAAATGTTCATGTAATACAGGTGAATGTTCATGTAATACAGGTGGATGTTCATGTAATACAGGTGGATGTTCATGTAATACAGTAAATGTTCATGTAATACAGTGAATGTTCATGTAATACAGGTAAATGTTCATGTAATACAGTAAATGTTCATGTAATACAGGTGAATGTTCATGTAATACAGTAAATGTTCATGTAATACAGGTGAATATTCATGTAATACAGGTGGATGTTCATGTAATACAGTAAATGTTCATGTAATACAGTGAATGTTCATGTAATACAGTAAATGGTCATGTAATACAGTAAATGTTCATGTAATACAGGTAAATGTTCATGTAATACAGTGAATGTTCATGTAATACAGGTAAATGTTCATGTAATACAGTAAATGTTCATGTAATACAGTAAATGATCATGTAATACAGGTAAATGTTCATGTAATACAGTAAATGTTCATGTAATACAGTGAATGTTCATGTAATACAGGTAAATGTTAATGTAATACAGTAAATGTTCATGTAATACAGGTGAATGTTCATGTAATACAGGTAAATGTTCATGTAATACAGTAAATGTTCATGTAATACAGTAAATGGTCATGTAATACAGGTAAATGTTCATGTAATACAGTAAATGTTCATGTAATACAGGTAAATGTTCATGTAATACAGGTAAATGTTCATGTAATACAGGTGAATATTCATGTAATACAGTAAATGGTCATGTAATACAGTAAATGGTCATGTAATACAGGTAAATGTTCATGTAATACAGGTAAATGTTCATGTAATACAGTAAATGGTCATGTAATACAGGTAAATGTTCATGTAATACAGGTAAATGTTCATGGTAAATGTTCATGTAATACAGTAAATGGTCATGTAATACAGTAAATGGTCATGTAATACAGGTGAATGTTCATGTAATACAGGTAAATGTTCATGTAATACAGTGAATGTTCATGTAATACAGGTAAATGTTCATGTAATACAGTAAATGGTCATGTAATACAGGTAAATGTTCATGTAATACAGTAAATGGTCATGTAATACAGGTAAATGTTCATGTAATACAGGTAAATGTTCATGTAATACAGTGAATGTTCATGTAATACAGGTAAATGTTCATGTAATACAGTAAATGGTCATGTAATACAGTAAATGGTCATGTAATACAGGTGAATGTTCATGTAATACAGGTGAATGTTCATGTAATACAGTAAATGTCCATGTAATATGGTAAATGTTCATGTAATACAGGTGAATGTTCATGTAATACAGGTAAATGTTCATGTAATACAGGTAAATGTTCATGTAATACAGTAAATGTCCATGTAATATGGTAAATGTTCATGTAATTCAGGTGAATGTTCATGTAATACAGTAAATGTTCATGTAATACAGGTAAATGT
The DNA here is from genome assembly GCA_037306005.1 of Rhinophrynus dorsalis. Classification (NCBI taxonomy): domain Eukaryota; kingdom Metazoa; phylum Chordata; class Amphibia; order Anura; family Rhinophrynidae; genus Rhinophrynus; species Rhinophrynus dorsalis. The sequence continues at coordinate 1,966,071 of CM074727.1, read as the reverse complement.
CCATGTAATACAGTAAATGTCCATGTAATATGGTAAATGTTCATGTAATACAGTAAATGTTCATGTAATACAGGTAAATGTTAATGTAATACAGTAAATGTTCATGTAATACAGTAAATGTCCATGTAATATGGTAAATGTTCATGTAATACAGTAAATGTTCATGTAATACAGGTAAATGTTAATGTAATACAGTAAATGTTCATGTAATACAGGTAAATGTTCATGTAATACAGGTGGATGTTCATGTAATACAGTAAATGTTCATGTAATACAGGTGGATGTTCATGTAATACAGTAAATGTTCATGTAATACAGGTAAATGTTCATGTAATACAGGTAAATGTTCATGTAATACAGGTAAATGTTCATGTCTGATGAGTCCTGAAGGGAAATGAGTATTTAAATGCACGTTTGCTTTATAGTAAGAGGGAAACGTTGATAGGTTTTGGAGTGTCTTTAATTAACCATTTGAGTTCCAGAGGTGGGGAGCGTTGCAATGTGTTGCCCACACTTCTTACTCTGAAAGGGTTAACCTTCCAGAAAACATGGTGGGCCCCTCCAGGAGTGAATCACCATCTTGTAGCACAGGGAGGGATCCCCAGTAATGGGGGGGGGGGGGTATGGATGATGCAGGAAGAGGTCATCAAAATGTGGGGGAGGCATTTCACTGGTAACGTCTCTTCCTACCGAAGTGGCTGCTCCCAGCGCATTTCCTTAATTAATACCATGTCTGCGGCTTCATCTATTATTCATCATGAGTTGAACAGCAGATGTCTTACAGTGTACCGCGTTCTGCTGGTTAACTCTTTAAAGGGATAGTGATGTGTCACAATAAAAGCAGCTCCAATTTTATCTTCATAGTATTTGGTCCATGGAGAGTGTTATATCAATACTGTCAGAGTTGTAGTACAAGAGTAATTGAATGATAAAGTATCCCCCTCCCGCCCCTTTTACCTAGTGTAAGTCACCTCCCCTCAGATGTGGAATCTGGTCACATGACCGGACAGGTCACACCAAGGGACAATTTTCTTACTGTGATCATAAGGAAACACTGCCCCCCTTGACAGGTTTTTCCTTATGATCACTGAAGATTGTCCCTCTCTGTGATCCATCCGGACAGTCTTGCTGCTCTGAGGTGAGCAGTGTTACACTAGGTAATAGGGGTGGGAGGGGGATACTTTATCATTCAATTACTCTTGAACTACAACTCTGACAGTATTGATATAACACTCTCCATGGCCCAAATACTATGAAGATTAATTGGAGCTACTTTTATTGTGAAACGTTACTATCCCTTTAACAGTTGCACAATGTATTTTTCACTTCTCTCGTCCTTAACCCTTTGAATGGCAGAGGTGTATGCAACGTATTGCAAAGCAATGCGTTGCCTACCCCTCTGGCATTCAAAGGGTTAAAGGGCTGTGTTATAAAACAGAAGCTGAGTGCTTGCCCTGTGTGGAGAGAGAAGAAGACTGAGTATGACATTTTTCATCTATACAATAGATCAACTCCCTCTTGTTGATTACCCCACACTTATCTTAATCTGGAGAGAAAATCCTAATGTCCACTATGTATTCATTCTGTGAGGATCTGTTCCCCAAAATGAATCTTTATTTAGTACTGGAGGGGACGTGATCTTTGCGGCTGAGCTGTAGGTTTTGGTTCCAGAGAACACAAAGTAGAAGTTAATGAAGACGTCCTGAAGTCTGCCCAGTCCCATCTCCTCTTCTAAATGCGCTGGCATCCAAGAATGACAAGGGGTCCAGATCGGACTATCACTCTTCTTAAATAAAGCATAACCCCTAAATCAGATAATCGCTCTGACATTAAACCTGTCCCTCGTCTGTTCATAATCTCCTATTAGTTGTCTGGCCTCAGTCCTGCCATATGTCTCCTTTATCACTCATTAGGATCCAGGGTGAACAACATACCTCCCAAATGTCTTCTTTAGGAGATATTAGGGGTCTATACCTCCCAAATGTCCCTCTTTAGGAGATATTAGGGGTCTGTACCTCCCAAATGTCTTCTTTAGGAGATATTAGGGGTCAGTACCTCCCAAATGTCTTCTTTAGGAGATATTAGGGGTCTATACCTCCCAAATGTCTTCTTTAGGAGATATTAGGGGTCTATACCTCCCAAGTGTCCCTCTTTGGATATTAGGGGTATGTACCTCCCAAGTGTCCCTCTTTAGGAGATATTAGGGGTCCGTACCTCCCAAGTGTCCATCTTTAGTAGATATTAGGGGTCTGTACCTCCCAAGTGTCCCTCTATAGGAGATATGACAATGTGTAGCTGAGGGTGATGGGAGTTGTTGTCATGACAGTTACTTGCAGGACCATAGGGAGCAGACTCCGCCCACTGCACATGGTGATCTAAAACTGTTATTGCCCAGGTGTGAAATGTGTTGCTTCTCAATCTGTTGCACCTCCTTCTAGTCCTTAAAGCAGTGATTCACAACCAGGGTGCCGTGGCAATTTGGCGTGCCACGGACATAAACTAAGGGTGCCCTGTGTTTTCTATGTAGAGTGACAAAAACGGACTTTTAAATAAAGATTTATAGAAACTGTTATGCACAATAGATTTAGTTTTGTTATTATGATTGTAAAACCTAATAATAACTGTATATTTATGTATTGTACCCTTCTTATGCCCTTGATAAAGTACATTAATATGTTAGGGGTGCCCCGAATGTTCTAGATTATGTGTTAGGGGTTCTCTGAACAAAAAAAGATTGAGAACCACTGCCTTAAAGGGTTAATTATGGTCATGCATTCTGCCTATTTCAGTTAAAAAAAAACTGCCATAAACTGCCATGTCCCCCCTCCATGGGTTGACATCCAGAACCGATGCCTTCAATCAAGGCACAATGGCAAAATTCAAAGGGGCCATTAGAATTTTTGACTGTAGTAAAGTAAGATGGGGATTGTTATTAGGACGTGTTCCTTTAAGCCAGGAGAAAGGAGGATGCCTGTGTCAGGAAGGAAGTGCAATCTCTTCCTGTGTCACTGTAACTGGTGCCAGAAGTGGGATCCAGCTGGACAGGAGCCACACATAACAAGTGTCACATGACGTATCGTGTGACAAGGAAACCCGAGGTCCCTGCTGCTGCCGTCACCAAGAAAGTTTCCATCTCAGCCTGAAACACGACCCGTCCGTCTGTCCTAGAATCAGCTCTGATCTGATAAAGACTAAAGAGATCCCCCCCCCCGTCCTGAAGTGGAAGAGGCCGATCACAGCCGCAGACTCACGGGGTGGGGGGGGTTATCACTACATGTTATGACATGAAAGACAGCGTTGTATTGTATGTAATATCTCCAGACTTACAGCTCATAATACCCCCCACACACACACACTTACTTTACTATGGCCAGAAATTCCTGATGGCCCTTATGAAGTTTGCACTTGCTCCTGGTTTTCCTGTCCGTGGAGGTGGACATGATCGCTGCTGACAGGACCAGAGGAGCTCACACTCTTGTCACTGACATGGAAATTATAACCATTTAAACGAATAGTAACCCTTTATTTTAATGTTACCTATTCTGCAAGTGGATAACGTGTGCAGTCAGATTACCTGGACACTTGGACTTTTATTCATTTATTTTTTAGCTTCACTTTTTTTGTGGTTTTATTCCCTGACAGTGAGCTACCTGGATCTGTTTGCAGAGGTTTTTTTTTTATCAAGGAACATGAAAGCAGGTGTAGAGATACAATGTAACAATTCATGTTAATAGAACAGAAGCTGAGTGCTTGCCCTGTGTGGGATGAAGACTGAGTGTGACATTTGTCATCTATACAGAAGTTGGTGCCATAGTACAGCAGCTCAGACCCTTCTTGCCGATTACCCCACACCTACCTCAATATGGAGAGAAAATCCTAATGTCCGCTGTGTATTCAGTCTGTGAGGATCTGTTCCCCAAAATGAATCTCTATTTAGTACTGGAGGGAATGTGATCTTTGCGGATGAGCTGTAGGTTTTGGTTCCAGACAACACAAATTAGAAGTTAATGAAGACGTCCTGAAGTCTGCCCAATCCCATCTCCTCTCCTTGTATTACATCACACAGTGCATTCAGTGCTGCAGGGATAGTGTAACATTGTATTACATCACACAGAGCATTCAGTGCTGCAGGGATAGTGTAACATTGTATTACATCACACAGAGCATTCAGTGCTGCAGGGATAGTGTAACACTGTATTACATCACACAGAGCATTCAGTGCTGCAGGGAGAGTGTAACATTGTATTACATCACACAGAGCATTCAGTACTGCAGGGATAGTGTAACATTGTATTACATCACACAGAGCACTCAGTGCTGCAGGGATAGTGTAACATTGTATTACATCACACAGAGCACTCAGTGCTGCAGGGATAGTGTAACATTGTATTACATCACACAGAGCACTCAGTCCTGCAGGGATAGTGTAACATTGTATTACATCACACAGAGCATTCAGTGCTGCAGGGATAGTGTAACATTGTATTACATCACACAGAGCACTCAGTACTGCAGGGACAGTGTATCATTGTATTACATCACACAGAGCACTCAGTGCTTCAGGGATACTGTAACATTGTATTACATCACACAGAGCACTCAGTGCTTCAGGGATAGTGTAACACTGTATTACATCACACAGAGCATTCAGTGCTGCAGAGAGAGTAACATTGTATCACATCACACAGAGCATTCAGCGCTGCAGGGATAACGTTACATTGTATTACATCACACAGAAAACAGTGCTGCAGGGATAGTGCAACAATGTATTACATCACACAGAGTACTGCAGGAGTAATATCTCCTAAAGAGGGACACATGGGAGGTATTGACCCCTAATAATTTCAGACCCCTGATATCTCCTATAGAGGGACACTTGGGAGGTACATACCCCTAATATCTCCTAAAGAGGGACACTTGGGAGGTATAGACCCCTAATATCTCCTAAAGAAGGACATTTGGGAGGTATGTACCCCTAATATCTCCTAAAGAAGGACACTTGGGAGGTAAGGACCCCTAATATCTCCTATAAAGAGGGACAATTGGGAGGTACGGACCCCTAATATCTCCTAAAGAGGGACACTTGGGAGGTACTGACCCCTAATATCTCCTATAAAGAGGGACACTTGGGAGGTACTGACCCCTAATATCTCCTATAAAGAGGGACACTTGGGAGGTACAGACCCCTAATATCTCCTATAGAGGGACACTTGGGAGGTACAGACCCCTAATATCTCCTATAGAGGGACACTTGGGAGGTACAGACCCCTAATATCTCCTAAAGAGGGGCACTTGGGAGATATGCTAACAAAATTCCCCAAATTTCCATAGATTTAAATGGGGCTTTTAACCATTTGCATGCTAGCAATGTCTCCGTCCCGATGTATTGGGGACGTCTCAGGCATTTGACGTGTTATCTTCCCACATAATCCCATAGGATTAGGATAATCCCTAGTACAGCACCTCTGTGGATTTTGCTGTTGGAGATCTATTTCATGAATAAAATACATGAATTAAAAAAACAACTAAACAAACAAAATCCGGATGTCATTGCGCTGGCGCTGATCAGGTGAATGGCGCCGTGTGACAGTGGATTTCAGCCCAGTTCTCCACACAAGCTCCAACACGCCTGCAATCTATGTAGACCCCCCAACACGGCTCCTTTTAGAATAGCAGAGACTTGTATTTCTAGAAAAGAAGAAAAACTATGATTAACCCTTGCATGGGCTGGCTCATCTACTCCACAGGGATTTGGGGAAGGACTGAGAACCAGGAGGCAGCATGTGACTGAACTAGGCAGGTTCCACGCTGATACATTACCTTCCCAACTGTCAGTAACATGTCATCCACAATCCTGTGTGATATTCCAGTAACTGGAGAGATTCTGGGCCAAACTGAACTACAGGGGAGAAGTAAACATTCCCATTGCTTTAAATGTGGGCTTTAACCCCTTGATTGCTAAGCTTGTAATATAGCTCAGTGGGTTAATGCACCAGTTGAATAATCTGTTCCAGCGTCAGGGCTGCAGGTTCTAATTCACAGGCAGATCAACTGAGGCACAGGACAGATACTTCCTCTTAGTACATATCAGCATCACCATGTGGATAACAGCCTTCGGGTTTTCTTTATATGTAATAATGCTGCACACACCAACATGGCGACTCTGCATTATGAGCGCCAAGCCATGGGCAGTACAGGAATGCACTTGAGTGCCAGATTGTGCAGTTTGTTTGAGCTCCGGTACACACAGTCTCCAAACCACAGCGAAATTCCTACTTGTGCTCACGTCTGCTACTGGTGGATTTAGGGCTGATTCACACAGAGGCTGTGCCCTGGCGGACTGGTGGATTTAGGGCTGATTCACATAGAGGCTGTGCCCCGGCGGACTGGTGGATTTAGGGCTGATTCACACAGAGGCTGTGCCCTGGCGGACTGGTGGATTTAGGGCTGGTTCACACAGAGGCTGTGCCCTGGTGGACTGGTGGATTTAGGGCTGATTCACACAGAGGCGGTGCCCTGGCGGACTGGTGGATTTAGGGCTGATTCACATAGAGGCCGTGCCTGGCAGACTGGTGGATTTAGGGCTGATTCACATAGAGGCTGTACCCTGGCGGACTGGTGGATTTTGGGCTGATTCACACAGATGCTGTGCCCTGGCAGACTGGTGGATTTAGGGTTGATTCACACAGAGGCTGTGCCCTGGCGGACTGGTAGATTTAGGGCTGATTCACATAGAGGCCGTGCCCTGGCAGACTGGTGGATTTAGGGCTGATTCACATAGAGGCTGTGCCCCGGTGGACTGGTGGATTTAGGGCTGATTCACACAGAGGCTGTACCCTGGCGGACTGGTGGATTTAGGGCTGATTCACACAGAGGCTGTGCCTTGGCGGACTGGTGGATTTAGGGCTGATTCACACAGAGGCTGTGCCTTGGCGGACTGGTGGATTTAGGGCTGATTCACACAGAGGCTGTGCCCTGCGGACTGGTGGATTTAGGGCTGATTCACATAGAGGCTGTGCCCTGGCGGACTGGTGGATTTAGGGCTGATTCACACAGAGGCTGTGCCCCGGCGGACTGGTGGATTTAGGGCTGATTCACATAGAGGCCGTGCCCTGTGGACTGGTGAATTTAGGGCTGATTCACATATAGGCTGTGCCCTGGCGGACTGGTGGATTTAGGGCTGGTTCACATAGAGGCTGTGCCCCGGCGGACTGGTGGATTTAGGGCTGATTCACATAGAGGCTGTGCCCTGGCGGACTGGTGGATTTAGGGCTGATTCACACAGAGGCTGTACCCCGGCGGACTGTTGGATTTAGGGCTGATTCACACAGAGGCTGTTCCCTGGCGGATTTAGGGCTGATTCATATAGAGGCTGTGCCCTGGCGGACTGGTGGATTTAGGGCTGATTCACACAGAGGCCGTGCCCTGCGGACTGGTGGATTTAGGGCTGATTCACAAAGAGGCTGTGCCCTGGCGGACTGGTGGATTTAGGGCTGATTCACACAGAGGCCGTGCCCTGGTGGACTGGTGGATTTAGGGCTGATTCACATAGAGGCCGTGCCCTGGCGGACTGGTGGATTTAGGGCTGATTCACATAGAGGCTGTGCCCTGGCGGACTGGTGGATTTAGGGCTGATTCACACAGAGGCTGTGCCCTGGTGGACTGGTGGATTTAGGGCTGATTCACATAGAGGCCGTGCCCTGGCGGACTGGTGGATTTAGGGCTGATTCACACAGAGGCTGTGCCCCGGCGGACTGGTGGATTTAGGGCTGATTCACATAGAGGCTGTGCCCCGGCGGACTGGTGGATTTAGGGCTGATTCACACAGAGGCTGTACCCTGGCGGACTGGTGGATTTAGGGCTGATTCACACAGAGGCTGTACCCTGGCGGACTGGTGGATTTAGGGCTGATTCACACAGAGGCCGTGCCCTGGCGGACTGGTGGATTTAGGGCTGATTCACACAGAGGCTGTGCCTTGGCGGACTGGTGGAATTAGGGCTGATTCACACAGAGGCTGTGCCCTGGTGGACTGGTGGATTTAGGGCTGATTCACACAGAGGCTGTGCCCTGGTGGACTGGTGGATTAGGGCTGATTCACACAGAGGCTGTACCCTGGCGGACTGGTGGATTTAGGGCTGATTCACACAGAGGCTGTGCCCCGGCGGACTGGTGGATTTAGGGCTGATTCACACAGAGGCTGTGCCCTGCGGACTGGTGGATTTAGGGCTGATTCACATAGAGGCCGTGCCCTGCGGACTGGTGGATTTAGGGCTGATTCACATAGAGGCCGTGCCCTGCGGACTGATGGATTTAGGGCTGATTCACATAGAGGCCGTGCCCTGCGGACTGGTGAATTTAGGGCTGATTCACATATAGGCTGTGCCCTGGCGGACTGGTGGATTTAGGGCTGGTTCACATAGAGGCTGTGCCCCGGCGGACTGGTGGATTTAGGGCTGATTAACATAGAGGCTGTGCCCTGGCGGTCTGGTGGATTTAGGGCTGATTCACACAGAGGCTGTACCCCGGCGGACTGGTGGATTTAGGGCTGATTCACACAGAGGCTGTGCCCTGGCGGATTTAGGGCTGATTCATATAGAGGATATGCCCTGGCGGACTGGTGGATTTAGGGCTGATTCATATAGAGGATATGCCCTGGCGGACTGGTGGATTTAGGGCTGATTCACACAGAGGCCGTGCCCTGCGGACTGGTGGATTTAGGGCTGATTCACAAAGAGGCTGTGCCCTGGCGGACTGGTGGATTTAGGGCTGATTCACACAGAGGCTGTACCCCGGCGGACTGGTGGATTTAGGGCTGATTCACACAGAGGCTGTGCC
>CM074727.1:1899735-1952235 GCA_037306005.1 Rhinophrynus dorsalis | reverse complement strand
ACCCCTCTGACACACAAAGGGTTAAATCTGTCATTTAACACCTTAAATGCTACATCAATCTCAGTGAAGACCCGTGTAGCCTTCACAGGGTTAAATATCCCAAATAAACTGCAGTTTACATGTTCCCTGCGGAACGTTCTCTTTTTTCTCCATACATCCCACTGAGCGGCTCACCAAATTTAAAGGAACAGTAATGCCTAATATTGAAAATATGTATATTTCAGGGTTTATCCTTCTGAGTAAATCAAGTGTACCATCCTGCTGGTGAGAGATGTTTAATTCAAATCTCATTGCAGCTGTAACTAGTGATCTCACTAAGGTGAGAAACCAGCTCTGAAAGAGTTAAATGTGTAATTAAACACGGTGCATGTGTGATTCTAATGCAGGCCTTGTGTATACGATTCCTCTTTAAATCAGGTGCATTCACCAATTCCCCATGGTCTATGACTGGTGTTGGCATCTGATGAACAATATATTTTCTTACCAGGGGACATAGGGTTTGTTTTTAAACAGAGCGCCTGTTGTAGGATAAAGTTTGGACGTTAATTTATGAATAAGAAGACTAAAAGTGAGGGTGGGTTTACCCACAGACCAATATATTTATAGGAGTCATCTGGTACCTTCACAGTGCCATGGTGCACTAAGCTGATACTCGGAGGAACATCACAGTGCCATGGTGCACTAAGCTGGTATTTGGAGGAACATCACAGTGCCATGGTGCACTAATCTGATACTCGGAGGAACATCACAGTGCCATGGTGCACTAAGCTGGTATTTGGAGGAACATCACAGTGCCATGGTGCACTAAGCTGATACTCGGAGGAACATCACAGTGCCATGGTACACTAAGCTGGTATTTGGAGGAACATCACAGTGCCATGGTACACTAAGCTGATCCTCGGAGGAACATTACGGTGCCACGGCACAGTAAGATGGTGTTCGGAGGAATATCACAGTGCCATGGTACTCTAAGCTGGAGTTCAGAGGAATATCGCACCCTGGTAGAGAACCACTGCTCTGTATTGAGGGGAGTGGCAGGGGCTCAGGGGAAGAGGGTAACATAGTAAATTAAGTTGAAGGCAAAAGGTAAAGAAGTAGCTGGTCATCAAAGTCATAGTGTGCCAAGGCCACCAAGAATTTGTGAGCCAGTCCTGCTTCACAATGCACTGGATACCGGCATCACAGGGCCAGAGGACGAGACGTACACAATGCAATGAATACCGGCATCACAGGGCCAGAGGACGAGACGTACACAATGCACTGGATACCGGCATCACAGGACCAGGGGGGAGACATACACAATAACTGGATACCGGCATCACAGGGCCAGAGGACGAGACGTACACAATGCAATGAATACCGGCATCACAGGGCCAGAGGACGAGACGTACACAATGCACTGGATACCGGCGTCACAGGGCCAGGGGACGAGATGTACACAATAACTGGATACTGGCATCACAGGGCCAGGGGACGAGACGTACACAATACACTGGATACCGGCATCACAGGGCCAGGGGACGAAATGTACACAATGCAGCACGTCCTGACAACACCCCTCCACAGATCACAGGGCCAGGGGACGAGACGTACACAATGCACTGGATAACGGCATCACAGGGCCAGGGGACAAGATGTACACAATGCACTGGATACCGGCATCACAGGGCCAGGGGACAAGACGCACACAATGCACTGGATACCGGCACCACAGGGCCAGGGGACAAGATGTACACAATGCAGCACATCCTGAAAACACCCCTCCACAGATCACAGGGCCAGGGGACGAAATGTACACAATAACTGGATACTGGCATCACAGGGCCAGGGGACGAGACGTACACATTGCAGCACGTCCTGACAACACCCCTCCACAGATCACAGGGCCAGGGGACAAGACGCACACAATGCACTGGATACCGGCATCACAGGGCCAGGGGACGAGACGTACACATTGCAGCACGTCCTGACAACACCCCTCCACAGATCACAGGGCCAGGGGACGAGACGTACACAATGCACTGGATACCGGCATCACAGGGCCAGGGAATGAGACGTACACAATGCACTGGATAACGGCATCACAGGGCCAGGGGACGAGACGTACACAATGCACTGGATAACGGCATCACAGGGCCAGGGGACAAGATGTACACAATGCAGCACATCCTGAAAACACCCCTCCACAGATCACAGGGCCAGGGGACGAAATGTACACAATAACTGGATACTGGCATCACAGGGCCAGGGGACGAGACGTACACATTGCAGCACGTCCTGACAACACCCCTCCACAGATCACAGGGCCAGGGGACAAGACGCACACAATGCACTGGATACCGGCATCACAGGGCCAGGGGACAAGACGCACACAATGCACTGGATACCGGCATCACAGGGCCAGGGGACGAGACGTACACATTGCAGCACGTCCTGACAACACCCCTCCACAGATCACAGGGCCAGGGGACGAGACGTACACAATGCACTGGATAACGGCATCACAGGACCAGGGGACAAGATGTACACAATGCAGCACATCCTGAAAACACCCCTCCACAGATCACAGGGCCAGGGAATGAGACGTACACAATGCACTGGATACCGGCATCACAGGGCCAGGGAATGAGACGTACACAATGCACTGGATAACGGCATCACAGGGCCAGGGAATGAGACGTACACAATGCACTGGATAACGGCATCACAGGGCCAGGGAATGAGACGTACACAATGCACTGGATACCGGCATCACAGGGCCAGGGAATGAGACGTACACAATGCACTGGATACCGGCATCACAGGGCCAGGGAATGAGACGTACACAATGCACTGGATAACGGCATCACAGGGCCAGGGAATGAGACGTACACAATGCACTGGATACCGGCATCACAGGGCCAGGGAATGAGACGTACACAATGCACTGGATAACGGCATCACAGGGCCAGGGAATGAGACGTACACAATGCACTGGATAACGGCATCACAGGGCCAGGGAATGAGACGTACACAATGCACTGGATACCGGCATCACAGGGCCAGGGGACGAGACGTACACAATGCACTGGATACCGGCATCACAGGGCCAGGGGACGAGACGTACACAATGCACTGGATACCGGCATCACAGGGCCAGGGGACGAGACGTACACAATGCACTGGATACCGGCATCACAGGGCCAGGGAATGAGACGTACACAATGCACTGGATACCGGCATCACAGGGCCAGGGGACGAGACGTACACAATGCACTGGATACCGGCATCACAGGGCCAGGGGACGAGACGTACACAATGCACTGGATACCGGCGTCACAGGGCCAGGGAATGAGACGTACACAATGCACTGGATAACGGCATCACAGGGCCAGGGAATGAGACGTACACAATGCACTGGATACCGGCATCACAGGGCCAGGGAATGAGACGTACACAATGCACTGGATAACGGCATCACAGGGCCAGGGAATGAGACGTACACAATGCACTGGATAACGGCATCACAGGGCCAGGGAATGAGACGTACACAATGCACTGGATACCGGCATCACAGGGCCAGGGGACGAGACGTACACAATGCACTGGATACCGGCATCACAGGGCCAGGGGACGAGACGTACACAATGCACTGGATACCGGCACCACAGGGCCAGGGGACGAGACGTACACAATGCAGCACGTCCTGACAACACCCCTCCACAGATCACAGGGGTATCCAGGACAAAGACAATTCACAGAGTTACTTCACATCCTGCAGCTCTTATATTTAACCCTTCCCTTCCAGCAATTGCTTCCGGTATTGGCTCGAGGTCAGACAAAGAGCGGAAAGGTTCATCTCTTTTAAGGAGGAGGAGGAAAGAAACACAACAACATATTTACTCTCAGTTATGTACAAGAATTTAATTCAGAGTGTAACACCCCTTCCCCCACGGACCTGTACATTAACCCCTTAGTGTCTGGACATATTGGGTCTTGGAAGTGTCAGGGTCCCAGTGACAGAGAGCAGCCCCCCCGCAGGCAGCCACTGAGAGGATCGATTATTATTGACTACTATGGGAAGACATATTAACCCATTGAGTGTCAGAATGCATTGTGCGCCCCGCAGCACTCAAAGGGTTGATTCGTAGGTTAATTTATTTAGCTCCTCCCTCTTGTCAGCTGCTGGAGCTGGTTCTCTCTGTGTAGGTGATGGGATCTGTCCGGGATCTGCTGTCACTCATCGTCATCTGCATGAGGGAAAGCAGGAGCAATTCTGGAGCAAACTAAGTGCATCAGATGGGGCAAATAAAAATCCCTCAATTCCTAGTGATTTACATGGCTCTTTAACCCCATAAATGCTATGTGTTGGAGACCTCACTAGCATTCAATGGGTTAAAAGCCCAGTTTCTAGCAGTGAGAATTTTTATTTCACCCCTGTGGTGCAGATGGTTTGCCCCAGCATTTATCCTCTTTTCTTTTGCACATATAGCCCGAAATCCACTCAGCAATGCTTTTCAAACCCCTTTGGCACAGAGAGGGTTAACTGACCTTTCACCTCATCCTCTCCATTGAAATGAGAATATCCCGGATTCCGTGGTTCTGCTCAGAGCTGACTCGGCCGCCCGGCCCCTCTCCCCTCCGCAGCCAGTGAAATATCTGTGTTCTCTCTATAGATTTCAGGAAGCGCAGGGTCGATAGATCGAACAAGAAATATTGTCCAGTAATCTCGTAGACACAGGCCGTAAAGGGCAGCACAGTCAGCTGATACACAATCTGACATTATATAGAGAAGATGCAGCCTTGTAATAATACCCCCCCAACACACACTCTTATCTTACTAGGGCTGAAAATCCTTATGGCCCCTGTGAATTGTGACCTTGTATCTTGGATTGAGAGAGAACATCTACAGTCAGTCCTGTTTGTTGGGTCCATGGAGGCAGACATGACAGTTACTGGCAGGATGTCAGGTCCATGAAGGCAGACATTACAGTTACTGGCAGGATATCAGGTCCATGGAGGTGGACATGACAGTTACTGGCAGGATGTCAGGTACATGGAGGCGGACATGACAGTTACTGGTAGGATATCAGGTCCATGAAGGCAGACATGACAGTTACTGGCAGGATGTCAGGTCCATGGAGGAGACATTACAGTTATTGGCAGGATGTCAGGTACATGGAGGCGGACATGACAGTTACTGGTAGGATATCAGGTCCGTGGAGGCAGACATGACAGTTACTGGCAGGATGTCAGGTCCATGAAGGCAGACATTACAGTTATTGGCAGGATGTCAGGTACATGGAGGCGGACATGACAGTTACTGGTAGGATATCAGGTCCGTGGAGGCAGACATGACAGTTACTGGCAGGATGTCAGGTCCATGGGGGAGGACATGACAGTTACTGGCAGGATGTCAGGTCCATGGAGGAGGACATGACAGTTACTGGCAGGATGTCAGGTCCATGGAGAAGACATGACAGTTACTGGCAGGATGTCAGGTCCATGGAGGAGGACATGACAGTTACTGGTAGGATGTCAGGTCCATGGAGGCAGACATGACAGTTACTGGCAGGATATCAGGTCCATGGAGGAGGACATGACAGTTACTGGCAGGATATCAGGTCCATGGAGGAGGACATGACAGTTACTGGTAGGATGTCAGGTCCATGGAGGCAGACATGACAGTTACTGGCAGGATATCAGGTCCATGGAGGAGGACATGACAGTTACTGGCAGGATATCAGGTCCATGGAGGCAGACATGACAGTTACTGGCAGGATATCAGGTCCATGGAGGCGGACATGACAGTTACTGGCAGGATATCAGGTCCATGGAGGAGGACATGACAGTTATTGGCAGGATGTCAGGTCCATGGAGGCAGACATGACAGTTACTGGCAGGATATCAGGTCCATGGAGGAGGACATGACAGTTACTGGCAGGATATCAGGTCCATGGAGGCGGACATGACAGTTATTGGCAGGGTGTCAGGTCCATGGAGGAGGACATGACAGTTACTGGTAGGATGTCAGGTCCATGGAGGCAAACATGACAGTTATTGGCAGGATGTCAGGTCCATGGAGGCGGACATGTCGGTTACTGGCAGGATGTCAGGTCCATGGAGGAGGACATGACAGTTACTGGCAGGATATCAGGTCCATGGAGGAGGACATGACGGTTTCCTGGCAGGATGTCAGGTCCATGGAGGAGGACATGACAGTTACTGGCAGGATATCAGGTCCATGGAGGAGGACATGACAGTTACTGGCAGGATGTCAGGTCCATGGAGGAGGACATGACAGTTACTGGCAGGATATCAGGTCCATGGAGGCGGACGTGACAGTTACTGGCAGGATGTCAGGTCCATGGAGGAGGACGTGACAGTTACTGGCAGGATGTCAGGTCCATGGAGGAGGACATGACAGTTACTGGCAGGATGTCAGGACCATGGAGGAGGACGTGACAGTTACTGGCAGGATGTCAGGTCCATGGAGGAGGACATGACAGTTACTGGCAGGATATCAGGTCCATGGGGGCGGACATGACAGTTACTGGCAGGATGTCAGGTCCATGGAGGCGGACATGACAGTTACTGGCAGGATGTCAGGTCCATGGAGGAGAACATGACAGTTACTGGCAGGATGTCAGGTCCATGGAGGAGGACATGACTGTTACTGGCAGGATGTCAGGTCCATGGAGGCGGGCATGACAGTTACTGGCAGGATGTCAGGTCCATGGAGGAGGACATGACTGTTACTGGCAGGATGGCAGTTTTTTAAACTGAAACAGGCACAAAACAAGATCCTACTTAACCCTTTCAATACATACTTTGCACTGCGTTGCATGTCCCTCATGTCCTAAAAGGGTTAAGATTTCCATTGGTAGAGAGTGGAGATTGTGTCTTGTGGTCCTGTCCTTTGTGTGGGTTACTAGGACATGTTGGTTCTCCTTTAAAATGAAATGGACCTGTAAGATAAAGGCCTAGACTCTGTAATGTCTCGTTAGGGTTAATAGGGGGTGGGGGTTGTACTTATACAGTCCTGCACGTATCCAGGCGATAACTGTCCTGTCCTAGCAGGAGGTCATCGTGACAGTCGGGGTGTTCTGATGAGTTCATGCCTCTGCGCAGTAACTCAATGTACTAACGAGGCTCCGGGGAATGTGGCGTAACGTTACTCTGAGCGTGTTATTGGGGAGACATTTGGACCCTACTGGGCTGCATCCTTCTGAGGAAATCAGGGACACTCCTGCTTATGGGACATGGGTCTTTCCAGAGTTATTACAGTCTATACCAAGGAAAGCCATCCCTGGTCCCCAAGAGCTACACTGTATTTTATTAGATTTTTACTTTATTTGTCAGTTTATGCAGATGTGACAGTAATTCCAGTTAGGAAGTGGCATTTGGGACAGAGAGTGGAATTTTAGTGTATGGCTGATAGGAAGTAACAGTTGGGAGGGAGAGTGGAATTATACTGGCTGATATGAAGGAGGGAGGGTGGAATGCTAGTTTCCTGCTGGATGGAATTGGCAATGGGAAAATGAAACGTTAGTATCTGGCTGGTAGACTTGGCAGTTGGGAGGGAGAGTGGAATGTTAGTATCTGGCTGGTAGGAAGTGGCAGTTGGGAGGGAGAGTGGAATGTTAGTATGTGGCTGGTAGGAAGTGGCAGTTGGGAGGGAGAGTGGAATGTTAGTATGTGGCTGGTAGGAAGTGGCAGTTGGGAGGGAGAGTGGAATGTTAGTATGTGGCTGGTAGGAAGTGGCAGTTGGGAGGGAGAGTGGAATGTTAGTATGTGGCTGGTAGATTTGGCAGTTGGGAGGGAGAGTGGAATGTTAGTATCTGGCTGGTAGACTTGGCAGTTGGGAGGGAGAGTGGAATGTTAGTATCTGGCTGGTAGACTTGGCAGTTGGGAGGGAGAGTGGAATGTTAGTATCTGGCTGGTAGGAAGTGGCAGTTGGGAGGGAGAGTGGAATGTTAGTATGTGGCTGGTAGATTTGGCAGTTGGGAGGGAGAGTGGAATGTTAGTATGTGGCTGGTAGGAAGTGGCAGTTGGGAGGGAGAGTGGAATGTTAGTATGTGGCTGGTAGATTTGGCAGTTGGGAGGGAGAGTGGAATGTTAGTATGTGGCTGGTAGGAAGTGGCAGTTGGGAGGGAGAGTGGAATGTTAGTATCTGGCTGGTAGACTTAGCAGTTGGGAGGGAGAGTGGAATGTTAGTATCTGGCTGGTAGACTTGGCAGTTGGGAGGGAGAGTGGAATGTTAGTATCTGGCTGGTAGGAAGTGGCAGTTGGGAGGGAGAGTGGAATGTTAGTATCTGGCTGGTAGATTTGGCAGTTGGGAGGGAGAGTGGAATGTTAGTATCTGGCTGGTAGACTTGGCAGTTGGGAGGGAGAGTGGAATGTTAGTATCTGGCTGGTAGACTTGGCAGTTGGGAGGGAGAGTGGAATGTTAGTATCTGGCTGGTAGACTTGGCAGTTGGGAGGGAGAGTGTAATGTTAGTATCTGGCTGGTAGGAAGTGGCAGTTGGGAGGGAGAGTGGAATGTTAGTATCTGGCTGGTAGGAAGTGGCAGTTGGGAGGGAGAGTGGAATGTTAGTATGTGGCTGGTAGATTTGGCAGTTGGGAGGGAGAGTGGAATGTTAGTATCTGGCTGGTAGACTTGGCAGTTGGGAGGGAGAGTGGAATGTTAGTATCTGGCTGGTAGACTTAGCAGTTGGGAGGGAGAGTGGAATGTTAGTATCTGGCTGGTAGACTTAGCAGTTGGGAGGGAGAGTGGAATGTTAGTATCTGGCTGGTAGACTTGGCAGTTGGGAGGGAGAGTAGAATGTTAGTATCTGGCTGGTAGACTTGGCAGTTGGGAGGGAGAGTGGAATGTTAGTATCTGGCTGGTAGACTTGGCAGTTGGGAGGGAGAGTGGAATGTTAGTATCTGGCTGGTAGACTTGGCAGTTGGGAGGGAGAGTGGAATGTTAGTATCTGGCTGGTAGGAAGTGGCAGTTGGGAGGGAGAGTGGAATGTTAGTATCTGACACACTGGGCTGTGCCAGCCAGTACTGTATAATTAGAATAAACTGACAAATAACTAAAGCTAAATATCACATAAACAATAGGTTTAAAGGGATAGTAATACTTCGTTTTATCTTTATTTTATTGTGTAGGCATTAAAAAAACATGAAGAACGATATAAGTCTTATCTCTCAAACCTTTATGGTTTGAGAGATATTCACAAGCAAAGTTTCCCCTCCCGCCCCTTTTACCTAGTGTAATCCATCTCTTCTCACATGTGGAATCCAGTCCATAGACCAGACAGATAACAGCAGGGGACAATCTTCTTCCTATGAGAACAATGAAATCCCTGCCCCTTTTACCTAGTGTAATCCATCTCTTCTCAGATGTGGAATCCAGTCCATAGACCAGACAGATAACAGCAGGGGACAATCTTCTTCCTATGAGAACAATGAAAGCCCTGTCCCTTTTACCTAGTGTAAGCCATCTCTTCTCAGATGTGGAATCCAGTCCATAGACCAGACAGATAACAGAAGGGGACAATCTTCTTCCTATGAGAACAATGAAATCCTGCCCCCTTTTACCTAGTGTAAGCCATCTCTTCTCAGATGTGGAATCCAGTCCATAGACCAGACAGATAACAGCAGGGGACAATCTTCTTCCTATGAGAACAATGAAATCCCTGCCCCCCTTTTACCTAGTGTAAGCCATCTCTTCTCAGATGTGGAATCCAGTCCATAGACCAGACAGATAACAGCAGGGGACAATCTTCTTCCTATGAGAACAATGAAAGCCCTGTCCCTTTTACCTAGTGTAAGCCATCTCTTCTCAGATGTGGAATCCAGTCCATAGACCAGACAGATAACAGAAGGGGACAATCTTCTTCCTATGAGAACAATGAAATCCTGCCCCCTTTTACCTAGTGTAAGCCATCTCTTCTCAGATGTAGAATCCAGTCCATAGACCAGACAGATAACAGCAGGGGACAATCTTCTTCCTATGAGAACAATGAAATCCCTGCCCCCCTTTTACCTAGTGTAAGCCATCTCTTCTCAGATGTGGAATCCAGTCCATAGACCAGACAGATAACAGCAGGGGACAATCTTCTTCCTATGAGAACAATGAAAGCCCTGCCCCCCTTTTACCTAGTGTAAGCCATCTCTTCTCAGATGTGGAATCCAGTCCATAGACCAGACAGATAACAGAAGGGGACAATCTTCTTCCTATGAGAACAATGAAATCCCTGCCCCTTTTACCTAGTGTAAGCCATCTCTTCTCAGATGTGGAATCCAGTCCATAGACCAGACAGATAACAGCAGGGGACAATCTTCTTCCTATGAGAACAATGAAATCCCTGCCCCCCTTTTACCTAGTGTAAGCCATCTCTTCTCAGATGTGGAATCCAGTCCATAGACCAGACAGATAACAGCAGGGGACAATCTTCTTCCTATGAGAACAATGAAATCTCTGCCCCTTTTACCTAGTGTAAGCCATCTCTTCTCAGATGTGGAATCCAGTCCATAGACCAGACAGATAACAGAAGGGGACAATCTTCTTCCTATGAGAACAATGAAAGCCCTGCCCCTTTTACCTAGTGTAAGCCATCTCTTCTCAGATGTGGAATCCAGTCCACAGACCAGACAGATAACAGAAGGGGAAAATCTTCTTCCTATGAGAACAATGAAAGCCCTGCCCCTTTTACCTAGTGTAAGCCATCTCTTCTCAGATGTGGAATCCAGTCCATAGACCAGACAGATAACAGAAGGGGACAATCTTCTTCCTATGAGAACAATGAAAGCCCTGCCCCCCTTGACAAGTTTTTCAGGTTTTTCCCTTATCTTAATTGAAGATTGTCCCTCTCTGCAGTCTACCTGGGCACCTCCCTTCTGATCTGGCTGAGCAGTGTTACATCAGTAAAAGGGGTGGGAGGGGGACACGTTGTCATTGAATTACTCTGGAACTACAACTCTGACAGAATTGAAATAACACTCTCCAAAGTCCAAATACTATGATGATTAATTAGAGCTTCATTTATTATGAAACATTACTATCCCTTTAATAAATAAAAGCTATACCTAAATATGGATTATTTTGAAAGCTGTTTCAAAAAGTCAATATAACTTGTTAGTTGCACTTTAAGAGTGACCTACTTTCTCCCCCTCTCATGTGACCTACATTCACCCCACTGCGTGAGCCATCACATCTAATCTGTGAATCGATGGCTGCTTTACGGAGTGATGATGGCGTGTTCTAATGTGCCCAGTGTCCTGCATGCACCAACACCACGGCCCTACATTTATCTGCTGCCCGATGTGCCAATCAGTGGCTTCGCAGGGAGCGAAGCCTCGGGGGAGCAGATCGGCAGAGCACGTCAGACAGTGTTAAGGTTCTCATCTCTGTGCAAGTCGAGGGGAACGTTTCTCGGGATAAGAAACACTGAAATAGGAATTGTCACCATGAAAGAGAATGTTTTATTATTCATAGATATATATGTAACATGTTCCTTGCCTTCATTCCTCCCAAGTGTCCCTCTTTAGGAAATATTAGGGGTCTGTACCTCCCAAGTGTCCCTTTTTAGGAGATATTACGGGTCCCTACCTCACAAGTGTCCCTCTTTAGGAAATATTAGGGGTCCGTACCTCCCAAGTGTCCCTCTTTAGGATACATTAGGGGTCCGT
This sequence comes from Rhinophrynus dorsalis, assembly GCA_037306005.1. NCBI lineage: Eukaryota > Metazoa > Chordata > Amphibia > Anura > Rhinophrynidae > Rhinophrynus > Rhinophrynus dorsalis. The sequence goes on along the minus strand of CM074727.1, from coordinate 1,940,574 downwards.
ACCTCCCAAGTGTCCCTCTTTATAGGAGATATTACGGGTCCATACCTCCCAATTGTCCCTCTTTAGGAGATATTAGGGGTTCATACCTCCCAAGTGTCCCTCTATAGGAGATATTAGGGGTCTGTACCTCCCAAGTGTCCCTCTTTAGAAGATATTAGGGCTCCGTAACTCCAAAGTATCCCTTATTAGGAGATATTAGGGGTTCATACCTCCCAAGTGCCCCTTTTTAGGAGATTTTAGGGGTCCATACCTCCCAAGTGTCCCTCTTAGGAGATATTAGGGGTTCATACCTCCCAAGTGTCCCTCTTTAGAAGATATTAGGGCTCCGTAACTCCAAAGTGTCCCTTATTAGGAGATATTAGGGGTCCATACCTCCCAAGTGTCCCTCTTTAGGAGATATTAGGGGTCTGTATCTCCCAAGTGTTCCTCTTTAGGAGATATTAAGGGAATGTACCTCCCAAGTGTCCCTCTTTATAGGAGATATTAGGGGTCTGTATCTCCCAAGTGTTCTTCTTTAGGAGATATTAGGGGTACATACCTCCCAAGTGTCCCACTTTAGAAGATATTAGGGGTACATACCTCCCAAGTGTCCATCATTAGGAGATATTAGGGGTCCGTACATCTCAAGTGTCCCTCTTTAGGAGATATTAGGGGTCCATACCTCCCAATTGTCCATCTTTATAGGAGATATTACGGGTCCATACCTCCCAAGTGTCCCTCTTTAGGAGATATTAGGGGTCCATACCTCCCAAATGTCCCTCTTTAGGAGATATTAGGGGTCCGTACCTCTCAAGTGTCCCTCTTTAGGAGATATTAGGGGTCCATACCTCCCAATTGTCCATCTTTATAGGAGATATTACGGGTCCATACCTCCCAAGTGTCCCTCTTTAGGAAATATTAGGGGTCCATACCTCCCAAATGTCCCTCTTTAGGAGATATTAGGGGTCCGTACCTCCCAAGTGTCCCTCTTTAGGAGATATTAGGGATGTGTACCTCCCAAGTGTCCCTCTTTTGGAGATATTAGGGGTGCGTACCTCCCAAGTGTACCTCTTTAGGAGATATTGAGGGTCTATACCTCCCAAGTATTCCTCTTTAGTAGATATTAGGGGTTCATACCTCCTAAGTGTCCCTGTGATTAGGAGATCAGACTGTGTGGTGTGTATAGAAGTGTATCACCCTGGTGTCCCTGTGTGTAGGAGATCAGACTGTGTGGTGTGTATATAAGTGTATCATCCTGGTGTCCCTGTGTTTAGGAGATCAGACTGTGTGGTGTATATAGAAGTGTATCACCCTGGTGTCCTTGTGTTTAGGAGGTCAGACTGTGTGGTGTGTATATAAGTGTATCACCCTGGTGTCCCTGTGTTTAGGGGATCAGACTGTGTGGTGTGTATATAAGTGTATCACCCTGGTGTCCCTGTGTTTAGGAGATCAGACTGTGTGGTATGTATATAAGTGTCTCACCCTGGTGTCCCCGTGTTTAGGAGATCAGACTGTGTGGTGTGCGTGTATATAAGTGTATCGCCCTGGTGTCCCTGTGATTAGGAGATCAGACTTTGTGGTGTGTATAGAAGTGTATCACCCTGGTGTCCCTGTGTTTAGGAGGTCAGACTGTGTGGTGTGTATATAAGTGTATCACCCTGGTGTCCCTGTGTTTAGGACATCAGACTTTGTGGTGTGTATATAAGTGTATCACCCTGGTGTCCCTGTGTTTAGGAGATCAGACTGTGTGGTGTGTATAGAAGTGTATCACCCTGGTGTCCCTGTGTTTAGGAGATCAGACTGTGTGGTGTGTATATAAGTGTATCACCCTGGTGTCCCTGTGTTTAGGAGATCAGACTGTGTGGTGTGTATATAAGTATATCACCCTGGTGTCCCTGTGATTAGGAGATCAGACTGTGTGGTGTGTATATAAGTGTATCACCCTGGTGTCCCTGTGTTTAGGAGGTCATACTGTGTGGTGTGTATATAAGTGTATCACATTACACTTCAGCAATAAAACTCACATTAATGTTTGTTTAATCTTCATTATCTGTGTGTATAAATCACCCTGTGTAAATAAAATACTTTGATCTTGCTATGAATCATTAATTCAATTACACAAAGAGTGTGTGTGTATGTGTGACTGTGTGTACAGGTGTGTGTGCCTGTGTATTTACGTCTGTGTGTTTATCAGGGTGCGTGTGTGTGTGTGTATATGTGTGTGCACCTGTGAATGAGTATTTGTCTGTATGCATTTGTGCATGTGTACGTATGTGTGTGTTTGAGTGTCTGCCTGTGTGTTCCTTTCCAGCATGTTGGTGTGTGTATGATTGTGTGTCTGCCTGTGCAGGACTGAGTGTGTGTGTGTGTGTAAGTCTTCATGTGTCTTCATTATTGTGTGTGTGCATGTCTTTTGGTCTGTCTGTGTGTTTATCGGTGTGCATGTGTGTAAATGTGTGTGTGCACCTGTGAATGTGAGTGAGTGCTTGTGTATGTCTGTGTGTTTCTTTCTCAGTGTGTTTTTGTGCCTTTGTGTTTGTGTGTCTGTATGTGTCTTTCTCAGTGTGTGTATAAATAAGTGTGTGTTGTGTCTTTCGGTCTGTGTGTTTGAACGTTTTGTGTTTTTTCTCCTAAACCCATCTCTTTTGTCCTGCCCGCTCCTCGGTGTGACAATATGTAGGAATAATGAAGTGTCCTATTTAAAGCGCAATACAGAGAAGTGTGTGTATATATCTCACTAGAGGAAATTACCTAGCGGAGGGGAGAGCTCTTCACCACACACCAGACACCTCGGATGTAATTGAAACTTGGACTCGACGGCAGCACAAAGCAGAGATAAATATACAAGAACTCAACGAGTGGGAAATAATTGAAAAAGGGTTTATGTTACTTATCTTATTCCTATGGAAACCAATCGTGTACCGACGCGTTTCACAGTCATCTGTGTGTAATGTACAGGAAGGTGATTGCAGGTGCTGATGAGTGGGGGGGAAGTGGGTGCCTGATTATAATACAATTTAATATATAACCCATTGGATACTACAGACGTCTCTAGTATATAAGGGATCAGAAGTATTTAAAGGAATTAAAAACACATGGATTTAGGAGCAGATTTAGAGATTAAACCTGTAAAACTGGTGGGGTGGGTCAAGCTTTGTTTCGCATTGCATTTACCCAATTAGGCTAAAGGGTTAACATATACTCATTATGGTTTTTGTTAAGATCATGGTAATTAATGACTTTAATTTCAATACTAATTATTTCACACATTGTTTTACTGTTTCAGTGCCAAAGGGTTGGTTATTCCTCTGGCACTGTAAGTGTTAAATCAATATTAAATCCACTCATGATAGAAATGGATAAAGGAGCACTAAATCCTCTGATTAATAACCCTGACTCACATTAATCTGGGCAGATAACACTAATGGCCCCTATGAACCGGTTCTCTGTGGACTGGTTCCCCATAACTAACCTCCGTGGATGCAGACGTGACTCTTTGTGGCTGGGCACCTCGTAATGGATTCTTCCTTCCCTCCTTGGAATGATTAAGTGGGAGGAGTTTGGGGTCCTGTTGTTGACCAGCAAAGAATCATGTCTGCTTCCTCGGACACTGGACAAATTTCTAATTATAGGTTAATTTTGGAAAAACGGTCAACGCGGAATTGATCCAAAGCGGCTATTAGTAATTTCTGGACAGACTAAAGTGTTAAGGACATGAGGGGTACGTAACACCATGCGTAGCAATACGCTGCTCACCCCTCTTGTCCTTAAAGTGTTAAGGTAAGTGAGGGAGGTGTTTGTGATGAATCCCAGCACTGCAGGGGTTATTGGGAACGGTCCATCCATCCCAGGCACTCTTACACTGTACATATTGTAGTGTCCCTTCTGCATTATTAACCCTCGCCCTGCTGTTGCCTTTCTCCTCGCAGTACAAGATCGGGCAGCTCTACATGATCAGTAAGCACAGCCACGAGCAGAGTGACCGAGGGGAAGGTGTGGAGGTCGTACAGAACGAGCCCTTCCAGGATCCAGTGCACGGACAGGGTCAGCTGACCGAGAAGAGAGTATACCTGAACAGGTGAGAGCGGGGGGACACTTATTAACCCTTTGGGTGCCTGAGAGGCCTCCAAAGCATTACAGAGCCATCTGCTGGAGATCAGTCCAGAATCCCAGGAGTTAAATAAGACTAAAGGTAAAATACATAGTAATGTCTCAGATCTAGATGCAAATATTTCTATTCCACCGTAAACCTTAACCCCTTAACACCCCCCCGATGCAGGGGTGGGCGGCCCTAGAGGAGCACTGCGCAATGAGTTCTGGGATGGCAGAGTGGCAACGTGCAGCTGCGCTGCTTTCCCAGAAATCCACGGCGTTCCAGGACCGTCTTCGGTCTTTAACCCCTTAACTACTAGTGAAGTGTCAGGGCGGTCACCATTTTTATACACTGAAGGACTGATACCAGTCCTGCGGGGGCGCTATAAGCACTAACGGGATCTGAAATGGACCCCTCCAAGACCGGAGCGGTGTCTGTCAGACCCCAGTTTGGAGTGCAGGTACACGTAATCAGTCACATGTGCCAGCGCTGACAACGATCAAAGCAGTCCTTAAGGGAAAGTAACTCTGGTCGGTTAGGGGTTAACATTTGAACATGCGTGATGGTCCTGGCACATCATGTGACGATAAGGTGTTAAACGGATTTATATTTACTTTTACACTAACGGTCAAAAGTTTGAGAACACCTCAATTTTAGCTACTTTTAGTTATTGCCATATAACTTGCCAAAAACATTAGAAAAATATATAAAACTGGATATTTCTAAAATCAAAACAAATATTATAATCTAATTAGCAGGTTTTTTTAGCGTTTGTGGATGTGTATAAGATTTTTAGTGCCAAAGTTTAAAAAAATTGTGCATTTGTTCCATTGTTTCATCATATTTTATAAATTGTTTTACAGGAAATTTGATTAAAATAATGGTATCTTTAGCCCATCTTATGGCAATAAAACCAGTTTATAATATATATGGGTACAAGAAGACCAGTATATAATATATGTGGGAGGTACAAGAACACCGGTATATAATATATATGGGTACAAGAAGACCGGTATATAATATATGTGGGTACAAGAAGACCAGTGTATAATAGATGTGGGAGGTACAAGAAGACCGGTATATAATATATGTGGGTACAAGAAGGCCAGTATATAATATATGTGGGAGGTACAAGAAGACCAGTATATAATATATGTGGGTACAAGAAGGCCAGTATATAATAGATGTGGGAGGTACAAGAAGACCAGTATATAATATATGCGGGTACAAGAAGGCCAGTATATAATAGATGTGGGAGGTAAAAGAAGACCAGTATATAATATATGCGGGTACAAGAAGACCAGTATATAATATATGTGGGTACAACAAGGCAGTATATAATATATGTGGGTACAAGAAGGCCAGTATATAATAGATGTGGGAGGTACAAGAAGACCAGTATATAATATATGTGGGTACAAGAAGGCCAGTATATAATATATGTGGGTGGTACAAGAAGACCAGTATATAATATATGTGGGTACAAGAAGGCCAGTATATAATAGATGTGGGAGGTACAAGAAGACCAGTATATAATATATGTGGGTACAAGAAGGCCAGTATATAATAGATGTGGGAGGTACAAGAAGACCAGTATATAATAGATGTGGGTACAAGAAGGCTAGTATATAATAGATGTGGGTACAAGAAGACCAGTATATAGTAGATGTGGGTACAAGAAGGACAGTATATAATAGATGTGGGAGGTACAAGAAGACCAGTATATAATATATGTGGGTACAAGAAGACCAGAATATAATAGATGTGGGAGGTACAAGAAGACCAGTATATAATAGATGTGGGTACAAGAAGACCGGTATATAATAGATGTGGGAAGTACAAGAAGACCAGTATATAATATATGCGAGTACAAGAAGACCGGTATATAATAGATGTGGGAAGTACAAGAAGACCAGTATATAATATATGTGGGTACAAGAAGACCAGTATATAATATATGTGGATGGTACAAGTAAACCAGTATATAATATATATGGGTACAAGAAGACCAGTATATAATATATGTGGGTACAAGAAGGCCAGTATATAATAGATGTGGGAGGTACAAGAAGACCAGTATATAATATATGCGGGTACAAGAAGGCCAGTATATAATAGATGTGGGAGGTACAAGAAGACCAGTATATAATATATGCGGGTACAAGAAGACCAGTATATAATATATGTGGGTACAAGAAGGCCAGTATATAATAGATGTGGGAGGTACAAGAAGACCAGTATATAATATATGTGGGTACAAGAAGGCCAGTATATAATAGATGTGGGTACAAGAAGGACAGTATATAATAGATGTGGGAGGTACAAGAAGACCAGTATATAATATACAAGTAGTTGAACAGCCCGTTACACGGGCCACAGTGTCTCTGGCAGCCGGTCGTGGGGCAGTCACGCGCAGCAGAGACTGCCCGCGCCGTGCCTGATACAGTAGAAGAAGACCAGTATATAATATATGTGGGTACAAGAAGGCCAGTATATAATAGATGTGGGAGGTACAAGAAGACCAGTATATAATATATGCGGGTACAAGAAGACCAGTATATAATATATGTGGGTACAACAAGGCCAGTATATAATATATGTGGGTACAAGAAGGCCATTATATAATAGATGTGGGAGGTACAAGAAGACCAGTATATAATATATGTGGGTACAAGAAGGCCAGTATATAATAGATGTGGGAGGTACAAGAAGACCAGTATATAATAGATGTGGGTACAAGAAGGCTAGTATATAATAGATGTGGGTACAAGAAGACCAGTATATAATAGATGTGGGTACAAGAAGGACAGTATATAATAGATGTGGGAGGTACAAGAAGACCAGTATATAATATATGTGGGTACAAGAAGACCCGTATATAATAGATGTGGGAGGTACAAGAAGACCAGTATATAATAGATGTGGGAGGTACAAGAAGACCAGTATATAATATATGCGGGTACAAGAAGACCGGTATAAAATAGATGTGGGAAGTACAAGAAGACCAGTATATAATATATGTGGGTACAAGAAGACCAGTATATAATATATGTGGATGGTACAAGTAAACCAGTATATAATATATATGGGTACAAGAAGACCAGTATATAATATATGTGGGTGGTACAAGAAAACCAGTATATAATATATATAGGTACAAGAAGACCAGTATATAATATATGTGGGTACAAGAAGGCCAGTATATAATATATGTGGGTACAAGAAGGCCAGTATATAATAGAAGTGGGAGGTACAAGAAGACCAGTATATAATATATGTGGGTACAAGAAGGCCAGTATATAATAGATGTGGGTGGTACAAGAAGACCAGTATATAATAGATGTGGGTATAAGAAGATCAGTATATAATATATGCAGATGGTACAAGAAGACCAGTATATAATATATGCAGATGGTACAAGAAGACCAGTATATAATATATGTGGTACAAGAAGATCAGTATATAATAGATGTGGGTACAAGAAGGCCAGTATATAATATTAGTGGTACAAGAAAACCAGTACATAATATATGTGAGCGGTACAAGAAGACCAGTATATAATAGATGTGGGAGGTACAAGAAGACCAGTATATAATATATGCAGATGGTACAAGAAGACCAGTATATAATATATGTGGTACAAGAAGGCCAGTATATAATATTAGTAGTACAAGAAAACCAGTATATAATATATGTGGGTACAAGAAGACCAGTATATAATAGATGTGGGTGGTACAAGAAGACCAGTATATAATAGATGCGGGTACAAGAAGACCAGTATATAATATATGTGGGTAGAAGAAAAGCAGTATATATATATGTGAGTACAAGAAGACCAGTATATAATATACTAGTTGAACAGCCCATTACACGGGCCACAGCTTCGGAGCGCCCAGCTCTGTATCAGCGGCGGCGCGGGCAGTCTGTACTGCGCATGACTGCAGCGCGCGCAGCAGTGTCTACTGCTCATGTCACGGCGTTACACATGATTTAGTGAATTATTATATAGGATGTGGGTACAAGAAGACCAGTATATAATATATGTGGATGGTACAAGAAGACCAGTATATAATAGATGTGGAGGTACAAGAAGACCAGTATATAACAGATGTGGGAGGTACAAGAAGACCAGTATATAATAGATGTGGGTGGTACAAGAAGACCAGTATATAATAGATGTGGGTGGTACAAGAAGACCGGTATATAATATATGTGGATGGTACAAGAAGACCAGTATATAATATATGTGGGAGGTACAAGAACACCAGTATATAATATATGTGGGTACAAGAAGGCCAGTATATAATAGATGTGGGAGGTACAAGAAGACCAGTATATAATATATGCGGGTACAAGAAGGCCAGTATATAATAGATGTGGGAGGTAAAAGAAGACCAGTATATAATATATGCGGGTACAAGAAGACCAGTATATAATATATGTGGGTACAACAAGGCAGTATATAATATATGTGGGTACAAGAAGGCCAGTATATAATAGATGTGGGAGGTACAAGAAGACCAGTATATAATATATGTGGGTACAAGAAGGCCAGTATATAATATATGTGGGTGGTACAAGAAGACCGGTATATAATATATGTGGGTACAAGAAGGCCAGTATATAATAGATGTGGGAGGTACAAGAAGACCAGTATATAATATATGTGGGTACAAGAAGGCCAGTATATAATAGATGTGGGAGGTACAAGAAGACCAGTATATAATAGATGTGGGTACAAGAAGGCTAGTATATAATAGATGTGGGTACAAGAAGACCAGTATATAGTAGATGTGGAGGTACAAGAAGACCAGTATATAACAGATGTGGGAGGTACAAGAAGACCAGTATATAACAGATGTGGGAGGTACAAGAAGACCAGTATATAATAGATGTGAGTGGTACAAGAAGACCGGTATATAATATATGTGGATGGTACAAGAAGACCAGTATATAATATATGTGGGTACAAGAAGACCAGTATATAATAGACGTGGGTACAAGAAGGCCAGTATATAATAGATGTGGGAGGTACAAGAAGACCAGTATATAATAGATGTGGGTGGTACAAGAAGACCAGTATATAATAGATGTGAGTGGTACAAGAAGACCGGTATATAATATATGTGGATGGTACAAGAAGACCACTATATAATAGATGTGAGTGGTACAAGAAGACCGGTATATAATATATGTGGATGGTACAAGAAGACCAGTATATAATATATGTGGGTACAAGAAGACCGTATTTAATAGACGTGGGTACAATAAGACCAGTATATAATAGATGTGGGAGGTACAGGAAGACCAGTATATAATAGATGTGGGTGGTACAAGAAGACCAGTATATAATAGATGTGAGTGGTACAAGAAGACCGGTATATAATATATGTGGATGGTACAAGAAGACCAGTATATAATATATGTGGGTACAAGAAGACCAGTATATAATAGACGTGGGTACAAGAAGACCAGTATATAATAGATGTGGGAGGTACAAGAAGACCAGTATATAATAGATGTGAGTGGTACAAGAAGACCGGTATATAATATATGTGGATGGTACAAGAAGACCACTATATAATAGATGTGAGTGGTACAAGAAGACCGGTATATAATATATGTGGATGGTACAAGAAGACCAGTATATAATATATGTGGGTACAAGAAGACCAGTATATAATAGACGTGGGTACAAGAAGGCCAGTATATAATAGATGTGGGAGGTACAAGAAGACCAGTATATAATAGATGTGGGTGGTACAAGAAGACCAGTATATAATAGATGTGGGTGGTACAAGAAGACAGGTATATAATATATGTGGATGGTACAAGAAGACCAGTATATAATATATGTGGGTACAAGAAGACCGTATATAATAGACGTGGGTACAAGAAGACCAGTATATAATAGATGTGGGAGGTACAAGAAGACCAGTATATAATAGATGTGGGTGGTACAAGAAGACCAGTATATAATATATGTGGATGGTACAAGAAGACCGGTATATAATATATGTGGATGGTACAAGAAGACCGGTATATAATATATGTGGGTACAAGAAGACCGTCTATAATAGACGTGGGTACAAGAAGACCAGTATATAATAGATGTGGGAGGTACAAGAAGACCAGTATATAATAGATGTGGGAGGTACAAGAAGACCAGTATATAATATATGTGGGTACAAAAAGACCAGTATATAATAGATGTGGGTACAAGAAGACCAGTATATAATAGATGTGGGAGGTGCAAGAAGACCAGTATATAATAGATGTGGGAGGTGCAAGAAGACCAGTATATAATAGATGTGGGAGGTACAAGAAGACCAGTATATAATAGATGTGGGAGGTGCAAGAAGACCAGTATATAATAGATGTGTGCACAAGTAGACCAGTATATAATAGATGGGGGAGGTACAAGAAGACCAGTATATAATAGATGTGGGTGGTACAAGAAGACCAGTATATAATATATGTGGGTACAAGAAGACCAGTATATAATAGATGTGGGTGGTACAAGAAGACCAGTATATAATATATGTGGGTACAAGAAGACCAGTATATAATAGATGTGGGTGGTACAAGAAGACAGGTATATAATATATGTGGATGGTACAAGAAGACCAGTATATAATATATGTGGGTACAAGAAGACCGTATATAATAGACGTGGGTACAAGAAGACCAGTATATAATAGATGTGGGAGGTACAAGAAGACCAGTATATAATAGATGTGGGTGGTACAAGAAGACCAGTATATAATATATGTGGATGGTACAAGAAGACCGGTATATAATATATGTGGATGGTACAAGAAGACCGGTATATAATATATGTGGATGGTACAAGAAGACCGGTATATAATATATGTGGGTACAAGAAGACCGTCTATAATAGACGTGGGTACAAGAAGACCAGTATATAATAGATGTGGGAGGTACAAGAAGACCAGTATATAATAGATGTGGGAGGTACAAGAAGACCAGTATATAATATATGTGGGTACAAAAAGATCAGTATATAATAGATGTGGGTACAAGAAGACCAGTATATAATAGATGGGGGAGGTACAAGAAGACCAGTATATAATAGATGTGGGTGGTACAAGAAGACCAGTATATAATATATGTGGGTACAAGAAGACCAGTATATAATAGATGTGGGTGGTACAAGAAGACCAGTATATAATAGATGTGGGTGGTACAAGAAGACCAGTATATAATATATGTGGGTACAAGAAGACCAGTATATAATAGATGTGGGTGGTACAAGAAGACCAGTATATAATATATGTGGGTACAAGAAGACCAGTATATAATAGATGTGGGAGGTGCAAGAAGACCAGTATATAATAGATGTGTGCACAAGTAGACCAGTATATAATATATGTGGGTACAAGAAGACCAGTATATAATATATGTGGGTACAAGAAAACCAGTATATAATATATGTGGGTACAAGAAGACCAGTATATAATATATGTGGGTACAAGAAAACCAGTATATAATATATGTGGGTACAAGAAGACTAGTATATAATATATGTGGGTACAAGAAGACCAGTATATAATATATGTGGGTACAAGAAGACCAGTATATAATATATGTGGGTACAAGAAAACCAGTATATAATATATGTGGGTACACGAAGACCAGTATATAATATATGTGGGTACAAGAAAACCAGTATATAATATATGTGGGTACAAGAAGACTAGTATATAATATATGTGGGTACAAGAAAACCAGTATATAATATATGTGGGTACAAGAAGACCAGTATATAATAGATGTGGGTACAAGAAGGCCAGTATATAATAGATGTGGGAGGTACAAGAAGACTAGTATATAATAGATGTGGGAGGTACACGAAGACCAGTATATAATATACGTGGGTACACGAAGACCAGTATATAATATATGTGGGATATTGCTACAGTTATTATCACTAGGTCCTGCTGGCCTGGACATTATTACAGCTCCAGGAGTTAAAGAAGTAACACCTCTTAATAATAACCCCTTATTTAGATAAACCAAATGGCCACTATGAATTTTACCCTTATAACTTTGTTCAGTGGGTAACATCTCCACTCAGTCCAGGATATCAGGTCCATGGAGGCAGACATGACAGTTACTGGCAGGATGTCAGGTCCATGGAGGCAGACATGACAGTTACTGGCAGGATATCAGGTCCATGGAGGAGGACATGACAGTTACTGGCAGGATATCAGGTCCATGGAGGAGGACATGACAGTTACTGGCAGGATGTCAGGTCCATGGAGGAGGACATGACAGTTACTGGTAGGATGTCAGGTCCATGGAGGAGACATGACAGTTACTGGTAGGATGTCAGATCCATGGAGGAGGACATGACAGTTACTGGCAGGATGTCAGGTCCATGGAGGCAGACATGACAGTTACTGGCAGAATGTCAGGTCCATGGAGGAGGACATGACAGTTACTGGCAGGATATCAGGTGCATGGAGGCAGACATGACAGTTACTGGCAGTATATCAGGTCCATGGAGGCAGACATGACAGTTACTGGCAGAATGTCAGGTCCATGGAGGAGGACATGACAGTTACTGGCAGGATATCAGGTGCATGGAGGAGGACATGACAGTTACTGGCAGGATATCAGGTGCATGGAGGCAGACATGACAGTTACTGGCAGAATGTCAGGTCCATGGAGGAGGACATGACAGTTACTGGCAGGATATCAGGTGCATGGAGGCAGACATGACAGTTACTGGCAGAATGTCAGGTCCATGGAGGAAGACATGACAGTAGCTGGCAGGATGTCAGGTCCATGGAGGCAGACATGACAGTTACTGGCAGAATGTCAGGTCCATGGAGGCGGACATTACAGTTACTGTCAGAATGTCAGGTCCATGGAGGAGGACATGACAGTTACTGGCAGAATGTCAGGTCCATGGAGGAAGACATGACAGTAGCTGGCAGGATATCAGGTGCATGGAGGCAGACATGACAGTTACTGGCAGGATATCAGGTCCATGGAGGAAGACATGACAGTTACTGTCAGGATATCAGGTCCATGGAGGAGGACATGACAGTTACTGGCAGGATATCAGGTCCATGGAGGAGGACATGACAGTTACTGGCAGGATGTCAGGTCCATGGAGGAGACATGACAGTTACTGGCAGGATATCAGGTCCATGGAGGAGGACATGACAGTTACTGGCAGGATATCAGGTCCATGGAGGAGACATGACAGTTACTGGCAGGATGTCAGGTCCATGGAGGAAGACATGACAGTTACTGGCAGGATATCAGGTCCATGGAGGCAGACACGACAGTTACTGGAAGGATATCAGGTCCATGGAGGAGACATGACAGTTACTGGCAAGATATCAGGTCCATGGAGGAGACATGACAGTTACTGGAAGATGTCAGGTCCATGGAGGCAGACATGACAGTTACTGGCAGGATATCAGGTCCATGGAGGAAGACATGACAGTTACTGTCAGGATATCAGGTCCATGGAGGAGGACATGACAGTTACTGGCAGGATATCAGGTCCATGGAGGAGGACATGACAGTTACTGGCAGGATGTCAGGTCCATGGAGGCAGACATGACAGTTACTGGCAGGATATCAGGTCCATGGAGGAGGACATGACAGTTACTGGCAGGATATCAGGTCCATGGAGGCGGACATGACAGTTACTGGCAGGATATCAGGTCCATGGAGGCGGACATGACAGTTACTGGCAGGATATCAGGTCCATGGAGGAGGACATGACAGTTACTGGCAGGATGTCAGGTCCATGGAGGAGGACATGACCGTTACTGGCAGGATATCAGGTCCATGGAGGCGGACATGACAGTTACTGGCAGGATATCAGGTCCATGGAGGAGGACATGACAGTTACTGGCAGGATGTCAGCTCCATGGAGGAGGACATGACAGTTACTGGCAGGATATCAGGTCCATGGAGGGGGACATGACACTTACTGGCAGGATATCAGGTCCATGGAGGTGGACATGACAGTTACTGGCAGAATGTCAGGTCCATGGAGGAGGACATGACAGTAGCTGGCATGATGTCAGGTCCATGGGGGAGGACATGACAGTTACTGGCAGGTTGTCAGGTCCATGGAGGAGGACATGACAGTTACTGGCAGGATGTCAGGTCCATGGAGGAGACATGACAGTTACTGGCAGGATGTCAGGTCCATGGAGGCGGACATGACAGTTACTGGCAGGATGTCAGGTCCATGGAGGAGACATGACAGTTACTGGCAGGATATCAGGTCCATGGAGGAGGACATGACCGTTACTGGCAGGTTGTCAGGTCCATGGAGGAGGACATGACAGTTACTGGCAGGATATCAGGTCCATGGAGGAGGACATGACAGTTACTGGATTTTGGTGCCATAGTAAGATAAGTGTGGTGGGTATTGTTAGGAAGGATACACAGTATTATGTATTCTGGATAGTTAATTTAAATAAACACTGATGTTAAAATACAAGATGATTGTATGTGAAAGATCATATTATATTATTCACAGATATATATGGAAATGTTTTCTTGCCTTAATAGAACTTATGATACACAATAATGTATGTGCTGTTTTTCAGCAGACTGGGGGAAGACACTTTCCTGTGCACTCCTCACTTCCTGCTGTGTCATGCCCAGTACAGTGCAGCCTCCTGACCAGGAAATGATGAGTGCAGTGGAAAATGGATCCCCCAGGCTGCTTAAAAACAGCACATGGATTATCCAAGATCTTACTTTCTGGAATAGATGTTCATGATACAACCTGATGTTTCATAGAGGACAGTCGTTGTCCTTTTAAGTTTAAAGGGATTCATATGCTGTATGTGTATCAACAAGAACTTTTTGTGTGGACTCTACGACCCAACTTTCAAGATTTTGAAATAATATTGTACAGTACAAAAAGGTTTGGGCATCTTCCAGCTGTTTTTGGACTACAACTCCACCTGCCTCAGCCAGATGTTGGGGAATTGTAGTCTAAGACCAGTTGGAGACCTGAGGGTCTGCTGCCCAGTAATGAAGCCACTCTGAGAGCTGCGTTCGTGCTGAAGCTGAGCTCCCTGGTGTGTGTGGAATCGCTGAGGGCTGCAGAGCTGTCGGCTCTCTGGTGCTGACACAGCAGGACTCTGCGTTTAGATTGCGGCCTCTGGCTGTGTGCATGACAGAGAGCCTGACTCTGGTAGGCAGCTAACGTTTCCACTGACCCTGGGGTCTGCGCTGCTCTCACCCAACGTCAGGAAATGACAAGTTCAAGGACAGGACTGAATAAAAATAAAAACTGTCAGGTTTCTCTAAAAAGCAACAAGATTCCCCTGAGGGCCCTGTGCATTTCTCTCTACGCTGCCTGGACACAGACAGAAATGCTGAATTCAGGATTCTCGTGTCCCATTAAAGTGAACTTTCTCAGGCTCAAAATCATTTTGTTTAACATCAATAGCGAGGCTTCCATAGCTCAGCATGTTTATAAGTGACCTGCATGTGTAGGCCCAAAAGCCTGACTCCTAGAAATCAGGTCAGCCAGCAAAAGCAAGAGTACAGGAGAGTCTACAGAGGGATTTACTAATATGTTTCAGCACTGAAATAAGGGCTAAAATTGATTTTTGTGTGCTGCATCTACCTAACACCTATTTACTAAGCAGTCTATGCCTGTTGGGATAAGATCTCCATTTTAATATGAGACTCCAATTAAGATGCATTGTAGCATACCTCCCAGCATTTCAAATGGCCGGAGAAGGACGCACTTGTTGTAGGTGGTGTTATTGCGGCTTTACCCATAACACGGTACCAGGCTTTACCCATAACACGGTACCAGGCTTTACCCATAACATATTACCACGCTTTACCCATAACACTGTACCACTCTTTACCCATAACATATTACCACGCTTTACCCATAACACGGTACCAGGCTTTACCCATAACATATTACCACGCTTTACCCATATTATATTACCACGCTTTACCCATAACACGGTACCAGGCTTTACCCATAACATATTACCACGCTTTACCCATATTATATTACCACGCTTTACCCATAACACATTACCACTCTTTACCCATAACACGGTACCACGCTTTACCCATAACATATTACCATGCTTTACCCATAACACATTACCACGATTTACCCATATCACTATACCACTCTTTACCCATATCACTGTACCACTCTTTACCCATATCACTGTACCACTCTTTACCCATAACATGGTACCACGCTTTACCCGTAACACATTATCACTTTACCCATAACACAGTACCACTCTTTACCCATAACACGGTACCAGGCTTTACCCATAACATATTACCACGCTTTACGTATAACATGGTACCACGCTTTACCCATAACACATTATCACTTTATCCATAAGCTTTACCCCTACTGAGGGTGCAGATGGATTCCTCCCGTACAGTGCTAGTGCATCTTAGTCCATCCCCCTCACAGAGTTTATATTTAGGGAAATAGAGTTAATATTTAATGTTCATGTCCTTATCCAGTAGTTCTCGCAGGCTGAGTACAGGCAATTTAATAACATATTCATAGAATTCAGTCTGCACATTTCCTTATATTGGTAATGGCCGCTCTGGACGGGTCACAGGGTGTACGACTTAAAGGAATACTAACGCCTAACACGTAAATTGGTATAATTGTTTGTCATAAATGTAACTATGTACTTCCATTTTTAACATTTTTATTGTGCAGCTTGTAATGAGTGGCACAAGCAGTTAATTAAATTATGTTATTATCAACAGCTCAAGTATTCCGAAAAGCTGTTACTTTATCAGGGCATTTTACAGACAAACTTGCACTGTCACTTCTCGTACACCCACCCAGATTACAGTGGCAATGGGTGTTGGGGAGACAGAGAAGATGCCGTGATTGCTGCCCCCACGTAACACACATGTAAGACTGGGTTTTAAGTCCCAGGGACAAATAGAGAAGTTTTACAGATGGGGGATGTCATTGTGTATAATTCAGATCATGTCCAAGTGTTAATGTTCCTTTAATTAACCCCTTGTATGCTAGAGGACACATTGTTCCACAGAACATAAACTTAGTAAGTAAAATCAAATCACCAGGTGATTTAACAGTTTAGAAGGAAGGAATTTATTGCCAAGTGTCACACATAGAAAACATAAAATGTGACTACACTATTTAACTCCTTATGGACCAGCAGGACGTGAAACACTTTGTTTACCTACTGGGTGCTGGAGGAATCTGTGTAGAGAGTCCAGATTGTTCTTCACTGGGTGCCACCATATTGTGTAGCGCTGTACAGGAAAGAGAGAGGCTGATATACACAGGAGAACTGAATCATTTGGGTGCAAACATACTACAGAACGGGGGCGAAGTAAAAATGGGCATCTATTTAAATGGATCTATTAACCCTTTCAGTGCTAGAGAACTCACCAGTATCTTAAAGGTAAACCGCCCATTACGAAGCTTTCAGTGATGTCTGAAAATAAACAAACCAGGACGTATGTTATGTAAAGACTAGTTGAAAAGCCCGTGTACACGGCCCGCAGTGCCACCCAGCAGCCTCGGCTCTGTTGTGACTGGTCGCGCTTTAGTCATGCGCAGTACAGACTGCCCGCGCCGTGGCAGGGTGCTCCAAATACAGACCATAGACCTCTCTGCGCACCTTCCTGGGACTGCAAGTGCGCAGGGAGGAGTCCGGTCTGAATTCGGAGCTCCCTGCTCCGTGTCAGCCGCGGTGCGGGCAGTCTGTACTGCTCATAACTGCAGGGAGTGCAGCCGTCTGTACTGCTCATAACTGCAGGGAGTGCAGCCGTCTGTACTGCTCATAACTGCAGGGAGTGCAGCCGTCTGTACTGCTCATAACTGCAGGGAGTGCAGCCATCTGTACTGCTCATAACTGCAGGGAGTGCGCAGCCGTCTGTACTGCTCATAACTGCAGGGAGTGCAGCCGTCTGTACTGCTCATAACTGCAGGGAGTGCAGCCGTCTGTACTGCTCATAACTGCAGGGAGTGCAGCCGTCTGTACTGCTCATAACTGCAGGGAGTGCAGCCGTCTGTACTGCTCATAACTGCAGGGAGTGCAGCCGTCTGTACTGCTCATAACTGCAGGGAGTGCAGCCATCTGTACTGCTCATAACTGCAGGGAGTGCGCAGCCGTCTGTACTGCTCATAACTGCAGGGAGTGCAGCCATCTGTACTGCTCATAACTGCAGGGAGTGCAGCCATCTGTACTGCTCATAACTGCAGGGAGTGCAGCCATCTGTACTGCTCATGACGGCTTCTGACAAACATCCTAGTGATTTATTATATAGGATTCCCACTGGTTTAAGCCTCTGAGTGCCAGAGGGGTGCGCAACGCAGACTCCCAACTCACTAAACGCTTCGCAATGAGCTGGAGGCCCCTGTACACACTAACGGACTGTTAGGAAGGTTATGGGTTCTGCCCAGAACGGCGCGGGTTTGTCTTGGTACACGACTGAGCTGTTTTTCTTCCATACTTATAAATAGATGGCCCCCAGGTTCCTTCCTGGCGCTGCCGCCGATACGTCTCTGTGTGTTTCACATTCAGTGTTTCTGACTATTGGAAAACCTGACTTTTTCAATTCAAGAACTTTAAAAGCTTTTCAGAAATCTCAAAAGAAAAATCAATAGGCGCCATCGGGAGGAAAGCCATTTCCTATGCTAAACTGAGGCCAAGTGTCCTGATTTTATCAAAAGCTACAAAGTATTTTAGTGACCAATTAATGCACCAGAACGATTTGTTTGGGGAGAGAGGCTGAGCTGAAGTCTGTTAGATTCCCCGACTGTCCTCCGATGGAGGCAGAGTTCCACAGAGAAGGGTTAAAGTGTGGAGATGGTCCTCATGGGCTTAAAGATAAAGGAGCACCCTCACTTCCTGATTGGGGGGCACTTTCCTGTGCACAGAAATAGTCAGACACACTTCTTCCTCATCAATTAAAACGTACATTTTAATGTCAGCACATAGTGAAATCAATCCAACGTTTCAGTCTGACATTAAGACTTTCATCAGAGACGTGCCATTCACATTATGGATCTCACCATCTCGCTCTTAAGGGAATACTAGTACTTAAAATGTAAAAAAAATATATGTTGTAGTGTTTATGTCCCTGAATAAAACCACGGTGCTCCCACTGCTGAGAGACATTTTATTAAAAAATTATAACAGCTCAAAGTTGATTTGTATAGGTGCAATATCACAGTGACCTGAAAATTTACAGTGGCGCTGTTGCTACACCATCCTATGGAGATTTATGGTCTACAGACCAGAGCAGTCCATAGGATGGTGTAGCAACAGCGCCACTGTAAATTTTCAGGCCACTGTGATTTTGCACCTAAAAAAATTCACATTTGAGCTGTTATAATTTTTTAATAAAGTATCTCTCAGCAGTGGGAGTACCGTTGTTTTACTCAGGGGGATAAACCCTACAACATATATTTTTTATATCTTAAATATTACTATCTCTTTAACCCCTTAAGGACCAGCAATTCAGGGAAGTTACCTTCCCTTAATGACCACTTTGATCCTTGGCAACATGCCGGTACATGTGACCTGTTATGTGACCAGACGCAGAATTAACTGACACAGTGATGTCTATGTGATCAGGCGCGGAATTAACTGACACAGTGATGTCTATGTCACCAGGCGCGGAATTAACTGACACAGTGATGTCTATGTGATCAGGAACGGAATTAACTGACACAGTGATGTCTATGTGACCAGGCGCGGAATTAACTGACACAGTGATGTCTATGTGATCAGGAGCGGAATTAACTGACACAGTGATGTCTATGTGACCAGGCGCGGAATTAACTGACATAGTGATGTCTATGAGACCAGGCGCGGAATTAACTGACACAGTGATGTCTATGTGACCAGGCGCGGAATTAACTGACACAGTGATGTCTATGTCACCAGGTGCAGAATTAACTGACACAGTGATGTCTATGTGACCAGGCGCGGAATTAACTGACACAGTTATGTCAATGTGACCAGGCGCGGAATTAACTGACACAGTGATGTCTATGTGATCAGGCGCGGAATTAACTGACACAGTGATGTCTATGTGATCAGGCGCGGAATTAACTGACACAGTGATGTCTCTGTGACCAGGCGCGGAATTAACTGACACAGTGATGTCTATGTGACCAGGCGCGGAATTAACTGACACAGTGATGTCTATGTGACCAGGTGCGGAATTAGCTGACACAGTGATGTCTATGTGATCAGGCGCGGAATTAACTGACACAGTGATGTCTATGTGACCAGGCGCGGAATGAACTGACACAGCGATGTCTATGTGATCAGGAGAGGAATTAACTGACACAGTGATGTCTATGTGACCAGGTGCGGAATTAACTGACACAGTGATGTCTATGTGATCAGGAGAGGAATTAACTGACACAGTGATGTCTATGTGACCAGGTGCGGAATTAACTGACAGAGTGATGTCTATGTGACCAGGAGCGGAATTAACTGACACAGTGATGTCTATGTGACCAGGTGCGGAATTAACTGACACAGTGATGTCTATGTGATCAGGAGAGGAATTAACTGACACAGTGATGTCTATGTGACCAGGTGCGGAATTAACTGACACAGTGATGTCTATGTGATCAGGAGAGGAATTAACTGACACAGTGATGTCTATGTGACCAGGTGCGGAATTAACTGACAGAGTGATGTCTATGTGACCAGGAGCGGAATTAACTGACACAGTGATGTCTATGTGACCAGGTGCGGAATTAACTGACACAGTGATGTCTATGTGATCAGGCGCGGAATTAACTGACACAGTGATGTCTGTGTGACCAGGCGAGGAATTAACTGACGCAGTGATGTCTATGTGACCAGGCGCGGAATTAACTGACACAGTGATGTCTATGTGATCAGGAGCGGAATTAACTGACACAGTGATGTCTATGTGATCAGGCGCAGAATTAACTGACACAGTGATGTCTATGTGACCAGGCGCGGAATTAACTGACACAGTGATGTCTATGTGATCAGGTGCGGAATTAACTGACACGGTGATGTCTATGTGACCAGGCGCGGAATTAACTGACACAGTGATGTCTATGTGATCAGGAGTGGAATTAACTGACACAGTGATGTCTATGTGACCAGGAGTGGAATTAACTGACACAGTGATGTCTATGTGACCAGGCGCGGAATTAACTGACACAGTGATGTCTATGTGACCAGGCGCGGAATTAACTGACACAGTGATGTCTATGTGACCAGGCGCGGAATTAACTGACACAGTGATGTCTATGTGACCAGGCGCGGAATTAACTGACACAGTGATGTCTATGTGATCAGGCGCGGAATTAACTGACACAGTGATGTCTATGTGATCAGGTGCGGAATTAACTGACAGAGTGATGTCTATGTCACCAGGCGCGGAATTAACTGACACAGTGATGTCTATGTGATCAGGCGCAGAATTAACTGACACAGTGATGTCTATGTGACCAGGCGCGGAATTAACTGACACAGTGATGTCTATGTGATCAGGCGCGGAATTAACTGACACAGTGATGTCTATGTGATCAGGCGTGGAATTAACTGACACAGTGATGTCTATGTGACCAGGCGCGGAATTAACTGACACAGTGATGTCTATGTGACCAGGAGCGGAATTAACTGACACAGTGATGTCTATGTGACCAGGTGCTGAATTAACTGACACAGTGATGTCTATGTGATCAGGAGTGGAATTAACTGACACAGTGATGTCTATGTGACCAGGCGCGGAATTAACTGACACAGTGATGTCTATGTGACCAGGAGCGGAATTAACTGACACAATGATGTCTATGTGACCAGGTGCGGAATTAACTGACACAGTGATGTCTATGTGATCAGGCGTGGAATTAACTGACACAGTGATGTCTATGTGATCAGGCACGGAATTAACTGACACAGTGATGTCTATGTGATCAGGAGCGGAATTAACTGACACAGTGATGTCTATGTGATCAGGCGCGGAATTAACTGACATAGTGATGTCTATGTGACCAGGAGTGGAATTAACTGACACAGTGATGTCTATGTGATCAGGAGCGGAATTAACTGACACAGTGATGTCTATGTGATCAGGAGCGGAATTAACTGACACAGTGATGTCTATGTGATCAGGCGCAGAATTAACTGACACAGTGATGTCTATGTGACCAGGAGCGGAATTAACTGACACAGTGATGTCTATGTGATCAGGCGTGGAATTAACTGACACAGTGATGTCTATGTGATCATGCGCGGAATTAACTGACACAGTGATGTCTATGTGATCAGGCGCGGAATTAACTGACACAGTGATGTCTATGTGATCAGGCGCGGAATTAACTGACACAGTGATGTCTATGTGATCAGGAGCGGAATTAACTGACACAGTGATGTCTATGTGACCAGGAGTGGAATTAACTGACACAGTGATGTCTATGTGATCAGGAGCGGAATTAACTGACACAGTGATGTCTATGTGATCATGCGCGGAATTAACTGACAGAGTGATGTCTATGTGATCAGACGCAGAATTAACTGACACAGTGATGTCTATGTGATCAGGCGCGGAATTTACTGACACAGTGATGTCTATGTGACCAGGAGCGGAATTAACTGACACAGTGATGTCTGTGTGATCAGGCGCGGAATTAACTGACACAGTGATGTCTATGTGATCAGGCGCGGAATTAACTGACACAGTGATGTCTATGTTACCAGGAGTGGAATTAACTGACACAGTGATGTCTATGTGATCAGGAGCGGAATTAACTGACACAGTGATGTCTATGTGATCATGCGCGGAATTAACTGACACAGTGATGTCTATGTGATCAGGTGCAGAATTAACTGACACAGTGATGTCTATGTGATCAGGCGCGGAATTAACTGACACAGTGATGTCTATGTCACCAGGAGCGGAATTAACTGACACAGTGATGTCTGTGTGATCAGGCGCGGAATTAACTGACACAGTGATGTCTATGTGATCAGGCGCGGAATTAACTGACACAGTGATGTCTATGTTACCAGGAGTGGAATTAACTGACACAGTGATGTCTATGTGATCAGGAGCGGAATTAACTGACACAGTGATGTCTATGTGATCATGCGCGGAATTAACTGACACAGTGATGTCTATGTGATCAGGCGCGGAATTAACTGACACAGTGATGTCTATGTGATCAGGCGCGGAATTAACTGACACAGTGATGTCTATGTGACCAGGCGCGGAATTAACTGACACAGTGATGTCTGTGTGACCAGGAGCGGAATTAACTGACACAGTGATGTCTGTGTGATCAGGCGTGGAATTAACTGACACAGTGATGTCTATGTGACCAGGCGCGGAATTAACTGACACTGTGATGTCTATGTGACCAGGAGCGGAATTAACTGACACAGTGATGTCTATGTGACCAGGAGCGGAATTAACTGACACAGTGATGTCTGTGTGATCAGGCGCGGAATTAACTGACACAGTGATGTCTGTGTGACCAGACGCAGAATTAACTGACACAGTGATGTCTATGTGACCAGGCGCGGAATTAACTGACACAGTGATGTCTATGTGATCATGCGCGGAATTAACTGACACAGTGATGTCTATGTGATCAGGCGCGGAATTAACTGACACAGTGATGTCTATGTGATCAGGAGTGGAATTAACTGACACAGTGATGTCTATGTGATCAGGCGCGGAATTAACTGACACAGTGATGTCTGTGTGATCAGGCGCGGAATTAACTGACACAGTGATGTCTATGTGATCAGGCGTGGAATTAACTGACACAGTGATGTCTATGTCACCAGGCGCGGAATTAACTGACACAGTGATGTCTATGTGATCAGGCGTGGAATTCACTGACACAGTGATGTCTATGTGATCAGGTGCGGAATTAACTGACACAGTGATGTCTATGTGATCAGGCGCGGAATTAACTGACACAGTGATGTCTATGTGATCAGGCGTGGAATTAACTGACACAGTGATGTCTATGTCACCAGGCGCGGAATTAACTGACAGAGTGATGTCTATGTGATCAGGCGTGGAATTAACTGACACAGTGATGTCTATGTGATCAGGAGCGGAATTAACTGACACAGTGATGTCTATGTGATCATGCGCGGAATTAACTGACACAGTGATGTCTATGTGATCAGGCGCAGAATTAACTGACACAGTGATGTCTATGTGATCAGGCGTGGAATTAACTGACACAGTGATGTCTATGTGATCAGGCGCGGAATTAACTGACACAGTGATGTCTAGGTGATCAGGCGCAGAATTAACTGACACAGTGATGTCTATGTGATCAGGCGTGGAATTAACTGACACAGTGATGTCTATGTGATCAGGTGCGGAATTAACTGACACAGTGATGTCTATGTGATCAGGCGCGGAATTAACTGACACAGCGATGTGTATGTGATCAGGTGTGGAATTAACTGACACAGTGATGTCTATGTGACCAGGCGCGGAATTAACTGACACAGTGATGTCTATGTGACCAGGCGCGGAATTAACTGACACAGTGATGTCTATGTGACCAGGCGCGGAATTAACTGACACAGTGATGTCTGTGTGATCAGGCGCGGAATTAACTGACACAGTGATGTCTATGTGACCAGGCGCGGAATTAACTGACACAGTGATGTCTATGTGATCAGGAGTGGAATTAACTGACACAGTGATGTCTATGTGACCAGGAGCAGAATTAACTGACACAGTGATGTCTGTGTGATCAGGCGCGGAATTAACTGACACAGTGATGTCTATGTGACCAGGTGCGGAATTAACTGACACAGTGATGTCTATGTGACCAGGAGCGGAATTAACTGACACAGTGATGTCTATGTGACCAGGAGCAGAATTAACTGACACAGTGATGTCTGTGTGATCAGGCGCGGAATTAACTGACACAGTGATGTCTATGTGACCAGATGCGGAATTAACTGACACAGTGATGTCTATGTGACCAGGCACGGAATTAACTGACACAGTGATGTCTATGTGACCAGGCGCGGAATTAACTGACACAGTGATGTCTATGTGACCAGGAGCGGAATTAACTGACACAGTGATGTCTATGTGACCAGGAGCAGAATTAACTGACACAGTGATGTCTGTGTGATCAGGCGCGGAATTAACTGACACAGTGATGTCTATGTGATCAGGAGTGGAATTAACTGACACAGTGATGTCTATGTGATCAGGAGTGGAATTAACTGACACAGTGATGTCTATGTGACCAGGCGCGGAATTAACTGACACAGTGATGTCTATGTGATCAGGAGTGGAATTAACTGACACAGTGATGTCTATGTGATCAGGAGTGGAATTAACTGACACAGTGATGTCTATGTGACCAGGCGCGGAATTAACTGACACAGTGATGTCTATGTGACCAGGTGCGGAATTAACTGACACAGTGATGTCTATGTGACCAGGCGCGGAATTAACTGACACAGTGATGTCTATGTGATCAGGCGCGGAATTAACTGACACAGTGATGTCTATGTGACCAGGCACGGAATTAACTGACACAGTGATGTCTATGTGACCAGGAGCGGAATTAACTGACACAGTGATGTCTATGTGACCAGGAGCAGAATTAACTGACACAGTGATGTCTATGTGACCAGGAGCAGAATTAACTGACACAGTGATGTCTATGTGACCAGGCGCGGAATTAACTGACACAGTGATGTCTATGTGACCAGGAGTGGAATTAACTGACACAGTGATGTCTATGTGACCAGGAGCGGAATTAACTGACACAGTGATGTCTATGTGACCAGGAGCAGAATTAACTGACACAGTGATGTCTATGTGACCAGGAGCGGAATTAACTGACACAGTGATGTCTATGTGACCAGGAGCGGAATTAACTGACACAGTGATGTCTATGTGACCAGGAGCGGAATTAACTGACACAGTGATGTCTATGTGACCAGGAGCAGAATTAACTGACACAGTGATGTCTATGTGACCAGGAGCGGAATTAACTGACACAGTGATGTCTATGTGACCAGGAGCAGAATTAACTGACCCAGTGATGTCTATGTGACCAGGCGCGGAATTAACTGACACAGTGATGTCTATGTGACCAGGCGCGGAATTAACTGACACAGTGATGTCTATGTGACCAGGAGCGGAATTAACTGACACAGTGATGTCTATGTGACCAGGAGCGGAATTAACTGACACAGTGATGTCTATGTGATCAGGCGTGGAATTAACTGACACAGTGATGTCTATGTGACCAGGAGCGGAATTAACTGACACAGTGATGTCTATGTGACCAGGAGCAGAATTAACTGACCCAGTGATGTCTATGTGACCAGGCGCGGAATTAACTGACACAGTGATGTCTATGTGACCAGGAGCGGAATTAACTGACACAGTGATGTCTATGTGACCAGGAGCGGAATTAACTGACACAGTGATGTCTATGTGATCAGGAGCGGAATTAACTGACACAGTGATGTCTATGTGACCAGGCGCGGAATTAACTGACACAGTGATGTCTATGTGACCAGGAGCGGAATTAACTGACACAGTGATGTCTATGTGACCAGGAGCGGAATTAACTGACACAGTGATGTCTATGTGACCAGGAGCAGAATGAACTGACACAGTGATGTCTATGTGACCAGGCGCGGAATTAACTGACACAGTGATGTCTATGTGATCAGGAGCGGAATTAACTGACACAGTGATGTCTATGTGACCAGGCGCGGAATTAACTGACACAGTGATGTCTATGTGACCAGGCGCGGAATTAACTGACACAGTGATGTCTATGTGATCAGGAGCAGAATTAACTGACACAGTGATGTCTATGTGATCAGGAGTGGAATTAACTGACACAGTGATGTCTATGTGATCAGGAGTGGAATTAACTGACACAGTGATGTCTATGTGACCAGGCGCAGAATTAACTGACATAGTGATGTCTATGTGACCAGGCGCGGAATTAACTGACACAGTGATGTCTATGTGATCAGGAGTGGAATTAACTGACACAGTGATGTCTATGTGATCAGGAGCGGAATTAACTGACACAGTGATGTCTGTGTGACCAGGAGCGGAATTAACTGACACAGTGATGTCTATGTGACCAGGCGCGGAATTAACTGACACAGTGATGTCTATGTGATCAGGAGTGGAATTAACTGACACAGTGATGTCTGTGTGACCAGGAGCGGAATTAACTGACACAGTGATGTCTATGTGACCAGGCGCGGAATTAACTGACACAGTGATGTCTATGTGATCAGGCGCGGAATTAACTGACACAGTGATGTCTATGTGACCAGGCGCGGAATTAACTGACACAGTGATGTCTATGTGATCAGGAGCAGAATTAACTGACACAGTGATGTCTATGTGACCAGGCGCGGAATTAACTGACACAGTGATGTCTATGTGATCAGGCGCGGAATTAACTGAAGGTTTAATGATATAATATTTGGGATCGCACGGATTTATTGTCACTGATATAAAGAGACGAGTCTGAAATATATATCAACTTGTTACCAAAAAGTCACAATCCTTTTCCCATGTAACAGCGTGTTAGCAGAGTCGTCTGTCTGAATCCTACTGGGCAATATGCACAGTACAAAGTGGAGCAATTGTGGACCAAACAGAACTACATTTTAGGGGACAAATACACATTTCTTTTGAATTAAATGGTTTCTTGAACCCTTTGAATGCTGGAGACGTCTCCCACCCGTCACCCTGGAGGTTCCCAACTCAAACACCCTTTAATTATCTGGAAATGCTAATGTCCCTGGGGTGCAGGGGGTGAATATGGCCCCAGATCCAACGTGTACCCCTCAGATATGGGGGGGGGGAGTGTCGGGAGGGTAGGAGAGGGGTAGGTAGTGTATCTGGGGGCAGTGATATTTGGAGGCTGTTTAGGAGGAATATTTATACAAGAGATTGGCACCAATAGGACCCTCTTCCCCAACTACAGCTCAAGCGCAACTACTACTTCACTCCCTCCCTTCCCCCATGCCCTCCTTTCCTTCCTTCCCTCTCACATTCCCTCCCTTCCCTCTCACATTCCCTCCCTTCCTTCCCTCCTTTCCCATCATTCCCTATCTCCCCCATTCCCTTCTTTCCTATCATTCCCTGTCTTCCCCATTCCCTCCTTTCCTTTCTTCCCCAATTCCCTTCCTTCCCCATTCCCTTTATCCCCTCCCTTCTCCCATTCCCCCCTTCCTTCCCTTACCCCATTCCCTCCCTTCCTTCCCCCATTCCCTTTCTTCTCTCCCTTACCCCATTCCCTTCCTTCCCCCATTCCCTTTCTTCTCTCCCTTCCCCCATTCCCTTCCTTCATTCCCCATTCCCTTTCTTCTCTCCCTTACCCCATTCCCTTCCTTCCCCATTCCCTTCTCCCATGCCCTCCCTTCCTTCCCTTACCCCCTCCTTTCCCATAATTCACTATCTCCCCCATTCCCTCCTTTCCTTCCCTCCTTTCCTATCATTCCCTTCTTTCCCATCATTCCCTGTCTTCCCCATTCCCTCCTTTCCTTCCTTCCCCCATTCCCTCCCTTCCCCCATTCCCTTCCTTTCCTCCCTTCCCCCATTCCCTCCGTTCCCCCATTCCACCTTCACCCCATCCCTTACACCCACCCAACCCCAACCTCCCACCCTACCACCCATCCCAACCATCCCTCCACCCCTTCCCCAATCCCTTCCATCCCACCCTCCCCCATTCCCATCCTACCTCCCATCCCCCCATTCCCTTCCTTCCCACCCTTCCCCCATTCCCATCCATCCCCCAACCCCATCCCATCCCTCCCCCCAATCCCTTCCAACCCACACAACCCCCAACCCAACCAATCCCCCATCCCCATCCACCCAACCCCCAACCCAACCAACCCCCTTCCCCCATTCCCACCCTTCCCCCATTCCCTCCCTTCCCCCATCCCCTCCCCATCCCATCCAACCCCTCCCTTCCCCCATCCCTTCCACCCCCCCATTCCCTTCCTTCCCCCATTCCCTCCCTTACCCCATTCCCTCCCTTCCCCCATTCCCTTCCTTCCCTCCCTTACCCCATTCCCTTCCTTCCCCCATTCCCTCCCTTCCCTCCCTTCCCCCATTCCCTTCCTTCCCCCATTCCCTTCCTTCCCTTCCTTCCCCCATTCCCTTCCTTCCCCCATTCCCTTCCTTCCCTCCCTTCCCCCATTCCCTCCCTTCCCCCATTCCCTTCCTTCCCTTACCCCATTCCCTTCCTTCCCCCATTCCCTTCCTTCCCTCCCTTCCCCCATTCCCTTCCTTCCCCCATTCCCTTCCTTCCCTTCCTTCCCCCATTCCCTTCCTTCCCCCATTCCCTTCCTTCCCTCCCTTCCCCCATTCCCTCCCTTCCCCCATTCCCTTCCTTCCCTCCCTTACCCCATTCCCTTCCTTACCCCATTCCCTTCCTTCCCTCCCTCCCTTCCCCTATTCCCTTCCTTCCCCCATTCCCTTCCTTTCCTCCCTTCCCCCATTCCCTTCCTTCCCCCATTCCCTTCCTTCCCTCCCTCACCCCATTCCCTTCCTTTCCTCCCTTCCCCCATTCCCTTCCTTCCCCCATTCCCTTCCTTCCCTCTCTTACCCCATTCCCTTCCTTCCCCCATTCCCTTCCTTCCCTCCCTTACCCCATTCCCTTCCTTTCCTCCCTTCCCCCATTCCCTTCCTTCCCCCATTCCCTTCCTTCCCTCTCTTACCCCATTCCCTTCCTTCCCCCATTCCCTCCCTTACCCCATTCCCTTCCTTCCCCCATTCCCTTCCTTCCCTCCCTTCCCCCATTCCCTTCCTTCCCCCATTCCCTTCCTTCCCCCATTTCCTCCCTTCCCCCATTCCCTTCCTTCCCTCCCTTCCCCCATTCCCTTCCTTCCCTCCCTTCCCCCATTCCCTCCCTTCCCCCATTCCCTTCCTTCCCTCCCTTACCCCATTCCCTTCCTTCCCCCATTCCCTTCCTTCCCTCCCTTCCCCCATTCCCTTCCTTCCCTCCCTTCCCCCATTCCCTTCCTTCCCCCATTCCCTTCCTTCCCTCCCTTACCCCATTCCCTTCCTTCCCCCATTCCCTTCCTTCCCTCCCTTACCCCATTCCCTTCCTTCCCTCCCTTACCCCATTCGCTCCCTTCCCCCATTCCCTTCCTTCCCTCCCTTCCCCCATTCCCTTCCTTCCCCCATTCCCTTCCTTCCCTCCCTTCCCCCATTCCCTTCCTTCCCCCATTCCCTTCCTTCCCTCCCTTACCCCATTCCCTTCCTTCCCTTCCTTCCCCCATTCCCTTCCTTCCCTCCCTTCCCCCATTCCCTTCCTTCCCCCCCTTCCCCCATTCCCTTCCTTCCCCCATTCCCTTCCTTCCCTCCCTTCCCCCGTTCCCTCCCTTCCCCCATTCCCTTCCTTCCCTCCCTTACCCCATTCCCTTCCTTCCCCCATTCCCTTCCTTTCCTCCCTTCCCCCATTCCTTTCCTTCCCTCCCTTCCCCCATTCCCTTCCTTCCCTCCCTTACCCCATTCGCTCCCTTCCCCCATTCCCTTCCTTCCCTCCCTTTCCCCATTCCCTTCCTTCCCTTCCTTCCCCCATTCCCTTCCTTCCCCCCCTTACCCCATTCCCTCCCTTCCCCCATTCCCTTCCTTCCCTCCCTTCCCCCATTCCCTTCCTTCCCCCATGCCCTCCCTCCCTTCCCTTTCCCCATTCCCTTCCTTCCCTCCCTTCCCCCATTCCCTTCCCTCCCTCCCTTCCCCCATGTAAATCCGACCCTGAGTCCATATAGTTCCACCACTGGGTTGCCGCGCTCTGTTCTCTCCATAGAGGAGAGAACTATGTAAACGGGATATTTATATTGCTGATGACACAAATCCATTCAGCCCAGTGAGGGGGACGTTTGACCTAGAAAATATCTAATTATCATAATGTGCAAGGAATTAGCATAAAGTGCCAGACTGTCACCAACACATACAGGTTCATCTCTTAAAACTATTTATTTGACAGAAAGTCGATAGTGCATCCTACAGGCAGATTGCACTTCTCTGTAACATAATCTGAACTTGTCTTGAAGTGATAGGTCACTTTAAGTGCCTGCACGGTGCACCTCTCCCCTCTCACACCCGCTCAGACTCTCTCTTACCTTTTAATTGAGATTCTCTTTACTCAGCTTCATTAATTCTCTGCTTGGATCATAAAATCGTTTGTATAAACTGTTCAAACAGACACAATGTCAACAAAGTCCCATCTCGTGCAGACGCGCAGTCCTAGTCTATCATTAACCCTCTGAGTGCCTGAGAATCTAGCAAAACATTACATGTCCCCTCTGGCACTGGAAAGGTTCCAGGGAATCGTACTGACCTGTCATCTTGAATTTTCTTTACATATTTGAAAACTTAATTCAGAACTGCCTGTGGAAACAGATGTGCATGTCTGCTAATAATCATTCTCATTGTTTTTAAGGAACACTAGCATTGTTAATAAAATGTCTCAGGGCATCTAAATCTACATGAGTTTCTATGCAAATTTTTAGATGCTTCTGATTTATTGAAAGAAGCAATGTAAGTTTTTTAGTGCGTCAAAGCAGATGTAGCTGCATTAAATATAGTAATAAAATATGTTCAGGATCCATTTTATTAAATAAACCCCATTAAGTCTATTACAGGAGATGGGATCCAGGAGTCCGTATTATGGGGTGTATAAGAGGTAATTTATCTCTGGTACTTTCATGCCACGATAGATATAATGCGGTTCCCCAAGGCCTTTTCTAAAACCTCAGGAGCCTGATATTCCCAGCCAGCCGCAAGCTGAGTCACAAAGGTGTCTCTGGAGGTAACGAGATTTAATTAAAGGTTTTCTTATTCATCTGCACCTTCCAGAGACTTTCATCCCTGGCTATAAATAAAAGCAGTTTATAATTTCATGTTTCTATCTATTGCCTGTCCTGCCCCGGCCCACGGACCGTGCGATGGACTACGCCATGGGTCTTATATGGTCAGCGGGGTGGGGTTCATCCTGTATCCCTGTGGGGGACTATAAATTCCATCTTGTATTTTAACTTTATCATTTCTATAATATCCTATATAATAATTCGCTAAGGTTTGTCAGAAGCCATCATGCGCAGTAGAGACGGCTGTGCGCGCTTTAGTCATGCGCAGTACAGACTGCCCGCGCCGTGGCTTTTACGGAGCGGGGCTCTCCGAATTCAGACCGGAGTCGCACAGAGAGGACTGCAGTCTGAATTCTGCGCGCCTCGCTCCGTATCAAGCGCATCGGCGCTCATACCTACAGAGGTGGAACTGTGGCCCATGTAAACGGGCCTTCCAACTTGTATTTTATAGTAAAGTGAATTAAACACCTATACCCACGCACTTTAACACTTGCACTTAATCTTTGCATTATTGTTTTACTTTTTTTTTAGTTTTCATTATAAAATAATTTTGTTCCTAAAAACATAAAGGATAAAAAAAACACTGAAAACTGAGTTTCTGCACTTACAACTATCAGATTTGTCCCCAAATAGTGGCCTCTATTTGTAACCCCCTGAGGACTGGAAGGTGCACGACACATTGGAAATGAATGTTTCTCAAGGCGTTAATGGTCATGTTGGTGTCAGTAAGGGGATTTGGAAGACAAGTTCACAGACTTGAATTATTTTGTCTTGCAGTAAACTCCCAAGCTGGGCTCGCGCTGTGGTTCCCAAAATCTTCTACGTGACAGAGAAGGCGTGGAACTACTACCCCTACACGATCACAGGTGAGGGGCCAGGGACCCTGCTCAGGGATACCCCTGTACTCTGGATGGACACAGAGCCGACAGCAGGGGGCACTGTAGGGAGGGAGGTCCTGCTGTGAATAGACCTGTTCCCTTCACATGTCCTGCTATGATGGGCAGAATTAAAGGGATAGCAATAGCTGGAAAAAAATGCATCTCCGATTAATCGTCAAATGCCCTGGGGCCATGTAGCTCTATATTTCAATGTTTTCCAATTTGGTGTTCAACAGGAATTCAGACCTAAAGGATCCCCCTCCCTCCCCTTTCACCCACGTCACTCTGCCACTCTAAACTGGTCAGATGGAGCGCAGTGAGGTACAGTCTGAGCATAAGGAAAATCCTTCACTCCTTCATCATGGGGGCGTCAGGGTGTTCCCTTATACTCAGTGTATGAAGATTGTCCCTCGCTGCGCGCTGTCCTACTCAGTGTATGAAGATTGTCCCTCGCTGTGCGCTGTCCTACTCATTGTATGAAGATTGTCCCTCGCTGCGCGCTGTCCTACTCAGTGTATGAAGATTGTCCTCACTGTGCGCTGTCCTACTCAGTGTATGAAGATTGTCCTCAATGCGCGCTGTCCTACTCAGTGTATGAAGATTGTCCCTCACTGAGCGCTGTCCTACTCAGTGTATGAAGATTGTCCCTCACTGAGCGCTGTCCTACTCAGTGTATGAAGATTGTCCCTCACTGTGCGCTGTCCAACTCAGTGTATGAAGATTGTTCCTCACTGAGCGCTTTCCTACTCAGTGTATGAAGATTGTCCCTCGCTGTGCGCTTTCCTACTCAGTGTATGAAGATTGTCCTCACTGTGCACTGTCCTACTCAGTGTATGAAGATTGTCCTCACTGCGCGCTGTCCTACTCACTGTATGAAGATTGTCCCTCACTGTGCGCTGTCCTACTCAATGTATGAAGATTGTCCCTCACTGTACGCTGTCCTACTCAATGTATGAAGATTGTCCCTCACTGTGCGCTGTCCTACTCAATGTATGAAGATTGTCCCTCACTGTACGCTGTCCTACTCAGTGTATGCTCACAGTGCGCTGTCCAGAACTGAGGGGAGGCGTTAGACAAAAGGGAAGGGAGGGGGACCCTTTAGAATGGAATTACTCTTGAACTACAAACCTGAAAACTACTACTCTACCTGGCTCATGGCATATGAGGATTATAGGCGATGCATTTTTTTCAGCCATTACAATCCCTTTAAAGCTGGATTATCTACTACAAAACTATGTATCTGCCTCTAGAGCATGGAACAGGCAACATGTGTCTCTCCATCAGTATTATATACACTTAAAGCCCTCAGTGTACAGCTCCCCCTCTCTTCTCCTCACCTGCACAGCCAATAGGAATGAGAGTGACACCGCTAGTCCCACCTGTGTCAGTATCAGTATTACATACACTTACAGCCCTCAGTGTACAGCTCCCCCTTGTCTTCTCCTCACCTGCACAGCCAATAGGAATGAGGGTGACACCGCTAGTCCCACCTGTGTCAGTATCAGTATTATATACACTTACAGCCCTCAGTGTACAGCTCCCCTTGTCTTCTCCTCACCTGCACAGCCAATAGGAATGAGGGTGACACCGCTAGTCCCACCTGTGTCAGTATCAGTATTATATACACTTACAGCCCTCAGTGTACAGCTCCCCTTGTCTTCTCCTCACCTGCATAGCCAATAGGAGTGAGGGTGACACGGCTAGTCCCACCTGTGTCAGTATCAGTATTATATACACTTACAGCCCTCAGTGTACAGCTCCCCTTGTCTTCTCCTCACCTGCACAGCCAATAGGAATGAGGGTGACACCGCTAGTCCCACCTGTGTCAGTATCAGTATTATATACACTTACAGCCCTCAGTGTACAGCTCCATTGTCTTCTCCTCACCTGCACAGGCAATAGAAATGAGGTGACACTGCTAGTCCCACCTGTGTCAGTATCAGTATTATATACACTTACAGCCCTCAGTGTACAGCTCCCCCTTGTCTTCTCCTCACCTGCACAGCCAATAGGAATGAGGGTGACACCGCTAGTCCCACCTGTGTCAGTATCAGTATTATATACACTTACAGCCCTCAGTGTACAGCTCCCCCTGTCTTCTCCTCACCTGCACAGCCAATAGGAATGAGGGTGACACCGCTAGTCCCACCTGTGTCAGTATCAGTATTATATACACTTACAGCCCTCAGTGTACAGCTCCCCCTGTCTTCTCCTCACCTGCACAGCCAATAGGAATGAGGGTGACACCGCTAGTCCTACCTGTGTCAGTATCAGTATTATATACACTTACAGTCCTCAGTGTACAGCTCCCCTTGTCTTCTCCTCACCTGCACAGCCAATAGGAATGAGGGTGACACCGCTAGTCCCACCTGTGTCAGTATCAGTATTATATACACTTACAGTCCTCAGTGTACAGCTCCCCTTGTCTTCTCCTCACCTGTACAGCCAATAGGAATGAGGGTGACACCGCTAGTCCCACCTGTGTCAGTATCAGTATTATATACACTTACAGCCCTTAGTGTACAGCTCCCTTGTCTTCTCCTCACCTGCACAGCCAATAGGAATGAGGGTGACACTGCTAGTCCCACCTGTGTCAGTATCAGTATTATATACACTTACAGCCCTTAGTGTACAGCTCCCTTGTCTTCTCCTCACCTGCACAGCCAATAGGAATGAGGGTGACACTGCTAGTCCCACCTGTGTCAGTATCAGTATTATATACACTTACAGCCCTTAGTGTACAGCTCCCTTGTCTTCTCCTCACCTGCACAGCCAATAGGAATGAGGTGACACCGCTAGTCCTACCTGTGTCAGTATCAGTATTATATACACTTACAGCCCTCAGTGTACAGCTCCCCTTGTCTTCTCCTCACCTGTACAGCCAATAGGAATGAGGGTGACACCGCTAGTCCCACCTGTGTCAGTATCAGTATTATATACACTTACAGCCCTTAGTGTACAGCTCCCTTGTCTTCTCCTCACCTGCACAGCCAATAGGAATGAGGGTGACACTGCTAGTCCCACCTGTGTCAGTATCAGTATTATATACACTTACAGCCCTTAGTGTACAGCTCCCTTGTCTTCTCCTCACCTGCACAGCCAATAGGAATGAGGGTGACACTGCTAGTCCCACCTGTGTCAGTATCAGTATTATATACACTTACAGCCCTTAGTGTACAGCTCCCTTGTCTTCTCCTCACCTGTAAACTCCCCATTTAAATGAAGTGTAATTAGCTGAATATTTTTCTGGCTCCCTGTAATGCAGCTGGTTTACCCCAAAATTGCTCTGCTTTTCATTATAGATATTGCCCAAAAGATTAATCCTGACCACATTACACTGCCTGAGATTTTAGTGTGATTGAACTCATGTTAATGTTTAACCCTTGGAAAGCCCACGCTCAGAAAAGAGAGATGTGGTAGTAAACAGGTTAAATCTGCTTGTTGTGTCTGCGTTCTGCAGTAATGATAATTACACTAATGACTTCTCTCTCTTCTCTTTCTCCGCCCCTGATGTGATTCCACAAGCAGAATATACAGTAAGTGTCTACTTACCTCCTGTGTGTTGTCTGGGGCAGCATGCACCTCTGTACTGTGTGTGTCTGTATACTGTGTGTGTCTATATACTGTGTTTGTCTATATACTGTGTGTGTCTGTATACTGTGTATGTGTCTATAGTATATCTGTGTGTCTAAATACTGTGTGTGTGTCTATATACTGTGTATGTGTCTATAGTATCTGTGTGTCTATATACGGTGTATGTGTCTATATACTGTGTACGTGTCTATATACTGTGT
The DNA here is from genome assembly GCA_037306005.1 of Rhinophrynus dorsalis. Lineage (NCBI taxonomy): Eukaryota > Metazoa > Chordata > Amphibia > Anura > Rhinophrynidae > Rhinophrynus > Rhinophrynus dorsalis. Next base: position 1,903,925 of record CM074727.1, on the reverse strand, counting down.
ATGTGTCTATATACTGTGTGCATGTCTATATACTGTGTGTCTATACACTGTGTATGTGTCTATATACTGTGTATGTGTCTATATACTGTGTGTCTATATACTGTGTATGTGTCTATATACTGTGTGCATGTCTATATACTGTGTGTCTATACACTGTGTATGTGTCTATATACTGTGTATGTGTCTATATACTGTGTGTCTATATACTGTGTATGTGTCTATATACTGTGTGCATGTCTATATACTGTGTGTCTATATACTGTGTGTCTATATACTGTGTACGTGTCTATATACGGTGTACGTGTCTATATACTGTGTGCATGTCTTGCTACAATATGTGTGTATGTATATATCTAAATAATATATAACGCTAGCCTGTGAAGCTCCCTGTGTGCGTAACCGCACATGCGCAGTAGAGACTGACCGAACGCGCTGATTCAGAGCAGGGAGCTCCGGATGGCTCACCGCCTGTCCCTGCTCCCGGCTCCGGAGTAGCAGCTGGGGCCGCTGGGTGGCATTTTAGCCCGTGTATACGGCCTTTCATACATCTATATATGTGTATGTATATGTGAGTGTGTGTGTGTGTATATATGAATGTGTGTGTGTATATTATATATCTATACCAGTCCAGGTTTTGGTAAGCACACCCAAAGAAAAAAAGCACATTTAAAAATTGCTGGAGTGCAACCAATTTTGAACAAAATGGCTAAAATCAAATACACAAAATATTGCTGCACATCCAAATTTCCATCACAGTTAACCCTTTACTCTGCGGCATTGTGCCTGCATATAACTACTGTATTAAACATGAGGATTTAGTCACATCATATGGCCATAGATTGCTAAGCTTGCCACCAACTCCAGCGTACCTCATTACTGGCAAGTACCTAACCTTAAAGGGATAGTAATGTCAGGAAAAAAAAGTATAACTATATGGTAGATACAATTAAAAGAGAGTACTTGCACTTATCCATATCTCTCAGACCGTTATGGTGAGAGATATAGGAAAATAAAGTTCTCTGGTCCCTCCCCTTTCTGATTGATGAGCTGTAAAGCTGCCAGAAGGAGATTCTGGTCGCTTGACCAGATGCGGCTCTTCAGCAGCGCTGATATAACAATATCTAAAGATAAATACTTCATCAGAATGGTCTACAACGTGTGCCTGGTTTGCACGCACACATTATAGACTATTCCAATTAAGTATTTATCTTTAGATATCGTTATATTGGCGCTGCTGAAGAGCCGCATCTGGTCAAGTGACGAGAATCTCCTTCTGGCAGCTTTACAGCTCATCAATCAGAAAGGGGAGGGACCAGAGAACTTTATTTTCCTATATCTCTCACCATAACGGTCTGAGAGATACGAATAGGTGCAAGTACTCTCTTTTAATTGTACCTACCATATAACTAATACTTTTTTCTGACATTACTATCCCTTTAATATGCTTTGTCTTATGAGCTGAATCTCTCCTACTTTAGGCGTTTACTAACCTTAATTTACTTTATCCTGAGAGCTGAGTCTTTGTCAGCTTTACTCATTAATGGACTCTGTGACAGACTTTATATAGTGTCCTAAAGACAATGAACATTGCACCTGGGGGGGTGGGAGGGCAAATAGAGGATGGTCTGATTTTTGACCAATAACTTTTGGCATGGATTGAATAAAGCATTTTCTCCATGCAGGCGGACATGACAGTTGTAATCATGACCACAGGACCTCAAACTCTGCTCACTGGACATCATAATCTTAAAGGGACAGTAATGCGTCACAATAAAATCAGTTCCAATTAATCATCATAGTATTTGGCCATGGAGAGTGTTATTTCAATACTGTCAGAGTTGTAGTTCAAGAGTAATTGAATGATAAAGTATCCCCCTCCCGCCCCTTTTACCTAGTGTAATACTGCTCAACTCAGATGTGGAATCTGGTCACTTGACCGGACAGGTCACAACAAGGGACAATCTTCTTACTGTGATCATAAGGAAAACACTGCTCCCTTGACAGTTTTTCAGGTTTTCCCTTATGAGCACGGAAGATTGTCCTTCTCTGTGATCCATCTGGACAGTCTTGCTGCTCTGAGGTGAGCAGTGTTACATCAGTAAAAGGGGTGGGAGGGGGATACTTTATCATTCAATTACTCTTGTACTACACTCTCCATGGCCCAAATACTATGATAATTAATAGGAGCTGCTTTTATTGTGAAACATTACTATCCCTTTAAGAACATTGTCTCCTTTCTGTATTTACCAGGATGTCAGGGGAAAATCCACATTTACTATATTAACCCTATTACTACCAGACACGTATCACATTCTATGTTCATTTAGTCATGAATTCAACTGCATGGGACTTTTTTATTGTTTGGGGGAGCAGGGGTAGTTATTTTATTAACCCTTTGAGTGCCAGAGTGGTACGCAATGCTTTGCAGAGCAATGTGTTGCACACCACTCTGGCACTCAAAGGGTTAACTGCATGGACAAAGCTGTGCCAATATCGCTAGTAACATATAGAATTTTGCTTTTTGCTTATAACGTTTTGCATATAGTGTTTGTGAATAGAAATTTGTGTATTGCATTTTGTGTATTGTATTTTCTTTGGGTTTAGAGATATACTTTATATTGACCAATGGTAACCCATAAGGGATACCTATGTCTGAGCTCTTAATTGTGTGTAAGATTAAGAGGGGCCATTAGAACTTGCAGGACGTTAGAAGATAAGTGGTTGTGTGTTATTATTAGGGGTTACTTCCCCTTTAATGAGTTTGTAGCTCCTGTGAGTCCTGCAGTAGTGACAGTTAGTAGGGGTCAGTTTACCTGGAACTTGGTGACATCAGCACCTCTGAGCTCCAGTAATAATAATAATAATCCTTTATTTATATAGCGCACACAGATTCCGCAGCGCTTTACACTCATATTGGTTCCTGTCCCCATTGGTGCTCACAATCTAAATTCACCTATCAGTATGATTTTGGAGTGTGGGAGGAAACCGGAGTACCCGGAGGAAACCCACGCAAACACAGTGAGAACATACAAACTCATTGCAGATGTTGTCCTTGGTGGGATTTGAACCCAGCGCTGCAAGGCAACAGTGCTAACCACTGAGCCAGTAGGGCTGTACATTCCAATGGGCCATTTCACACGCTGTGATGTCACATTGGGTCAATGCATTGCAGGTCTTTGGACTGTTAAGAACTGGGAAGCGCCCAGAATCTTTCACTTATTGCGAGTATTTGCTACTGGGAAGCACAATGTCTCTCTTAGGGCTATTAGTCATTTGCGTAATCGCATCAATGATCGGGCCTATATTTATTGTGCAAAATACAATACCAGCAGAGAAAATAACTTTCTTTATTGGGGATGAGAGCATCCCCTTAACGGGCGACCTACTAGCTGAAGGATTCAGCAAACCTGGTAACAACTTGATGAAGTATGGAAGCACCTCTATCACGGACATTGTAATCCGCAAACCTGGAGTGTGTAATAGTATCACGATGGAGATTGGGAACATCTCCATAATGGAGGAACTCCTAGCTGAAGGAACTAGCAAACCTGGTGACAGTACGACTGTCATGATGATGAACGGAAGCATCTCCATAGTGGATATTGACGTATTCAGCAAACCTGGAGTGTCTATTACTAATACAGCGGAGAAAGACAGCAACTCCATAAATGGGACGCTCCTAGCTGAAGATACCAGCAGTCGTCTTCATTTTGAGCAAAACCCAAAACCTGCAGACAGTGTAACTGTTAATATTGAGGACGGGAGCAGCTCCATAAGGATCAAGCTCCTAGCTGAAGATACCAACGTACATCTTCTTTTTGTGCACAAGATAAAACCTGCAGATAGTATAACTATCACTAATGAGTACGGGAGCAGCGCCATATCCATCAAGCTCCTAGCTGAGGATTCTGGGAAATCCAGAGATGGTGTAACAGAAAAGGAGAATGGGAGCAATTTCCTAACAGACAAGCTCCAAGCTGATGATTCAGGAAAAGCCCAATATGTTGGTGCAAAGGAATTCAGCACAATTCCAGATGGTGGGAATGGTGAATCCAAAGCTCGAATTCCCAAATACAGTGGAGCAGCGTTAGGTGTTCTAACCTTTTTAGTAATGATTTGGTTCGTTCTTCTGCTCCTTTCATTAAAGATTATCCTATGTAGAATATACTATACTATATATGATACTACAA
>CM074727.1:1752235-1894735 GCA_037306005.1 Rhinophrynus dorsalis | reverse complement strand
CGTGTAGGTTCCAGGAGCAATTAAAGGGTTAAAGTTGGTAGTTCTCTCTATAGCCGTGGAGACCCGAGGGGTGAAATATGCAGATTTTCTGAAATTCCTCCCAAACTTCATATAAACAAGAGAAATTCAGAACGATAATTCCAAGACATCTCGTTGCCTGGCAACAGCCAAAAATATGACTTTTTATATCTCGCAGAGTGACGTCTTCAGAGGCCCTAAAAATACATTTTTCGTGACCCTTCTGTTCCTGCTGCTCTAAGGCAGGAAAATGAGCCGATTGCCAAATTGTATTTTGTTGTTCTTCATATTCTATTCTATGTGAGTGATCTCTGGGGCCGCCGCCCCCTCACTAGGGAAGATATAGGGACCTCCGTCTCACTAGGGAAGATATAGGGACCGCCACCTCACTAGGGAAGATGTAGGGACCGCCACCTCGCTTGGGAAGATATAGGGACCTCCGCCTCACTAGGGAAGATATAGGGACCACCACCTCACTAGGGAAGATGTAGGGACCGCTGCCTCACTAGGGAAGATATAGGGACCTCCGTCTCACTAGGGAAGATATAGGGACCGCCTCCTCACTAGGGAAGATGTAGGGACTGCCGCCTCACTAGGGAAGATATAGGGACCGCCGCCTCACTAGGGAAGATATAGGGACCACCACCTCACTAGGGAAGATATAGGGACCGCCGCCTCACTAGGGAAGATATAGGGACCTCCGTCTCACTAGGGAAGATATAGGGACCGCCTCCTCACTAGGGAAGATGTAGGGACCGCCGCCTCACTAGGGAAGATATAGGGACCGCCGCCTCACTAGGGAAGATATAGGGACCGCCACCTCACTAGGGAAGATGTAGGGACCGCCGCCTCACTAGGGAAGATATAGGGACCACCACCTCACTAGGGAAGATATAGGGACCGCCACCTCACTAGGGAAGATGTAGGGACCGCCGCCTCACTAGGGAAGATGTAGGGACCGCCGCCTCACTAGGGAAGATATAGGGACCGCCTCCTCACTAGGGAAGATATAGGGACCACCACCTCACTAGGGAAGATATAGGGACCGCCTCCTCACTAGGGAAGATATAGGGACCGCCACCTCACTAGGGAAGATGTAGGGACCGCCGCCTCACTAGGGAAGATGTAGGGACCGCCGCCTCACTAGGGAAGATATAGGGACCGCCACCTCACTAGGGAAGATATAGGGACCGCCGCCTCACTAGGGAAGATGTAGGGACCGCCGCCTCACTAGGGAAGATGTAGGGACCGCCGCCTCACTAGGGAAGATATAGGGACCGCCACCTCACTAGGGAAGATATAGGGACCGCCACCTCACTAGGGAAGATGTAGGGACCGCCACCTCTCTTGGGAAGATATAGGGACCGCCACCTCACTAGGGAAGATATAGGGACCACCACCTCACTAGGGAAGATATGGGGACCTCCGTCTCACTAGGGAAGATATAGGGACCGCCACCTCACTAGGGAAGATATAGGGACCGCTGCCTCACTAGGGAAGATATAGGAACCGCCACCTCACTAGGGAAGATGTAGGGACCGCCACCTCGCTTGGGAAGATATAGGGACCGCCACCTCACTAGGGAAGATATAGGGACCACCACCTCACTAGGGAAGATATAGGGACCACCACCTCGCTAGGGAAGATGTAGGGACCTCAGTCTCACTAGGGAAGATATAGGGACCGCCTCCTCACTAGGGAAGATATAGGGACCGCCGCCTCACTAGGGAAGATATAGGGACCGCCTCCTCACTAGGGAAGATATAGGGACCGCCACCTCGCTAGGGAAGATGTAGGGACCGCCACTTCGCTAGGGAAGATGTAGGGACCGCCACCTCGCTAGGGAAGATATAGGGACTGCCTCCTCACTAGGGAAGATATAGGGACTGCCGCCTCACTAGGGAAGATATAGGGACCGCCGCCTCACTAGGGAAGATATAGGGACCGCCGCCTCACTAGGGAAGATGTAGGGACTGCCACCTCACTAGGGAAGATATAGGGACCGCCGCCTCACTAGGGAAGATATAGGGACCTCAGTCTCACTAGGGAACATATAGGGACTGCCGCCTCAGTAGGGAAGATATAGGGACCGCCTCCTCACTAGGGAAGATATAGGGACCGCCGCCTCACTAGGGAAGATATAGGGACCACCACCTCACTAGGGAAGATATAGGGACCGCCGCCTCACTAGGGAAGATGTAGGGACCGCCTCCTCACTAGGGAAGATATAGGGACCACCACCTCACTAGGGAAGATATAGGGACCACCGCCTCACTAGGAAAGATGTAGGGACTGCCGCCTCACTAGGGAAGATGTAGGGACCACCACCTCACTAGGGAAGATGTAGGGACCGCCTCCTCACTAGGGAAGATGTAGGGACCGCCTCCTCACTAGGGAAGATATAGGGACCGCCTCCTCACTAGGGAAGATGTAGGGACCACCACCTCACTAGGGAAGATGTAGGGACCTCAGTCTCACTAGGGAAGATATAGGGACCGCCTCCTCACTAGGGAAGATGTAGGGACCACCACCTCACTAGGGAAGATGTAGGGACCGCCTCCTCACTAGGGAAGATATAGGGACCACCTCCTCACTTGGGAAGATATAGGGACCGCCGCCTCACTAGGGAAGATATAGGGACCGCCGCCTCACTAGGGAAGATGTAGGGACTGCCACCTCACTAGGGAAGATATAGGGACCGCCGCCTCACTAGGGAAGATATAGGGACCTCAGTCTCACTAGGGAACATATAGGGACTGCCGCCTCAGTAGGGAAGATATAGGGACCGCCTCCTCACTAGGGAAGATATAGGGACCGCCGCCTCACTAGGGAAGATATAGGGACCACCACCTCACTAGGGAAGATATAGGGACCGCCGCCTCACTAGGGAAGATGTAGGGACCGCCTCCTCACTAGGGAAGATATAGGGACCACCACCTCACTAGGGAAGATATAGGGACCACCGCCTCACTAGGAAAGATGTAGGGACTGCCGCCTCACTAGGGAAGATGTAGGGACCACCACCTCACTAGGGAAGATGTAGGGACCGCCTCCTCACTAGGGAAGATGTAGGGACCGCCTCCTCACTAGGGAAGATATAGGGACCGCCTCCTCACTAGGGAAGATGTAGGGACCACCACCTCACTAGGGAAGATGTAGGGACCTCAGTCTCACTAGGGAAGATATAGGGACCGCCTCCTCACTAGGGAAGATGTAGGGACCACCACCTCACTAGGGAAGATGTAGGGACCGCCTCCTCACTAGGGAAGATATAGGGACCACCTCCTCACTAGGGAAGATATAGGGACCGCCACCTCACTAGGGAAGATGTAGGGACCTCCGCCTCACTAGGGAAGATGTAGGGACCACCACCTCACTAGGGAAGATGTAGGGACCGCCTCCTCACTAGGGAAGATATAGGGACCGCCACCTCACTAGGGAAGATATAGGGACCGCCTCCTCACTAGGGAAGATATAGGGACCACCACCTCACTAGGGAAGATATAGGGACCGCCGCCTCACTAGGGAAAGATATAGGGACCACCACCTCACTAGGGAAGATATGGGGACCGCCACCACACTAGGGAAGATATAGGGACCGCCACCTCACTAGGGAAGATGTAGGACCTCCGTCTCGCTAGGGAAGATGTAAGGACCGCCACCTCACTAGGGAAGATATAGGGACCGCCGCCTCACTAGGGAAGATGTAGGGACCTCCTCCTCACTAGGGAAGATATAGGGACCTCCTCCTCACTAGGGAAGATATAGGACCGCCACCTCACTAGGAAGATATAGGGACTGCCACCTCACTAGGGAAGATATAGGGACATCCTCCTCACTAGGGAAGATGTAGGGACTGCCGCCTCACTAGGGAAGATGTAGGGACCGCCACCTCACTAGGGAAGATATAGGGACCGCCGCCTCACTAGGGAAGATATAGGGACCGCCGCCTCACTAGGGAAGATATAGGGACTGCCACCTCACTAGGGAAGATATAGGGACCTCCGTCTCACTAGGGAAGATGTAGGGACCTCCGCCTCACTAGAGAAGATATAGGGACCGCCTCCTCACTAGGGAAGATATAGGGACCTCCTCCTCACTAGGGAAGATATAGGGACCGCCACCTCACTAGGGAAGATATAGGGACCGCCTCCTCACTAGAGAAGATATAGGGACCGCCTCCTCACTAGAGAAGATATAGGGACTGCCTCCTCACTAGGGAAGATATAGGGACCGCCACCTCACTAGGGAAGATAAAGGGACCGCCACCTCACTAGGGAAGATGTAGGGACCGCCGCCTCACTAGGGAAGATGTAGGGACCGCCACCTCACTAGGGAAGATATAGGGACCACCACCTCACTAGGGAAGATATAGGGACTGCCTCCTCACTAGGGAAGATGTAGGGACCGCCGCCTCACTAGGGAAGATATAGGGACCGCCTCCTCACTAGGGAAGATATAGGGACTGCCTCCTCACTAGGGAAGATATAGGGACCGCCACCTCACTAGGGAAGATAAAGGGACCGCCACCTCACTAGGGAAGATATAGGGACCGCCGCCTCACTAGGGAAGATATAGGGACTGCCACTTCACTAGGGAAGATATAGGGACCGCCTCCTCACTAGGGAAGATATAGGGACCGCCTCCTCACTAGGGAAGATATAGGGACCTCCGTCTCACTAGGGAAGATATAGGGACCTCCTCCTCACTAGGAAAGATATAGGGACCGCTGCCTCACTAGGGAAGATATAGGGACCGCCGCCTCACTAGGGAAGATATAGGGACCGCCTCCTCACTAGGGAAGATATAGGGACCGCCGACTCACTAGGGAAGATATAGGGACTGCCGCCTCACTAGGGAAGATGTAGGGACCGCCTCCTCACTAGGGAAGATATAGGGACCGCCACCTCACTAGGGAAGATATAGGGACAGCCTCCTCACTAGGGAAGATATAGGGACCGCCGCCTCACTAGGGAAGATATAGGGACCGCCGCCTCACTAGGGAAGATATAGGGACCGCCACCTCACTAGGGAAGATATAGGGACTGCCCCCTCACTAGGGAAGATATAGGGACCGCCTCCTCACTAGGGAAGATATAGGGACTGCCACCTCACTAGGGAAGATATAGGGACCTCCGTCTCACTAGGGAAGATGTAGGGACCTCCGCCTCACTAGGAAAGATATAGGGACCGCTGCCTCACTAGGGAAGATATAGGGACCGCCACCTCACTAGGGAAGATATAGGGACTGCCCCCTCACTAGGGAAGATATAGGGACCGCCTCCTCACTAGGGAAGATATAGGGACTGCCACCTCACTAGGGAAGATATAGGGACCTCCGTCTCACTAGGGAAGATGTAGGGACCTCCGCCTCACTAGAGAAGATATAGGGACCGCCTCCTCACTAGGGAAGATATAGGGACCTCCTCCTCACTAGGGAAGATATAGGGACCGCCACCTCACTAGGGAAGATATAGGGACCGCCTCCTCACTAGAGAAGATATAGGGACCGCCTCCTCACTAGGGAAGATATAGGGACCGCCGCCTCACTAGGGAAGATGTAGGGACAGCCACCTCACTAGGGAAGATATAGGGACCGCCGCCTCACTAGGGAAGATATAGGGACCTCCGCCTCACTAGAGAAGATATAGGGACCGCCTCCTCACTAGGGAAGATATAGGGACTGCCACCTCACTAGGGAAGATGTAGGGACCGCCTCCTCACTAGGGAAGATATAGGGACTGCCACCTCACTAGGGAAGATGTAGGGACCGCCACCTCACTAGGGAAGATATAGGGACCACCACCTCACTAGGGAAGATATAGGGACTGCCTCCTCACTAGGGAAGATATAGGGACCGCCACCTCACTAGGGAAGATAAAGGGACCGCCACCTCACTAGGGAAGATGTAGGGACCGCCGCCTCACTAGGGAAGATGTAGGGACCGCCACCTCACTAGAGAAGATATAGGGACCACCACCTCACTAGGGAAGATATAGGGACTGCCTCCTCACTAGGGAAGATGTAGGGACCGCCGCCTCACTAGGGAAGATATAGGGACCGCCTCCTCACTAGGGAAGATATAGGGACTGCCTCCTCACTAGGGAAGATATAGGGACCGCCACCTCACTAGGGAAGATAAAGGGACCGCCACCTCACTAGGGAAGATATAGGGACCGCCGCCTCACTAGGGAAGATATAGGGACTGCCACCTCACTAGGGAAGATATAGGGACTGCCACCTCACTAGGCAAGATATAGGGACCGCCTCCTCACTAGGGAAGATATAGGGACCGCCTCCTCACTAGGGAAGATATAGGGACCTCCGTCTCACTAGGGAAGATATAGGGACCTCCTCCTCACTAGGGAAGATATAGGGACCGCTGCCTCACTAGGGAAGATATAGGGACCGCCGCCTCACTAGGGAAGATATAGGGACCGCCTCCTCACTAGGGAAGATATAGGGACCGCCGACTCACTAGGGAAGATATAGGGACTGCCGCCTCACTAGGGAAGATGTAGGGACCGCCGCCTCACTAGGGAAGATATAGGGACCGCCACCTCACTAGGGAAGATATAGGGACAGCCCCCTCACTAGGGAAGATATAGGGACCGCCGCCTCACTAGGGAAGATATAGGGACCGCCGCCTCACTAGGGAAGATATAGGGACCGCCACCTCACTAGGGAACATATAGGGACTGCCCCCTCACTAGGGAAGATATAGGGACCGCCTCCTCACTAGGGAAGATATAGGGACCGCCCCCTCACTAGGGAAGATATAGGGACCGCCGCCTCACTAGGGAAGATATAGGGACCGCCGCCTCACTAGGGAAGATATAGGGACCGCCTCCTCACTAGGGAAGATATAGGGACCGCCCCCTCACTAGGGAAGATATATGGACCGCCTCCTCACTAGGGAAGATGTAGGGACCTCCTCCTCACTAGGGAAGATATAGGGACCGCCTCCTCACTAGGGAAGATATAGGGACCGCCTCCTCACTAGGGAAGATATAGGGACTGCCGCCTCACTAGGGAAGATATTGGGACCGCCTCCTCACTAGGGAAGATATAGGGACCGCCTCCTCACTAGGGAAGATATAGGGACCTCCTCCTCACTAGGGAAGATGTAGGGACCGCCTCCTCACTAGGGAAGATGTAGGGACCGCCTCCTCACTAGGGAAGATATAGGGACCGCCTCCTCACTAGGGAAGATATAGGGACCGCCTCCTCACTAGGGAAGATATAGGGACCGCCACCTCACTAGGGAAGATATAGGGACCGCCTCCTCACTAGGGAAGATATAGGGACCGCCGCCTCACTAGAGAAGATATAGGGACCGCCTCCTCACTAGGGAAGATATAGGGACCACCACCTCACTAGGGAAGATATAGGGACCGCCTCCTCACTAGGGAAGATATAGGGACCGCCGCCTCACTAGAGAAGATATAGGGACCGCCTCCTCACTAGGGAAGATATAGGGACCGCCGCCTCGCTAGGGAAGATGTAGGGACAGCCACCTCACTAGGGAAGATATAGGGACCGCCTCCTCACTAGGGAAGATGTAGGGACTGCCTCCTCACTAGGTAAGATATAGGGACCGCCGCCTCACTAGAGAAGATATAGGGACCGCCTCCTCACTAGGGAAGATATAGGGACCGCCGCCTCACTAGGGAAGATGTAGGGACAGCCACCTCACTAGGGAAGATATAGGGACCGCCGCCTCACTAGGGAAGATATAGGGACCTCCGCCTCACTAGAGAAGATATAGGGACCGCCTCCTCACTAGGGAAGATATAGGGACCTCCTCCTCACTAGGGAAGATATAGGGACCGCCTCCTCACTAGGGAAGATATAGGGACCTCCTCCTCACTAGGGAAGATGTAGGGACAGCCACCTCACTAGGGAAGATGTAGGGACCGCCTCCTCACTAGGGAAGATGTAGGGACAGCCACCTCACTAGGGAAGATGTAGGGACCGCCTCCTCACTAGGGAAGATATAGGGACTGCCGCCTCACTAGGGAAGATGTAGGGACCGCCGCCTCACTAGGGAAGATATAGGGACCGCCACCTCACTAGGGAAGATATAGGGACCGCCACCTCACTAGGGAAGATATAGGGACTGCCGCCTCACTAGGGAAGATATAGGGACTGCCTCCTCACTAGGGAAGATATAGGGACTGCCTCCTCACTAGGGAAGATATAGGGACCGCCACCTCACTAGGGAAGATAAAGGGACCGCCACCTCACTAGGGAAGATATAGGGACCGCCTCCTCACTAGGGAAGATATAGGGACCGCCTCCTCACTAGGGAAGATATAGGGACCTCCTCCTCACTAGGGAAGATATAGGGACCGCCGCCTCACTAGGGAAGATATAGGGACCGCCGCCTCACTAGGGAAGATATAGGGACCGCCTCCTCACTAGGGAAGATATAGGGACCGCCGACTCACTAGGGAAGATATAGGGACCGCCGCCTCACTAGGGAAGATGTAGGGACCGCCCCCTCACTAGGGATGATATAGGGACCGCCTCCTCACTAGGGAAGATATAGGGACTGCCTCCTCACTAGGGAAGATATAGGGACCGCCACCTCACTAGGGAAGATAAAGGGACCGCCACCTCACTAGGGAAGATATAGGTACCGCCTCCTCACTAGGGAAGATATAGGGACCGCCTCCTCACTAGGGAAGATATAGGGACCTCCGTCTCACTAGGGAAGATATAGGGACCTCCTCCTCACTAGGGAAGATATAGGGACCGCCGCCTCACTAGGGAAGATATAGGGACCGCCTCCTCACTAGGGAAGATATAGGGACCTCCGTCTCACTAGGGAAGATGTAGGGACCACCACCTCACTAGGGAAGATATAGGGACCGCCACCTCACTAGGGAAGATATAGGGACCGCCTCCTCACTAGGAAAGATATAGGGACCGCCTCCTCACTAGGGAAGATATAGGGACCTCCGTCTCACTAGGGAAGATATAGGGACCTCCTCCTCACTAGGGAAGATATAGGGACCGCCGCCTCACTAGGGAAGATATAGGGACCGCCTCCTCACTAGGGAAGATATAGGGACCTCCGTCTCACTAGGGAAGATATAGGGACCTCCTCCTCACTAGGGAAGATATAGGGACCGCCGCCTCACTAGGGAAGATATAGGGACCGCTGCCTCACTAGGGAAGATATAGGGACCGCCGACTCACTAGGGAAGATATAGGGACCGCCGCCTCACTAGGGAAGATATAGGGACTGCCACCTCACTAGGGAAGATATAGGGACTGCCCCCTCACTAGGGAAGATATAGGGACTGCTGCCTCACTAGGGAAGATATAGGGACTGCCTCCTCACTAGGGAAGATATAGGGACCGCCTCCTCACTAGGGAAGATATAGGGACCTCCGTCTCACTAGGGAAGATATAGGGACCTCCTCCTCACTAGGGAAGATATAGGGACCGCCGCCTCACTAGGGAAGATATAGGGACCGCTGCCTCACTAGGGAAGATATAGGGACCGCCGACTCACTAGGGAAGATATAGGGACCGCCGACTCACTAGGGAAGATATAGGGACCGCCGCCTCACTAGGGAAGATGTAGGGACCGCCCCCTCACTAGGGAAGATATAGGGACCGCCTCCTCACTAGGGAAGATATAGGGACTGCCACCTCACTAGGGAAGATATAGGGACTGCCCCCTCACTAGGGAAGATATAGGGACTGCTGCCTCACTAGGGAAGATATAGGGACTGCCTCCTCACTAGGGAAGATATAGGGACCGCCACCTCACTAGGGAAGATATAGGGACCGCCCCCTCACTAGGGAAGATATAGGGACCGCCCCCTCACTAGGGAAGATATAGGGACCGCCGCCTCACTAGGGAAGATATAGGGACCGCCGCCTCACTAGGGAAGATATAGGGACCTCCTCCTCACTAGGGAAGATATAGGGACCACCTCCTCACTAGGGAAGATATAGGGACCGCCTCCTCACTAGGGAAGATATAGGGACCTCCTCCTCACTTGGGAAGATATAGGGACCGCCTCCTCACTAGGGAAGATATAGGGACCGCCTCCTCACTAGGGAAGATATAGGGACCTCCTCCTCACTAGGGAAGATATAGGGACCGCCTCCTCACTAGGGAAGATATAGGGACCGCCTCCTCACTAGGGAAGATATAGGGACCGCCTCCTCACTAGGGAAGATATAGGGACTGCCGCCTCACTAGGGAAGATATAGGGACCTCCGTCTCACTAGGGAAGATATAGGGACCACCACCTCACTAGGGAAGATATAGGGACCACCACCTCACTAGGGAAGATATAGGGACCGCCACCTCACTAGGGAAGATATAGGGACCACCACCTCACTAGGGAAGATATAGGGACCGCCACCTCACTAGGGAAGATATAGGGACCGCCGCCTCACTAGGGAAGATGTAGGGACTGCCACCTCACTAGGGAAGATATAGGGACCGCCGCCTCACTAGGGAAGATATAGGGACCTCAGTCTCACTAGGGAACATATAGGGACTGCCGCCTCAATAGGGAAGATATAGGGACCGCCTCCTCACTAGGGAAGATATAGGGACCGCCGCCTCACTAGGGAAGATATAGGGACCACCACCTCACTAGGGAAGATATAGGGACCGCCGCCTCACTAGGGAAGATGTAGGGACCGCCTCCTCACTAGGGAAGATATAGGGACCACCACCTCACTAGGGAAGATATAGGGACCACCGCCTCACTAGGAAAGATGTAGGGACTGCCGCCTCACTAGGGAAGATGTAGGGACCACCACCTCACTAGGGAAGATGTAGGGACCGCCTCCTCACTAGGGAAGATGTAGGGACCGCCTCCTCACTAGGGAAGATATAGGGACCGCCTCCTCACTAGGGAAGATGTAGGGACCACCACCTCACTAGGGAAGATGTAGGGACCTCAGTCTCACTAGGGAAGATATAGGGACCGCCTCCTCACTAGGGAAGATGTAGGGACCACCACCTCACTAGGGAAGATGTAGGGACCGCCTCCTCACTAGGGAAGATATAGGGACCACCTCCTCACTAGGGAAGATATAGGGACCGCCACCTCACTAGGGAAGATGTAGGGACCTCCGCCTCACTAGGGAAGATGTAGGGACCACCACCTCACTAGGGAAGATGTAGGGACCGCCTCCTCACTAGGGAAGATATAGGGACCGCCACCTCACTAGGGAAGATATAGGGACCGCCTCCTCACTAGGGAAGATATAGGGACCACCACCTCACTAGGGAAGATATAGGGACCGCCGCCTCACTAGGGAAGATATAGGGACCACCACCTCACTAGGGAAGATATGGGGACCGCCACCACACTAGGGAAGATATAGGGACCGCCACCTCACTAGGGAAGATGTAGGGACCTCCGTCTCGCTAGGGAAGATGTAAGGACCGCCACCTCACTAGGGAAGATATAGGGACCGCCGCCTCACTAGGGAAGATGTAGGGACCTCCTCCTCACTAGGGAAGATATAGGGACCTCCTCCTCACTAGGGAAGATATAGGGACCGCCACCTCACTAGGGAAGATATAGGGACTGCCACCTCACTAGGGAAGATATAGGGACATCCTCCTCACTAGGGAAGATGTAGGGACTGCCGCCTCACTAGGGAAGATGTAGGGACCGCCACCTCACTAGGGAAGATATAGGGACCGCCGCCTCACTAGGGAAGATATAGGGACCGCCGCCTCACTAGGGAAGATATAGGGACTGCCACCTCACTAGGGAAGATATAGGGACCTCCGTCTCACTAGGGAAGATGTAGGGACCTCCGCCTCACTAGAGAAGATATAGGGACCGCCTCCTCACTAGGGAAGATATAGGGACCTCCTCCTCACTAGGGAAGATATAGGGACCGCCACCTCACTAGGGAAGATATAGGGACCGCCTCCTCACTAGAGAAGATATAGGGACCGCCTCCTCACTAGGGAAGATATAGGGACTGCCTCCTCACTAGGGAAGATATAGGGACCGCCACCTCACTAGGGAAGATAAAGGGACCGCCACCTCACTAGGGAAGATGTAGGGACCGCCGCCTCACTAGGGAAGATGTAGGGACCGCCACCTCACTAGGGAAGATATAGGGACCACCACCTCACTAGGGAAGATATAGGGACTGCCTCCTCACTAGGGAAGATGTAGGGACCGCCGCCTCACTAGGGAAGATATAGGGACCGCCTCCTCACTAGGGAAGATATAGGGACTGCCTCCTCACTAGGGAAGATATAGGGACCGCCACCTCACTAGGGAAGATAAAGGGACCGCCACCTCACTAGGGAAGATATAGGGACCGCCGCCTCACTAGGGAAGATATAGGGACTGCCACTTCACTAGGGAAGATATAGGGACCGCCTCCTCACTAGGGAAGATATAGGGACCGCCTCCTCACTAGGGAAGATATAGGGACCTCCGTCTCACTAGGGAAGATATAGGGACCTCCTCCTCACTAGGAAAGATATAGGGACCGCTGCCTCACTAGGGAAGATATAGGGACCGCCGCCTCACTAGGGAAGATATAGGGACCGCCTCCTCACTAGGGAAGATATAGGGACCGCCGACTCACTAGGGAAGATATAGGGACTGCCGCCTCACTAGGGAAGATGTAGGGACCGCCTCCTCACTAGGGAAGATATAGGGACCGCCACCTCACTAGGGAAGATATAGGGACAGCCTCCTCACTAGGGAAGATATAGGGACCGCCGCCTCACTAGGGAAGATATAGGGACCGCCGCCTCACTAGGGAAGATATAGGGACCGCCACCTCACTAGGGAAGATATAGGGACTGCCCCCTCACTAGGGAAGATATAGGGACCGCCTCCTCACTAGGGAAGATATAGGGACTGCCACCTCACTAGGGAAGATATAGGGACCTCCGTCTCACTAGGGAAGATGTAGGGACCTCCGCCTCACTAGAGAAGATATAGGGACCGCCTCCTCACTAGGGAAGATATAGGGACCTCCTCCTCACTAGGGAAGATATAGGGACCGCCACCTCACTAGGGAAGATATAGGGACCGCCTCCTCACTAGAGAAGATATAGGGACCGCCTCCTCACTAGGGAAGATATAGGGACCGCCGCCTCACTAGGGAAGATGTAGGGACAGCCACCTCACTAGGGAAGATATAGGGACCGCCGCCTCACTAGGGAAGATATAGGGACCTCCGCCTCACTAGAGAAGATATAGGGACCGCCTCCTCACTAGGGAAGATATAGGGACTGCCACCTCACTAGGGAAGATGTAGGGACCGCCTCCTCACTAGGGAAGATATAGGGACTGCCACCTCACTAGGGAAGATGTAGGGACCGCCACCTCACTAGGGAAGATATAGGGACCACCACCTCACTAGGGAAGATATAGGGACTGCCTCCTCACTAGGGAAGATATAGGGACCGCCACCTCACTAGGGAAGATAAAGGGACCGCCACCTCACTAGGGAAGATGTAGGGACCGCCGCCTCACTAGGGAAGATGTAGGGACCGCCACCTCACTAGGGAAGATATAGGGACCACCACCTCACTAGGGAAGATATAGGGACTGCCTCCTCACTAGGGAAGATGTAGGGACCGCCGCCTCACTAGGGAAGATATAGGGACCGCCTCCTCACTAGGGAAGATATAGGGACTGCCTCCTCACTAGGGAAGATATAGGGACCGCCACCTCACTAGGGAAGATAAAGGGACCGCCACCTCACTAGGGAAGATATAGGGACCGCCGCCTCACTAGGGAAGATATAGGGACTGCCACCTCACTAGGGAAGATATAGGGACTGCCACCTCACTAGGCAAGATATAGGGACCGCCTCCTCACTAGGGAAGATATAGGGACCGCCTCCTCACTAGGGAAGATATAGGGACCTCCGTCTCACTAGGGAAGATATAGGGACCTCCTCCTCACTAGGGAAGATATAGGGACCGCTGCCTCACTAGGGAAGATATAGGGACCGCCGCCTCACTAGGGAAGATATAGGGACCGCCTCCTCACTAGGGAAGATATAGGGACCGCCGACTCACTAGGGAAGATATAGGGACTGCCGCCTCACTAGGGAAGATGTAGGGACCGCCGCCTCACTAGGGAAGATATAGGGACCGCCACCTCACTAGGGAAGATATAGGGACAGCCCCCTCACTAGGGAAGATATAGGGACCGCCGCCTCACTAGGGAAGATATAGGGACCGCCGCCTCACTAGGGAAGATATAGGGACCGCCACCTCACTAGGGAACATATAGGGACTGCCCCCTCACTAGGGAAGATATAGGGACCGCCTCCTCACTAGGGAAGATATAGGGACCGCCCCCTCACTAGGGAAGATATAGGGACCGCCGCCTCACTAGGGAAGATATAGGGACCGCCGCCTCACTAGGGAAGATATAGGGACCGCCTCCTCACTAGGGAAGATATAGGGACCGCCCCCTCACTAGGGAAGATATATGGACCGCCTCCTCACTAGGGAAGATGTAGGGACCTCCTCCTCACTAGGGAAGATATAGGGACCGCCTCCTCACTAGGGAAGATATAGGGACCGCCTCCTCACTAGGGAAGATATAGGGACTGCCGCCTCACTAGGGAAGATATTGGGACCGCCTCCTCACTAGGGAAGATATAGGGACCGCCTCCTCACTAGGGAAGATATAGGGACCTCCTCCTCACTAGGGAAGATGTAGGGACCGCCTCCTCACTAGGGAAGATGTAGGGACCGCCTCCTCACTAGGGAAGATATAGGGACCGCCTCCTCACTAGGGAAGATATAGGGACCGCCTCCTCACTAGGGAAGATATAGGGACCGCCACCTCACTAGGGAAGATATAGGGACCGCCTCCTCACTAGGGAAGATATAGGGACCGCCGCCTCACTAGAGAAGATATAGGGACCGCCTCCTCACTAGGGAAGATATAGGGACCACCACCTCACTAGGGAAGATATAGGGACCGCCTCCTCACTAGGGAAGATATAGGGACCGCCGCCTCACTAGAGAAGATATAGGGACCGCCTCCTCACTAGGGAAGATATAGGGACCGCCGCCTCGCTAGGGAAGATGTAGGGACAGCCACCTCACTAGGGAAGATATAGGGACCGCCTCCTCACTAGGGAAGATGTAGGGACTGCCTCCTCACTAGGTAAGATATAGGGACCGCCGCCTCACTAGAGAAGATATAGGGACCGCCTCCTCACTAGGGAAGATATAGGGACCGCCGCCTCACTAGGGAAGATGTAGGGACAGCCACCTCACTAGGGAAGATATAGGGACCGCCGCCTCACTAGGGAAGATATAGGGACCTCCGCCTCACTAGAGAAGATATAGGGACCGCCTCCTCACTAGGGAAGATATAGGGACCTCCTCCTCACTAGGGAAGATATAGGGACCGCCTCCTCACTAGGGAAGATATAGGGACCTCCTCCTCACTAGGGAAGATGTAGGGACAGCCACCTCACTAGGGAAGATGTAGGGACCGCCTCCTCACTAGGGAAGATGTAGGGACAGCCACCTCACTAGGGAAGATGTAGGGACCGCCTCCTCACTAGGGAAGATATAGGGACTGCCGCCTCACTAGGGAAGATGTAGGGACCGCCGCCTCACTAGGGAAGATATAGGGACCGCCACCTCACTAGGGAAGATATAGGGACCGCCACCTCACTAGGGAAGATATAGGGACTGCCGCCTCACTAGGGAAGATATAGGGACTGCCTCCTCACTAGGGAAGATATAGGGACTGCCTCCTCACTAGGGAAGATATAGGGACCGCCACCTCACTAGGGAAGATAAAGGGACCGCCACCTCACTAGGGAAGATATAGGGACCGCCTCCTCACTAGGGAAGATATAGGGACCGCCTCCTCACTAGGGAAGATATAGGGACCTCCTCCTCACTAGGGAAGATATAGGGACCGCCGCCTCACTAGGGAAGATATAGGGACCGCCGCCTCACTAGGGAAGATATAGGGACCGCCTCCTCACTAGGGAAGATATAGGGACCGCCGACTCACTAGGGAAGATATAGGGACCGCCGCCTCACTAGGGAAGATGTAGGGACCGCCCCCTCACTAGGGATGATATAGGGACCGCCTCCTCACTAGGGAAGATATAGGGACTGCCTCCTCACTAGGGAAGATATAGGGACCGCCACCTCACTAGGGAAGATAAAGGGACCGCCACCTCACTAGGGAAGATATAGGTACCGCCTCCTCACTAGGGAAGATATAGGGACCGCCTCCTCACTAGGGAAGATATAGGGACCTCCGTCTCACTAGGGAAGATATAGGGACCTCCTCCTCACTAGGGAAGATATAGGGACCGCCGCCTCACTAGGGAAGATATAGGGACCGCCTCCTCACTAGGGAAGATATAGGGACCTCCGTCTCACTAGGGAAGATGTAGGGACCACCACCTCACTAGGGAAGATATAGGGACCGCCACCTCACTAGGGAAGATATAGGGACCGCCTCCTCACTAGGAAAGATATAGGGACCGCCTCCTCACTAGGGAAGATATAGGGACCTCCGTCTCACTAGGGAAGATATAGGGACCTCCTCCTCACTAGGGAAGATATAGGGACCGCCGCCTCACTAGGGAAGATATAGGGACCGCTGCCTCACTAGGGAAGATATAGGGACCGCCGACTCACTAGGGAAGATATAGGGACCGCCGCCTCACTAGGGAAGATATAGGGACTGCCACCTCACTAGGGAAGATATAGGGACTGCCCCCTCACTAGGGAAGATATAGGGACTGCTGCCTCACTAGGGAAGATATAGGGACTGCCTCCTCACTAGGGAAGATATAGGGACCGCCTCCTCACTAGGGAAGATATAGGGACCTCCGTCTCACTAGGGAAGATATAGGGACCTCCTCCTCACTAGGGAAGATATAGGGACCGCCGCCTCACTAGGGAAGATATAGGGACCGCTGCCTCACTAGGGAAGATATAGGGACCGCCGACTCACTAGGGAAGATATAGGGACCGCCGACTCACTAGGGAAGATATAGGGACCGCCGCCTCACTAGGGAAGATGTAGGGACCGCCCCCTCACTAGGGAAGATATAGGGACCGCCTCCTCACTAGGGAAGATATAGGGACTGCCACCTCACTAGGGAAGATATAGGGACTGCCCCCTCACTAGGGAAGATATAGGGACTGCTGCCTCACTAGGGAAGATATAGGGACTGCCTCCTCACTAGGGAAGATATAGGGACCGCCACCTCACTAGGGAAGATATAGGGACCGCCCCCTCACTAGGGAAGATATAGGGACCGCCCCCTCACTAGGGAAGATATAGGGACCGCCGCCTCACTAGGGAAGATATAGGGACCGCCGCCTCACTAGGGAAGATATAGGGACCTCCTCCTCACTAGGGAAGATATAGGGACCACCTCCTCACTAGGGAAGATATAGGGACCGCCTCCTCACTAGGGAAGATATAGGGACCTCCTCCTCACTTGGGAAGATATAGGGACCGCCTCCTCACTAGGGAAGATATAGGGACCGCCTCCTCACTAGGGAAGATATAGGGACCTCCTCCTCACTAGGGAAGATATAGGGACCGCCTCCTCACTAGGGAAGATATAGGGACCGCCTCCTCACTAGGGAAGATATAGGGACCGCCTCCTCACTAGGGAAGATATAGGGACTGCCGCCTCACTAGGGAAGATATAGGGACCTCCGTCTCACTAGGGAAGATATAGGGACCACCACCTCACTAGGGAAGATATAGGGACCACCACCTCACTAGGGAAGATATAGGGACCGCCACCTCACTAGGGAAGATATAGGGACCACCACCTCACTAGGGAAGATATAGGGACCGCCACCTCACTAGGGAAGATATAGGGACCTCCGTCTCGCTAGGGAAGATGTAGGGACCGCCGCCTCACTAGGGAAGATGTAGGGACCTCCGTCTCGCTAGGGAAGATGTAGGGACCGCCGCCTCACTAGGGAAGATATAGGGACCGCCGCCTCACTAGGGAAGATATAGGGACCGCCGCCTCACTAGGGAAGATATAGGGACCGCCGCCTCACTAGCAGGGCCAGATTTGCCATAAGGCAAAGTAGGCACCTGCCTACAGGCGCACGACACTGAGAGGAGCCTGCCAATGGGATACTATTCACAGAATTAAAAAAAAAAAAAAAAATGGCCACCACGCTGGCTAGACCGGCGTCCACTCCATGTCGCCCTCGCATTGCACCTCCCTGGCAGGAGATCTGTTGTCTGTGCCTCCTTTGGAACAGTCAGTCCTGTGGTTGCTGAAGCTCCCTCGTTGGCTCTGTAGGAATTCAGAGCGCTGGGAGATGACCTCATCTCCCAGCGCTCTGCATTCCTGAATAGGAGACCGCGCGGGAGCTTCAGCAACCACAGGACGGAATGTAGCAAAGGAGGCACAGACAACAGATCTCCTGCCAGGGAGGTAGGAAATGGACAATGGGAGGGAGGCAGGCAATGTGAGGGCAACGTGGAGATGGTGGGGGCAAGTTGGACCCGAAGGGGGCATTGTGAGGGCAATTTGGAGCTGATGGGGGGCAAGTTGGAGCTGATGGGGAGGCAACATGGAGATGGTGGGGACAATTTGGAGCTGATGGGGGGCAATTTAGAGATGGTGGGGGCAATGTGGAGCTGATGGAGGGCAACGTGAGGGTAGCATGGAGCTGATGGGGGGCAATTTGGAGATGGTGGGGGCAATGTGGAGCTGATGGAGGGCAATGTGAGGTAGCATGGAGCTGATGGGCAAGTTGGAGCTGATGGGGGGCAATGTGAGGATAATATGGAGATGGTGGGGGAAATGTGGAGGTGATGGGGGCAAGTTGGAGCTGATGGGGCAATGTGAGGGCAATAAAGAGATGATGTGGGCAATCTGGACATTAGGAGCATTGTGGAGGTGTCCAGTGGAGATGGCCAATGGGGGGACGCTTTAGATTTCTGTGCCTACAGGCTCCTGAGATGTAAATCCGGCCCTGCTCACTAGGGAAGATGTAGGGACTGCCGCCTCATTAGGGAAGATATAGGGACCTCAGTCTCACTAGGGAAGATATAGGGACCTCAGTCTCACTAGGGAAGATATAGGGACCGCCTCCTCACTAGGGAAGATATAGGGACCGCCACCTCACTAGGGAAGATATAGGGACCGCCTCCTCACTAGGGAAGATATAGGGACCACCACCTCACTAGGGAAGATGTAGGGACCGCCACCTCACTAGGGAAGATGTAGGGACCGCCTCCTCACTAGGGAAGATATAGGGACCGCCTCCTCACTAGGGAAGATGTAGGGACCGCCACCTCACTAGGGAAGATGTAGGGACCACCACCTCACTAGGGAAGATATAGGGACCGCCACCTCACTAGGGAAGATATAGGGACCGCCACCTCACTAGGGAAGATATAGGGACTGCCTCCTCACTAGGGAAGATATAGGGACTGCCACCTCACTAGGGAAGATGTAGGGACCGCCACCTCACTAGGGAAGATGTAGGGACCGCCACCTCACTAGGGAAGATTTAGGGACCGCCTCCTCACTAGGGAAGATATAGGGACCGCCTCCTCACTAGGGAAGATATAGGGACTGCCACCTCACTAGGGAAGATGTAGGGACCGCCACCTCACTAGGGAAGATGTAGGGACCGCCACCTCACTAGGGAAGATATAGGGACCGCCTCCTCACTAGGGAAGATATAGGGACCGCCTCCTCACTAGGGAAGATATAGGGACCGCCTCCTCACTAGGGAAGATATAGGGACCGCCGCCTCACTAGGGAAGATGTAGGGACCTCAGTCTCACTAGGGAAGATGTAGGGACCTCCTCCTCACTAGGGAAGATATAGGGACCGCCGCCTCATTAGGGAAGATATAGGGACCGCCACCTCACTAGGGAAGATATAGGGACCTCAGTCTCACTAGGGAAGATATAGGGACCGCCACCTCACTAGGGAAGATATAGGGACCGCCACCTCACTAGGGAAGATATAGGGACCGCCGCCTCATTAGGGAAGATATAGGGACCTCAGTCTCACTAGGGAAGATATAGGGACTGCCGCCTCACTAGGGAAGATGTAGGGACCGCCGCCTCACTAAGGAAGATATAGGGACCGCCGTCTCACTAGGGAAGATATAGGGACCGCCGCCTCACTAGGGAAGATATAGGGACCGCCACCTCACTAGGGAAGATATAGGGACCGCCGTCTCACTAGGGAAGATGTAGGGACCGCCTCCTCACTAGGGAAGATATAGGGACCGCCGCCTCACTAGGGAAGATATTGGGACCGCCGCCTCTCTAGGGAAGATATAGGGACCGCCGCCTCAGTAGGGAAGATATAGGGACCGCCGCCTCAATAGGGAAGATATAGGGACCGCCTCCTCACTAGGGAAGATATAGGGACCGCCCCCTCACTAGGGAAGATATAGGGACCGCCGCCTCAATAGGGAAGATATAGGGACCCTAGTTTACTTACAGCAGCATGCAGGACAAATTAATCCTTCACTACCCAGGGTGGGACTAATTAACCCTATCACTACACAGGGCAGTGATAATTGCTTCCCCATGATGCTATATTAAGCAGTTATTACAGCTCAAACACACATGGTTACCGCACCTCCAAGGCCTAACATTGTATGAAGAAGCAGCAAAAAAAGAACACAAAGAAGGCGCTGCTAGTGTGGTATCTTCAGGTCAGTTTTCCCCTCCCTTAGGGTGACATTAATGTCCTCACACGTGGTTGTTTCCGGTGGAATACTTATGTGCGCTGGAATATCAGGCAGGTGGGATTTATCCAGCCGTTCCCACAGCAGTTCACCAGGCTTATTAATCACCAGGAATATGTTGGGCTGCTCCGTACAATCATCCAGCCAAAGCCTGGAGGTATATAGAAAACACAAGGGGCGCCCCAATAGTGGGCTGACCAGACCTCACCTTTAACCGGGGACACATAGGAAAAACGCATACGGCAGGGCTGCTTTGATTTCAGTGAAGTACTGAAAGGTGAGATCTGGTCAGCCTACCCAATAGAGCCTGTTACACTATTAGGCACCAATCAGTATGATAACAGTACTCACATTGCACAGTGTCTGGTACGTGGCATATGTCAAAAACCAGCAAGAAGGCATGCGGGGAAACTACACCTGTCCCAGCTCAGGTCACTCTAGTACAATCTTAACGTACACGGAGAAACCCCCAAAACGATTCTTAGGGGGTGCCAGAAAAACAAGCTGCTCCAAACTAAGTTTTCAGTAAAATGTATTTAACATATAAAATATAAAGATCAAAAGCCAATTCTCAGGCTAAAATATAATGTTTCGTGGCTCACAAGCCCCTTTTTCAAATCAACTGGCTAATAAACAATGGACACAGAGGACTGTTATCACTGACAGAGACCAACAACATCAACAGCGCCCCCTAATCCGGGAGTCCATGGATGGAGTGCACGTCTGAGCTGCAATAACTGTTGAATTAAGCATCTCCAAGCATCGGGCTCGCCATTTATTTACTTGGCAATAAACCCTAGAAAATATAGATTTTCCTTATTACGCAATAACTTTAACCCTTTGCCTGCCAGAGTTGTGTGCAGTGCATTGCTATGTGTTGTACACTTCTCTAGCACTCAAACAGTTAAAATCATATCATAAAAGAACCGCACACAGCCCTGTGAGTACCACATTGCATTGTTCATTGGCACTCAGAGGGTTAAACGGAAGACTCAGTTCTCAGGTAAAAGGTGGGGGATAGGGATACCTCACCTTAAAGGGTCTTCACGGCTAAGGCGTTGTGTTGAGTTGAAACCTTGAGATAATTGCAACATGATTGTTAATCAACGTCTATACAGCACAAACTTATATTATAGATCTAGTCAGTAAGATAGACCCTTGATCTCCGAATCATAATTTGACTTAAAGGGATATTAATACTTCGTTTTATCTTTATTTTATTTTGTAAGCATTAAAAAAAACATGACGAATGATATAAGTCTTATCTCTCAAACCTTTATGGTTTGAGAGATATTCACAAGCAAAGTTCCCCCCCCCGCCCCTTTTACCTAGTGTAAGCCATCTCTTCTCATATGTGGAATCCAGTCCATAGACCAGACAGATAACAGAAGGGGACAATCTTCTTCCTATGCACTCAAAGGGTTAAGTTATGACCTGCGGTACAAGCAAGTAGTCTTTGAAAAAACTCATATTATATATTAAAAGGAACACTGCAGCTTTATATGAAAAAAACCTTTCTATAACCTGCACATTTCTAATTTGGGAAGAAGATTCAGTATCTGCTCGGAATATTAATGGATTCCTCCCGTCTCCAGCGCGATTCTCATGAATGACTGAGAGGTTTGATCCGCTCCCAGCCAAGAGTCTGAATGGAGGTAGCGAAAACGTCTAAAAACTGACACAGGGCGCTCTCTGCTGAAAAGAATGAATCAGCCCCCTTCATACATATTGCATTGCCATACTGCGCCGCTCGGAGACTCTTTAATTGCTTTTTTTGGAGGATTAATTAATCTAAATATCAGGCAGGAATTTACCTCGTTCTGTGGGGCCGGCCATGTACACACACCAGCAAAATAATCGGATATTTAGAGGCGTTGATTAGACTTCTGCCTAATTACATTAGAGAGACGAGGGACTGCAATGGTCTGGAAATGACCGAGAGGAGCAAACCAGGTGTACCCCAGGGGACATAGGAATATTCCCCAAATCCCCTGTTACTTAAATGGGGCTTTAAATCCCTGGAATAGTAGAGAGATCGCTGCAATGGAAACCTCTCTACAATTCAAGGTGGTTAAAACCCCATTTAAATGAAGAAGAATTTTGATTTCACCCCCGTGACACAATCGGTTTGCTCCAGAACGTCTCTCCTGGGCCTCTTCACTGAGCAGAGGAGCCAGAGGTGTAACTAGAAGCCACCTCCCGATGATATTGCCCCCACTCAGCCACATTGGTCCCCCACTGGCCACCTCCACATTGCCCCCAATCTCCACATTGCCCCCAATCTCCACATTGCCCCCAAACTCCACA
This sequence comes from Rhinophrynus dorsalis, assembly GCA_037306005.1. NCBI lineage: Eukaryota > Metazoa > Chordata > Amphibia > Anura > Rhinophrynidae > Rhinophrynus > Rhinophrynus dorsalis. Next base: position 1,871,691 of record CM074727.1, on the reverse strand, counting down.
TTGCCTCCACCTTGCCCCCAGTCTCCACATTGCCTCCTCCTTGCCCCCAGTCTCCACTTTGCCTCCATATTGCCCCCCATTCTCCACCTTGCCCCCAAACTCCACATTGCCTCCACCTTGCCCCCAGTCTCCACTTTGCCTCCATATTGCCCCCCAATCTCCACCTTGCCCCCAAACTCCACATTGCCTCCACCTTGCCCCCAGTCTCCACTTTGCCTCCACATTGCCCCCATCTCCACATTGCCCCCACATTGCCCCCAGTCTCCACATTGCCCCCATCTCCACATTGCCCCCACTTTGCCTCCAATCTCCACATTGCCCCCAATCTCCACATTGCCCCCATCTCCACATTGCCCCCACATTGCCCAAACCCTTTGGGGGTCGAATGGTGATTTTCCAGGGGTCGCCTAAAACCATCAGATATTTATATTTCGATTCATAACTGTAGCAAAATTACAGCGATGAAGGAGCAACGAAAATAATTTTACTGTTAGGGGTCGCCACAACTTGGGAAATTTTATCAAAGGGTCACGCCACTAGAAAGGTTGAGAACCGCTGATATATATCATCCCCTTAATATATATCATTCCCTAATTATATCATCCCCTTAATATATATAATTCCCTAATTATATCATCCCCTTAAAGTGTTAGTAATGTCCCATACTTTTTTTTATAGATTTGCAGAAGGTAAAAAAAGAATCTCTTTGCCACAAACCCCATTTCTCATACTGCTATGGTTTGAGAGATATTAGCTTCTAAATTTCCCTCTCTCCCTCCCCTTCTCGTGACGTCAGCGTCTAGCTGACAGCAGAAATTCCCAGTCCGGCGACCAGCCAGCGGCTCTGCAGCAGAGCTGAAATCCCATTATCAGAAAATAATTACTTTATTGTAAAGGTCTACATAGTGTGTCTGGTTTGAAAGCACACTTTGTAGACTGTTCCATGAAGTAGTTATTTTCTAAAGGGATTTCAGCTCTGCTGAAGAGCCTCATTGTGTCAGCTGACACGGATCTCCTTCTGTCAGCTTTACAGCGGACTTCAATAGACGGGGCGGGAAGGGGGGGCTCTCATTGCCAATATCGCTCAATCCATAGCAGTCTGAGAGGTGGGGATTGTGGCAATGAGATTCTTTTTTTACCCTCTGCAACTCTATAAAAACATTTTATGGGACATTACTAACACTTTAATATATATCATTCCATTAGTTTATCAGTCCCTTACTACATCAGCCCTACAGTTTAATGGTGTAACGATCAGATCTGCCCCAAGAAGCTTACATTCTAGTTCTATAATGGTCTGACATGACCCAAAGAACTTACAATCTAGTGGTATAATGATCAGACCTGTCCCAAAGAGTTTGCAAGGCACTGTGATCAGATTCTGTGCCAAGGCACTTTCAAGCTAGTTGGATAATGGTCAGATCCTGGCCAAAGGAGCTTACAGTCTAATGGTATAAAGATCAGAGCCTCCAGGAATGAAAGGGTTGAACCATTCTGCTAGAGATTCTTATACCATTGCCCATATAATTAATAAGAATGATTGCAGACGGCACCATATGGCCATGTAATGTTCCACGCGGCTCCTGTTCTGCTGCCTAAATGAATGTCTTTTGCAGGAATAATTGATTTGTAATTTTAGGATTAAATTACTCCCGTTGGGTCATTGTGATGAATTCAAGTCAGAAGTGCGTTCGTCGGTACATTTAGTACTGACAATTCTGGTATTAATGAGAAGAAAACATGATTCTGTACAAATAGAGTAATATTAATGATACTGGGCCTGAGATGTGCACCCAACATGTCATTATGTTAATGTGTCACTGTGTTACCGTGTCACTGTGTTACTATGTTACTGTGTTACTATGTCACTGTGTTACTATATCACTATGTTACTGTGTCACTATGTTACTGTGTCACTGTGTTACTATGTCACTGTTACCGTGTCACTATATTACTGTGTCACTATGTCACTGTGTTACTATGTCACTATATTACTGTGTCACTGTGTTACTATGTTACAATGTCACTGTTACCATGTCACTATATTACTGTGTTACTATGTTACTGTGTTACTATGTCACTATGTTACTGTGTCACTATGTTACTATGTCACTATGTTACTGTGTCACTGTGTTACTATGTTACTATGTCACTGTTACTATGTCACTATATTACTGTGTTGCTATGTTACTGTGTCACTATATCACTGTGTTACTATGTCACTATGTTACTATGTCACTGTGTTACTATGTTACTGTGTTACTGTGCCACCATGTTACTATGTTTCTTTGTTACTATATCACTATGTTACTATGTCACTGTGTTACTATGTTACTGTGTTACTATGCCACCATGTTACTATGTTTCTGTGTTACTGTGTTACTATGTTACTATGCCACCATGTTACTATGTTACTGTGTTACTATGTTTCTGTGTTACTGTGTCACTATGTTACTGTGTCACTATGTTACTGTGTCACTGTGTTACTATTTTACTGTGTCACTATGTTAATATGTTATTGTGTTACTTTGTTACTGTGTCACTGTGTAACTAAGTTACTGTGTTACTGTGTTACTGTGTCACTGTGTTACTATGTTACTGTGTCACTATGTTACTGTCTCTGTGTTACTATGTTACTGTGTTACTATGTTACTGTGTTACTGTGTCACTGTGTTACTATGTTACTGTGTTACTTTGTTACTATGTTACTGTGTTACTTTGTTACTGTGTCACTATGTTACTGTGTTACTTTGTTACTGTGTCACTGTGTTACTATGTTACTGTGTCATTGTTACTGTGTCACTGTGTTACAGTGTTACTATGCCACCATGTTACTATGTCACTGTGTTACTGTGTCACTATGTTACTGTGTCATTGCATCACTATGTTACTGTGTTACTATGTCACTATGTTACTGTGTCACTGTTACCGTGTCACTATGTTACTGTGTCATTGCATTACTATGTTACTGTGTTACTATGTTACTGTGTCACTGTTACCGTGTCACTATATTACTCTGTCATTATGTTACTGTGTCACTGTGTTATTATGTTACTGTGTCACTATGTTACTATGTCACTATGATACTGTATCACTATGTTACTGTGTCACTGTTACCTTGTCACTATATTACTCTGTCATTATGTTACTGTGTCACTGTGTTATTATGTTACTGTGTTACTATGTCACTGTGTTACTGTGTTACTATGTTACTATGTCACTATGTTACTGTGTTACTATGTTACTGTGTTACTATGTTACTATGTCACTATGTCACTATGATACTGTATCACTATGTTACTGTGTTACTATGTCACTGTGTTACTTTGTTACTGTGTTACTATGTTACTATGTCACTATGTTACTGTGTTACTGCGTCACTATGTTACTGTGTCATTGAGTCACTATGTTACTATGTTACTGTGTCACTATGTTATTATGTTACTATGTCACTGTGTTACTATGTCACTGTGTTACTGTGTCACTATGTTATTATGTCACTATGTTACTGTGTCACTATGTCATTATGTTACTATGTTATTATATCACTATGTTATTATATCATTATGTTATTATGTTACTATGTTATTATGTTACTATGTTATTATATCACTATGTTATTATATCATTATGTTATTATGTTACTATGTTATTATGTTACTATGTTATTATATCACTATGTAATTATGTTACTATGTTATTATATCACTATGTTATTATATCACTATGTCATTATGTCACTTTGTTATTATGTCACTATGTTATTATGTCACTATGTTACTGTGTCATCATGTCACCATGTTATTATGTCACTATGTCATTATCTCACTATTTTGCTATGTTACTGTGTCCCTGTGTTAGTTATTGGTCAGGAGAAGTAGATACGAAGTCATGTGATCCCTGACAATAAGGTCCTGCAAATGCAGATAGAGGGGGACAGTGACCAGGGAAGAAGACTGTCAGTTTAATCCTCATATCATGTCCAGACACATATCTTACATTTCTTGGCTTTTCCTTCCAGGTAACCTGTTATTTTTGTCATTTCTCTTGCAGTGCTCATTTTTGCCAAAATTTTCCATCCATATAGAGACGAAATATGAAGACAACAAAGGGTGCAATGACAGTGTGAGTATAGACTTTCCTATTATACCGAGGGCCACATACACTGAGTCACAGGGGAGCAATGCTGGGCAAACCAATCACACCGAGGGGGGGGCAGATACACATTCCTCCCAACTGTCACTGATTTACTGGGGCTCTCAGTCCGAGGGGGTCTCCGACACATTCAGTGCGTTAAAGTAAAATTTACATCCATGCAATGTTTATCTGGTTCCTGCAGTGCAGATGGTTTGTCCCAGAGGTATTCCAGTTTTCATTGCTATATCAGTCTCTGGGGGTTATTCACTAAGGTGTGATAAAGAGGTGATAAAGAGGGGATAAAGAGGGGATAACTTCTCCTCAGTGATATCGCTTCTCCGGTTCCTATGTTATTCTATGGAGCCATTGCATTAAGATTTCTTACGTTTTAGGCGCCTTAGTGCATCCGCTCCATAGAATAACATAGGAACTGGAGAAGTGATATCACTGGAGAAGAAGTTATCACCTCTTTATCACTACTTAGTCAATAACCCCCTCTGTCTATCTCTGTGTCTCTCTCTGTGTCTCTGTGTGGGTGTCTTTCTCTCTCTTTCTGTGTTTTTGTGTGTGTCTCTCTCTCTCGTGTGTGTGTGTGTCTTTCTCTTGTGTTTGTGTGTGTGTGTGTGTCTTTCTCTTGTGTGTGTGTGTGTGTGTGTGTGTGTGTGTGTCTTTCTCTTGTGTTTGTGTGTGTGTGTGTGTGTGTCTTTCTCTTGTGTGTGTGTGTGTGTGTGTCTTTCTCTTGTGTGTGTGTGTGTGTGTGTGTGTCTTTCTCTTGTGTTTGTGTGTGTGTGTGTGTCTCTGTCTCTCTCTCTTTCTCTCTGTATATATGTGTCTCTGTGTTTGTGTATGACTCTGTCTCTGTGTGTGTGTGTGTGTCTATCTTTCTCTCTTGTGTTTGTTTGTGTGTGTCTCTCTCTGTCTGTCTCTATCTCTCTTTCTCTCACCCTAATATATTTCTCTCTGTCTCTCTGGATGTGTGTGTGTGTGTCTCTCTGTTTGTGTATGAGTCTGTGTGTGTGTGTGTGTGTCTCTCTCTGTTTGTGTATGAGTCTCTGTGTGTGTGTGTGTCTCTCTCTGTTTGTGTATGAGTCTGTGTGTGTGTGTGTATGTGTGTGTGTGTGTGTCTTCATCGCCCCTTAGTCTCTCTCTGTCGACACTCTCTGTGCTTTGTATCTGTATCTCTATGTGTATCTCTCTTTGCCTCTCTCCCTCTCTATCACTGTCTTTCTCATTCTCTCTCTCTATCACTCTCTTCCTCTGTTTCCCTGTGTCTGTCTCTCTGCTCTCTGTGTATCTCTCTTTGTCTCTCTCTATATATATCTCTGTCTTTATCTGTCTCTCTGTCTCTCTTCTGCTATATCCCACCCTATCTGTGTCTCTCTATGTCTATATCTCTCACACAGTCTATATCTCTCACACAGTCTATATCTCTATCTCTCACACACAGTCTATATATCTCTCACACACAGTCTATATCTCTCACACACAGTCTATATCTCTCACACACAGTCTATATATCTCACACAGTCTATATCTCTCACACACAGTCTATATCTCTCACACAGTCTATATCTCTCACACACAGTCTATATATCTCACACACAGTCTATATCTCTCACACAGTCTATATCTCTCTTTCACACAATCTATATCTCTCACACAGTCTATATCTCTCACACACAGTCTATATCTCTCTCACACAGTCTATATCTCTCTCACACAGTCTATATATCTCTCACACAGTCTATATCTCTCACACACACTCTATATCTCTCACACAGTCTATATCTCTCTCTCACACAGTCTATATCTCAAATACAGTCTATATCTCTCTCTCACACAGTCTATATCTCAAACACAGTCTATATCACTCTCACACAGTCTATATCTCTCACACACAGTCTATATCTCTATCACACACAGTCTATATCTCTCTCACACAGTCTATATCTCTCACACACAGTCTATATCTCTCTCACACAGTCTATATCTCTCACACACAGTCTATATCTCTCACACAGTCTATATCTCTCACACACAGTCTATATCTCTCTCTCACACAGTCTATCTCTAACACAGTCTATATATCTCTCACACAGTCTATCTCTCACACACAGTCTATATCTCTCACACAGTCTATATCTCTCACACACAGTCTATATCTCACACACAGTCTATATCTCTCACACAGTCTATATCTCTCACACACAGTCTATATCTCACACACAGTCTATATCTCTCACACACAGTCTATATCTCTCTCACACAGTCTATATCTCTCACACACAGTCTATATCTCTCACACACAGTATATATCTCTCTCACACAGTCTATATCTCTCACACAGTCTATATATCTCACACACAGTCTATATCTCTCTCACACAGTCTATATCTCTCACACACAGTCTATATCTCTCACACACAGTCTATATCTCTCTCTCACACAGTCTATATCTCTCTCACACAGTCTATATCTCTCACACAGTCTATATCTCTCACACACAGTCTATATCTCACACACAGTCTATATCTCTCACACACAGTCTATATCTCTCTCACACAGTCTATATCTCTCACACACAGTCTATATCTCTCACACACACAGTCTATATCTCTCACACACAGTCTATATCTCTCACACACACAGTCTATATCTCTCTCACACAGTCTATATCTCTCTCACACAGTCTATATCTCTCTCACACAGTCTATATCTCTCACACAGTCTATATCTCTCTCATACAGTCTGTATGTCTCACACAGTCTATATCTCTATCTGTCTCACACACAGTCTATATCTCTATCTCACGCAGTCTATATCTCTCTCACACAGTCTATATCTCTCACACAGTCTATATCTCTCTCACACAGTCTATATCTCTCACACAGTCTATATCTCTCACACACAGTCTATCTCTCACACAGTCTATCTCTCACACAGTCTATATATCTCTCACACAGTCTATCTCTCACACACAGTCTATATCTCTCACACAGTCTATATCTCTCTCACACAGTCTATATCTCTCACACAGTCTATATCTCTCTCACACAGTCTATATCTCTCTCACACAGTCTATATCTCTCACACAGTCTATATCTCTCACACACAGTCTATATCTCTCTCACAGTCTATATATCTCACACAGTCTATATCTCTCACACACAGTCTATATCTCTCACACACAGTCTATATCTCTCACACAATCTATATCTCTCACACACAGTCTATATCACTCTCACACACAGTCTATCTCTCACACACAGTCTATCTCTCACACACAGTCTATATCTCTCACACACAGTCTATATATCTCTCTCACACAGTCTATATCTCTCACACACAGTCTATATCTCTCACACACACAGTCTATATCTCTCACACACAGTCTATATCTCTCACACACACAGTCTATATCTCTCTCACACAGTCTATATCTCTCTCACACAGTCTATATATCTCTCTCACACAGTCTATATCTCTCTCACACAGTCTATATCTCTCACACAGTCTATATCTCTCACACAGTCTATATCTCTCACACAGTCTATATCTCTCACACACAGTATATATCTCTCACACAGTCTATATCTCTCTCACACAGTCTATATCTCTCTCACACAGTCTATATCTCTCACACACAGTCTATATCTCTCACACAGTCTATATCTCTCTCACACAGTCTATATCTCTCACACACAGTCTATATCTCTCACACAGTCTATATCTCTCTCACACAGTCTATATCTCTCTCACACAGTCTATATCTCTCACACACAGTCTATATCTCTCACACAGTCTATATCTCTCTCACACACAGTCTATATCTCTCTCTCACACAGTCTATATCTCTCACACACAGTCTATATCTCTCTCTCACACAGTCTATATATCTCTCTCACACAGTCTATATCTCTCTCACACAGTCTATATCTCTCACACACAGTCTATATCTCTCTCTCACACAGTCTATATCTCTCACACAGTCTATATCTCACACACAGTCTATATCTCTCTCACACAGTCTATATCTCTCACACACAATCTATATCTCTCACACAGTCTATATCTCTCACACACAGTCTATATCTCTCACACAGTCTATCTCTCTCACACAGTCTATATCTCTCACACACAGTCTATATGTCTCACACAGTCTATCTCTCTCACACAGTCTATATCTCTCTCACACAGTCTATATCTCTCTCACACAGTCTATATCTCTCACACAGTCTATATCTCTCTCTCTGGTTTGAACTCCCATTTAAGTCAGTGAAGATTTTCATCTCCTTTGATGCTGTTGATATGACACGGAGATCCTCCCTTTTTTCCCTGTGCATACAGCCTGTAGTGATGTACTCTTGTTCCATTGGGGGTAATGGTTGTGATAATGACCCGCTTTCTGTAACCTGCCTGTGTATAAGATTCCTCATTCACACCCCAAACACAAAAATCTCATTCAGCAACAAGCGCCGGTGCAGATTAACCCTTTCACTACAACACAGAGGCCACTGGCAGGCAAGCTGCATTCTACATGAATTTGGTGTTTTACAATAAATGAGATTTTAGTAATGTAAGAAGAACCCTTATGTACAGACTGGAACTGGTTAATATATGTCAGACTGCATCACACAGAACATTATTATTCCTAATTCGCTTAACCCTTTGGATGTCATTTGTTTATCTCTTTTACATATTAAAGAACATGGAAAACAATGCATTTATAACATCTGACATGCAATGGGTTAAAGAAAATATATTGGACAAGTAATTGTGCCTGATTCAATTAATATTAGTTTTCTGCCATCTAGTGGTATGTGCCAGTAGTGCATCATAATATGATAGTTATCTCACCTAAATGTTGTCTTTGGGGGAATATGGGGTGCAGTTTGCAAACTTTCTATTTTGTCCACAAAATTGCAGTAGATATGCCACAAAACTAATGTTGTCCACTGAATGTTCTTATATATATATATATTACATAATAATTTGTTGCTTACAAAATTGTTTAGCTATTCCATAAAATGCATTGTGTTGACCAAAGTTTTTGTGGTACATCTGATGCAATTTTGTGGATAAAATAGAAAGTTTACAAATGTCCCCCAGAGGGAAGATTCAGTAAGGGGTGATAAAGAGGTGATAAAGTGAAGATATTCTCTATTTCCAATGTACAATGTAAAGATACACCAGGACAGATCTGTACAGAGGTCTATGGACTGTATTATTACTGTATCACACAGGAACGCAGTATAAAGATACAGCAGGACAGATCTGTACAGAGGTCTATGGGACTGTATTATTACTGTATCACACAGGAACGCAGTATAAAGATACAGCAGGACAGATCTGTACAGAGGCCTATGGGACTGTATTATTACTGTATCACACAGGAACGCAGTATAAAGATACAGCAGGACATATCTGTACAGAGGTCTATGGGACTGTATTATTACTGTATCACACAGGAACGCAGTATAAAGATACAGGACAGATCTGTACAGAGGTCTATGGGACTGTATTATTACTGTATCACACAGGAACGCAGTATAAAGATACAGCAGGACAGATCCGTACAGAGACCTATGGGACAGTATTATTACTGTATCACACAGGAACGCAGTATAAATATACAGCAGGACAGATCTGTACAGAGGACTATGGGACTGTATTATTACTGTATCACACAGGAACGCAGTATAAAGATACATCAGGACAGATCTGTACAGAGGTCTATGGGACTGTATTATTACTGTATCACACAGGAACGCAGTATAAAGATACAGCAGGACAGGTCTGTACAGAGGTCTATGGGACAGTATTATTACTGTATCACACAGGAACGCAGTATAAAGATACAGCAGGACAGATCCGTACAGAGGTCTATGGGACAGTATTATTACTGTATCACACAGGAACGCAGTATAAATATACAGCAGGACAGATCTGTACAGAGGACTATGGGACTGTATTATTACTGTATCACACAGGAACTCAGTATAAAGATACATCAGGACAGATCTGTACAGAGGTCTATGGGACTGTATTATTACTGTATCACACAGGAACACAGTATAAAGATACAGCGGGACAGATCTGTACAGAGGTCTATGGGACTGTATTATTACTGTATCACACAGGAACGCAGTATAAAGATACAGCAGGACAGATCTGTACAGAGGTTTATGGGACTGTATTATTACTGTATCACACAGGAACGCAGTATAAAGATACAGCAGGACAGATCTGTACAGAGGTCTATGGACTGTATTATTACTGTATCACACAGGAACACAGTATAAAGATACAGCAGGACAGATCTGTACAGAGGCCTATGGGACTGTATTATTACTGTATCACACAGGAACACAGTATAAAGATACAGCAGGACAGGTCTGTACAGAGGTCTATGGGACTGTATTATTACTGTATCACACAGGAACGCAGTATAAAGATACAGCAGGACAGATCTGTACAGAGGTCTATGGAACTGTATTATTACTGTATCACACAGGAACGCAGTATAAAGATACAGCAGGACAGATCCGTACAGAGGCCTATGGGACTGTATTATTACTGTATCACACAGGAACGCAGTATAAAGATACAGCAGGACAGATCCGTACAGAGGTTTATGGGACTGTATTATTACTGTATCACACAGGAACGCAGTATAAAGATACAGCAGGACAGATCTGTACAGAGGCCTATGGGACTGTATTATTACTGTATCACACAGGAACGCAGTATAAAGATACAGCAGGACAGATCTGTACAGAGGTTTATGGGACTGTATTATTACTGTATCACACAGGAACGCAGTATAAAGATACAGCAGGACAGATCTGTACAGAGGTCTATAGGACTGTATTATTACTGTATCGCACAGGAACGCAGTATAAAGATACAGCAGGACAGATCTGTACAGAGGTCTATGTACTGTATTATTACTGTATCACACAGGAACGCAGTATAAAGATACAGGACAGATCTGTACAGAGGTCTGTGGGACTGTATTATTACTGTATCACACAGGAACGCAGTATAAAGATACAGGACAGATCTGTACAGAGGCCTATGGGACTGTATTATTACTGTATCACACAGGAACGCAGTATAAAGATACAGCAGGACAGATCTGTACAGAGGTCTATAGGACTGTATTATTACTGTATCGCACAGGAACGCAGTATAAAGATACAGCAGGACAGATCTGTACAGAGGTCTATGGGACTGTATTATTACTGTATCACACAGGAACCCAGTATAAAGATACAGGACAGATCTGTACAGAGGTCTGTGGGACTGTATTATTACTGTATCACACAGGAACGCAGAATAAAGATACAGCAGGACAGATCTGTACAGAGGTTTATGGGACTGTATTATTACTGTATCACACAGGAACGCAGAATAAAGATACAGCAGGACAGATCTGTACAGAGGTTTATGGGACTGTATTATTACTGTATCACACAGGAACGCAGTATAAAGATACAGCAGGACAGATCTGTACAGAGGTCTATAGGACTGTATTATTACTGTATCACACAGGAACGCAGTATAAAGATACAGCAGGACAGATCTGTACAGAGGCCTATGGGACTGTATTATTACTGTATCACACAGGAACGCAGTATAAAGATACAGTAGGACAGATCTGTACAGAGGCCTATGGACTGTATTATTACTGTATCGCACAGGAACGCAGTATAAAGATACAGCAGGACAGATCTGTACAGAGGTTTATGGGACTGTATTATTACTGTATCACACAGGAACGCGGTATAAAGATACAACAGGACAGATCTGTACAGAGGTCTATGGGACCGTATTATTACTGTATCACACAGGAACGCAGTATAAAGATACAGCAGGACAGATCTGTACAGAGGTCTATGGGACCGTATTACTACTGTATCACACAGGAACGCAGTATAAAGATACAGCAGGACAGATCTGTACAGAGGTCTATGGGACTGTATTATTACTGTATCACACAGGAACGCAGTATAAAGATACAGCAGGACAGATCTGTACAGAGGCCTATGGGACTGTATTATTACTGTATCACACAGGAACGCAGTATAAAGATACATCAGGGCAGATCTGTACAGAGGCCTATGGGACTGTATTATTACTGTATCACACAGGAACGCAGTATAAAGATACATCAGGGCAGATCTGTACAGAGGTCTATGGGACTGTATTATTACTGTATCACACAGGAACGCAGTATAAAGATACAGCAGGACAGATCTGTACAGAGGTTTATGGGACTGTATTATTACTGTATCACACAGGAACACAGTATAATGATACAGCAGAACAGATCTGTACAGAGGCCTATGGGACTGTATTATTACTATATCACACAGGAACGCGGTATAAAGATACAGCAGGACAGATCTGTACAGAGGCCTATAGGACTGTATTATTACTGTATCACACAGGAACGCAGTATAAAGATACAGCAGGACAGATCTGTACAGAGATCTATGGGACTGTATTATTACTGTATCACACAGGAACGCAGTATAAAGATACAGCAGGACAGATCTGTACAGAGGTCTATAGGACTGTATTATTACTGTATCACACAGGAACGCAGTATAAATATACAGCAGGGCAGATCTGTACAGAGGTCTATGTACTGTATTATTACTGTATCACACAGGAACGCAGTATAAATATACAGCAGGACAGATCTGTACAGAGGTCTATGGGACTGTATTATTACTGTATCACACAGGAACACAGTATAAAGATACATCAGGACAGATCTGTACAGAGGTCTATGGGACCGTATTATTACTGTATCACACAGGAACGCAGTATAAAGATACAGCAGGACAGATCTGTACAGAAGTCTATGGGACCGTATTATTACTGTATCACACAGGAACGCAGTATAAAGATACAGCAGGACAGATCTGTACAGAGGTCTATGGGACTGTATTATTACTGTATCACACAGGAACGCAGTATAAAGATACATCAGGACAGATCTGTACAGAGGCCTATGGGACTGTATTATTACTGTATCACACAGGAACGCAGTATAAAGATACATCAGGACAGATCTGTACAGAGGTCTATGGGACTGTATTATTACTGTATCACACAGGAACACAGTATAAAGATACAGCAGGACAGATCTGTACAGAGGTCTATGGGACTGTATTATTACTGTATCACACAGGAACGCAGTATAAAGATACAGCAGGACAGATCTGTACAGAGGTTTATGGGACTGTATTATTACTGTATCACACAGGAACGCAGTATAAAGATACAGCAGGACAGATCTGTACAGAGGTCTATGGGACTGTATTATTACTGTATCACACAGGAACGCAGTATAAAGATACAGAAGGACAGATCTGTACAGAGGTCTATGGGACTGTATTATTACTGTATCACACAGGAACGCAGTATAAAGATACAGCAGGACAGATCTGTACAGAGGCCTATGGACTGTATTATTACTGTATCACACAGGAACACAGTATAAAGATACAGCAGGACAGATCTGTACAGAGGCCTATGGGACTATATTATTACTGTATCACACAGGAACGCAGTATAAAGATACAGCAGGACAGATCTGTACAGAGGTCTATGGGACTGTATTATTACTGTATCACACAGGAACTCAGTATAAAGATACAGCAGGACAGATCTGTACAGAGGTCTATGGGACTGTATTATTACTGTATCACACAGGAACGCAGTATAAAGATACAGCAGGACAGATCTGTACAGAGGCCTATGGACTGTATTATTGCTGTATCAGACACAAACTCTGTAATGGCCTCACATGGTCCCCGGGCCTTACTGTTATCATACCTATACTAATCGATACAAAATGTATCTAATTCCTGTGTTATTCTATGGATTTGTTTATTGAAATGTCAGGTCTCTGCAGAATATTGCAGGCTACGCAGGTAATTTCAGCCTCCTCAATCAATATGACTTTTGAGCTGAAAAATGGTAAATTGATGGATATGCAAATCGCACGGGATACATCCCCAGATCGATAGGTTCCCAGCCAATCAATAGTAGGTTTTAGTTCTGTTCGCTGCTGACAAAACCGAGAAAGATACTAAACTGGGATTTAACTGTGTGAGTGCTGGAGGGGTACAAAATACTATTGCAAAGCGCACTCCCCTGACACTTAACCCTTTGAGTGCCAGTGCATTCCGTACCCCTCTGGCACTCAAAGGGTTAAAGGACCACATATTCAAAGTATAGTGTAGCAGTTCTGCGGTCGACACACTGCACCAATATGGCAAATAAAATGTCTTAGTGGTTTAAATGGGGATTTTAACACACTGAATGCTGGTGAGGTTTCCTTTGCTTTGCAATGCGTTGGAGACCTGTGTGTAGTATTCAATAGATTAAAATCCCATGTAAGTGAATGGAGATGTTTGGATTATTTGTCTGTTTGCGCTTATTTTTCCCCAGAATTGATCTATTTTCTCCTTTAGACATATGGCCTATAGCACCCCCCTCCCCCACTGTAGTCCTTTAAGTAGAACAGGGGTTCCCAGGCCCCCTAACGCAGTCTGGAATTTCTAACATGTTCCACATAGCTTGAAAGGGGAGGAGAATGTATATTTTATTTATATATCAATAGTTGTTATTACAATGGGAATAAAGAAAATACTGAGCACGAAAAGTTATATAAATATACATATGAGACTCATCATTCACATTTTTCCATAAGGTAAAAGGGCCTCCCCTATTTGGGTGTATGAGGTGCGCTGAAGTATTGTGGCCCTGGGGACACTGATGAAGGGACATTTCTAGAGGAAACTGGACGCAGATAAAACAATAAATGACCCAGGAAACTGTGTGGGATTTACCCAGAGATCAGGGAAACTGTGTGGGATTTACCCAGAGATCAGGGAACTGTGTGGGATTTACCCAGAGATCAGGGGACTGTGTGGGATTTACCCAGAGATCAGGGAACTGTGTGGGATTTACCCAGAGATCAGGGGAACTGTGTGGGATTTACCCAGAGATCAGGGAACTGTGTGGGATTTACCCAGAGATCAGGGGAACTGTGTGGGATTTACCCAGAGATCAGGGAACTGTGTGGGATTTACCCAGAGATCAGGGGACTGTGTGGGATTTACCCAGAGATCAGGGAACTGTGTGGGATTTACCCAGAGATCAGGGGAACTGTGTGGGATTTACCCAGAGATCAGGGAACTGTGTGGGATTTACCCAGAGATCAGGGGACTGTGTGGGATTTACCCAGAGATCAGAGAACTGTGTGGGATTTACCCAGAGATCAGGGAACTGTGTGGGATTTACCCAGAGATCAGGGGACTGTGTGGGATTTACCCAGAGATCAGGGGAACTGTGTGGGATTTACCCAGAGATCAGGGAACTGTGTGGGATTTACCCAGAGATCAGGGAACTGTGTGGGATTTACCCAGAGATCAGGGAACTGTGTGGGATTTACCCAGAGATCAGGGAACTGTGTGGGATTTACCCAGAGATCAGGGGAACTGTGTGGGATTTACCTAGAGATCAGGGAACTGTGTGGGATTTACCCAGAGATCAGGGGAACTGTGTGGGATTTACCCAGAGATCAGGGAACTGTGTGGGATTTACCCAGAGATCAGGGGAACTGTGTGGGATTTACCCAGAGATCAGGGAACTGTGTGGGATTTACCCAGAGATCAGGGGAACTGTGTGGGATTTACCCAGAGATCAGGGAACTGTGTGGGATTTACCCAGAGATCAGGGAACTGTGTGAGATTTACCCAGAGATCAGGGGAACTGTGTGGGATTTACCCAGAGATCAGGAAACTGTGTGGGATTTACCCAGAGATCAGGGAAACTGTGTGGGATTTACCCAGAGATCAGGGGAACTGTGTGGGATTTACCCAGAGATCAGGGAACTGTGTGGGATTTACCCAGAGATCAGGGAACTGTGTGGGATTTACCCAGAGATCAGGGAACTGTGTGGGATTTACCCAGAGATCAGGGAACTGTGTGGGATTTACCCAGAGATCAGGGAACTGTGTGGGATTTACCCAGAGATCAGGGAACTGTGTGGGATTTACCCAGAGATCAGGGAACTGTGTGGGATTTACCTAGAGATCAGGGAACTGTGTGGGATTTACCCAGAGATCAGGGAACTGTGTGAGATTTACTCAGAGATCAGGGAACTGTGTGGGATTTACCCAGAGATCAGAGAACTGTGTGGGATTTACCCAGAGATCAGAGGAACTGTGTGGGATTTACCCAGAGATCAGGAGAACTGTGTGGGATTTACCCAGAGATCAGGGAACTGTGTGGGATTTACCCAGAGATCAGGGAACTGTGTGGGATTTACCCAGAGATCAGGGGAACTGTGTGGGATTTACCCAGAGATCAGGGAACTGTGTGGGATTTACCCAGAGATCAGGGAACTGTGTGGGATTTACCCAGAGATCAGGGAACTGTGTGGGATTTACCCAGAGATCAGGGAACTGTGTGGGATTTACCCAGAGATCAGAGAACTGTGTGGGATTTACCCAGAGATCAGGGGAACTGTGTGGGATTTACCCAGAGATCAGAGAACTGTGTGGGATTTACCCAGAGATCAGGGAACTGTGTGGGATTTACCCAGAGATCAGGGGAACTGTGTGGGATTTACCCAGAGATCAGGAGAACTGTGTGGGATTTACCCAGAGATCAGGGAACTATGTGGGATTTACCCAGAGATCAGGGGAACTGTGTGGGATTTACCCAGAGATCAGAGAACTGTGTGGGATTTACCCAGAGATCAGGGAACTGTGTGGGATTTACCCAGAGATCAGGGAACTGTGTGGGATTTACCCAGAGATCAGGGAACTGTGTGGGATTTACCCAGAGATCAGGGAACTGTGTGGGATTTACCCAGAGATCAGGGGAACTGTGTGGGATTTACCCAGAGATCAGGGAACTGTGTGTGATTTACCCAGAGATCAGGGGAACTGTGTGGGATTTACCCAGAGATCAGGGGACTGTGTGGGATTTACCCAGAGATCAGGGAACTGTGTGGGATTTACCCAGAGATCAGGGAACTGTGTGGGATTTACCCAGAGATCAGGGAACTGTGTGGGATTTACCTAGAGATCAGGGAACTGTGTAGGATTTACCCAGAGATCAGGGGAACTGTGTGGGATTTACCCAGAGATCAGGGAACTGTGTGGGATTTACCTAGAGATCAGGGGACTGTGTGGGATTTACCCAGAGATCAGGGAACTGTGTGGGATTTACCTAGAGATCAGGGAACTGTGTAGGATTTACCCAGAGATCAGGGAACTGTGTGGGATTTACACAGAGATCAGGGAACTGTGTGGGATTTACCCAGAGATCAGGGAACTGTGTAGGATTTACCCAGAGATCAGGGGAACTGTGTGGGATTTACCCAGAGATCAGGGGACTGTGTGGGATTTACCCAGAGATCAGGGAACTGTGTGGGATTTACCCAGAGATCAGGGAACTGTGTGGGATTTACCCAGAGATCAGGGGAACTGTGTGGGATTTACCCAGAGATCAGGGGACTGTGTGGGATTTACCCAGAGATCAGGAGAACTGTGTGGGATTTACCCAGAGATCAGGGAACTGTGTGGGATTTACCCAGAGATCAGGGAACTGTGTGGGATTTACCCAGAGATCAGGGGAAACTGTGTGGGATTTACCCAGAGATCAGGGAAACTGTGTGGGATTTACCCAGAGATCAGGGAACTGTGTGGGATTTACCCAGAGATCAGGGAACTGTGTGGGATTTACTCAGAGATCAGGGAACTGTGTGGGATTTACCCAGAGATCAGGGAACTGTGTGGGATTTACCCAGAGATCAGGGAAACTGTGTGGGATTTACCCAGAGATCAGGAGAACTGTGTGGGATTTACCTAGAGATCAGGGAACTGTGTGGGATTTACCCAGAGATCAGGGAACTGTGTGGGATTTACCCAGAGATCAGGGGAACTGTGTGTGATTTACCCAGAGATCAGGAAACTATGTGGGATTTACTCAGAGATCAGGGAACTATGTGGGATTTACCCAGAGATCAGGGGAACTGTGTGGGATTTACCCAGAGATCAGGGAACTGTGTGGGCTTTACCCAGAGATCAGAGAACTGTGTGGGATTTACCCAGAGATCAGGGAACTGTGTGGGATTTACCCAGAGATCAGGAGAACTGTGTGGGATTTACCCAGAGATCAGGAAACTGTGTGGGATTTACCCAGAGATCAGGGAACTGTGTGGGATTTACCCAGAGATCAGGGAACTGTGTGGGATTTACCCAGAGATCAGGAAACTGTGTGGGATTTACCCAGAGATCAGGAAACTGTGTGGGATTTACCCAGAGATCAGGAGAACTGTGTGAGATTTACCCAGAGATCAGGGAACTGTGTGGGATTTACCCAGAGATCAGGGGAACTGTGTGGGATTTACCCAGAGATCAGGAAACTGTGTGGGATTTACCCAGAGATCAGAGAACTGTGTGGGATTTACCCAGAGATCAGGGAACTGTGTGTGATTTACCCAGAGATCAGGGAACTGTGTGGGATTTACCCAGAGATCAGGGAACTGTGTGGGATTTACCCAGAGATCAGGGAACTGTGTGTGATTTACCCAGAGATCAGGGAACTGTGTGGGATTTACCCAGAGATCAGAGAACTGTGTGGGATTTACCCAGAGATCAGGGGAACTGTGTGGGATTTACCCAGAGATCAGGGAACTGTGTGGGATTTACCCAGAGATCAGGGGAACTGTGTGGGATTTACCCAGAGATCAGGGAACTGTGTGGGATTTACCCAGAGATCAGGGGAACTGTGTGGGATTTACCCAGAGATCAGAGAACTGTGTGGGATTTACCCAGAGATCAGGGAACTGTGTGGGATTTACCCAGAGATCAGAGAACTGTGTGGGATTTACCCAGAGATCAGGGAACTGTGTGGGATTTACCCAGAGATCAGGAGAACTGTGTGGGATTTACCCAGAGATCAGGGAACTGTGTGTGATTTACCCAGAGATCAGGGGACTGTGTGGGATTTACCCAGAGATCAGAGAACTGTGTGGGATTTACCCAGAGATCAGGGGAACTGTGTGGGATTTACCCAGAGATCAGGGAACTGTGTGGGATTTACCCAGAGATCAGAGAACTGTGTGGGATTTACCCAGAGATCAGGGAACTATGTGGGATTTACCCAGAGATCAGGGAACTGTGTGGGATTTACCCAGAGATCAGGGGAACTGTGTGGGATTTACCCAGAGATCAGAGAACTGTGTGGGATTTACCTAGAGATCAGGGAACTGTGTGGGATTTACCCAGAGATCAGGGAACTGTGTGGGATTTACCCAGAGATCAGGGAACTGTGTGGGATTTACCCAGAGATCAGGAGAACTGTGTGGGATTTACCCAGAGATCAGGGAACTGTGTGGGATTTACCCAGAGATCAGGGAACTGTGTGGGATTTACCCAGAGATCAGGGAACTGTGTGGGATTTACCCAGAGATCAGGGGAACTGTGTGGGATTTACCCAGAGATCAGGGAACTGTGTGGGATTTACCCAGAGATCAGGAGAACTGTGTGGGATTTACCCAGAGATCAGGGGAACTGTATGGGATTTACCCAGAGATCAGGGGACTGTGTGGGATTTACCCAGAGATCAGGGAAACTGTGTGGGATTTACCCAGAGATCAGGGGACTGTGTGGGATTTACCCAGAGATCAGGGAACTGTGTGGGATTTACCCAGAGATCAGGGAACTGTGTGGGACTTACCCAGAGATCAGGAAACAGTGTGGGATTTACCCAGAGATCAGGGGAACTGTGTGGGATTTACCAAGAGATCAGGCAAACTGTGTGGGATTTACCTAGAGACCAGGGAAACTGTGTGGGATTTACCCAGAGATCAGGGAACTGTGTGTGATTTACCCAGAGATCAGGGGAACTGTGTGGGATTTACCCAGAGATCAGGGAACTGTGTGGGATTTACCAAGAGATCAGGCAAACTGTGTGGGATTTACCTAGAGACCAGGGAAACTGTGTGGGATTTACCCAGAGATCAGGGAACTGTGTGGGATTTACCCAGAGATCAGGGGAACTGTGTGGGATTTACCCAGAGATCAGGGAACTGTGTGGGATTTACCCAGAGATCAGGAAACTGTGTGGGATTTACCCAGAGATCAGGGAACTGTGTGGGATTTACCAATAGATCAGGGGAACTGTGTGGGATTTACCCAGAGATCAGGGAACTGTGTGGGATTTACCCAGAGATCAGGGGAACTGTGTGGGATTTACCCAGAGATCAGGGGAACTGTGTGGGATTTACCCAGAGATCAGGGGAACTGTGTGGGATTTACCCAGAGATCAGGGGACTGTGTGGGATTTACCCAGAGATCAGGGAACTGTGTGGGATTTACCCAGAGATCAGGGAACTGTGTGGGATTTACCCAGAGATCAGGGGAACTGTGTGGGATTTACCCAGAGATCAGGGAACTGTGTGGGATTTACCCAGAGATCAGGAGACTGTGTGGGATTTACCCAGAGATCAGGGAACTGTGTGGGATTTACCTAGAGATCAGGAAACTGTGTGGGATTTACCCAGAGATCAGGAGACTGTGTGGGATTTACCCAGAGATCAGGGGACTGTGTGGGATTTACCCAGAGATCAGGAGAACTGTGTGGGATTTACCCAGAGATCAGGGGAACTGTGTGGGATTTACCCAGAGATCAGGGGAACTGTGTGGGATTTACCCAGAGATCAGGGGAACAGTGTGTGATTTACCTAGAGATCAGGGAACTGTGTGGGATTTACCCAGAGATCAGGGAACTGTGTGGGATTCACCCAGAGATCAGGGAACTGTGTGTGATTTACCCAGAGATCAGGGGAACTGTGTGGGATTTACCCAGAGATCAGGGGAACTGTGTGGGATTTACCCAGAGATCAGGGAACTGTGTGGGATTTACCCAGAGATCAGGGGAACTGTGTGGGATTCACCCAGAGATCAGGGAACTGTGTGGGATTTACCCAGAGATCAGGGGAACTGTGTGGGATTTACCCAGAGATCAGGGGAACTGTGTGGGATTTACCCAGAGATCAGGGAACTGTGTGGGATTTACCCAGAGATCAGGGAACTGTGTGGGATTCACCCAGAGATCAGGGAACTGTGTGGGATTTACCCAGAGATCAGGGAACTGTGTGGGATTTACCCAGAGATCAGGGAACTGTGTGGGATTTACCCAGAGATCAGGGAACTGTGTGGGATTTACCCAGAGATCAGGGAACTGTGTGGGATTTACCCAGAGATCAGGAGAACTGTGTGGGATTTACCCAGAGATCAGGGAACTGTGTGGGATTTACCCAGAGATCAGGGAACTGTGTGGGATTTACCCAGAGATCAGGGAACTGTGTGGGATTTACCCAGAGATCAGGGAACTGTGTGGGATTTACCCAGAGATCAGGGGACTGTGTGGGATTTACCCAGAGATCAGGGAACTGTGTGGGATTTACCCAGAGATCAGGGGAACTGTGTGGGATTTACCCAGAGATCAGGGGAACAGTGTGGGATTTACCCAGAGATCAGGGAACTGTGTGGGATTCACCCAGAGATCAGGAGAACTGTGTGGGATTTACCCAGAGATCAGAGAACTGTGTGGGATTTACCCAGAGATCAGGGAACTGTGTGGGATTTACCCAGAGATCAGGGAACTGTGTGGGATTTACCCAGAGATCAGGGAACTGTGTGGGATTTACCTAGAGATCAGGGAACTGTGTGGGATTTACCCAGAGATCAGGGAACTGTGTGGGATTTACCCAGAGATCAGGGAACTGTGTAGGATTTACCCAGAGATCAGGGGAACTGTGTGGGATTTACCCAGAGATCAGGGGACTGTGTGGGATTTACCTAGAGATCAGAGAACTGTGTGGGATTTACCCAGAGATCAGGATAACTGTGTGGGATTTACCCAGAGATCAGGGAACTGTGTGGGATTTACCCAGAGATCAGGGAACTGTGTGGGATTTACCCAGAGATCAGAGAACTGTGTGGGATTTACCCAGAGATCAGGGAACTGTGTGGGATTTACCCAGAGATCAGGGAACTGTGTGGGATTTACCCAGAGATCAGGGAACTGTGTGGGATTTACCCAGAGATCAGGGGAACTGTGTGGGATTTACCCAGAGATCAGGGAACTGTGTGGGATTTACCAATAGATCAGGGAACTGTGTGGGATTTACCTAGAGATCAGGGAACTGTGTGGGATTTACCCAGAGATCAGGGAACTGTGTGGGATTTACCCAGAGATCAGGGAACTGTGTGAGATTTACCCAGAGATCAGAGAACTGTGTGGGATTTACCCAGAGATCAGAGAACTGTGTGGGATTTACCCAGAGATCAGGGAACTGTGTGGGATTTACCCAGAGATCAGGAGAACTGTGTGGGATTTACCCAGAGATCAGGGGAACTGTGTGGGATTTACCCAGAGATCAGGAGAACTGTGTGGGATTTACCCAGAGATCAGGGGAACTGTGTGGGATTTACCCAGAGATCAGGAGAACTGTGTGGGATTTACCCAGAGATCAGGGGAACTGTGTGGGATTTACCCAGAGATCAGGGGAACTGTGTGGGATTTACCCAGAGATCAGGGGAACTGTATGGGATTTACCTAGAGATCAGGAGAACTGTGTGGTATTTACCCAGAGATCAGGGAACTGTGTGGGATTCACCCAGAGATCAGGAGAACTGTGTGGGATTTACCCAGAGATCAGGGAGCTGTGTGGGATTTACCCAGAGATCAGGGAACTGTGTGGGATTTACCCAGAGATCAGGGAACTGTGTGGGATTTACCCAGAGATCAGGGGAACTGTGTGGGATTTACCCAGAGATCAGGGGAACTGTATGGGATTTACCTAGAGATCAGGAGAACTATGTGGTATTTACCCAGAGATCAGGGAACTGTGTGGGATTCACCCAGAGATCAGGAGAACTGTGTGGGATTTACCCAGAGATCAGGGAACTGTGTGGGATTTACCCAGAGATCAGGGAACTGTGTGGGATTTACCCAGAGATCAGGGAACTGTGAGGGATTTACCCAGAGATCAGGGGAACTGTGTGGGATTTACCCAGAGATCAGGGAACTGTGTGGGATTTACCCAGAGATCAGGAGAACTGTGTGGGATTTACCCAGAGATCAGAGAACTGTGTGGGATTTACCCAGAGATCAGAGAACTGTGTGGGATTTACCCAGAGATCAGGGAACTGTGTGGGATTTACCCAGAGATCAGGGAACTGTGTGGGATTTACCCAGAGATCAGGGAACTGTGTGGGATTTACCCAGAGATCAGGGAACTGTGTGGGATTTACCCAGAGATCAGGGAACTGTGTGGGATTCACCCAGAGATCAGAGAACTGTGTGGGATTTACCCAGAGATCAGGGAACTGTGTGGGATTTACCCAGAGATCAGGGGAACTGTGTGGGATTTACCAATAGATCAGGGGAACTGTGTGGGATTTACCCAGAGATCAGGGAACTGTGTGGGATTTACCCAGAGATCAGGGGAACTGTGTGGGATTTACCCAGAGATCAGGGGAACTGTGTGGGATTTACCCAGAGATCAGGGGAACTGTGTGGGATTTACCCAGAGATCAGGGGAACTGTATGGGATTTACCTAGAGATCAGGAGAACTGTGTGGTATTTACCCAGAGATCAGGGGAACTGTGTGGGATTTACCCAGAGATCAGGGAACTGTGTGGGATTTACCCAGAGATCAGGGAACTGTGTGGGATTTACCCAGAGATCAGGGAACTGTGTGGGATTTACCCAGAGATCAGGGAACTGTGTGGGATTTACCCAGAGATCAGGGAACTGTGTGGGATTTACCCAGAGATCAGGGAACTGTGTGGGATTCACCCAGAGATCAGAGAACTGTGTGGGATTTACCCAGAGATCAGGGAACTGTGTGGGATTTACCCAGAGATCAGGGGAACTGTGTGGGATTTACCAATAGATCAGGGGAACTGTGTGGGATTTACCCAGAGATCAGGGAACTGTGTGGGATTTACCCAGAGATCAGGGAACGGTGTGGGATTTACCCAGAGATCAGGGAACTGTGTGGGATTTACCCAGAGATCAGGGAACTGTGTGGGATTTACCCAGAGATCAGGGAAACTGTGTGGGATTTACTCAAAGATCAGGGGAACTGTGTGGGATTTACCCAGAGATCAGGGAACTGTGTGGGATTTACCTAGAGATCAGGGAACTGTGTGGGATTTACCCAGAGATCAGGGAACTGTGTGGGATTTACCCAGAGATCAGGAAACTGTGTGGGATTTACCCAGAGATCAGGGAACTGTGTGGGATTTACCCAGAGATCAGGGAACTGTGTGGGATTTACCCAGAGATCAGGGAACTGTGTGGGATTTACCCAGAGATCAGGAGAACTGTGTGGGATTTACCCAGAGATCAGGGAACTGTGTGGGATTTACCCAGAGATCAGGGAACTGTGTGGGATTTACCCAGAGATCAGGGGAAACTGTGTGGGATTTACCCAGAGATCAGGGAAACTGTGTGGGATTTACCCAGAGATCAGGGAACTGTGTGGGATTTACCCAGAGATCAGGGAACTGTGTGGGATTTACTCAGAGATCAGGGAACTGTGTGGGATTTACCCAGAGATCAGGGAACTGTGTGGGATTTACCCAGAGATCAGGGAAACTGTGTGGGATTTACCCAGAGATCAGGAGAACTGTGTGGGATTTACCTAGAGATCAGGGAACTGTGTGGGATTTACCCAGAGATCAGGGAACTGTGTGGGATTTACCCAGAGATCAGGGGAACTGTGTGTGATTTACCCAGAGATCAGGAAACTATGTGGGATTTACTCAGAGATCAGGGAACTATGTGGGATTTACCCAGAGATCAGGAGAACTGTGTGGGATTTACCCAGAGATCAGGGGAACTGTGTGGGATTTACCCAGAGATCAGGGAACTGTGTGGGATTTACCCAGAGATCAGGGGAACTGTGTGGGATTTACCCAGAGATCAGGGGAACTGTGTGGGATTTACCCAGAGATCAGGGAACTGTGTGGGATTTACCCAGAGATCAGGGAACTGTGTGTGATTTACCCAGAGATCAGGGAACTGTGTGGGATTTACCCAGAGATCAGGGGAACTGTGTGGGATTTACCCAGAGATCAGGGGAACTGTGTGGGATTTACCCAGAGATCAGGGAACTGTGTGGGATTTACCCAGAGATCAGGGGAACTGTGTGGGCTTTACCTAGAGATCAGGGAACTGTGTGTGATTTACCCAGAGATCAGGGAACTGTGTGGGATTTACCCAGAGATCAGGAGAACTGTGTGGGATTTACCCAGAGATCAGGGGAACTGTGTGGGATTTACCCAGAGATCAGGGGAACTGTGTGGGATTTACCCAGAGATCAGGGGAACTGTATGGGATTTACCTAGAGATCAGGAGAACTGTGTGGTATTTACCCAGAGATCAGGGGAACTGTGTGGGATTTACCCAGAGATCAGGGAACTGTGTGGGATTTACCCAGAGATCAGGGAACTGTGTGGGATTTACCCAGAGATCAGGGGAACTGTGTGGGATTTACCCAGAGATCAGGGAACTGTGTGGGATTTACCCAGAGATCAGGAAACTGTGTGGGATTTACCCAGAGATCAGGGAACTGTGTGGGATTTACCCAGAGATCAGGAAACTGTGTGGGATTTACCCAGAGATCAGGGAACTGTGTGGGATTTACCCAGAGATCAGGGAACTGTGTGGGATTTACCTAGAGATCAGGGAACTGTGTAGGATTTACCCAGAGATCAGGGGAACTGTGTGGGATTTACCCAGAGATCAGGGGACTGTGTGGGATTTACCCAGAGATCAGGGAACTGTGTGGGATTTACCCAGAGATCAGGGAACTGTGTGGGATTTACCCAGAGATCAGGGGAACTGTGTGGGATTTACCCAGAGATCAGGGGACTGTGTGGGATTTACCCAGAGATCAGGAGAACTGTGTGGGATTTACCCAGAGATCAGGGAACTGTGTGGGATTTACCCAGAGATCAGGGAACTGTGTGGGATTTACCCAGAGATCAGGGGAAACTGTGTGGGATTTACCCAGAGATCAGGGAAACTGTGTGGGATTTACCCAGAGATCAGGGAACTGTGTGGGATTTACCCAGAGATCAGGGAACTGTGTGGGATTTACTCAGAGATCAGGGAACTGTGTGGGATTTACCCAGAGATCAGGGAACTGTGTGGGATTTACCCAGAGATCAGGGAAACTGTGTGGGATTTACCCAGAGATCAGGAGAACTGTGTGGGATTTACCTAGAGATCAGGGAACTGTGTGGGATTTACCCAGAGATCAGGGAACTGTGTGGGATTTACCCAGAGATCAGGGGAACTGTGTGTGATTTACCCAGAGATCAGGAAACTATGTGGGATTTACTCAGAGATCAGGGAACTATGTGGGATTTACCCAGAGATCAGGAGAACTGTGTGGGATTTACCCAGAGATCAGGGGAACTGTGTGGGATTTACCCAGAGATCAGGGAACTGTGTGGGATTTACCCAGAGATCAGGGGAACTGTGTGGGATTTACCCAGAGATCAGGGGAACTGTGTGGGATTTACCCAGAGATCAGGGAACTGTGTGGGATTTACCCAGAGATCAGGGAACTGTGTGTGATTTACCCAGAGATCAGGGAACTGTGTGGGATTTACCCAGAGATCAGGGGAACTGTGTGGGATTTACCCAGAGATCAGGGGAACTGTGTGGGATTTACCCAGAGATCAGGGAACTGTGTGGGATTTACCCAGAGATCAGGGGAACTGTGTGGGCTTTACCTAGAGATCAGGGAACTGTGTGTGATTTACCCAGAGATCAGGGAACTGTGTGGGATTTACCCAGAGATCAGGAGAACTGTGTGGGATTTACCCAGAGATCAGGGGAACTGTGTGGGATTTACCCAGAGATCAGGGGAACTGTGTGGGATTTACCCAGAGATCAGGGGAACTGTATGGGATTTACCTAGAGATCAGGAGAACTGTGTGGTATTTACCCAGAGATCAGGGGAACTGTGTGGGATTTACCTAGAGATCAGGAGAACTGTGTGGGATTTACCCAGAGATCAGGGAACTGTGTGGGATTTACCCAGAGATCAGGGGAACTGTGTGGGATTCACCCAGAGATCAGGGGAACAGTGTGGGATTTACCCAGAGATCAGGGGAACTGTGTGGGATTCACCCAGAGATCAGGGGAACTGTGTGGGATTTACCCAGAGATCAGGGAACTGTGTGGGATTTACCCAGAGATCAGGGAACTGTGTGGGATTTACCTAGAGATCAGGAGAACTGTGTGGGATTTACCCAGAGATCAGGAGAACTGTGTGGGATTTACCTAGAGATCAGGAAACAGTGTAGGATTTACCAAGAGATCAGGCAAACTGTGTGGGATTTACCCAGAGATCAGAGAACAGTGTAGGATTTACCCAGAGATCAGGAAACTGTGTGGGACTTACCCAGAGATCAGGAAACAGTGTGGGATTTACCTAGAGATCAGGAAACAGTGTAGGATTTACCAAGAGATCAGGCAAACTGTGTGGGATTTACCCAGAGATCAGAGAACAGTGTAGGATTTACCCAGAGATCAGGAAACTGTGTGGGACTTACCCAGAGATCAGGAAACAGTGTGGGATTTACCCAGAGATCAGGGAAACTGTGTGGGATTTACCCAGAGATCAGGAGAACTGTGTGGGATTTACCTAGAGATCAGGGAACTGTGTGGGATTTACCCAGAGATCAGGGAACTGTGTGGGATTTACCCAGAGATCAGGGGAACTGTGTGTGATTTACCCAGAGATCAGGAAACTATGTGGGATTTACTCAGAGATCAGGGAACTATGTGGGATTTACCCAGAGATCAGGAGAACTGTGTGGGATTTACCCAGAGATCAGGGGAACTGTGTGGGATTTACCCAGAGATCAGGGAACTGTGTGGGATTTACCCAGAGATCAGGGGAACTGTGTGGGATTTACCCAGAGATCAGGGGAACTGTGTGGGATTTACCCAGAGATCAGGGAACTGTGTGGGATTTACCCAGAGATCAGGGAACTGTGTGTGATTTACCCAGAGATCAGGGAACTGTGTGGGATTTACCCAGAGATCAGGGGAACTGTGTGGGATTTACCCAGAGATCAGGGGAACTGTGTGGGATTTACCCAGAGATCAGGGAACTGTGTGGGATTTACCCAGAGATCAGGGGAACTGTGTGGGCTTTACCTAGAGATCAGGGAACTGTGTGTGATTTACCCAGAGATCAGGGAACTGTGTGGGATTTACCCAGAGATCAGGAGAACTGTGTGGGATTTACCCAGAGATCAGGGGAACTGTGTGGGATTTACCCAGAGATCAGGGGAACTGTGTGGGATTTACCCAGAGATCAGGGGAACTGTATGGGATTTACCTAGAGATCAGGAGAACTGTGTGGTATTTACCCAGAGATCAGGGGAACTGTGTGGGATTTACCTAGAGATCAGGAGAACTGTGTGGGATTTACCCAGAGATCAGGGAACTGTGTGGGATTTACCCAGAGATCAGGGGAACTGTGTGGGATTCACCCAGAGATCAGGGGAACAGTGTGGGATTTACCCAGAGATCAGGGGAACTGTGTGGGATTCACCCAGAGATCAGGGGAACTGTGTGGGATTTACCCAGAGATCAGGGAACTGTGTGGGATTTACCCAGAGATCAGGGAACTGTGTGGGATTTACCTAGAGATCAGGAGAACTGTGTGGGATTTACCCAGAGATCAGGAGAACTGTGTGGGATTTACCTAGAGATCAGGAAACAGTGTAGGATTTACCAAGAGATCAGGCAAACTGTGTGGGATTTACCCAGAGATCAGAGAACAGTGTAGGATTTACCCAGAGATCAGGAAACTGTGTGGGACTTACCCAGAGATCAGGAAACAGTGTGGGATTTACCTAGAGATCAGGAAACAGTGTAGGATTTACCAAGAGATCAGGCAAACTGTGTGGGATTTACCCAGAGATCAGAGAACAGTGTAGGATTTACCCAGAGATCAGGAAACTGTGTGGGACTTACCCAGAGATCAGGAAACAGTGTGGGATTTACCAAGAGATCAGGCAAACTGTGTGGGATTTACCTAGAGACCAGGGAAACTGTGTGGGATTTACCCAGAGATCAGGGAACTGTGTGAGATTTACTCAGAGATCAGGGAACTGTGTGGGATTTACCCAGAGATCAGGGAACTGTGTGGGATTTACCCAGAGATCAGGGGACTGTGTGGGATTTACCCAGAGATCAGGAGAACTGTGTGGGATTTACCCAGAGATCAGGGAACTGTGTGGGATTTACCCAGAGATCAGGGAACTGTGTGGGATTTACCCAGAGGTCAGGGAACTGTGTGAGATTTACCCAGAGATCAGGAGAACTGTGTGGGATTTACCCAGAGATCAGGGGAACTGTGTGGGATTTACCCAGAGATCAGGGAACTGTGTGGGATTTACCCAGAGATCAGGGAACTGTGTGGGATTTACCCAGAGATCAGGGGAACTGTGTGGGATTTACCCAGAGATCAGGGGAACTGTGTGGGATTTACCCAGAGATCAGGGAACTGTGTGGGATTTACCCAGAGATCAGGGAACTGTGTGGGATTTACCCAGAGATCAGGGAACTGTGTGGGATTTACCCAGAGATCAGGGGAACTGTGTGGGATTTACCCAGATATCAGGGGAACTGTGTGGGATTTACCCAGAGATCAGGGAACTGTGTGTGATTTACCCAGAGATCAGGGAACTGTGTGGGATTTACCCAGAGATCAGGGGAACTGTGTGGGATTTACCCAGAGATCAGGGAACTGTGTGTGATTTACCCAGAGATCAGGGAACTGTGTGGGATTTACCCAGAGATCAGGGGAACTGTGTGGGATTTACCCAGAGATCAGGGGAACTGTGTGGGATTTACCCAGAGATCAGGGGAACTGTGTGGGATTTACCCAGAGATCAGGGGAACTGTGTGGGATTTACCCAGAGATCAGGGGAACTGTATGGGATTTACCTAGAGATCAGGAGAACTGTGTGGTATTTACCCAGAGATCAGGGGAACTGTGTGGGATTTACCTAGAGATCAGGAGAATGGTGTGGGATTTACCCAGAAATCAGGGAACTGTGTGGGATTTACCCAGAGATCAGGGGAACTGTGTGGGATTCACCCAGAGATCAGGGGAACAGTGTGGGATTTACCCAGAGATCAGGGGAACTGTGTGGGATTCACCCAGAGATCAGGGGAACTGTGTGGGATTTACCCAGAGATCAGGGAACTGTGTGGGATTTACCCAGAGATCAGGGAACTGTGTGGGATTTACCTAAAGATCAGGAGAACTGTGTGGGATTTACCTAGAGATCAGGAAACAGTGTAGGATTTACCAAGAGATCAGGCAAACTGTGTGGGATTTACCCAGAGATCAGAGAACAGTGTAGGATTTACCCAGAGATCAGGAAACTGTGTGGGACTTACCCAGAGATCAGGAAACAGTGTGGGATTTACCTAGAGACCAGGGAAACTGTGTGGGATTTACCTAGAGACCAGGGAAACTGTGTGGGATTTACCCAGAGATCAGGGAACTGTGTGAGATTTACTCAGAGATCAGGGAACTGTGTGGGATTTACCCAGAGATCAGGCAAACTGTGAGGGATTTACCCAGAGATCAGGGGGACTGTGTGGGATTTACCCAGAGATCAGGGAACTGTGAGGGATTTACCCAGAGATCAGGGAACTGTGTGGGATTTACCCAGAGATCAGGGAAACTGTGTGGGATTTACCCAGAGATCAGGGGAACTGTGTGGGATTTACCCAGAGATCAGGAGAACTGTGTGGGATTTACCCAGAGATCAGGGGAACTGTATGGGATTTACCCAGAGATCAGGGAAACTGTGAGGGATTTACCCAGAGATCAGAGAACTGTGTGGGATTTACCTAGAGATCGGGAAACTGTGTGTGATTTATCTAGAGATCAGGAAACTGTGTAGGATTTACCCAGAGATCAGTGAACAGTGTAGAATTTACCCAGAGATCAGGGGAACTGTGTGGGATTTACCCAGAGATCAGAGAACAGTATAGGATTTACCCAGAGATCAGGAAACTGTGTGGGATTTACCCAGAGTTTCAGGGGAACTATGTGGGATTCACCCAGAGATCAGGGAACTGTGTGGGATTTACCCAGAGATCAGGGAAACTGTGTGGGATTTACCCAGAGATCAGGGAAACTGTGTGGGATTCACCCAGAGATCAGGGAACTGTGTGGGATTTACCAATAGATCAGGGGAACTGTGTGGGATTTACCTAGAGATCAGGAAACTGTGTGGGATTTACCCAGAGATCAGGGAAATGTGTGGGATTTACCCAGAGATCAGGTAACTGTGTGTGATTTACCTAGAGATCAGGGAACTGTATGGGATTTACCCAGAGATCAGGGGAACTGTGTGGGATT
Source organism: Rhinophrynus dorsalis (assembly GCA_037306005.1). Classification (NCBI taxonomy): domain Eukaryota; kingdom Metazoa; phylum Chordata; class Amphibia; order Anura; family Rhinophrynidae; genus Rhinophrynus; species Rhinophrynus dorsalis. The sequence continues at coordinate 1,840,030 of CM074727.1, read as the reverse complement.
TACCTAGAGATCAAGGGAACTGTATGGGATTTACCCAGAGATCAGGGGAACTGTGTGTGATTTACCCAGGGATCAGGGGAACTGTGTGGGATTCACCCAGAGATCAGGGAGCTGTGTGGGATTTACCTAGAGATCAAGGGAACTGTGTGGGATTTACTCGAAGATCAGGGAACTGTGTGGGATTTATCCAGAGATCAGGGAAACTGTGTGGGATTTACCCAGAGATCAGGGAACTGTGTGGGATTTACCCAGGGATCAGGGGAAACTGCATGGGATTTACCCAGAGATCAGGGGAACTGTGTGTGATTTACCCAGGGATCAGGGGAACTGTGTGGGATTCACCCAGAGATCAGGGAACTGTGTGTGATTTACCCAGAGATCAGGGGAACTGTGTGGGATTTACACAGAGATCAGGGGAACTGTGTGGGATTTACCCAGAGATCAGAGAAACTGTGTGGGATTTACCCAGAGATCAGGGAACTGTGTGGGATTTACCCAGAGATCAGGGAAACTGTGTGGGATTTACCCAGAGATCAGGGGAACAGTGTGTGTGATTTACCCAGAGATCAGGAGAACTGTGTGTGATTTACCCAGGGATCAGGGAACTGTGTGAGATTTACAGAGAGATCAGGAGAACTATGTGAGATTTACCGAGGGATCAGGAGAACTGTGTGGGATTTACCTAGAGATCAGGGGAACTGTGTGGGATTTACCTAGAGATCAGGGGAACTGTGTGGGATTTACCCAGAGATCAGGGAAACTGTGTGGGATTTACCCAGAGATCAGGGAAACTGTGTGTGTGATTTACACAGAGATCAGGAGAACTGTGTGTGATTTACCCAGAGATCAGGGGAACTGTGTAGGATTTACCCAGAGATCAGGGAACTGTGTGAGATTTACAGAGAGATCAGGAGAACTGTGTGAGATTTACAGAGAGATCAGGAGAACTGTGTGAGATTTACCGAGAGATCAGGGGAACTGTGTGGGATTTACCTAGAGATCAGGGGAACTGTGTGAGATTTACCTAGAGATCAGGGGAACTGTGTGGGATTTACCCAGAGATCAGGGGAACTGTGTGGGATTTACCAACAGATCAGGGTGGAATCTGCAGTTCCCAATTTTAGAAAGCCTTTCCTACTCTGTGATCTACAACACTCACTGGCTCCTTCAGTCTCTAATTTGGGGCAATTTGTACCATGAAGGCAGAAGTCCTGCTGGTCTGTGTGTAATCCAGCAGGGACATTTCTTAGTTTGTTATTGATTCCTTAACACTTTACCTGCCGAGGGATATCCAGCGCACTGCAAAGCAATCAAAGGGTTAACACATCTGATCATGTATGGCACAGAGCAAACACAAACATATTGCCCAGAATCTATATTATAAGGGACGTTAAGGGTTAATATTTTCAATATCTCAGGGTCATGTGATTTAGACCGTTTTCAGGTAATGTGTATACATTCGGAATATCTTAAGCGCTGGGGATTCATTTCTCTTTTACTTTCTGATTCATTACAGATTTTTGAAAATGAGGCAAACGATGCGGAGCGAGACGTCTGTTTTATAGACATCGCTTGTGATGAGATCCCTGAACGTTACTATAAGGAGTCCGAGGTGAGTGTCGCGGGGGTCATTATATAACCTTGTGTCCAGGACGTACACCTCTAACATCTTCATCAGACATTTTAGATCAGGGGTACCAACCGTTGGCTGGTTGGTAACGTTGAAAGTTCTAGTCCCTAACAGCTGGACAGCCAAAGATGTCTCTTCCCTGATTGTAGGGAAAATAATTAATTATTAACATAAAAATTATAATATTCTTTGTCTGAGATAAATGTGCACCAAACAAACACACACAGCATCAAACACACACACCACCAAACACATGCACACCACCAAACACACACAGCACCAAACACACACACACACACATACACCAAACACACACACCACCAAACACACACACACACCACCAAACACACACACACACCACCAAACACACACAGCACCAAGCACACACACACACACACCAAACACACAGAGCACCAAACACACACATAGCACCAAACACACACACCACCAAACACACACACACAAACAGCACCAAACATAGCATCAACACACACACAGCATCAAACACACACACACAGCACCAAACACACACACAGCATCAAACACAAACACACACACAGCATCAAACACACACACAGCATCAAGCACACACACAGCATCAAGCACACACACACACAACATCAAACACACACACAGCACCAAACACGGCATCAAACACACACACACACCACAAACACACACAGCACCAAACACACAGTGCCATAAAGGGATCCCACACATTGCAACCCAATGTATGGGATTCCTTTCTGGCAATCAAAGGGTTAAGGCTGTCACTGTGTTTCTGCTTCCCTATTGACACACTGCTGCACCCCTACTAATGACTACAGGTTTACACCACACAGTGTGATCTCCTCCAACAAAATAACAGCCAAATAACTTACTTCACTTGATTCCCCTCCCGACAACCTTTCCTACCTGCACAGAGCCATGTCTGCTGGTTGCCTAGCAACCACCCCACCTCCTCCACTATACAGGAAGTGGTGCTGTGGGGAGAAACACCCTGACCTGCTCTGTATGTCATCACATAGGACTCAAGTCCACTGTTGTGTATGTGTGTCTCACACTATGGGGACACTGTTTAAGTCTCAGTATGGAATGTGTATGTGTGTGTCACTATGGGTTGTGTATGTGTGTCTAAGTATGATGTGTATGTGTGTCTCACTATGACACCTGTATGTGTGTCTCAGTATCGAATGTGTATGTGTGTCTCACTATGGGTTGTGTATGTGTGTCTAAGTATGATGTGTGTATGTGTGTCTCACTATGGGATGTGTGTGTGTGTGTGTGTGTGTGTGTGTGTGTGTGTCTCACTATAGGTGTATGTGTGTCACTATGGGATGTGTGTGCGTGTGTGTGTGTCTCACTATAGATGTATGTGTGTCTCAGTATGGGATGTGTGTGTGTGTGTCTCAGTATGGGATGTGTGTGTGTGTCACTATAGGTGTATGTGTGTCAGTATGGGATGTGTGTGTCACTATGAGGACACTATGTCAGTTCAAGTCAGCTGGGGGGGGGCGGAGGGCTAAAACATAACGTGATCACATGCATTTTACTGAACTTTCATAAACAAAAACAGACGGGCAACGCCGTCCCACACTGCTAGTTATAATATATATATATACACACACTAAGTATTACTATCTCTTTAATTCCTTGAGGGCTCAACATGTCTACTTTGCATTGAAACATAACGCACTAAAGACAATGCATTGGCTGGGGGGGGGGCTAAGAGGGGGCACTTTTAGGTAATACTTGGCTGATCAATATTATTCCAATAAGGATTCCCGTGTTTCAGAGTTACCTGATCAGGAGCAGATTAACCCCTGAGGTGACAAATCAATTGTTTCACTATTAAACAGGGAGAATATATGACTGTATTCAATACACTGCCACATTGTGTTACTATATTGTACATAATTGAAGCGCTCCCGCTTTCCTTCAGTGGTACTTGTCCAACAGATAACATATTCAGTTATCCTGGATGTTATGTCCATGCAGGCGGACATGACAGGTGTAATCAGGGGAGGGCTGGCAACTTGTGGCCCAAGGGGCAAATTCAGTCAAGTGGCCGATTTCTATATCGCCCAGCCCACCCCCTTTTGTTAATTTTAAAACTGGCATTAATGTTGTGAAGTAAGGCAACTGATACCACATAGCTTACAGCTGAAATGAGGCTACACTAGTGCGCTCCTACAAAACCTACAATTTAAGTAATGCTACACCAGTGATACTATAGAGCATACCAGGGAATGTGTTATGCTACTAGTGTAGCTCCATTTGGATTGTTCCTCTGTGGTGTCGTCTGTGTAGCTCCAATTCAATTGTAAGCTCTATGTTATCACTAGTGTAGCTCCATTTCAATTGTAAGCTCTATGTTATCACTAGTGTAGCTCCATTTACAGCAGCAATTGGGAGATTTAGTGAGGAGCAGTGGCCCACCAGCCCAGACATATGACCGGCCCAGGGGGCAATTGCCCCCCTGCCCCCCAGGCCAGCCCTCCCCTGGGTGTAATCATGACCACAGGACCTCAAACTCTGCTCACTGGACATCGTAATCTTAAAGGGATAGTAATGTTTCACATTAAAATCAGCTCCAATTAATCATCATAGTATTTGGGCCATGGAGAGTGTTATATCAATACTGTCAGAGTTGTAGTACAAGAGTAATTCAATGATAAAGTATCCCCCTCCTGCCCCTTTTACCTAGTGTGAGTCACCTCCCCTCAGATGTGGAATCTGGTCACATGACCGGACAGATCACAGCAAGGGACAATCTTCTTACTGTGATCATAAGGAAAACACTGCCCCCCTTGGCAGGTTTTTCAGGTTCTTCCTTATTATAACTGAAGATTGTCCCTCTCTGTGATCCATACGGACAGTCTTGCTGCTCTGAGGTGAGCAGTGTTACATCAGTGAAAGGGGCGGGAGGGGGATACTTTATCATTCAATTACTCTTGTACTACACTCTCCATGGCCCAAATACTATGAAGATTAATTGGAGCTGATTTTATTGTGAAACATTACTGTCCCTTTAAGAACATTGTCTCCTTTCTGTATTTACCAGGATGTCAGGGGAAAAGCCACATTTACTATATTAACCCTATTACTACCAGATACGTATCACATCCTATGTTTATTTAGTCATGAATTCAACTGCATGGGACTTTTTTTTTGGGGGGGGGAGAGGGGAGGGGTATTTATTTTATTAACCCTTTGAGTGCCCGAGGGGAACGCAATGCTTTGCAGAGCAATGTGTTGCGTACCACTCTGGCACTCAAAGGGTTAACTGCATGGGCAAAGCTTTGCCAATATCGCTAGTAACATATAGAATTTTGCATTTTGCTTATAACGTTTTGCATATAGTGTTTGTGAATAGAAATTTGTGTATTGTGTTTTATTTGGGTTTAGAGATATACTTTTTATTGACCAATAGCAACCCATAAGGGATACCTATGGCTGAGCTCTTAATTGTGTGTAAGATTAAGAAGGGCCATTAGGACTTGTAGGACGTTAGGAGATAAGTGTGTGTGTTATTATTAGGGGTTACTTCCCCTTTAATGAGTTTGTAGCTCCTGTGAGTCCTGCAGTAGTGACAGTTAGTAGGGGTCAGTTTACCTGGAACTCGGTGACATCAGGACCTCTGAGCTCCAGTAGGGCTGTACATTCCAATGGGCCATTTCACACGCTGTGACATCACATTGGGTCAATGCATTGCAGGTCTTTGGACTGTTTAGAACTGGGAAGCGCCCAGAATCTTTCACTTATTGTGAGTATTTGTACTGGGAAGCACAATGTCTCTCTTAGGGCTATTAGTCATTTGCGTAATCGCATCAATGATCGGGCCTATATTTATTGTGCAAAATACAATACCAGCAGAGAAAATAACTTTCTTTATTGGGGATGAGAGCATCCCCTTAACGGGCGACCTACTAGCTGAAGGATTCGGCAAACCTGGTAACAACTTGATGAAGTATGGAAGCACCTCTATCACGGACATTGTAATCCGCAAACCTGGAGTGTGTAATAGTATCACGATGGAGATTGGGAACATCTCCATAATGGAGGAACTCCTAGCTGAAGGAACTAGTAAACCTGGTGACAGCACGACTGTCATGATGATGAATGGAAGCATCTCCATAGTGGATACTGACATATTCAGCAAACCTGGAGTGTCTATTACTAATACAGTGGAGAAAGACAGCAACTCCATAAATGAGACACTCCTAGCTGAAGATACCAGCAGTCCTCTTCATTATGAGCAAAACCCAAAACCTGCAGACAGTGTAACTGTCAATATTGAGGACGGGAGCAGCTCCATAAGGATCAAGCTCCTCGCTGAAGATACCAACGTACATCTTCTATTTGTGCGCAAGATAAAACCTGCAGATAGTATAACTATCACTAATGAGTACGGGAGCAGAGCCATATCCATCAAGCTCCTAGCTGAGGATTCTGGGAAATCCAGAGATGGTGTAACATCAGAAACGGAGAATGGGAGCAATTTCCTAACAGACAAGCTCCAAGCTGATGATTCAGGAAAAGCCCAATATGTTGGTGCAAAGGAATTCAGCACAATTCCAGATGGTGGGAATGGTGAACCCAAAGCTCGAATTCCCAAATACAGTGGAGCAGCGTTAGGAGTTCTAACCTTTTTAGTAATGATTTGGTTCGTTCTTCTGCTCCTTTCATTAAAGATTATCCTACGTAGAATATACTATACTATATACGATACTACAAGTGATGAATTGTCATCCAAGAAAAGAGTCAAGCGCCGACCGAGACATAGAAAGAAAAGATCAGGAGCAAAGAGCAAGATGGTTCCTGGGAGCGATGGGAACCCGCAGGAGGGGGATGATCCAGAACCAGATTAAAATAAACATCAATAATAAGAAATAATTATTTGACTGATTTCATACATTTTTTCATAGTGATGTTTGTTGTCTTAAAACCTGGAAAAAAAAAATTTAGAAATATAAATGTTGATGCCTTAACCCCTTGTGTGCCAAGGTGGTACAGTGTAAGTGGTTGGACAGCTGTTCCCACTGTGCCAAGCGTGTACATTGTACGACTGGAAAGTGATCGCTGTATAAGCCGGTATTACCAGCAGCAGTGACTGCAGTAAAAGACAAAAGTGCTCAGTCTCATTTAGGGGCACATCAGGACCTCTCTGTATGTCCCCCGAGTTATTGATCTCCCAGTCTATCGCTCTGTGATATCAGTAACCTCAGCTCCTACCCCAAACGTCCACACATCCCCCCAAACACACATACATCCACACATCCCCCCAAACACACACACATCCCACCACACACATCCACACACCAGAGCCAAATGGCCGGGGGGGGGGCTAGCATTTCATCCTTGGACCCAGGCAGCACAATATGTTGGCCCGGACCTGGGTTCAGTCAGCGCCGGCCTTTTTCTGCTACTTTACAGTTACACTTTACATTACTAAATACAAGGCTAAACAATAAATCACAGGCAGCACTGTCTACAACTGCTAGTGTGTGTGTGTGTGTGTGTGTGTGTGTGTGTGTGTGTGTGTGTGTATGTGTGTATATATATATTTAATATGGTACGTTAGGAACTCCCTCAGAACAAAGGAGGCCCAGGTCTCCATATCAGTGTTGGGGAATAATAGAGTAAAAGTGATTATCTACAGTCTGTTTATGTTTTGTTTATGCAAATATGTGTGGTAATATAAAAAAGGGGGGATGTTATTTTAACTTTGTGATCTTAAAATAATGATATACAGAGGGGTAGTGTTCCTTTAATTCTCAGATCTGGAGGTAATGATATATAGAGGGGTAGTGTTCCTTTAATTCTCAGATCTGGAGGTAATGATATACAGAGGGGTAGTGTTCCTTTAATTCTCAGATCTGGGGGTAATGATATACAGAGGGGTAGTGTTCCTTTAATTCTCAGATCTGGAGGTAATGATATATAGAGGGGTAGTGTTCCTTTAATTCTCAGATCTGGGGGTAATGATATAAAGAGGGGTAGTGTTCCTTTAATTCTCAGATCTGGAGGTAATGATATAAAGAGGGGTTGTGTTCCTTTAATTCTCAGATCTGGAGGTAATGATATAAAGAGGGGTTGTGTTCCTTTAATTCTCAGATCTGGGGGTAATGATATAAAGAGGGGTAGTGTTCCTTTAATTCTCAGATCTGGAGATAATGATATACAGAGGGGTAGTGTTCCTTTAATTCTCAGATCTGGGGGTAATGATATACAGAGGGGTAGTGTTCCTTTAATTCTCAGATCTGGAGGTAATGATATACAGAGGGGTAGTGTTCCTTTAATTCTCAGATCTGGGGGTAATGATATAAAGAGGGGTAGTGTTCCTTTAATTCTCAGATCTGGGGGTGTCAGTATAATGATGAAATTTTGTGTTTGTCTTTCAGGACCCCAAGAACTTCAAGTCAGAGAAGACGGGACGGGGTCACCTCAGAGAGGGCTGGAGGGATACACAGCAGCCCATTATGTGCTCCTATAAGCTGGTAGCAGTGAAGTTCGAGGTTTGGGGGCTCCAGACTCGCGTGGAGCAGTTTGTGCACAAGGTCAGTAGGCGGCTCATACAGTAAAGGGGGGTCTGGGGGAGTTTGTGTGGGAGCAGCGCTTTTCATAATCATTACACGTCCGATTTTGAGATGTGACAAAAGTATTTTGAAATTTACATTTTTGTGACACGTGTGCAGGAAAGACAATACAATGTAGATAATGTATCAGGAACGTGACACGCGTGTGCAGAAAAGACAATACATCGTAGATAATGTATCAGGAACGTGACACACATGTGCAGGAAAGACAATACAATGTAGATCATGTATCAGGAACGTGACACGCGTGTGCAGAAAAGACAATACAACGTAGATAATGTATCAGGAACGTGACACACGTGTGCAGGAAAGACAATACAATGTAGATAATGTATCAGGAATGTGACACACGTGTGCAGGAAAGACAATACAACGTAGATAATGTATCAGGAACGTGACACACGTGTGCAGGAAAGACAATACAACGTAGATAATGTAATAATGTATCAGGAACGTGACACACGTGTGCAGGAAAGACAATACAACGTGGATAATGTATCAGGAACGTGACACACGTGTCCAGGAAAGACAATACAATGTAGATAATGTATCAGGAACGTGACACACGTGTGCAGGAAAGACAATACAACGTGGATAATGTATCAGGACCGTGCACACGTGTGCAGGAAAGACAATACAACGTAGATAATGTATCAGGAACGTGACACACGTGTGCAGGAAAGACAATTCAACATCAGGAACGTGACACACGTGTGCAGGAAAGACAATACAACGTGGATAATGTAGCAGGAACGTGACACACGTGTGCAGGAAAGAAAATACAATGTGGATAATGTATCAGGAACGTGACACACGTGTGCAGGAAAGACAATACAATGTAGATATTGTATCAGGAACGTGACACACGTGTGCAGGAAAGACAATACAATGTAGATAATGTAATAGGAACGTGACACACGTGTGCAGGAAAGACAATACAATGTAGATAATGTAATAGGAACGTGACACACGTGTGCAGGAAAGACAATACAATGTAGATAATGTATCAGGAATGTGACACACGTGTGCAGGAAAGAAAATACAACGTAGATAATGTATCAGGAACGTGACACACGTGTGCAGGAAAGACAATACAATGTAGATAATGTAATAGGAACGTGACACACGTGTGCAGGAAAGACAATACAACGTAGATAATGTACCAGGAACGTGACACACGTGTGCAGGAAAGACAATACAATGTAGATAATGTATCAGGAACGTGACACACGTGTGCAGGAAAGACAATACAATGTAGATAATGTATCAGGAACGTGACACACGTGTGCAGGAAAGACAATACAACGTGGATAATGTATCAGGACCGTGATACACGTGTGCAGGAAAGACAATACAACGTGGATAATGTATCAGGACCGTGATACACGTGTGCAGGAAAGACAATACAACGTGGATAATGTATCAGGACCGTGATACACGTGTGCAGGAAAGACAATACAACGTGGATAATGTATCAGGACCGTGATACACGTGTGCAGGAAAGACAATACAATGTAGATAATGTATCAGGAACGTGACACACGTGTGCAGGAAAGACAATACAATGTAGCTAATGTATCAGGAACGTGACACACGTGTGCAGGAAAGACAATACAACGCAGATAATGTAATAATGTATCAGGAACGTGACACACGTGTGCAAGAAATACAATACAATGTAGATGATGTATCAGGAACGTGACACACGTGTGCAGGAAAGACAATACAACGCAGATAATGTAATAATGTATCAGGAACGTGACACACGTGTGCAGGAAAGACAATACAATGTAGATGATGTATCAGGAACGTGACACACGTGTGCAGGAAAGACAATATAATGTAGATAATGTATCAGGAACGTGACACACGTGTGCAGGAAAGACAATACAATGTAGATGATGTATCAGGAACGTGACACACGTGTGCAGGAAAGACAATACAATGTAGCTAATGTATCAGGAACGTGACACACGTGTGCAGGAAAGACAATACAATGTAGATCATGTAATAATGTATCAGGAACGTGACACACGTGTGCAAGAAATACAATACAATGTAGATGATGTATCAGGAACGTGACACACGTGTGCAGGAAAGACAATATAATGTAGATAATGTATGAGGAACGTGACACACGTGTGCAGGAAAGACAATACAATGTAGATAATGTATGAGGAACGTGACACACGTGTGCAGGAAAGACAATACAACGTAGATAATGTAATAATGTATCAGGAACGTGACACACGTGTGCAGGAAAGACAATACAATGTAGATGATGTATCAGGAACATGACACACGTGTGCAGGAAAGACAATACAATGTAGATGATGTATGAGGAACGTGACACACGTGTGCAGGAAAGACAATACAATGTAGATAATGTATCAGGAACATGACACACGTGTGCAGGAAAGACAATACAACGTAGATAATGTATCAGGAACGTGACACACGTGTGCAGGAAAGACAATACAATGTAGATGATGTATGAGGAACGTGACACACGTGTGCAGGAAAGACAATACAACGTAGATAATGTATCAGGAACGTGACACACGTGTACAGGAAAGACAATACAATGTAGATGATGTATGAGGAACGTGACACACGTGTGCAGGAAAGACAATACAATGTAGATGATGTATGAGGAACGTGACACACGTGTGCAGGAAAGACAATACAATGTAGATGATGTATGAGGAACGTGACACACGTGTGCAGGAAAGACAATACAATGTAGATGATGTATCAGGAACGTGACACACGTGTGCAGAAAAGACAATACAACGTAGATGATGTATCAGGAACGTGACACACGTGTGCAGGAAAGACAATACAACGTAGATGATGTATCAGGAACGTGACACACGTGTGCAGGAAAGACAATACAACGTAGATGATGTATCAGGAACGTGACACTTGTGTGCAGGAAAGACAATACAACGTAGATGATGTATCAGGAACGTGACACACGTGTGCAGGAAAGACAATACAACGTAGATGATGTATCAGGAACGTGACACACGTGTGCAGGAAAGACAATACAACGTAGATGATGTATCAGGAACGTGACACACGTGTGCAGGAAAGACAATACAACGTAGATGATGTATCAGGAACGTGACACACGTGTGCAGGAAAGACAATACAATGTAGATGATGTATCAGGAACGTGACACACGTGTGCAGGAAAGACAATACAATGTAGATAATGTATTAGGAACGTGACACACGTGTACAGGAAAGACAATACAACATAGATAATGTATCAGGAACGGGACACACTCAGCTTGGTGCGGTGACACGCTCCTGGGAACCACTGACCTCTTCTTGGTGTTACGTTAGACTGAGCTGTAAATAAACCAGGGAATGAACATGACAGATGTTCCAGAAGTTCATATGTCCCATCATATCCCAGGTGTCCATGACTGTTTGCCCTCCCATCACTCTGTCTGTCTGTCTGTCTCCCTTTCTGTCTGTCTTTCTCTCTGGACAACTGAGGACACCTGTACAGACAGACACAGAGACATGGGAGGAATGGGCCGGATTATCTCTTTCAGAGCCTTAAGAAGAGGGGGAGACAGCGCACAAGACTCCTTCTAAGTGTAGGATTTTATTACAAACAACGTCATATAATATTGGTATCAAATTAAAACAATTCCACACTGGCTATTTTCCAAAGTACACTATAAACATAATTCCATTTTGGCCCCAACATAATACCTCAGTTATTATTGAAGGGATCCTAGGAGGCGCAGTACCCCAATATCTGCTTCTCTCAGAGCCTTACACTATGGTTATTGTTCTCCCCAGGTGGTGAGAGACATCCTGCTGATCGGTCACCGGCAGGCCTTCGCTTGGGTGGATGAATGGTATGGTAAGTTACCTCACCAGCCTCACTGTGCGCTGACTGAGCTGTGCTGTGACTAATAGAGGGAGACAGAGTGCAGAGCTGTACTATAATAGACAGAGGGTGATGGAGTGCAGAGCTGTACTATAATAGACAGAGGGTGATGGAGTGCAGAGCTGTACTATAATTGACAGAGGGTGATAGAGTGCAGAGCTGTACTATAATAGACAGAGGGTGATGGAGTGCAGAGCTGTACTATAATAGACAGAGGGTGATGGAGTACAGAGCTGTACTATAATAGACAGAGAGTGATGGAGTGTAGAGTTGTACTATAATAGACAGAGGGTGATGGAGTGCAGAGCTGTACTATAATAGACAGAGGGTGATGGAGTGCAGAGCTGTACTATAATAGACAGTGGGTGATGGAGTGCAGAGCTGTACTATAATAGACAGAGGGTGATGGAGTGCAGAGCTGTACTATAATAGACAGAGGGTGATGGAGTGCAGAGCTGTACTATAATAGACAGAGGGGATGAAGTGCAGAGCTGTACTATAATAGACAGAGGGGATGAAGTGCAGAGCTGTACTATAATAGACAGAGGGTGATGGAGTGCAGATCTGTACTATAATAGACAGAGGGTGATAGAGTGCAGAGCTGTACTATAATAGACAGAGGGTGATGGAGTGTAGAGCTGTACTATAATAGACAGAGGGGATGGAGTGCAGAGCTGTACTATAATAGACAGAGGGGATGGAGTGCAGAGCTGTACTATAATAGACAGAGGGTGATAGAGTGCAGAGCTGTACTATAATAGACAGAGGGTGATGGAGTGCAGAGCTGTACTATAATAGACAGAGGGTGATAGAGTGCAGAGCTGTACTATAATAGACAGAGTGGATGGAGTGCAGAGCTGTACTATAATAGACAGAGGGTGATGGAGTGCAGAGCTGTACTATAATAGACAGAGGGTGATGAAGTGCAGAGCTGTACTATAATAGACAGAGGGTGATGAAGTGCAGAGCTGTACTATAATAGACAGAGGGTGATAGAGTGCAGAGCTGTACTGTAATAGACAGAGGGTGATGGAGTGTAGAGTTGTACTATAATAGACAGAGGGGATGGAGTGCAGAGCTGTACTATAATAGACAGAGGGTGATAGAGTGCAGAGCTGTACTGTAATAGACAGAGGGTGATGGAGTGTAGAGTTGTACTATAATAGACAGAGGTGATGAAGTGCAGAGCTGTACTATAATAGACAGAGGGTGATGGAGTGCAGAACTGTACTATAATAGACAGAGGGTGATAGAGTGCAGAGCTGTACTATAATAGACAGAGGGTGATGGAGTGCAGAGCTGTACTATAATAGACAGAGGGTGATGGAGTACAGAGCTGTACTATAATAGACAGAGGGTGATGAAGTACAGAGCTGTACTATAATAGACAGAGGGTGATGGAGTACAGAGCTGTACTATAATTGACAGAGGGTGATGGAGTGCAGAGCTGTACTATAATAGACAGAGAGTGATGGAGTGTAGAGTTGTACTATAATAGACAGAGGGTGATAGAGTGCAGAGCTGTACTATAATAGACAGAGGGTGATGGAGTGCAGAGCTGTACTATAATAGACAGAGGGGATGAAGTGCAGAGCTGTACTATAATAGACAGAGGTGATGGAGTGCAGAGCTGTACTATAATAGACAGAGGGTGATAGAGTGCAGAGCTGTACTATAATAGACAGAGGGTGATGAAGTGCAGAACTGTACTATAATAGACAGAGGGTGATAGAGTGCAGAGCTGTACTATAATAGACAGAGGGTGATGGAGTGCAGAGCTGTACTATAATAGACAGAGGGTGATGAAGTGCAGAGCTGTACTATAATAGACAGAGGGGATGAAGTGCAGAGCTGTACTATAATAGACAGAGGGTGATGAAGTACAGAGCTGTACTATAATAGACAGAGGGTGATGAAGTGCAGAGCTGTACTATAATAGACAGAGGGTGATGGAGTGCAGAACTGTACTATAATAGACAGAGGGTGATAGAGTGCAGAGCTGTACTATAATAGACAGAGGGTGATGGAGTGCAGAGCTGTACTATAATAGACAGAGGGTGATGAAGTGCAGAGCTGTACTATAATAGACAGAGGGGATGAAGTGCAGAGCTGTACTATAATAGACAGAGGGTGATGAAGTACAGAGCTGTACTATAATAGACAGAGGGTGATGGAGTACAGAGCTGTACTATAATAGACAGAGGGTGATGGAGTGCAGAGCTGTACTATAATAGACAGAGGGTGATGGAGTGCAGAGCTGTACTATAATAGACAGAGGGTGATGAAGTACAGAGCTGTACTATAATAGACAGAGGGGATGGAGTGCAGAGCTGTACTATAATAGACAGAGGGTGATGGAGTGCAGAACTGTACTATAATAGACAGAGGGTGATAGAGTGCAGAGCTGTACTATAATAGACAGAGGGTGATGAAGTACAGAGCTGTACTATAATAGACAGAGGGTGATGGAGTGTAGAGCTGTACTATAATAGACAGAGGGTGATGGAGTGCAGAGCTGTACTATAATAGACAGAGGGTGATGGAGTGCAGAGCTGCACTATAATAGACAGAGGGTGATGGAGTGCAGAGCTGTACTATAATAGACAGAGGGTGATGGAGTGCAGAGCTGTACTATAATAGACAGAGGGTGATGGAGTGCAGAGCTGTACTATAATAGACAGAGGGTGATGAAGTACAGAGCTGTACTATAATAGACAGAGGGGATGGAGTGCAGAGCTGTACTATAATAGACAGAGGGTGATGGAGTGCAGAACTGTACTATAATAGACAGAGGGTGATAGAGTGCAGAGCTGTACTATAATAGACAGAGGGTGATAGAGTACAGAGCTGTACTATAATAGACAGAGGGGATGGAGTGCAGAGCTGTACTATAATAGACAGAGGGTGATGGAGTGCAGAACTGTACTATAATAGACAGAGGGTGATGGAGTGCAGAGCTGTACTATAATAGACAGAGGGTGATGAAGTGCAGAGCTGTACTATAATAGACAGAGGGTGATAGAGTGCAGAGCTGTACTATAATAGACAGAGGGTGATAGAGTGCAGAGCTGTACTATAATAGACAGAGAACTGTACTATAATAGACAGAGGGTGATAGAGTGCAGAGCTGTACTATAATAGACAGAGGGTGATAGAGTACAGAGCTGTACTATAATAGACAGAGGGGATGGAGTGCAGAGCTGTACTATAATAGACAGAGGGTGATGGAGTGCAGAACTGTACTATAATAGACAGAGGGTGATGGAGTGCAGAGCTGTACTATAATAGACAGAGGGTGATGAAGTGCAGAGCTGTACTATAATAGACAGAGGGTGATAGAGTGCAGAGCTGTACTATAATAGACAGAGGGTGATGAAGTGCAGAGCTGTACTATAATAGACAGAGGGTGATGGAGTGCAGAGCTGCACTATAATAGACAGAGGGTGATGAAGTGCAGAGCTGTACTATAATAGACAGAGGGTGATGAAGTGCAGAGCTGTACTATAATAGACAGAGGATGATGGAGTGCAGAGCTGCACTATAATATACAGAGGGTGATGAAGTGCAGAGCTGTACTATAATAGACAGAGGGTGATGAAGTGCAGAGCTGTACTATAATAGACAGAGGGTGATGGAGTGCAGAGCTGCACTATAATAGACAGAGGGTGATAGAGTGCAGAGCTGTACTATAATAGACAGAGGGTGATAGAGTACAGAGCTGTACTATAATAGACAGAGAGTGATGGGGGGGTTCTTGGTGCTTGTGCTGCGAAATGGATCTGCAGCTCATATGTGACCTCACCTTAGATCACGGCGCTAGTGTGCCCGTTTTTGTATCATTGGAATGGGACATCATCATAGTGGCTTTTTTCACCTCAATCAAGTTCTCTGTATTTGTAGACAATTAATCGTAATAAAAAATAAAAAAGCTGGAATCTTCCTGCACTAAATCTTATTAAAAACCAAAATATACCACAACACAAGGAGCTCCCCCCATTGAGTTCACAGCAAAGTCCTGTTCTCTGTCTCAGCACCGTCACCAAATCGTTGCTGCTCGTGGGTTAATCGTAATGCACTGTGGATCCATCTCGCTTCAAGCTAAAAAATATTGGACAGTGTTTTCCTGATTTGATAGCTGCTTAACTCCTTCTTGTCCAGGGGTTCCCTCACACAAACCTTTTTCTTTACCGCTGTGCTCTTCTTTCTCCTATTCTGCCCTTGCCTGGCACTTATGTTTAAAAATATGTAAACTAGGAGTTAACCTCTGGTATGCCAGAAATGTATCCAATGCATTGCAATGTGCTGGATATGTATCTAGCATCTGAAGGGTTAAGTGTGGATACTATTTATATGTTCTCAGATATGAAACGAGATCAGTTCACTGTGACCCAAAACTGTCTCTTCTAGCTGTAACGTGAGTGTAATTTCTATATGAATCTCAGGAACATTATACCATTAACTCTTACAGTGCTAATACAGTTAACTGCTTGTGTGCATATACAGTGAACTCTTACAGTGCATATATAGTGAACTAGAACAGTGCATATACAGTGAACTCTTACAGTGCATATACAGTGAACTAGAACAGTGCATATACAGTGAACTCTTACAGTGCATATACAGTGAACTAGAACAGTGCATATACAGTGAACTAGAACAGTGCATATACAGTGAACTCTTACAGTGCATATACAGTGAACTCTTACAGTACATATACAGTGAACTCTTACAGTGCATATACAGTGAACTTGTACAGTGCATATACAGTGAACTAGAACAGTGCATATACAGTGAACTCTTACAGTACATATACAGTGAACTCTTACAGTGCATATACAGTGAACTCTTACAGTGCATATACAGTGAACTTGTACAGTGCATATACAGTGAACTCTTACAGTACATATACAGTGAACTCTTTCTGTGCATATATAGTGAACTCTTACAGTGCATATACAGTGAACTCTTACAGTGCATATACAGTGAACTCTTTCTGTGCATATACAGTGAACTGTTTCTGTGCATATACAGTGAACTTGTACAGTGCATATACAGTTAATGCTTTTGGTGCATATACAGTAAGCTCTTTGTGCACCTATACCTTTAACTCTCACAGTGCATATACCGTTAACTCCATGTGTGCATTGCACTGGCATTCCAAGCGTGTACAATCTGTGAGTCATATGCACAAAAGACAAGTGCGGGTGTTCTGGGGTAACCTCTCTGTGTCAGGGTGACAAGTAAATATTCCCCAATTTCCCATTACTAGAAATGGTCCTTTTTGTCTCGTCACCATGCGGCGGAGACCCCGCTGACACTCCAGAGTTAGGAGCCCCCTTTCAGTTGATGGGGATGTTTGATTCTCTGCTGTGTTGCAGTAAATAACAAACACATGGCTAAGCGCAACATCTTTACTTCTCTCGCTTTTAATAAAGCGGGTCTATCACTTTAAAAACAGTTCTGCGTATTAATTAAAAATGAAAAATGTACCTAATATCGTGTTTTTAATTTTTCCTGCGGATCTGTCATGTTTTTAAATCCCCTCCTCAGTGGAAGCCTCCATCTTGTAACGATTTGCGTGCACTCCCCTCCTTATGAATTAATTCCGCCCCTGGTAGGAAGGGATGGGCTGTACCCACCTAAGAAGAAAAGGTAACTTTCTGGGTATGTGAGTAATTAATTCTGCAGATTTATCAGAGAACGACGCTCTGCTGAGATTTGATTCCCTAACTACTAAACCAGAATTCTTTAGAACTATTCACCTGTTTAAATAAAAGCACATGGCACAGACAGTTTCACTAGGTTACTCAGAGCAATGCGTTGCATGCCCCTCTGGCACTCAAAGGGTTAAACTTTATACTTCAATTGCTCCACTAACCTTTACAAACAAACGAAACCTCCAATTGAAAGCTCAAAAATGAGGATATTTTAACTGTATTTTGCAAAAGAGACAAATCACTGACTCCCATTTATAGCTAAAAGAGACATTTTTGGAATCGTGAATGATAAATAAATGTCTTTGTACAACGCTATGTTATTTGCAGGTAAAACTGGCTAAAGGTAAGTACAATTTACTGTAACTTAGAAAGCCTTTCCCTCTCTTCCATGTGATCTCCTAAAGCTGTTTTAGAAGATCCAAGCCCGTGACCCTATTCTGTACCTTCTATAACGCACCAGTTATATCCTAAATCACATGTTGCCTGCCTCTCACCTCTTGTAACATTGCTTCCGCCCTCCATGGCTGATTCAGACTAACTGTATGAATCTCTCTCTAGAAAGCTAGCAGGATTGCTGCTTCTCAAACCTTTTTTCCAAATGACTTTTCCTACCAAGTCAATCTTTTTCCCTTTTCCGAAAAACCTGCACCTTCGGATCTTTTTTTTTTTTAAACCAAAGAATTACTTGAAATGCAAAATCTTGAATTTTTTCAGATATGACAATGGATGATGTCCGAGAATTCGAGAAAAATATGCAGTACAAAACCAACATTAAAGTTTGCAATCAACATTCATCTGCAATGGATGAACTAGGCCCTCACACCAAAGGAAGCGTATGTCACCTTTACCTCTTATTTCAGTAATTCTAGGACCCGCTCCTCTGTAGGAGACGAGTCTAAATTCCCTTTCCAGTGGGGTGCAGGAGATGATCAATTGAGGGACTGTTCCTCCCACATAGAGACTTATAGAGATGGAGAGGAGTTTGTCTATTATCCTCCCAAGTGACCTCATAAATCATAAAAACGTTCACTTATGTGCTGATATTTTCACCATTATCTGCATTTCTCTGGGGTCTCTTAATTTATTTGTCCTCTTCTTCATTCTGCCCCTTTCTTCCTTTAACACTTTGAGTGCCACAGGGGTACATTGCTGTGCACTGGCACTCAAAGGGTTAACCTTCTAAGGACCAGAGCAGTGGATCAATGCATTGCTCAGGTCTGTGGTCCTTAAAGGGTTAAACCTTCCTTTAGCTGGTCACAAGCCAACCCCCAATGAAATATGAAGGCGGAACATGAGAGGCGAGGGCTGGAGAGGTCTGCGCAGGTCAAATCAGGAGGAGGAATTGAGAAAAACACATCTCTCCTTTACTGTAGCGACACCAAAAGCCTGTATATTAGCTTTTTATGGGATGAGAGATGTGATTTGTCTTCTCAACTTAACCCTTTGTAGACCAGAGTGATGTACAGCACAGTGCTTTGCAGTGTGTTCCGCAGCTCTGTGCTCAAGGGGTTAACATGATGCTGTGTTTATCTCAGACACTTCCCCTTTAATACACTGCAGTTCAGATCAGGCAGAACCTATAGATATAATTCTATATGGAAGGAAATGTAACGTTCATTCAGATCAGCCTTGTGGGACAATAGCCACACACAGCCTATATGTGCCCTTTAAAGGGACACTGACACCAGGAAATTATCTGCCTTCTCCAGGGATCCCATTACCAGAGCAGTATCGATAGATGTGTTAGAAGTGATTGTTCTGCATTGCCTGTAAATGGGCCAGGATAAGACATTGTGAACAGAAGAGTGGTGGTCACTAATCTCCGTACAATAACAGTGTTATCACAGTACAGACAATTACACAAACCATGTCCATACAGGACAGTCCACACACGAATTAGGCTTTAGGGGTCAGACATAATAATTACATTTTACAGACACTGGCCAGACGTATATGGTGTGTAAAATGATATAAACCAATTTTAGGTGTTAGTGTCACTTTAATATTTAACTCCAGTGGTTTTTGTTTTAGGGGCTCATTTTCTGAGCCCCAAAAATAAAAGTATTCTCAGGGCATCAGTAGAGCCTCTTGGGCCCTGGGGAAGATGTGGCTCCGTTGGTTACTGGCCCCGGGCCCAATGTCCCCTCTAAACTCCCGTTTAACCCTTTTTATTAACACGACTCGAGATCCTGCAGATTGACTCACATCCTTGTGTTATTCCTAATCTTCAGCCTTCCCTGATGTTCCTCCCGAAATTCATATTAACCACCAACCCTGTTACCGGCAGAGGCGTGTGTGACACAATGCATTGCACAGCTCTCTGACACGCAAAGGGTTAAAGCTCAGACTTAGACACTGACCGCTAGCCCCCTGACCCCTTCCCCAGGATTCACATGAGGGCGTCTTTATGTCATTGCTGGGATGTACCAGCGGCAAAGGCTTCAGCACTGAGAGGTCTAAATGAATTAAAGGGAAATACAGAAATAAAGTCTTTACTAAATTCACTATATTGTAATGGGATGTAAAGAGGCAAATATGGTAGTTCAGGTACTGTAACATCCTTCCCAATGGAGGGAAACACATCAATTTCCACAGTTATCTCTGTATAAACAGTGCCCTCTAGTGACCAGATTTCACTTAGTTATTCTGTTGTTATTTCTCTGGGAGAGTTAAGTTACTGACAGCGGCTCTCCATGGAATGTGATAGGAACTGCTGAGTCACTTCCTGTCAGTTAGAACTATCAGGAAGTAAACACAGTAAATTCACTTCCTGTCAGTTAGAACTATCAGGAAGTAAACACAGTAAATTCACTTCTTGTCAGTTAGAACTATCAGGAAGTAAACGCAGTAAATTCACTTCCTGTCAGTTAGAACTATCAGGAAGTAAACACAGTAAATTCACTTCCTGTCAGAACTATCAGGAAGTAAACGCAGAAATTCACTTCCTGTCAGACCTATCAGGAAGTAAACGCAGTAAATTCACTTCCTGTCAGTTAGAACTATCAGGAAGTAATCACAGTAAATTCACTTCCTGTCAGAACTATCAGGAAGTAAATGCAGTAAATTCACTTCCTGTCAGTTAGAACTATCAGGAAGTAAACACAGTAAACTCACTTCCTATCAGTTAGAACTATCAGGAAGTAAACACAGTAAACTCACTTCCTGTCAGTTAGAACTATCAGGAAGTAAACGCAGTAAACCCACTTCCTGTCAGTTAGAACTATCAGGAAGTAATCACAGTAAATTCACTTCCTGTCAGTTAGAACTATCAGGAAGTAAACACAGTAAATTCACTTCCTGTCACTTAGAACTATCAGGAAGTAAACACACAGTAAAGTCACTTCCTGTCAGTTAGAACTATCAGGAAGTAATCACAGTAAATTCGCTTCCTGTCAGTTAGAACTATCAGGAAGTAATCACAGTAAATTCACTTCCAGTCAGTTAGAACTTTCAGGAAGTAATCACACAGTAAAGTCACTTCCTGTCAGTTAGAACTATCAGGAAGTAATCACAGTAAATTCACTTCCTGTCAGTTAGAAGTTTCAGGAAGTAAACGCAGTAAATTCACTTCCTGTCAGTTAGATCTATCAGGAAGTAAACACAGTAATTTCACTTCTTGTCAGTTAGAACTATCAGGAAGTAAACACAGTAAACTCACTTCCTGTCAGTTAGAACTTTCAGGAAGTAATCACACAGTAAAGTCACCTCCTGATGGATCTGAACAGTTATACCTTTTGACAGCAGTGAGATTTCCCGTGTTTTACTCACTCGGAGTAAGCTGAATTATATTTATAGCTTTTCATAAAAACATTTACTGCTCCTTTAAGGGTCATATGAACAAAGTAAGGAGGAATAATTCTTGTAGAAATCAGATGCTGCCCCAAAAAAAGAAGAAACAAATTCCCCTCTGATTTACCCAGTTCATTGCCTAAAAATCATTTTATTATGCCATGTATCATATTTCCAGCTGGTATGTGTAAAATGTAATTATTTTATGTCTGGTCCCTAATATCTAATCCCGATCTTGTATTTAATGCATTTGTAGCCTGTACCATACAGACACAAAGTGGTTACTGGTTTGTTTAGCGTTAATGCTGTTAAAGCGGAACTACCACCCATGTTAAACTTTGCCCCAAATAATTACCCATCTGGTGACTAGCTGCTCAGTAGCGCTATTCGCCTGAATTATTACCTCCTTATAGAGAATTCCTACTGCTCCCGGACTGACAGCCAGGAAACCGCGCAGACATCTCTCCATAGTGACGCCTGCGCTGTCAGTCCCAGCCTGATCTAGGAGGCGTTACTAGGAGCGTTCGGTACCAAACGGGACTGACAGCGCAGGCGTCACTATGGGAAGATGTCTGCGCTGTTTCCTGCCTGTCGGTCCAGCAGTATTGAGCAGCTAGTCGCCAGATGGGTAATTATTTAGGGCAGAGTTTAAAAGGGGTGGTAGTTCCGCTTTAATGCATTGAGATTAGTGCCCACTTGTCTTCTGTTCAGGAAAGCTATTATCTTATCCCAAGTCCATTAACAGACAATAAATCACTATCACTTCTGAGACAGCACAGAGATGTCTGCACAGTGGATGGGTGTCTGTGTACCCAGGACAGATTATGGCGCAATCTCCAGAACAACGGAACACTGTACTTAACCCTTTGGATTCTTCACATAATGCATTAGGAGACCTATTTAGTATTTAAGGGGATAAAGAGTGCAGCAAGATACATTCTTGCCCTGACCTGTGACTAGGGTTGCCACCCAGCCAGTATTTTACCAGTAGGCCGGTAAAAAATTGTCTTCTTTCCAATGTTTATTCTATGGAAGGAATGCCGTGGCCGGTATTTTTCTAAGGAAAAGGTGGCAACCCTACCTGTGACTCATTTTTGGGCAGGAAGGAAGATGGACGTTTGATCTGCGCACACAGTTCTTATACCAGCGCTAGGCAACCAGTTGTACCCCAAGTGATATGTGCGTGGATCTTTATTCCAGGCCAGGCTTCCTGGCTAATAATTCTAAATAGGGATTGATACAAGCATATTAACTGCCTTGGACACTTCAGATAGTGTTGGAGGCATATCTAGCACTCAGTGAGTTAAAGGAGCAGCAAGATTTTTGTGATAAATACATCTTAAAGGAGCAGTTAGGGTTACCACCCAGCCGGTATTTTACCGGCAGGCCGGTAAAAAATTGGCTTCTGTCCAATGTTAAGTCTATGGAGAGAATGCCATGGCCGGTATTTTTTGTAAGAAAAGGTGGCAACCCTAGGAGCAGTAAACTTTTTTTATGAAAGCACATATTTTATAGAGCATTTCCCCCAGAATAAAACAAGGTCACTCGATGTTTTATTCAACATTTATAGCAGTTGAAATAATCAGGAAGTGAATTTACTGTGTTTACTTCCTGATAGTTCTAACTGACAGGAAGTGAATTTACTGTGTTTACTTCCTGATAGTTCTAACTGACAGGAAGTGACTCAACAGTTTATATCACATTCTATGGAGAACTGTATGTCTCTGACTTTTCTGACTTTCCTCTCCATTAGAATCTAACAGGAAATCTAATTAGACATTGACCACTAGAGGGCACTGCTAATGTAAAAAAAAAACCATGGGTTTAAACTGTAATAGTTCCGGAAATATAAATCTCTCAGCAGTGGGAGTACCCTTATTTTTACTCAATAGGAAAATCCCTACAATATATATTTTTTCATAAAAAAGTTTACTGCTCCTTTAACTCTTCCTGCTGACTAAAACAAGCACATTTTTCACTGCTGTCAGATGTTTCTTTCCAGAGTCATTACAGTTTATATTGTTGATGTTTTCTACATTATCAGTGCCCTCTAGTGGACACAAAGTTGACCCACAGTTCACCTGGTATTCACTTGGTTATTCTGGTACATTCTGTGAGAGATGGCAGACACTGACAACAGTTCTCCATACAATATGGAGCTTCAACACTTACAGATTGAAAGTGTATAAAGCTTATTCCAGCTGTGAGGCTAGAATTGTTTTACTCTGCAGGAAAAGTACTATAATATACAGTCTTCATTGACAAAAAAAAAGTTTACTGCTCCTTTAAGGTGTAACAGTGTATAAGTAAAGGGAGATGTACACTGAGACAAAAGAGAGGCTGGTTGATGATTTGGGGGTGATAATAGGGTGTGTATGTGATGTGACATTGTTTCTGGATGTTAGTACTTGGTTCACACAACAGATCAGGATTTCAGGATCTCCCCTCCTATGTGGTCAGTGTCTCAGTTACTGCACTTACAGATATCCAGAAATCCTGAACTGTTGGACTGGAGATGAGGATCTCTGTGATAGAGATAAATTATCTCCTCTTCCCACGGTACCAGAGAACAGAGTGGGAGTGGCAGGCGTAGCCTCTGAGGGCCGTATGTGGCCCCAGGGCCACCCCTGTTCTCTACAGTAAATTCTGCCTCTAGATATCCCCTGTTTCACTCTAATGGTTCCCCTCTTTCTCCTTATCGCAGACATGACAATGGATGAGGTGCGAGAGTTTGAAAGGACGACTCAGGAAGCCACAAATAGGAAAATTGGAATTTTCCCTCCCGCCATATCAATCACTGACATCTCTCTGCCTTCCTCGGCCCGCAGCGGCCCTTCCAGCGCTCCGTCCACCCCTCTGACCACCGATGCTCCTGAATTCCTCTCCGTCCCCAAGGACCGGCCCAGGAAGAAGTCTGCTCCAGAAATGCTAACGCTGCCGGACCCCTCGCAGATCTGTCTGAACGCAGCGCCCGGTGCTCTGTCCTGTAATAAGCCATCTCTTCCAAATCCAGAATAACCCGGGGTCTTACCTGGGTTGTTTGGGGATTTTATGTGTAGTTGGGGCTTTTTAACCCCCTTCGCTGCCAGAGGTAGTGGGGGGTGGGGAGGGGGTGGAATGCTTTGCACAGCATGGTGTTTAAATAACTACTGACCATGAGAGGGTGAAAGAGGCGATCCTTCCAACCCACCTCTGGAACGAGGGCTTCCACACACAGAGAGGTGGCACTCGCCTCTTCTTCAGCCCTGAGGATCGATAACGGCCAATGAAGCAGTTCCTTACACTGTGTGACGTGGGCGGAAAG
Organism: Rhinophrynus dorsalis; assembly: GCA_037306005.1. Lineage (NCBI taxonomy): Eukaryota > Metazoa > Chordata > Amphibia > Anura > Rhinophrynidae > Rhinophrynus > Rhinophrynus dorsalis. The sequence continues at coordinate 1,815,081 of CM074727.1, read as the reverse complement.
GGGGCAATCTGGGATGCCAGGGGGATACCCATTGCTTTTTAATACATTGGGTATCTACCTGGGACTCACAGAGTTAATGTGGCCACATACAGTAGGAAGATGAGGTTTAGTTGTACATATTTCGGGGTCCTCTTCCAGTTGAGGTGAGAACAGAAGGTTATACACTACAGAAATCCTTGTAAAGTTGTACAGGGGGTTACACAATGTACGAGCACTGCGGATCGCCACTTCTGTACGTTTGTTTGCAGTGGCGGTCCCAGCTCATATCGTTATACATTTATATCTGCTCAGAATGTAAACAGGGAAAACTTAATAAGAAATCAATATGGAGTGAATTACCCAACGCGTTCCGCAGACTGCAGCGCATCAGGACTGATGACACATCCGCTCAATGTCTAATGCATGTTATTGGTCTGTTACAAGTTGATCTTCAGATTTAAGCTGATTTAATATGGAAGAGCAAGTTGTAACATTTACAGATAAATGTGTAAAAGTTTCTGCACTGTGATACATCTTAAAGGGATAGTATTGTTTCAAAATAAAAACACCTCCAATTAATCCTCATAGTATTTGGTCCATGGAGAGTGTTATATCAATACTGTCAGAGTTGTAGTACAAGAGTAACTGAATGATAAAGTATCCCCCTCCTGCCCCTTTTACCTAGTGTAAGCCGCCTCCCCTCAGATGTGGAATCTGGTCACTTGACCGGACAGATCACAGCAAGGGACAATCTTCTTACTGTGATCATAAGGAAACACTGCCCCCTTGACAGGTTTTTCAGGTTTTTCCTTATGATCACTGAAGATTGTCCCACTCTGTGATCCTTCCTGACAGTCTTGCTGCTCTGAGGTGAGCAGTGTTACATCAGTAAAAGGGGCGGGAGGGGGATATTTTATCATTCAATTACTCTTGTACTACAACTCTGACCGTATTGAAATAACACTCTCTGTGGCCCAATTACTATGAAGATTAATTGGAGCTGATTTTATTATGAAACATTACTATCCCTTTAAGATAGATAATATTGCATGTGCTTGATTCCAGTTGGCTGGGGAAGCCATTTCCTATGCACTCCTTACTGTCCTGCAGAGCACAGCCATCTGACCAGGAAGTGAAGAGTGCAAAGGAAAATGACTTCCCCCCCAGCCTGATGAAGACTAGTACATGTAATATTGTGTACCTTTAGTTCTAGCGAGGTCTGGAAACTTTACGTGTATATCTGTGACTATCACAAGGTGATATTTCACATGAAAATATATATTTAGCTCCTTTAAAGACAAGTAAGCTTTTTAATGAATAAAACTCAATATTGTCAGGCTTTTCCTGCAGAGTAAAGCTAGGATACGTCCACAGCAGGGAGATGCATAATTCCAAAGTCATTACTGTTCAAATGGCTTTTTTTTTTACCTTAACATTGCCCTCTGGTGAGTTCACCTGCAGTTCCCCTGGTGTTTTGAGATTTGTTCTATGGAATAGTCGCTGACTGTAGCTCTATACAGAATGTCATAAAAACAACTTCATCGCTTCCTTTCAGTTTAAACTTCCTGGAAGTAATGAAGCTGTTACTTACTTCCTGACAGTTTGAACAGTTATAACTTTTGTATGAAACAATTGTCAACAGTAGGAGTTTGCTTGTTTTATTCAGCAGGAAAAGCCTGATGGGGTTTCATAAAAGTTTACTGATCCTTAAAATCTAGAAATCTCTTCCTCCTCCATAGATCTGCTGAACTGCAAATCCTCATAGATCTGCTGAACTGCAAATCCTCATAGATCTGCTGAACTGCAAATCCTCATAGATCTGCAGAGCTACAAATCCACATAGATCTGCAGAGCTACAAATCCACATAGATCTGCTGAACTGCAAATCCTCATAGATCTGCTGAACTGCAAATCCACATAGATCTGCAGAGCTACAAATCCACATAGATCTGCAGAGCTACAAATCCACATAGATCTGCAGAGCTACAAATCCACCTAGATCTGCAGAGCTACAAATCTAGCTAGATCTGCTGAACTGCAAATCCACATAGATCTGCAGAGCTACAAATCCACATAGATCTGCAGAGCTACAAATCCACATAGATCTGCAGAGCTACAAATCCTCATAGATCTGCTGAACTGCAAATCCACATAGATCTGCAGAGCTACAAATCCACATAGATCTGCAGAGCTACAAATCCACATAGATCTGCAGAGCTACAAATCCACCTAGATCTGCAGAGCTACAAATCTAGCTAGATCTGCTGAACTGCAAATCCACATAGATCTGCTGAACTGCAAATCCTCATAGATCTGTTGAACTGCAAATCCACATAGATCTGCAGAGCTACAAATCCACATAGATCTGCAGAGCTACAAATCCTCATAGATCTGCAGAGCTACAAATCCTCATAGATCTGCTGAACTGCAATATACAATCTTATTTTAACGACTCAGTCTCTAGACAGATAGCCAGCACAAGGCCCCGCGGTGCCTTGGAGACCTATTTAGCCTTGAAGCGGTTAAATTAGAAGAGTATGGAGTACACATACTGCAGGGTTGTGTTTAACCGCTGCGGCCCTGGAATGCACATCTTCCATGGAAACTCCTCTGCCGCTCAGAATGAAAATACCCAGATATAAGGGAACCCTGTGGGAGCAAAACAAAACCTGTTTTCCAAAATAATATTTGGAGTCAATTTAACCGTTTCAATGCTAGTGATATCTCCGGTACATTGAGATGTTTCTATCAACCAAGAGGTTAAATTTCCTTAACGAGAATTCCCATTCTGTGCATGTAACTAACAGGAGGAGGAATAACGTTTCTCTATTAATGAAATATATATATATATATATATATATATATATATATGTGTGTGTGTGGTATGCCTGGCGGATACTGTAATTCTGGGTTTCTTTGTTTAACACTTTCTGTGCCAGAATGGTTACATTGTGCCCCCGCTCTGGCGCTCAGAGAGTTGAGGTGTAATCTTCTTCATTTAACCTTGAAAATAGCCATTAAGATTGTTGTACTGAGGAGAACCGGGCTGCCCCTGGGGCACACAATCTGCCCCACTGCGGGTAAGTAGGATTGCAGTGAGTTCTTCTTAGTCCATCAGTACAACTGCGCTTAGTGATTCCTTTTACTGGAACTGGAAATTTCACCTTAATTCAGGTTCGTACGTTTGAAAACTGCATTAAAAACTGACTATGTGTCGTGTTAACCAAAAGTCCATCAAATATACAGTTAAAGGGGATGTATCACCCTATACAAGTTACCCTTGATCATTAGATTATACACTGAATATAAGTAAAAGTGTATTCTTTTTTTTTTTTTTTTTTAAAAAAAAGCTCCTGTTGATCTAAAATGAAGTTATAAACTTTGCCCTGCACCTACGTCCGGACAGACTGGGGTTACCAGCTTTGTACCGCAGTCCGTCACTCTGCCTCTGTGCCCCTCCCTCTATCCAGCCTCCTCCAATGACGGAGACTTCCTGCCTGTAAGCTGGAGCACTCTCATTGGCTAGATATCGATCTCTGCCAATGAGATCACTCGAGCTTACAGACAGAAAGCCTCTGTCATTGGAGGGGTGTGGATAGAGGGAGGGGAGTAGAGTGACTGCGGTACAGAGCAGGAGATAGTCAGACTTGTTACTATATGCTAATGAACGCTAATTGTGGTAACAGTGCAGTACTAGTGATGTTTCACATGCTAATGAAGGTGTCAGTGACGTGTCATATGCTAATGAAGGTATCAGTGATGTGTCACATACTAATGAAGTTCTGTATGTATCTGCTGGACTGGTGGGTAACATAACACATAGGCAGTCTTTAACCCCTTAACGACCAGGGTCCTGGGAAGCAATCTTCCCTGAAGGACCACTTTGGTCTTTCCAACACGCCGGTACACGTGACCCATGGCGCAGAGGATCGCTGTAAGTAAAATGTACATGACACGGTATGACCTTCACCGGTCCTTAAAGGGATAGTAATGTCTATGATCATTACAATGTAATGTTGTAGCTGTTATAACAATAAACTAACCGATGTAAGTCCCATCTCTCAGACTTATACAGTGATAAAGTTCCCCCCTCCCCTTTCCCTGACGTCAGCGCTCTAGCTTACAGCAGGATATCCTGGCCCCAGGGCCGGCCGGAGGCTCTTCAGCAGAGCCAAAATAGCGCACTCTAGGAAGAAATACTTTATTGGAATGGTCTACAAAGTGCTCTTGCAGACCGGGAACACTTTGTAGACCGTTCCAGTGAAATATTTAGTTTTATATTGCGCTATTTTGGCTCTGCTGAAGAGCCGCCGGTTAGTCGCATGATTAAAATCTCCTGCTGTCAGGAGTGGAGAACTTTATCACTGTATAAAGGTCTGAGAGATGGGACTTACATCGGTTAGTTTATTGTTATAATAATTACAATATTACATTTTAATGAGCACAGACATTACTATCCCTTTAAAGGAAACCTGGTGACGCTCATAGCACGGCACGTGGTCCTTAAGAGGTTAATGCAGTTTTCAGAGACGCCAACTTGAATTAAGGTGACCGCTCCGCTGTAAATAATTGTCCAGCAGAGATTTCTTTCCAGCTGCAGATAGTCGGTTAACCCTTTGAGTGCCAGAGGGGCACGCAAAGCATTGCAAAGCAATGAGTTGAGTACCCCTCTGGCACTCAAAGGGTTAAACGTTAAAGCTCTTTTTACTGGACTGGGGGGAAGGTTGGGTTGGGTTGAAGTCCCCACAAGCAGCAAAGGGTTAAAGTGTTTGCTACCCAGTACTGGCGCAGTTATGGAGACGAAACTGTTTTGCGGAACCGACTTTCCCGCTGCGTTCCCCCGGGGGAAGGGGGGGGTCCTGCTTTCTGATATTGCTAGGGGTGCATGTTAGAAGATAATAATAAAAATCTCCTATATTCTAGTTTACAAATTAAGCACATAACCCATATGGGCGCAGCATGAACTGGCTTTAGCGCCAATGGAGCAACATCGGACTTTTCCAAGCGTCTGCTCCGTGGGGCACATTTTATACATAGACATAAGAATCTCTTCCGCATACCGTAGCGCAGACTAGTCATCTGATAACCGCGGGGGGGCAGAACCGTATTCTTAATTATTTGGGATGTTTATTTAGAGCAGATTAATAGATAAGTAACAATTTCATCTTCCAAAGAGGAATCAGTTAAAGGAGAACTAACACCTTCTGATATTAACCCCCAGCTTACCATCCTAAGGGCAGAAAACACTAATGGCTCCTATGCGTCTGCCCGTCAGCCTTTATTCACGGGATAACCTCTTCACTCAGTCATGGATGTCAGGTCCATAGAGGCAGACATGACAGTTACTGGCAGGATATCAGGTCCATGGAGGCAGACATGACAGTTACTGGTAGGATATCAGGTCCATGGAGGAGGACATGACAGTTACTGGTAGGATATCAGGTCCATGGAGGAGGACATGACAGTTACTGGCAGGATGTCAGGTCCATGGAGGCAGACATGACAGTTACTGGCAGGATGTCAGGTCCATGGAGGCAGACATGACAGTTACTGGCAGGATGTCAGGTCCATGGAGGAGACATGATAGTTACTGGCAGGATGTCAGGTCCATGGAGGAGACATGACAGTTACTGGCAGGATATCAGGTCCATGGAGGCAGACATGACAGTTACTGGTAGGATATCAGGTCCATGGAGGAGGACATGACAGTTACTGGTAGGATATCAGGTCCATGGAGGCGGACATGACAGTTACTGGCAGGATGTCAGGTCCATGGAGGCAGACATGACAGTTACTGGCAGGATGTCAGGTCCATGGAGGAGACATGATAGTTACTGGCAGGATGTTAGGTCCATGGAGGAGACATGACAGTTACTGGCAGGATATCAGGTCCATGGAGGCAGACATGACAGTTACTGGTAGGATATCAGGTCCATGGAGGAGGACATGACAGTTACTGGCAAGATGTCAGGTCCATGGAGGAGACATGACAGTTACTGGCAGGATATCAGGTCCATGGAGGTGGACATGACAGTTACTGGCAGGATGTCAGGTCCATGGAGGAGGATATGACAGTTACTGGCAGGATATCAGGTCCATGGAGGAGGACATGACAGTTACTGGTAGGATGTCAGGTCCATGGAGGAGGATATGACAGTTACTGGCAGGATGTCAGGTCCATGGAGGCAGACATGACAGTTACTGGCAGGATGTCAGGTCCATGGAGGAGGACATGACAGTTACTGGCAGGATGTCAGGTTCATGGAGGCGGACATGACAGTTACTGGCAGGATGTCAGGTCCATGGAGGCGGACATGACAGTTACTGGCAGGATATCAGGTCCATGGAGGAGGACATGACAGTTACTGGCAGAATGTCAGGTCCATGGAGGAGGACATGACAGTTACTGTCAGGATGTCAGGTCTATGGAGGAGGACATGACACTTACTGACAGGATATCAGGTCTATGGAGGCGGACATGACAGATACTGGCAGGATATTAGGTCCATGGAGGCGGACATGACAGTTACTGGCAGTTTTTTGTTTTCCGAACTGAAGCAGGCAATATGATGCACCACCCTCTGCTCTTTAACTGTTTGAGTGTCAGGAGAGGTATCCAGACCATCACTACTGAATGTGCTGGACACCAGTCTGGCATTCAGTGTGTTAAAAAGTTAAGATGACAGTGCGCAGCGAGCAGAGTGCCAGGTCCTGGAGTCCTGCCAGTATCTGACATGGCCGCTTTCCTGACATCCAGGTCTGATTGTAGATATTTTGTGTTGAGCAAAATTTGAAATGGCTATTATTGTTTTCTGGCCAAAGTATTGTACCTGTACATGTGTGTGTGTGTACGTGTGTGTGTGTGTGTGTACATGTGTGTGTGTGCATGCGCATGTGTGTACGTGTGTCTGCATGTGCGTGTGTACGTTTACGTGTGTGTGGTGTGCATGTGTAAGTCTGAGTGTGTGTAAGTGTGTGTACATTTGCATGTTTGTGTGTACGTGTGTGTGTGTACATGTGCAGGTATGTGTGTACGTGTGTGTGTAAGTGTGCATGTGTACGTTTGTGTGTGTGTGTACATGTGTATGTATGTGTGTGTGTGTGTCTGTGTGCATGTTTGTACTTGTGCGCGTGTGGTGAGGGGCATTATCAGGAGATGTTCATCCTCCTGTAATTGAGATTTTATAAGGATGGGAAAGAACTGGATAGAAGTGATTAACGTCTTAAATCGATGCCTTTTTCTACTATAGGAGACAATCGTACTAACAGTAATCAGCGTTTTTTAACGTAGATGTTTTGACCAAAAAAAAAAAACAACAAGAAATAAGTCTTTCAAAGCATGAGAGCTAAAAAAAAATAATTGCACCCAAAAGTACTATTTCAAGCTTTGTAATAATGAAAGTAATTTAATCCTGCTACACTGTCAACTGTTTCATTGCCAGGGGCATTGCTTGCTTCCTGCACTCACAGGGTTAAATAGCGAAAGGTGACCTTAAAAAAACACCTTTCCAGGCTCTGTACACAATAGGCCTGGCCTCCTGTATATGTCATTTCCATGTATTTCCAGCTATGGGAGATATGTCATTGTACGCTGAGATTAGTATACTTCTTTATAAAGGATGTTATTATATTAATTTGGTTAATTGTGTCATAGGGATATAACTTGGTTAAAGAGAAAGACTAAGACTCATTTTGCCCTCATAAGAGGCCCAAGTGTAATGTAACCAACACTAAATGGGCAAGTTTGGACCTCTGTGATTATCTATCTATCTATCTATCTATCTATCTATCTATCTATCTATCAATCTATCTATCATCTATCTATCATCTATCTATTTATCTATCTATCAATCTATCTATCTATCTATCATCTATCTATTTATCTATCTATCTATCTATCTATCTATCTATCTATCTATCTATCTATGTCATAGCATATCTATCTATCTATCTATCTATCTATCTATCTATCTATCTCATATCTATCTATCTATCTATCTATCTATCTCATATCTATCTATCTATCTATCTATCTATCTATCTATCTATCTATCTATTTATCTATAGTAATACTCCCTCTTTAATCAGATCTCTCTTCTCTGGACTGTAGAATTTATACCACTTAAAAGTTAACAATATCGTATGAATAAGTGTCTCTTCATTTGTGTAATATATTGATTTACCTATGCAGTGGTGTCTTTATACAGCAGTTGTTTATATTTGCGTCACATCTGCATGTTCTTGTGTAACGATCTCTGTCTCTAGGTGACACCATCTCGAAACAAAAAACAGGCTTCCATAGATCTGAATGACTCGTAAGACTCAATGGTCTTTATCAGATTGTAAACTGAAATGACTAGATCTAGAACAGATCAAATGCAAATAAAACTTATAAATAGAAATAACTGGCTGGTGTGTGAAGGACACCTACCTAGGTAATTCCTTATAATAATCACATTAAGTGTCTCTTATTCTTATAGTACAGTTCCACTTTAAGACTTAAAGTGCCATGACGGTATCCAGCGCACGGCATTGGTTACCTCTCTGGCATTTAGAAGGGTTAAACACTTATCAGACCGGCAGGACGGACTGAGAAATGCGACTGGTCGGCTCTTTAGCCATAAAACATCATGATGTCTTGCTGAACGGGACTTCAGCTTTAAGACCACCATCTTGTAATTGATCTCATTTCTATTCATGCCTGCGCTGGGCTCAATCCTCCCTTTCCCTCTTGTTTTGGTCCCTAATAATTCGTGATTTCGTTTTTTTATTTTGTAGCCAGATTATTGGTGAAGCCGCCAATACAATGAGTGTGTAAATCCAGCGCACCTCCGTGTTTATCCGGGATTTCTGTGTTTACGTTTCAATTTGGTTTGTTTACAAGGAAAATTATTACTGAGCGCCTCAATCGTGTCTCATGGAAACGAGCGATCAAAGTGGGACATCGGCCACGTTCACAATACAAAATGGTGCAGTTCTGGGGAAAACCAAGAAGTCATCAGTTTCCCATTGATTTCAATGCAGCTTTTAACCCCTTGAATGCTAAAGACCTCTACAACACATTGCGAAGTGGTTAAAAGACACATTTAAATCAAAACATGTTTTTATTTGTCTCCTATATCGTAGTTGGTTTGCTCCAGAATTACACCACTTTCCATAGTACATGAGTACACAGTGTCTGCCCCCCCCCCCACACACACTTACCTCAGTATTAAGATGTCCACTGACTCCTGATCACTGTGAGGTCATCATTGTCGCATTCCTGTGTCAGACACACAGGACTGTATTCACAAGGTGAAGAGGAGTACATTCAGAGCAAGGCAAATACATCAATAATCCCCAAATTGTCATTGATTTAAATGGGACACTTAAGCACCTGAATGTTAGACTTCTCTAGATGCAGGGGGGTGGTAAAAGCTGCATCTGAATCAGTATGTGCAGGGGCGTAACTGGTCATTGCAAGGCCCCAGTGCAAAAAAATATTTTTGGGCCCCTAACAAAAATGTATTTGGCCCTGTAGTTAAACACTGAATGGGGAATTCAGTCCCTCCGTTATGGTATATATGACTTGCCTCTGAATTGTTCCTCTTTTCCAAAATTTTTGTATAAATATACTTTTAACAAAAACTAGAAATGTGAAAGAAATTTCTCTGTCACAACCCCAGGCGGTTTTCTGTAGGCAGCAGGGGATAAGTGATCAGCAGCAGCCATCTTGTAACCAGGGCTCTCCATTTTTATTGGAGAAACAAATCGGTAGTTTGAGAATATCAGGTCCTGGGAGGATTCGGGGACAAAATGGTGTCCTCAGGGGGTCCCCAGTCCAAAGACTCTGAACTTCTTGAATGCTAGAGAGATCACCATTTCCTAATATGCATATGGAGGTCAGAGGTCACTTTACTAGGGTTCAGCTTTTCTTTCATTTCAGTCCATTTTTTGGAGGGGGCCGTAAGAAGTTTACACATTTGATACCTTAGTGTTTTTCAATCAGTCTTGAGGATACACCAACAGGTCAGGATTTCTGGATCTCCCGGCCTGACGTCAGCTGGGTCATCGGTGTACCAGTCGTTATGTTTGGTGTAAGTAGGGATATCCTTAGATCCTGACTTGTTGTGTCCCAGAGACCAGAGGTAATAGATATTGTCTTCATCATTGGGACACTCATGTCTTCTTTTCTTAACTCCCCTAGTGCAAACTTATATTATATAGCACTTTAACCCCTTAAGAACCAGACCGGGGTGCAGATCAATGCGTTGCACTCCCATCAGGTCCATAAGGGGTTAAACTTTTGAATTCTAAAATCATCTCCAGCGCATTGCTTTGGAGAAGTCTTTGGCATCCAAAGATTTAAATTAAACCCAAATAAATCTGGGCTAAAAATCTTAATGGCCAGTGTGATTGGTTCCCCAGAATCCATTCTGTGTGGATTGATTCCCCAGAATCCATTCTGTGTGGATTGGTTCCCCAGAATCCATTCTATGTGGATTGATTCCCCAGAATCCATTCTGTGTGGACTGGTTCCCCAGAATCCATTCTATGTGGATTGGTTCCCCAGAATCCATTCTGTGTGATTGGTTCCCCAGAATCCATTCTGTGTGGACTGGTTCCCCAGAATCCATTCTATGTGGATTGGTTCCCCAAAATTAGTCTAATTTCACACTGGGTATCACGACAGCAGAGACAGACACAATTCTTTGTTAACGGACTCCAGGTCCCAGCAATTCATGGCACTGAAGTTTTCCATATTTAGGGAAATTCAGTTGGAGGAGATTTGGGTCCTGGAGTCTGTTCACCAAGAATCATGTCCACCTCATGGACCTGCTACCCATCATCCCTGGGAACCTCGATGTCTGCAGGCCCCAGAGTAACAGTTGGAGGTGGTGGTGGTAGAGTCCACATTACCCCATTAATGTCATCTGTAATGTCAATTGCGGGATAGGACTGAGACAGGGCAGGGTTTGTCCTAAAAAGAGGTGGTATAGGGGTGGGAAATGGGCGTGGCTACCAATGAACACGCCCAGAGAATCACCCCTCGTCCTGGAGATCCGGTAACTAACTCAGAAATCCGGGGTTTCCTTTACAGATCTGGAGAGCTTCCAGGGGTGAAATTCAGTATTAATGAAGGAGGCATTTTTTGGGAAACAATCCACACATAATTTATTAGAAAGGGCCATTAAGATTTTCTGCCCAGTTTAAAGTAAGTGGGGCGGCCGTTCATTTATCAAAATTCATGTAATGAAAAAAGGATCTTGTCCACCTCTAAATTTACTTTTACTTTAGTTTATAGTCACATGAACCTACAAAACACATTTCCTCTGAATATTAATAAAACGAACCTCGTTAAATAATCCCCAATATCATCCGTTTGTCTTTATAGATCCTCATCCGCTCCAGGTCGTGCTCCCTGTTACTGCCGCTGGTTACATTAGGGCCATATGCACAACGTAATAGTGCAGCAATTCTACTGTGAAGCAACTGCACCGGGGGACATATAAATATTCACATTGATTTAAAGGAGCAGTAAACTTTTTTTATGATAATCTACATTAACAGGACTCTTCTGTGAGTTTTTTTATTCAAAAGTAATAACAGTTCAAAATTGTTTTACAATGTAGAAACTGAGATCCAGGGAGATTACTTCCTGATATTTCTACTTGACAGGAAGTGACTCCGCTGTTACTGTCACATTCAGTAGATAATTGCAGTAAATTACTTTCCTCTCCCATGCAATGCAATTGAATAATTATCTGAAACTTGACCACTAGAGGGCATAGTTAATGTTGTATTACAGAGGTTTACAGATCAATTTAAATCAATGGATTGTCTCTTGGGCCCCCTATGGTGCAGTTGGATTGCTCAAGAATTGATCCTCATATTCTTAGTACATATGTCCCTTAATTTCTGTGAGTCTTTATAAAGCTAAAATAAGTTTTGTTGTAGAGAAAATCTCCTTCATATGACGTCGTTCTGGGGAATTAAAGGACCAAGTTTAGTAAAGTCAGGAGGAGGCGGGAGCTGGTCCCCAGGGAATTAATATTCACACATAACATTCATATCACATCATTTCCTTCATGTTTTTTTATTTATTTTCTTTAGCTATTTTTTTCCTTCATGTTTTATTGTAAATAAACAACCAAACAATCTTTTGACGTGTGTGTGTCTTATTAAAAGGTCAATATGCCCCAATTATTCATCTATATATATTGAACTTTAAGACAGTTACTGATTTGCTGCCAGTTACGCCCCAAGACGGAGTTATTCAAAGCTTGTCTCAGGAGGAGTCAGGGGCATCAACTAAACACAATACACACTGTGGGTTGTCTCAGGAGGAGTCAGGGGCATCAACTAAACACAATACACACTGTGGGTTGTCTCAGGAGGAGTCAGGGGCATCAACTAAACACAATACACACTGTGGGTTGTCTCAGGAGGAGTCAGGGGCATCAACCAAACACAATACACACTGTGGGTTGTCTCAGGAGGAGTCAGGGGCATCAACCAAACACAATACACACTGTGGGTTGTCTCAGGAGGAGTCAGGGGCATCAACCAAACACAATACACACTGCGGGTTGTCTCAGGAGGAGTCAGGGGCATCAGCCAAACACAATACACACTGCGGGTTGTCTCAGGAGGAGCCGGGGCATCAACCAAACACAATACACACTGCGGGTTGTCTCAGGAGGAGTCGGGGCATCAACCAAACACAATACACACTGCGGGTTGTCTCAGGAGGAGTCGGGGCATCAACCAAACACAATACACACTGCGGGTTGTCTCAGGAGGAGTCGGGGCATCAACCAAACACAATACACACTGCGGGTTGTCTCAGGAGGAGTCGGGGCATCAACCAAACACAATACACACTGCGGGTTGTCTCAGGAGGAGTCGGGGCATCAACCAAACACAATACACACTGCGGGTTGTCTCAGGAGGAGTCGGGGCATCAACCAAACACAATACACACTGCGGGTTGTCTCAGGAGGAGTCGGGGCATCAACCAAACACAATACACACTGCGGGTTGTTTCAGGAGGAGTCGGGGCATCAACCAAACACAATACACACTGCGGGTTGTCTCAGGAGGAGTCGGGGCATCAACCAAACACAATACACACTGCGGGTTGTCTCAGGAGGAGTCGGGGCATCAACCAAACACAATACACACTGCGGGTTGTCTCAGGAGGAGTCGGGGCATCAACCAAACACAATACACACTGAGGGTTGTCTCAGGAGGAGTCGGGGCATCAACCAAACACAATACACACTGAGGGTTGTCTCAGGAGGAGTCGGGGCATCAACCAAACACAATACACACTGAGGGTTGTCTCAGGAGGAGTCAGGGGCATCAACCAAACACAATACACACTGAGGGTTGTCTCAGGAGGAGTCAGGGGCATCAACCAAACACAATACACACTGAGGGTTGTCTCAGGAGGAGTCAGGGGCATCAACCAAACACAATACACACTGAGGGTTGTCTCAGGAGGAGTCAGGGGCTTCAACCAAACACAATACACACTGAGGGTTGTCTCAGGAGGAGTCAGGGGCATCAACCAAACACAATACACACTGAGGGTTGTCTCAGGAGGAGTCAGGGGCATCAACCAAACACAATACACACTGAGGGTTGTCTCAGGAGGAGTCAGGGGCTTCAACCAAACACAATACACACTGAGGGTTGTCTCAGGAGGAGTCGGGGCATCAACTAAACACAATACACACTGCGAGTTGTCTCAGGAGGAGTCAGGGGCTTCAACCAAACACAATACACACTGAGGGTTGTCTCAGGAGGAGTCAGGGGCTTCAACCAAACACAATACACACTGAGGGTTGTCTCAGGAGGAGTCAGGGGCATCAACCAAACACAATACACACTGAGGGTTGTCTCAGGAGGAGTCAGGGGCATCAACCAAACACAATACACACTGCGGGTTGTCTCAGGAGGAGTCGGGGCATCAACCAAACACAATACACACTGCGGGTTGTCTCAGGAGGAGTCGGGGCATCAACCAAACACAATACACACTGCGGGTTGTCTCAGGAGGAGTCGGGGCATCAACCAAACACAATACACACTGCGGGTTGTCTCAGGAGGAGTCGGGGCATCAACCAAACACAATACACACTGCGGGTTGTCTCAGGAGGAGTCGGGGCATCAACCAAACACAATACACACTGCGGGTTGTCTCAGGAGGAGTCGGGGCATCAACCAAACACAATACACACTGCGGGTTGTCTCAGGAGGAGTCGGGGCATCAACCAAACACAATACACACTGCGGGTTGTCTCAGGAGGAGTCGGGGCATCAACCAAACACAATACACACTGCGGGTTGTCTCAGGACGAGTCAGGGGCATCAACCAAACACAATACACACTGAGGGTTGTCTCAGGAGGAGTCAGGGGCATCAACCAAACACAATACACACTGAGGGTTGTCTCAGGAGGAGTCAGGGGCTTCAACCAAACACAATACACACTGAGGGTTGTCTCAGGAGGAGTCAGGGGCTTCAACCAAACACAATACACACTGAGGGTTGTCTCAGGAGGAGTCAGGGGCTTCAACCAAACACAATACACACTGAGGGTTGTCTCAGGAGGAGTCAGGGGCATCAACCAAACACAATACACACTGAGGGTTGTCTCAGGAGGAGTCAGGGGCATCAACCAAACACAATACACACTGAGGGTTGTCTCAGGAGGAGTCAGGGGCATCAACCAAACACAATACACACTGTGAGTTGTCTCAGGAGGAGTCAGGGGCATCAACCAAACACAATACACACTGTGAGTTGTCTCAGGAGGAGTCAGGGGCTTCAACCAAACACAATACACACTGTGAGTTGTCTCAGGAGGAGGCAGGGGCTTCAACTAAACACAATACACACTGTGAGTTGTCTCAGGAGGAGGCAGGGGCTTCAATTAAACACAATACACACTGCGAGTTGTCTCAGGAGGAGTCAGGGGCTTCAACTAAACACAATACACACTGCGAGTTGTCTCAGGAGGAGTCAGGGACTTCAACAAAACACAATACACACTGTGAGTTGTCTCAGGAGGAGTCAGGGACTTCAACCAAACACAATACACACTGCGAGTTGTCTCAGGAGGAGTCAGGGGCTTCAACCAAACACAATACACACTGCGAGTTGTCTCAGGAGGAGTCAGGGGCTTCAACTAAACACAATACACACTGTGAGTTGTCTCAGGAGGAGTCAGGGACTTCAATAAAACACAATACACACTGTGAGTTGTCTCAGGAGAAGTCAGGGGCTTCAACCAAACACAATACACACTGTGAGTTGTCTCAGGAGGAGTCAGGGGCATCAACTAAACACAATACACACTGCGAGTTGTCTCAGGAGGAGTCAGGGGCATCAACCAAACACAATACACACTGTGAGTTGTCTCTGGAGGAGTCAGGGGCTTCAACCAAACACAATACACACTGTGAGTTGTCTCAGGAGGAGTCAGGGGCATCAACCAAACACAATACACACTGTGAGTTGTCTCAGGAGGAGTCAGGGGTTCAACCAAACACAATACACACTGTGAGTTGTCTCAGGAGGAGTCAGGGGTTCAACTAAACACAATACACACTGTGAGTTGTCTCAGGAGGAGGCAGGGGCTTCAACTAAACACAATACACACTGTGAGTTGTCCCTGGAGGAGTCAGGGGCTTCAACTGAACACAATACACACTGCGAGTTGTCTCAAGAGGAGGCAGGGGCTTCAATTAAACACAATACACACTGTGAGTTGTCTCTGGAGGAGTCAGGGGCTTCAACCAAACACAATACACACTGCGAGTTGTCTCAGGAGGAGTCAGGGGCATCAACCAAACACAATACACACTGTGAGTTGTCTCTGGAGGAGTCAGGGGCTTCAACCAAACACAATACACACTGTGAGTTGTCTAAGGAGGAGTCAGGGGCATCAACCAAACACAATACACACTACGAGTTGTCTCAGGAGGAGTCAGGGGTTCAACTAAACACAATACACACTGCGAGTTGTCTCAGGAGGAGGCAGGGGCTTCAACTAAACACAATACACACTGTGAGTTGTCTCAGGAGGAGTCAGGGGCATCAACCAAACACAATACACACTGCGAGTTGTCTCAGGAGGAGTCAGGGGTTCAATAAAACACAATACACACTGTGAGTTGTCTCTGGAGGAGTCAGGGACTTCAATAAAACACAATACACACTGTGAGTTGTCTCAGGAGGAGTCAGGGGCATCAACCAAACACAATACACACTACGAGTTGTCTCAGGAGGAGTCAGGGGTTCAACTAAACACAATACACACTGCGAGTTGTCTCAGGAGGAGGCAGGGGCTTCAACTAAACACAATACACACTGTGAGTTGTCTCAGGAGGAGTCAGGGGCATCAACCAAACACAATACACACTGCGAGTTGTCTCAGGAGGAGTCAGGGGTTCAATAAAACACAATACACACTGTGAGTTGTCTCTGGAGGAGTCAGGGACTTCAATAAAACACAATACACACTGTGAGTTGTCTCAGGAGGAGTCAGGGGCATCAACTAAACACAATACACACTGTGAGTTGTCTCAGGAGGAGTCGGGCTTCAACTAAACACAATACACACTGCGAGTTGTCTCAGGAGGAGGCAGGGGCTTCAACTAAACACAATACACACTGCGAGTTGTCTCAGGAGGAGTCAGGGGCATCAATTAACACAATACACACTGCGAGTTGTCTCAGGAGGAGTCAGGGGCATCAACCAAACACAATACACACTGTGAGTTGTCTCTGGAGGAGTCAGGGGCTTCAACCAAACACAATACACACTGTGAGTTGTCTCTGGAGGAGTCAGGGGCTTCAACCAAACACAATACACACTGTGAGTTGTCTCAGGAGGAGTCAGGGGCTTCAACCAAACACAATACACACTGTGAGTTGTCTCTGGAGGAGTCAGGGGCTTCAACCAAACACAATACACACTGTGAGTTGTCTCAGGAGGAGTCAGGGGCATCAACCAAACACAATACACACTGTGAGTTGTCTCAGGAGGAGTCAGGGGCATCAACTAAACACAATACACACTGCGAGTTGTCTCAGGATGAGTCAGGGGCATCAACCAAACACAATACACACTGTGAGTTGTCTCTGGAGGAGTCAGGGGCTTCAACCAAACACAATACACACTGTGAGTTGTCTCAGGAGGAGTCAGGGGCATCAACCAAACACAATACACACTGTGAGTTGTCTCAGGAGGAGTCAGGGGTTCAACCAAACACAATACACACTGTGAGTTGTCTCAGGAGGA
Source organism: Rhinophrynus dorsalis (assembly GCA_037306005.1). Lineage (NCBI taxonomy): Eukaryota > Metazoa > Chordata > Amphibia > Anura > Rhinophrynidae > Rhinophrynus > Rhinophrynus dorsalis. The sequence continues at coordinate 1,797,809 of CM074727.1, read as the reverse complement.
GTCAGGGGTTCAACTGAACACAATACACACTGTGAGTTGTCTCAGGAGGAGGCAGGGGCTTCAACTAAACACAATACACACTGTGAGTTGTCCCTGGAGGAGTCAGGGGCTTCAACTGAACACAATACACACTGCGAGTTGTCTCAAGAGGAGGCAGGGGCTTCAATTAAACACAATACACACTGTGAGTTGTCTCTGGAGGAGTCAGGGGCTTCAACCAAACACAATACACACTGCGAGTTGTCTCAGGAGGAGTCAGGGGCATCAACCAAACACAATACACACTGTGAGTTGTCTCTGGAGGAGTCAGGGGCTTCAACCAAACACAATACACACTGTGAGTTGTCTAAGGAGGAGTCAGGGGCATCAACCAAACACAATACACACTACGAGTTGTCTCAGGAGGAGTCAGGGGTTCAACTAAACACAATACACACTGCGAGTTGTCTCAGTAGGAGGCAGGGGCTTCAACTAAACACAATACACACTGTGAGTTGTCTCAGGAGGAGTCAGGGGCATCAACCAAACACAATACACACTGCGAGTTGTCTCAGGAGGAGTCAGGGGTTCAATAAAACACAATACACACTGTGAGTTGTCTCTGGAGGAGTCAGGGACTTCAATAAAACACAATACACACTGTGAGTTGTCTCAGGAGGAGTCAGGGGCATCAACCAAACACAATACACACTACGAGTTGTCTCAGGAGGAGTCAGGGGTTCAACTAAACACAATACACACTGCGAGTTGTCTCAGGAGGAGGCAGGGGCTTCAACTAAACACAATACACACTGTGAGTTGTCTCAGGAGGAGTCAGGGGCATCAACCAAACACAATACACACTGCGAGTTGTCTCAGGAGGAGTCAGGGGTTCAATAAAACACAATACACACTGTGAGTTGTCTCTGGAGGAGTCAGGGACTTCAATAAAACACAATACACACTGTGAGTTGTCTCAGGAGGAGTCAGGGGCATCAACTAAACACAATACACACTGTGAGTTGTCTCAGGAGGAGTCGGGCTTCAACTAAACACAATACACACTGCGAGTTGTCTCAGGAGGAGGCAGGGGCTTCAACTAAACACAATACACACTGTGAGTTGTCTCAGGAGGAGTCAGGGGCATCAACTAAACACAATACACACTGCGAGTTGTCTCAGGAGGAGTCAGGGGCATCAACCAAACACAATACACACTGTGAGTTGTCTCTGGAGGAGTCAGGGGCTTCAACCAAACACAATACACACTGTGAGTTGTCTCTGGAGGAGTCAGGGGCTTCAACCAAACACAATACACACTGTGAGTTGTCTCAGGAGGAGTCAGGGGCATCAACCTAACACAATACACACTGTGAGTTGTCTCAGGAGGAGTCAGGGGTTCAACTAAACACAATACACACTGCGAGTGGTCTCAGGAGGAGGCAGGGGCTTCAACTAAACACAATACACACTGTGAGTTGTCCCTGGAGGAGTCAGGGGCTTCAACTAAACACAATACACACTGTGAGTTGTCTCAAGAGGAGGCAGGGGCTTCAACTAAACACAATACACACTGTGAGTTGTCTCTGGAGGAGTCAGGGGCTTCAACCAAACACAATACACACTGCGAGTTGTCTCAGGAGGAGTCAGGGGCATCAACCAAACACAATACACACTGTGAGTTGTCTCTGGAGGAGTCAGGGGCTTCAACCAAACACAATACACACTGTGAGTTGTCTCAGGAGGAGTCAGGGGCATCAACCAAACACAATACACACTACGAGTTGTCTCAGGAGGAGTCAGGGGTTCAACTAAACACAATACACACTGCGAGTTGTCTCAGGAGGAGGCAGGGGCTTCAACTAAACACAATACACACTGTGAGTTGTCTCAGGAGGAGTCAGGGGCATCAACCAAACACAATACACACTGCGAGTTGTCTCAGGAGGAGTCAGGGGTTCAATAAAACACAATACACACTGTGAGTTGTCTCTGGAGGAGTCAGGGACTTCAATAAAACACAATACACACTGTGAGTTGTCTCAGGAGGAGTCAGGGGCATCAACCAAACACAATACACACTACGAGTTGTCTCAGGAGGAGTCAGGGGTTCAACTAAACACAATACACACTGCGAGTTGTCTCAGGAGGAGGCAGGGGCTTCAACTAAACACAATACATACTGTGAGTTGTCTCAGGAGGAGTCAGGGGCATCAACCAAACACAATACACACTGCGAGTTGTCTCAGGAGGAGTCAGGGGTTCAATAAAACACAATACACACTGTGAGTTGTCTCTGGAGGAGTCAGGGACTTCAATAAAACACAATACACACTGTGAGTTGTCTCAGGAGGAGTCAGGGGCATCAACTAAACACAATACACACTGTGAGTTGTCTCTGGAGGAGTCAGGGGCTTCAACCAAACACAATACACACTGCGAGTTGTCTCAGGAAGAGTCAGGGGCATCAACCAAACACAATACACACTGTGAGTTGTCTCTGGAGGAGTCAGGGGCTTCAACCAAACACAATACACACTGTGAGTTGTCTCAGGAGGAGTCAGGAGTTCAATCAAACACAATACACACTGTGAGTTGTCTCAGGAGGAGTCAGGAGTTCAACCAAACACAATACACACTGTGAGTTGTCTCAGGAGGAGTCAGGAGTTCAACCAAACACAATACACACTGTGAGTTGTCTCAGGAGGAGTCAGGAGTTCAACCAAACACAATACACACTGTGAGTTGTCTCAGGAGGAGTCAGGGGCATCAACCAAACACAATACACACTGTGAGTTGTCTCTGGAGGAGTCAGGGGCTTCAACCAAACACAATACACACTGCGAGTTGTCTCAGGAGGAGCCAGGGGCTTCAATAAAACCAATATACACTGCAGACCTTGTGTTGGGGCATTAGGACCCCTCCTGATGCCCCCCAGGCTACTGATCTTCCAGCCAATTCATCTGGGAAATGAACACAGTTGACACAAGGGAGCAACAGAGCTCTCTACTTCCATTCTAAACGATCTACTGGGTACGAGTGGGTTGCATTGGGAAACCCTCTCCTGTCAGTGTGGGCAGCCTCCCTTACTGATGTCAGAGGATTTCCTCATCCCGCCCACTTTTTTCCTGTACTTGGGGTAGGATGGTAGCAGGGGAGCTCTCTTGCCCCCTGTGTTGCCTCTGTTGATCTTCCAGCTGAATCGGCTGGGATATCCGTAGCTGGGCCATTCCTGATTCACCACAAGGAGGGCTGAACTAAAAATTTTAATTAAAAAAACCATAATGGGCTACCTCTCATTGCATGGGCAACACCATGCAACATTTGGTAGTATATATATATATATATATATATATATATATATATATATATAGTAAATAAACTGTGCACTCACGAATTTTAAAGTACAATAACCAATTTAATGGTGAAATAGAAGACTGCAATGTTTCAGTCCTCAGACTGGGACCTTTGTACTTTAAAATCCGTGAGTGCACAGCTTATTTACCATATATTTCCATGTACAGTAAGACAAGGTATTCCCAATGCTTGGAGATGCTGTTTTCTAAGGTTATTAAAAAGATAATTTGCCATTTTTGTGATAGCTTGACTTTACAGTGTGTTGCAGCCAGGTGGCACTGTTGCCATTACAGCCTGTGCAATGCGGAGTGTTGGAGACACAGGATTGCAGTGGAATATATAGGGATATAACAATGGCACCAACCCAATATGTGAGGTTTCCCTCATTGATAAAACCAGTGGCTCTGGAACAGAATAAAACAGCTAAAGTCCTGAACACAGCAATGACTAACTCACACCAGCAGGAGCTGTCCTTACACTCAAAATTAACTGATGCCATTTCCAATTTAGCCACAACTGAGGGAAAAAATTCCTTCCTGACTCCAAATGGCAGACAGATATTTCCCTGGATCAACAACCTATCTGCATTGAAGTCAAATCTCATAATTCTCAGTATTCTTCTGTGCTAGATAGGTATCCAGTATGCTATTGACAAGCTGTTACAGTATCTGTAAGCACAGCATCATGAGGCAAAATATTCCATTTTTTTACTGCAATTACTGTAAAAAAAAAATCTGCCTTTGCTTTAGTCTAAAGCGCCTTTCCTCTAGTCTTAATGGATGACCTCTCGTTCTTAGCTCAGCTCTTTGAGTAAATAATTCATTGGATAGTTCTTTGTATTGACCTTGATTATAAGTGTAAATGGTAATCATATCCCCCTTACACGTCTCTTCTCTAATATAAGTGTAAATAGTAATCATATCTCCCCTTACACGTCTCTTCTCTAATATAAGTGTAAATGGTAATCATATCGCCCCTTACACGTCTCTTCTCTAATATAAGTGTAAATGGTAATCATATCGCCCCTTACACGTCTCTTCTCTAATATAAGTGTAAATGGTAATCATATCACCCCTTACATCTCATCACCCCTTACACCTCTCATCTCTAATATAAGTGTAAATGGTAATCATATCACCCCTTATACCTCTCTTCTCTAATATATGTGTAAATGGTAATCATATCACCCCTTACACCTCTCTTCTCTAATATAAGTGTAAATGGTAATGATATCCCCCCTTACATCTCATCACCCCTTACACCTCTCATCTCTAATATAAGTGTAAATGGTAATCATATCCCCCTTACACCTCTCTTCTCTAATATATGTGTAAATGGTAATCATATCACCCCTTACACCTCTCTTCTCTAATATAAGTTTAAATGGTAATCATATTGCCCCTTACACGTCTCTTCTCTAATATAAGTGTAAATGGTAATCATATCCCCCCTTACACCTCTCTTCTCTAATATAAGTGTAAATGGTAATCATATCACCCTTACACGTCTCTTCTCTAATATAAGTGTAAATAGTAATAATATCCCCCCTTACACCTCTCTTCTCTAATATAAGTGTAAATGGTAATCATATCACCCCTTACACGTCTCTTCTCTAATATAAGTGTAAATGGTAATCATATCCCCCTTACACCTCTCTTCTCTAATATATGTGTAAATGGTAATCATATCACCCCTTACACCTCTCTTCTCTAATATAAGTGTAAATGGTAATCATATTGCCCCTTACACGTCTCTTCTCTAATATAAGTGTAAATGGTAATCATATCGCCCCTTACACGTCTCTTCTCTAATATAAGTGTAAATGGTAATCATATCACCCCTTACACGTCTCTTCTCTAATATAAGTGTAAATGGTAATCATATCGCCCCTTACACGTCTCTTCTCTAATATATGTGTAAATGGTAATCATATCACCCCTTACATGTCTCTTCTCTAATATATGTGTAAATGATAATCATATCCCCCTTACACGTCTCTTCTCTAATATAAGTGTAAATGGTAATCATATCCCCCCTCATACGTCTCTTCTCTAATATAAGTGTAAATGGTAATCATATCGCCCCTTACACGTCTCTTCTCTAATATATGTGTAAATGGTAATCATATCACCCCTTAGACGTCTCTTCTCTAATATAAACAAACCCAGTTGGTTAGTCTTTCTTTATAAGTCAGATCCTCCAATCCCTTTATCAGTTTTGTTGCACGTCTCTGCACTTTTTCCAGTTCAGTAATGTCTTAAAGTAAAATATTCTCCATGAGGTATAACTAGAACCTATTGTTCTCTAAGTCCTGGTACCTTGGTCTCCAGGCCGTGTTACAGCGGGACGCTCTACAGTCCTTATGCCCCTGCACATCTGTGATAAGTCCAGAGAAACGTAAAGAAGCCGAGTGTGGCAGAAATATAAACAAAGAAAAATAGAACGGTGATGCGCTTAGTCCATGAGTGATATGGTGAAAAATTGAGTGTAAGTGTTTGAACAAAGTATGTGTAAATTTGTGCCACTGTATTTTGTGGGTTATCACGTCTCTCTCCCCACGTCTCCGAGGAACTGCAGTAAAAAAATATAGAAAACAGCGCAACAAAAAAACACTTCTATGCGTAGTAGTAATGATAAGCAGAGGACGTGATTTTCTGTGCTTATCATTACTACTACGCTTAGAGGTGTTTTTTGTTGCTGTGGTTTTTATATTTTTTTACAGAAATATAAACAAGTCGGTTTTGTCACAGAGGATAAATAGTCTTTGTGACGAACATAATATACAAGTAACATTGAACAATGGTCCGTACGTCTGTAGTCTTAGTGATTTCCATGTACAAATTGCCCCTGTTTCTGTACTTATATATATCCCATAGCGCTGTACAAGACACATCACAAAAGAGTGACCACATTTCCATTCTGCCATTCAGGGACACTGATGAGATAGGAGAAGCAGAATCACATGTCCTCAGCTCTAAGGCAACTATAGGAGAGGTCTAAACACTGCTGTGACAGTATCTGATGCTTGTTTTAGGCTACAAGAAAATGTACATCATGCCCAAAGCCTTAGACTAGCATTACTCTGCAGCACAATTGCACAACTTCTCCTGTTGATGTCAAGTACAAGGCTCGGGTCTGCCTCTAGTGTTTAGAGCTCTGTCTGAAGGCCATTTTCTTGTAGCCCAGCAGAGGCCTCACTTTCTGTCACAGTAGGCAATGGGCAGTGCTATGCTCTGGAGTCTTCATTCTGGGACTTTGTATTGTCCCTGAAGGGGGCTGCCAGGGACATGGGACACAAGTTTAAAATCAGGGACTGTCCTGGACAATCAGGGGCACGTGGTCACCCTACATCACAATAAACAGATGGAAACCCTGCACACTACTGAGCTGGATCATCCATTATGGCCATAGCTGGGAAGTCTCCGGATTTGCTCCTGAGACCCTGGTTTTGAGACTTCATTACCGGGTTTCCGGGCAGAAGCTGAGTCTCCGGGTGAGGGGTGTTTCTACTGAAACTCTGCCCACTTCTGCTCTTTCTCAGTCTTTCCTCCTACTCCCTGCCCAGTTCTTCTCCTTCCCCAGACAATTTTTACCTCTTTTTTTCTAGCCTGTTATGCCCCGCCCCCACTCATGGTTAAGCCCTGCCCCCTTTGGAACATGAATCGCATCATTTTTCTCCCGCAACGGCACCAAAGGACTCCCCTCAAAGGACAGCACACAACAAAGTTCCAAGGTATGATTATGGCAGCTTACTCTACTGCCTAGGGCCCATGGCAACATGAGGAGCCCTGTCTGCATGTGAGGGGTCACATCTTGTGCCAGGTGCACTTGTGGGTGATAGAGGTCAGCTTTATCCAGTTGCTCTCACGTCCATTAGAGCCACAATCCCAGTACCTGCTAGTACCATTCTGTGTCAGAGGTACCGGATCATGTGGGGCCCCAAGTTGGTACCTTTCCCAGGGCCCCATAGAGCCTTTGTCCATCTGTGGCACACTGGATCCTGAACTCTACACCAGTGGTTCTCAGGACACACACACAGGTCATGTTTTCAGGATATCTCAGATTGATCACAGACGAGTCAGTTAATTTTACTTGACTTACCTCTGGTTAATTAAGGGTTTACTTATAACCTGACCTGTTGGTGTGTACAGGGACTAAAGGACAGAGTCCCTTCTGTATTTGAAGCCTGGTTAGTGTGACCACATTTAAATCTATGCGTAAGCACCGTGTGGTGCGAAACGCGTTAGATGTGAGATAAGGTGTATAAGTCGTGTCTGTTTGCCAACAGTGGTTCAAATAAAAATTGCTTTTATTATCTACTCAAAGTCTGACAACGAGTGCCATTCTATCCTTTTACTAATGCACATTTAAATTGTGCCATTCAGGGACATTGCGGAGAGAAAAGTGTACCACAGAGTTCTAACACTAGAGGGAGAACTCCCCAGTGACTGCTGTGACAGAAAGGGCTATCTGTGGTGGGCTACAAGAAAATGTACATCAAGCCCAAAGCCGTAGAGTAGCAATAAACTACAACACAAAATGCACTGCAGCTCCTGATTGATTTCCAGATCGATCCTGAGTTCTCTAGTGTGTGGCGCTCTGTCTGGAAATCATTTTCTTGTAGCCCAGCAGTTAGGGTTGCCACCTTTTCTTAAAAAAAATACCAGCCATGGCATTCCCTCCATAGACTTAACATTGGACAGAAGACAATTTTTTACCGGCCTGCCGGTAAAATACTGGCTGGGTGGCAACCCTACCAGCAGAGGCATCACTGTCCGTCACAGCAGGCAATGGGCAGTTCTCCTTTTAGTGTTTAGAACTCTGTGCTCTGGAGTCTTCATTCCGGGACTTTTATTGTCCCAGAAGGGAGCTGTCCAGGATAAGGGACACACACTTAAAATCCGGGACTGTCCCAGGCAATCCAGGACAAGTGGCCACCCTAAGCCTGGTATGAAGGCCATGTGCTTTTCATAGGGAGCCCAAACCCAAGGGGCTTTATGTATAAAGAAAAGTGGATCAGTTCTGGGGGGAACCATCTGCACTGTAGGGGATAAATACTCCCCAAATCCCGGTTCAGTTAAATAAATATATATATATATATATATATATATATATATATAGTCCCACACAGCAGGCCCTGCAACAGGAGCTGGTAAATGAGGATGAAACAGAGCAGTTGTGCCCAGCGGGTTAATGTTAAGGTGTGTGGGGGGGTTAACTGCATTGTCCACATCTTATCCATCATTTCACTTTATTTTGATATAAAACTGCACATCCAAGTACATGACACGCAACCAGGGGCTCTGAACGGCGCCTTCCTCCTCCCGGCCGCCAGGTGTCGCCGTCCCCACTGTCCCTGCGGTCTCCGCTCTCACCCAATCAGCCGCTTCCTTCTCATAGTCCTGCCAGTGACGTCACCGTCAAGATGGCAGCGCTCAGTGAGGAGTTCACGCTGTGCGGACTGATCAACGGGACCGGGAGCTGTCGGACCGAGGGGCTGCGGGGATTGGAGGCGGGAGGAGAGGCGGACAGGGTGTTGGTGACGGATACGGGGAGGACTGTCACCTTGTACAAGGTAAATGGGGGCAGGGGAGGGACCCACGTGTGTGTGTATATAACTATATGGGGGGGTATATTGGTGAGATGGGCAACCTGAAGCCACGCAGCTCTTGTTAGACAACAACTCCCATCATCCACAGCTGGCCAATGACTGTCTAGGAGTTGTAGTTCAGTAACAGCTGGAGAGCCACATGATGATAGTCATGATCACATATCTGGGAACTTTTAAATGTGCTGACCCTGGGTTAACCCTTAAACCTCCCAAGAGTTTACAGTCTAGTCAATATGTCCCTGGTTGCTGTTTGATAGGGGTGCTGCAGTAAGTTTTCAGGTAACCCCAAACATGCTGCCACTAAGAACTGCTGGAACCCACATAAGATAAACAGGACCTCTCCCTCTGACTTCTATTCCTAATGAAGCAGTAAACTGGTGTGTCATATAGTAGGTCATAATAATAATAATCCTTTATTTATAACATGGGATCCTCTCGCCCTGAGAAATTGGCTCTTCACCCAGAGACCCTAAAATTTGTGTCAAAACCATGGGGTTCCCATGTATGCATGGCACATCGAAGTTACAGACTGGTGAGTATTTATGTGCTAGAATAGGCAACCTTTGGCTGTCCAGCTGTTACAAGTAACAACTCGCATCATCCTCAGAAAGACAGTCTGACAGAAAAAGAGACACACATCAGGGAGGCAGACTGAAAACGTAAACATTTGGTGTGTATCTGTGCATGTATGCATGCGTGTGTGTGTATATATATATAATATATATCTTAAAATTTGAAGTCCTTTGCTACTAGCCAGACCTGAAAAGTTACTCACCACTGCAAGCCATAACATAACCACCAGGGCTAAATTTCTACTTGCCATTGGCTAGTGGAGAGTGGAAATTTTGAGCCCTATATATATATATATATATATATATATATATATATATATATATATATATATATATATATATATACACATACATACACACACCAGATAATACAGGAAGAGAAACCAAAACAAAGTTACAGGCTTGGTACTGGTTATGGTTACATGTGTTTTGGATTTTTGTGGCAACTGATGACGAAGACTTCTGGGTGTGTACTATGAAGCGGGAATAAGCTGCAGCGTTACATAGAGGGGGGACTGTCAACACTGATATAAAGCAATTCATGTAGATAAAGGTAAAGTGGGAGGAAGAGGTGTGGCAAAAGGAGGGAAGAAGGGTTTGTTTTGATGGAGAAAGGGCAGGGTGGGGGGTGGTTCCAGCCAGGGTGACCAACAGGAATCATTGTTACAAGGTGTTTGGATGTCGAAAGGATGGGTTATTTGGATTGTTTGTTGGGTTATTTTGGACAGCAAAAGCGAGGGTGGACAGCTATTTGGATGGTGAAAGGGTGAGTTCCTTGGATGGTGAAAGGGAGAGGTGAAGTGTGTAGTGCTTTGCGCATTGACAGGTTTGTTTGGATGGGAACAATGTAGGGTGGGCAGGTGATTTAAATGGCCAAAGTGCAGATTGTTTGGATGGCCAAAGCAGTGGTGAGACGTGAAGGGTTGTGTGAAACTCTCTGCATTCATTTCGACAGGAGTGGCCAGGGCTGACATCAATACCCTGGCCACTCCTGTCAAAATCAATGCCCATGTGAAACTCTCAATGTTTATTTTAAGATGATTGGCCAGGGCAACGGCTGACAAAATCAAAACGCCTATGACTCTTAGGGCAGCGAGTTTGCCAGGAGTTGGAGGGGAGATTCACCCATCCCAGTCCTCTCCTGTCAAAATCATGGCCCCTGTAACTCCCAAGGTGTGGCTACCAGCAAACCATAAATTCTAGTCATTATACATATATACTTTATTTAAAATTTCCAGGTATCGGACCAAAAGCCACTCGGCAGTTGGGCTGTAAAACAAGGTCAACAAATCACGTGTCCTGCTATAGTCAATCATGAGACTGGAGAGTATGTTGTTGTTCATGATGACAAGGTAAAAGTCTTTATTATTTTCATAACTTTTCTGTGCCGGCTGCTTTCCCAGCTCGGTTCTTTGTTGATGTCCTTGAAGGATATGCATCATGGTGAAATAAAATATGGTAATGTTTAACCCTTTGAGATCCTGTGGTGTCTGTATTGGACACACCACTCAGGGTGAAGAACAAATCGCTTTTATGTGAATGCTAGTGTTTCCTTGTTTTTTCTAACTTGATCTATAGAATTTTTGTGCTGTTTTTAAGCAGGTCCCAATTCTACCTCCATTTTTTCCTTCTGGTTGGTCATTGATCAGAGAATGTTAATGTGATTGCAACAACCCCCCCCCATGATCTGTTACACTGGCCTTTCTGATTTTTTTTTTTTTTTCCATTTAATTTTTTTTTACTAATGTAAAATGTGTGGTTTTTATTGCCCTGTCATAGACGCAGTAACACCTGTTAAAGGGTGTAAAATATAACAATAACACACTCTGGTATATTGTCTGTTCACAAAATGAGCAGAAGCAAAGGTAAAAGTGTTCCCCCACATCAGTGCAAGCCTGTCTGTTCTTTCTTTCCAACCTGTTTGTTATATATCCCTATCCATTTACAGCTTTGTGTTATCCTTGTTAATTGCTGTAACTTTCAGCCCTAAATGTGTTGCCACTTCCCACCTCCCAATAAGAAAGAGGTACAGTGTTTAATTGGGTTGAATTTCACTGTACAAAGGCAAATTATGTTTGTCATGGAGGTTTTTTTTTTTTTTTTTTAATCAAAATAACATTGTGTTTTTAAAATGTAGGTTCTAAGAATTTGGAAGGAGGATGTGACAAACTTGGAGAAAGTGTTTAAATCCACAGTAAGTTTCTTTTTACGTTATTTACTGGCTGCTTCCTAAAGGTATTACTGTTAAGGGAGTAGTGATCCTAAAATACAAGTGTCTAAGAGTACGTTGTAATGTTTCCAGGTATAAAACACTTTCCATTTCTTGATGGAACTTGGAGCAGTGCCGGGCAATGTGCATCCCTCCAGCTGTTGTTGGACTACAACTTCCAGAACCGGAGGTAATAGGAGTTGTATTCCAGCATCAGATGGAGGATAGCAAATTGACAGTCTGTGACTTGAGTTCTAACTGAAGGTAGTATGAAATTCATACAACTATAGTTCAGTCTTTTATAAACTGATCACTGAGACCTCTAGGAGTTTTAACATTATAAACTCCAGCCAATGGGGTACAGGTGCCCCCCACTGGATCTGTAGCTGTGAGTTCCTAGAGGGTACAGACTAATCCTACTCACTGCAGATCAGTGAGTGAGTGTTGTCTGCAGTGACATTGCAGTGATGTACAAGGGATGAACCGGTCACTGACAGCCTTGACTGTTGTTTGGTGTGGGGATTGAAGTTGGGGGGGGGATTAGTACAATGATGTATTGAACACCCCTCTGACTGAGTGTTAAGGGGCAACTCACAGATTCTCTCACTGAACTAATGTAGAATTATTGGGCTGTACACGTGACATCCACATTTATATTCCTCTCTCCTGACCTCCAGCTGTCGGCAGATGTTCATCGGATCCACACACTCCCACACACTGACCCTCTTGTCCTGTTCAGAGGAGGAGCGGCCCACTTCTTGGACTCATTACTTGCTGACCCCCAGCAGGAGATAGAGACTATCCTGTCGAAAGAGGAGTCCATCTTGTACGTTCCTATGTCTTGTTCTTGATGTATCACATAGTGTTAGACACTGCAGTTATTATTAACCCCTTAAGGACTGACTCTGTGTGTGCTCGCGTGGCCGGCACTTAAAGACCATGGATCACTTTTTTTCTCACCAACAGAATTCAGGGCTCCATGAATGCCATGCAACCACGTGGGGAACCCTGAAATCTGTGATGTGGCGGGATTGTCCTAAGGTCCTTAAGGGGTTAAACACTTTCTCTTTAGTACTTTACTATATCCATTTACTTTCAGTACCAGAGGGATGAGCAATACACATACCTCTCAAGCATTCAAAGGGTTAAATACTCTTATAGACTATGTAATGTAGATGTCTGAATTGTGAGTGCTCCAGTCTGTCTGTGGATGTGACACATAATATCAGGGTTACAGGAATAATCCCCCCAATAACCAGTCACTACAGCAGAGGATACACAGTGCACCCCAGAGAACCCCCACCCCAATAACCAGTCACTACAGCAGAGGATGCGCAGTGCACCCCAGAGAACCCCCACCCCAATAACCAGCCATTACAGTAGAGGATGCACAGTGCACCCCAGAGAACCCCCACCCCAATAACCAGTCACTACAGCAGAGGATGCACAGTGCACCCCAGAGAACCCCCACCCCAATAACCAGTCACTACAGCAGAGGATGCACAGTGCACCCCAGAGAACCCCCACCCCAATAACCAGTCATTACAGCAGAGGATGCACAGTGCACCCCGGAGAACCCCCACCCCAATAACCAGTCATTACAGCAGAGGATGCACAGTGCACCCCGGAGAACCCCCACCCCAATAACCAGTCATTACAACAGAGGATGCACAGTGCACCCCGGAGAACCCCCACCCCAATAACCAGTCATTACAACAGAGGATGCACAGTGCACCCCGGAGAACCCCCACCCCAATAACCAGCCATTACAGCAGAGGATGCACAGTGCACCCCAGAGAACCCCCACCCCAATAACCAGTCACTACAGCAGAGGATGCACAGTGCACCCCAGAGAACCCCCACCCCAATAACCAGTCACTACAGCAGAGGATGCACAGTGCACCCCTGAGAACCCCCACCCCAATAACCAGTCATTACAGAAGAGGATGCACAGTGCACCCCAGAGAACCCCACCCCAATAACCAGTCATTACAGCAGAGGATGCACAGTGCATCCCGGAGACTCTTCCATCTCTCTGGTTCAGACAAATGCTTATAGCCTAAGGGCAATATTCATCAAGATAAATAGGAGCAATTCTGGGTTGAACCAGCTGCACCATAGGGCACGTATACAAATGCCCAATTATTTAAAGGGATAGTAATACTTCATTTTTTCTTTATTTTATTTTGTAGGCATTAAAAAAACATGAAGAATGATATAAGTCTTATCTCCCAAACCTTTATGGTTTAAGAGATATTCACAAGCAAAGTTTCCCCTCCCGCCCCTTTTACCTAGTGTAAGCCATCTCTTCTCAGATGTGGAATCCAGTCCATAGACCAGACAGATAACAGAAGGGGACAATCTTCTTCCTATGAGAACAATGAAAGCCCTGCCCCCCGTGACAAGTTTTTCAGGTTTTTCCCTTATCTTAATTGAAGATTGTCCCTCTCTGCAGTCTACCTGGGCACCTCCCTTCTGACACTTTGTCATTGAATTACTCTTGTACTACAACTCTGACAGAATTGAAATAACACTCTCCAAAGTTCAGATACTATGATGGTTAGTTAGAGCTGCTTTTATTATGAAACATTACTATCCCTTTAAAGGGACAGTAATACTTAAATATTACTAATCCCCATATTGTATCCAGTGTCATCTCCCAAACCATATCTGAACGCAAAGTTCCTCCCTCCCCTTCCCTGAAGTCAGCATTGTACTGACTGCAGGGATATCCGGTCTTAATTTCATCAGGCGGCTCTGCAGCAGAGCCGAGATCATGTTGGAAAAAATAATTATTTCACTGAAATGGCCTTCTACGTGTGCTTGCAAACCAAGAGCAAACCAAGCGCACGTAGAAGACCGTTTCAGTGAAATAATTCTTATTTTACTAACGCGATCTCGGCTCTGCTGCAGAGCCGCCTGATGAAATTAAGACCGGATATCCCTGCAGTCAGTACAACGCTGACTCCAGGGAAGGGACAGGGAGGAACTTTGCGTTCAGATATGGTTTGGGAGATGACACTGGCTACAATATGGGGATTAGTAATATTTAAGTATTACTGTCCCTTTAACCCTTTGAGTGGCAGAGGGGTAGGCAATGCATTGCTTTCCAGTGCATTACCTATCCCTCCGGCACTCAAAGGGTTAAATGGGGAGTTCTTAACCCTTTGGATACTTGAGAAATCTCAAGGCATTGTCAAGCAGTACCTGGAGACCTCTTGAGCATTTAAGGGGTTAAAATTTGCCAGTAAAATGCATGTGGATTTGGGGATTTTTTTGGTCTTCTCAGTGCAGCTGATTTTCTCCTGTTTGCGTCCTGTATGTGGCACGTGGTGTGCTGTGCCCTTTGGTGGTGCAGTATCAATGTATGTACAGGCGCGGCGCTAATACACTTGTCCTATTCCATCCCGTGGTGTGCTGTGCGCTTTGCTGGCGCAGTATCAATGTATGTAGAGGCGCTAATACACTTGTCCTCTTGCAGATGGTCCCAGGTGTTTTCGGACGCCAGCGAGTCAGTGTTAGTGTTTACCACACACAAGGTGAGACATGAGATTCAGGTGGAACATTACATTATTTAATTTCACATTGAAAAGTGCAATTTAATCCATTATTCTTTGTTTTCCAGGTCACGGATTATTACGTTCACATCCTGAGGTTCAGTCCAAATGTTGTTTGGAAATATCAGCTCAAACCGCACTCCGAAGGCACCACTCTGTTGGGGTTTTCAGGGTCTTTGAAAAGTAAAACTTTCACCCTTCTCTGTTTGTGTGAGTACATTGACCCCCGGGGAGATTTGGTTATTATTCACATGTGTTTTGGTTTGGTAAAGGGATCTGCAGCGTATTCTGAAGGGATGTGTCATATCCATCGAATAAGACCTGACAGTTGTTGGCAAGACTCCTGGGCACCAAACTCCACCCAATAGAAATTCTGCACTGGAATTTAACACTCCCACACCCCCCCCCTCCCTTCCCAAATAAAAGGACCAATGAAGTGTATGAGCCTACAGAAGATGTCAAAACTGCAGTGGGTGGAGCTTGGTGTCCAGGAATCCTGCTCTCATCTGCATGGAAATGACATCTAGAA
This sequence comes from Rhinophrynus dorsalis, assembly GCA_037306005.1. NCBI lineage: Eukaryota > Metazoa > Chordata > Amphibia > Anura > Rhinophrynidae > Rhinophrynus > Rhinophrynus dorsalis. Next base: position 1,781,995 of record CM074727.1, on the reverse strand, counting down.
ATGACTGAAGGTTTTATCACATGAGGGTATAATGGATAGGGAATGTCTGGACACAGAAAGTCGTATTATTAGGAGTCACTATATGTGATTGTGGTATTGTTAGTGAATGTTACAGCAGGCCGATATGAAGGTAAGTTGTATTATTAGGAGGAAGAATCACTATACGACAGGGCTCAAAATTTCCACTCTTCACTAGCCAATGGCGAGTGAAAATTCAGCCCTGGTGAGTAGAAATTCAGCCCTGGTGGGTATGTTATGTCTTGCAGTGGTGAGTAATTTTTCAGGTCTGGCTAGTAGCAAAGGGCTTCACATTATAAGCCTTGCTATACAGGATTGTGGTAGTGTTAGTGAATGTTACAGCAGGCTGATATGAAGGCAAGTTGTATTATTATGAGGCGTCACTATACGTGACTGTGGTAGTGTTAATGAATGTTACAGCAGGCTGATATGAAGGTAAGTTGTATCGTTTGCGCCCTCGCTGAGCTCTGGTCACTTCTATAACCCCTTCTGTTCTTTCAGACTCCAGCGGACACATCTGTCAGGCCTCAGTGACTCTCAGTCAATCTAATGGGGACACAGAAAGTGTCCTGTCCATGACCTCACTGCTTCAGCTACCAGAACCCACAGATGTCGGAGCTCTGACCGTTCTCGATGACTCCCATATAGCGGTGCTGGCGCCGTCATCGTCCAAACAGAAAGGTGAAGATTTAATTGCACGTAAACACCTGCCAGGAAGTTAATTTTTGCATTAATAAAACACTAATGGCTCTGTTAATTAACTTTTGATACATCCGGTCACCCTGATGTGTTAAACCACTGCTGGGGTGGCAACTTGTATATCCTTCTTATTGTTGAAATGCAGCTCCCATTGGCTGGTTGAGGAGAATGGGATTTGTAGTCCAATAACGGCTTTAACATTATATGTTGCCCGCCTTTTGCATTTGTAATGTCTGGGTTGAACAGTTACCACATAGGGGACAAGTACAAATTACCATTGATTTTAACATCTTGAATGCTAGTGGTCTCCATCACACTGTGAAGCATTTCATTGGAGACTTCTGTACCATTCAAGGGGATAAATTCTTCACTGTAATGTTTGCATGTGTGGAGTCCTCTATGATCTGGTAAATAAAGGCTGTCCCAACACTGTTGGTTGTTCGAAAGTAAAGATCAAAGGAAGTGAGTAAAAGTGTCATTACTTCCTGAAAATTCAAACTGTCAGGAAATGACTCTGCTTTTACAATTGTACTGTGACTTGCCTATCCTGTAAACCTTAACAGAATAACTATCTGAACTCTGGCCACTAGAGGGCACTTCTGGTGTAAAAACCAACATTTTAAGATGTAATAAGCCTGGAATGGTAAATCTCCCAGCAGTGGGAGCTCCATTGATTTAGTCACCAGGAGAAGACTACCATAAAAAAAAAAATTACTGAGCCTTTAAATCAGTGGTAATTTTTATTTTTCCACTATTGAGCCAGCGGTTTGCCATGGATTGGCTCCTCTTTACCTTCCTGAATGTGGCCCTAGATTTGTGAAGCTGATGCCATTGAAAGCAGGGTCATCCAACGTGTGAACCATCTGAAATTTCAAAAAAACAAAACAGCCCACTATTTTCATACAGGTTGACCTAGTGGCCAGTAAGACTGCCTGGCAGTACCGTACAGTTTGACTGGATGTCTCTTAATATCAGTACTGCCACTGACTTCACCAATCCTATATAATAATTTCGCTAATTCGTGTGTAACGCCGCGACATGTGCAGTAGACACTGCTACGCGTGCTGCAGTCATGCGCAGTAGAGACTGCCCGCGCCACGGCTGATACAGAGCTGGGCTCTCTGAAGGAGTGTCCAGCTCTGTATCAGCTGTGGCGCGGGCAGTCTCTACTGCGGGTGACTGCCCCGCGACCGGGTGGCAGTGGCACTGTGGCCCGTGTAACGGGCTGTTCAACTAGTAAACACATAAAGAAATAGAAAACAAATAATAGGTTGCGCAAAGATATGAGTTAGAAATCCCTCCGCCATCCATCTGCTAGAATTAGGGATCCCTGCTCAAGGATATTCAGATAGCCTCTCAAATATTATGAAATGTATTCAGCGCTTGGAATCATCAGATTGAGCTCTTTAGAAAAGAATAGTCACTATTCTCACAATAATTACAGACTATGGGAGTGTATAAAATAGTATATTAGACCTTTAATCATATTTTATATACACACCAACACCTTAATAATATAAAATGCCAGAGATCAACTGTTATCAATGAAAATATTAACACATACACAGTGATACAATTTAAAAAACAATGGGAAAAATATCTGCGCACACAGATCCAAAATCCACCAATCGGGAAGGTTTCTTTTCTTTACCCCTATACTTGTGTACTGTGCCGACCGCTTCAACAGGTATACCCCAGAGGCGTTATATATACTGCACGTCAATATCTTATGTGGATAAGCCATACGGCGTTTTATAGCTATATATTCATCTTTCAGAAAAATGTACAAATAAGATACACTGCTGACTCGTATACAGAGTCATTATTTGCAGAACATCACTGAACGTTGGCCGCATTCTGTTACCATGACCATTTGACTATACTTTCTATCTTTATTCTTGTATTTTTTACGATTTATCGTTTTAATATTTTTTATTTTTGTCTTTAGCTTAGATAGGGCTAGCTATAGTATATCATACAGTCTGTGTGGGATACATATTTCTAGAGATGCACTGATACCGATTTTTGAAGACCAAGTACGAGTACCGATACTTTTTTCAAGTACTCACTGATACCAATTACCGATACTTTTTTTTTTTTTTTTTTTTTTTTTTGCAGTCATTTGCCAGTTTTCCAAGTACCTATATGCTTTAGGTACTTGGAAAACTGGCAAATGACCGCAAAAAAAAGTAATTGGTAATTGGTATTGGTGAGTACTTGAAATATATATATATATATATATATATATATATATATATACACATACACACACCACCTCTTGATTCCCAACTTTTGCTTCATTCTCCCCCTCTTGAGCCCCCTTCTTTTACCTTGGCTTTTTCTCTCCCTTTTGGTCCCCCTTTCTCCCCCTCCTTCTCCTTGACCCTTTTGCCTCTCTCTCCCTCCTGATCCCCCCCTCCTTTTGCCTCTTTTTCTCCCTCTTGACCCCCCCTCTCTGTCTCTTTCACGACCCGCTGCCCCATCTTGCCTCCCTTACCCTCCTCTGCCGGGTGCTCACTGTTCTCTCGGAAGCCCCGGCAGAGGTCAGTGTCGGAGCGTTGCCATGGTAACCTGCGGCAATGCTCCGACGCTGCCGGAGGGAGAGAGGCAACCGGGGCGCATTGTGAGCAGCTCCCGGGGCTCCCTCTCTGCAGCACCGACCCTGACACAGGGTGTCTGTGCTGGCATTGGCCTCATTTGCGCGAGTACAAGTACTCGCGCAAATGCTGGTATCTGCACCAATACCGATACCAGTATCGGTATCGGTGCAACCCTACTATTTCCATTGCTCTCTTGTTGTGATTAACAATGAGCGAGTTTAGTTTGTATCAAATCCTTCGTTACACTGTGGTCGGTCATTGCGGGAGATCATTGTGAAACTATACTTAGTTTATTCTGTTTGCATCTTTTGGATGCGGGTATCATCCAAATATTTCTAGAGTAGTATTTGGGAATTTCTTAGATCTCTGATCCTGATTGTTGGATTTTGGATCTGTGTGTGCTGATATTTTTCCAATCATTTTTTAAAATGTATCACTGTGTATGTGTTAATATTTTCATTAAAAACAGTTGATCTCTGGTATTTTGTATTATTAAGGTGTTGGTGAGGATATAAAATATGATTAAAGGTCTAAAATACTACTATTTTATACACTACCATAGTCTGTAATTATTGTGAGAATAGTGACTATCCTTTTCTAAAGAGCTCAATCTGCTGATTCCAATCGCTGAATACATTTTATAGTAATAAATACATAAATCCATAGTTTTGCACAGCCACAGTTCATGTAGATGTCTCTGTTTTCTTTTAGACTGTCTGTGTATATGGAACAGCAAGTTCCAGACCTTACAAGCAGAGCGAGAATTCCCCCTGCAGACCAGCGCACAGGTGAGATCTGAACGATACCTGGCTCCTGGTCCCTACCTATTACATTATGCCGTAGTCTCTAGCTAGTGCACAGCCTCGTGGTTCCTTGCGCCATGGACTAGCTGGGGGGCACGGCATAATGTAATAGCTAGGGACCCACGGCTTAATGTAATAGCTAGGGACCCACGGCTTAATGTAATAGATAGGGACCATCCAACCATGTCATAGATAGGGACCCACGGCATAATGTAATAGCTAGGGACCCACGGCTTAATGTAATAGATAGGGGCCATCCAACCATGTCATAGATAGGGACCCACTGAATAATGTAATAGCTAGGGACCCACCGAATAATGTAATAGATAGCGACCCACGGCATAATGTAATAGATAGCGACCCACGGCATAATGCAATAGCTAGGGACCATCCGACCGTGTAATGGATAGGGACCCACGGCATAATGCAATAGCTAGGGACCCACGGCATAATGCAATAGCTAGGGACCCACAGAATAATGCAATGGCTAGGGACCCACAGAATAATGTAATGCCTATGGACCCATGGCATAATGCAATAGCTAGCGACCATCCGACCGTGTAATAGATAGGGACCATGGAATAATGTAATAGCTAGGGACCCACAGCATAACGTAATAGATGGGGACCATCTGACTGTGTAATAGATGGGGACCCACAGCACAATGGAATAGATAGGGACCCACAGCACAATGGAATAGATAGGGACCCACGGCACAATGGAAAAGATAGGGACCCATGGCATAATGTAATAGCTAGGAACCATGGTCACTATCTGGTGCACTGACTCATGATTCTAGCCAGTATGTGTACATATTCTTTGTAACGCCAGAGTCTCTTGTCCAATCAGGTGGCTGCATTGTGACCTTTGCTCCCTTTTTCCCAGCTCTGGTGCTCTGATGGTAAACTCTTCGTCCCACATGGTAAATCGTTGGTGGTGATTCCGTATTTCTGTGAGGAGTCCTGCTTAGCCTCCGCTCTTGGGAAAAGCCAAAATGTCCAGACATCAGGTGCCCAAACCTTAGATCTAGGGATCTGTAATAATATAATTGTATTATTTATGTTTATGAATTGTGTCCAGTGACGCATTGAAATAACTGGGTCTCTTTATTCTGTCTGTCCAGTCCTAGATAATGTTCCGCTGGTGAATTGGGACGCACTTCTAGGGAAAGAACCAGAAGCAAAACCAACAAACACCAATTCCCGGAAAAGTGTAAGATACAAAATCCTTTCTTCTTGACTGCTTAACCCTTGCAGTGCCACTGCTAAGTTTGGAGTTTCTCCTCTGGCACTCAAAAGGTTAAATTACTAGGCTGCACTTATCTAATCTGTGGGAATTATGTCCATAATCTTGTTGTTGACCCGAGAGTAGGAAATGAGTTACTGTTCTGTGGATCTCAGATGAGTAAGAAATTAATTGCGGTGTCGCTGTGCGGTGGCGCTGTGCGGTGTCGCTGTGTGTCGCTGTGCGGTGGCGCTCTGCTGTGTGAATCGGGGCCAGGCAGTCTGATTCTCTCTCTATTGAGGACTAAAATCCCATCATTCCCAGAGAGATAACAGCTGGAGGGTCGCAGGTTGCCCAACCCTGACTGCTGCAGTAGTTGGATGATGGGAGTTTTGTAATCTTAACCCTTAACCAGATGAAATTCATTGTTCCCCCATGAATGAGTCCATTATGACTCTACTAAGGGAAAGTGATGGGTTACTTGCAGGTGAGGGTAGTAACACAACATGTAAAACACGTTTTGTAGGGTTTATCTTCCTGAGTAAAACAAGGGAAATTCCACTGCTGAGGTGTTTTATTCAAAAATTATTGCAGCTCAGACTTGAATGTTTTAGGTGTAATATCTCAATGGACTGAAATGTTACAGTGGCGCTGTGGCTACACCATCCTATGGAGGTTTATAGTCAACTGACCAGAGCTGTGCATTGAGATATTACACCTAAAACAAATCGAGTTTGAGCTGTAATAACTTTTGAATTACACACCTTTCAGTAGTAGGAGTACCCTTGTTTTAGTCAGGGAGGATAAACCCTACAATACTTGTTTTTACATATTAAGTGTGACTGTCCCGTTAGGATCCAGGAGACCAGGTCCCGTTAAGGTCTCTGCTTTATGTTGATGCTGCGTGTCTGTACTCACATGACCCATCTGTTCTGTGTTGTTCAGGCCAGACAGAGGAAGACCCAGGAGACGGCAGGAAACGGCGCAGGGTCCGCGTCGCTAATCACAGACATCCAGGTACGGTCCTATTGGGCGTGTAACCTGTGTACACATTCCTGGGCGCAGAATGGAAGCCATGATGTGCGGCAAAGCCATGTGTCCGATCTCTCACACGTGGCTTTAATCGTCCCATTTAATTTGGAGAGAATTTTCATTTGTCCCCTGTGGTGGCCCCTCTTTATAGGAGTACGAGTCTTATTACCACAGTATGTTCTTCTGTACCCATTTAGTACCCTCTTTCCTCCTGACAAATCCACGTATCACAGGGAACGTGCTGAGATCCCAAATGTCTGTGTCCCTCTCTTGTTTGTAGAATTCGGCGCAGAGTGAGATTCACAGCATTGTACAGCGAGCGCTGCTGGGAGCCGACTCTCCGGATTTCCAGGTTACTGTCACCAGAATAACTCAGAGGCTGGTGAATAGGTGTAAAGCAGATCCCAAATTCTATCCGCAAAGGTCTCTGATTCAGCTTGTACTGACCAACAGACTGTCCTATAGGTAAGAGGAGTTTCCCCTTGTGTAGTGGGTTATTAGCCGTCCGCTGCAGTGTAACGCAGTACAGATATGTTCTCACTCAGCTGTAAGTGTGTACAGGAAGGGCCTTGTACTCCTGTGCGATTATTGTATTTTATTGCCTGTGTGATGTGCATGTGCATGTGCGTGTGTGTGTGCGTGTGTGTGCGTGCGTGTGCATGCGTGTGCGTGCGTGCGTGTGTGCGTGCGTGTGTGTGTGCGTGTGTGTGTGTGTGTGCGTGCGTGTGCGTGCGTGTGCATGCGTGTGCGTGCGTGTGCGTGTGCGTGTGTGCGTGTGTGCGTGCGTGTGTGTGTGCGTGCGTGTGTGTGTGCGTGTGTGTGTGTGTGCGTGTGTGTGTGCGTGTGCGTGCGCGTGCGCGTGTGCGTGTGCGTGCGCGTGCGTGTTATATCGTGTGTGTGTGTGTTATATCGTGTGTGTGTGTTATATCGTGTGTGTGTTATATCGTGTGTGTGTTATATCGTGTGTGTGTTATATCGTGTGTGTGTGTTGTGTGTGTGTTATATCGTGTGTGTGTGTGTTATATCGTGTGTGTGTGTGTGTTATATCGTGTGTGTGTGTGTTATGTACAAGCAGTTCTCATAACTGGTCAGACTGAAAAAAAGAAAACGATAACAGAAATTGGTCACTGACAGTTTTTTTTTGTTTTTTTTTGTTTTTTTTTGTTTTGTTTTTTGGGTTTTTTTTCTTCCCCATTTTCTCTCTCTTACTGATGTCTTTCGTGTCACTGTCATGTCACATAAAGGGTTATTTACATGTATAAAAGAGTCAGCTCTCCATTGCTCTGTGTTCAGGACATTGATATCTTCTCGTCTCTCTCTTCTGTCTCAGTTTGTGCCCAGATCTAGTGGCGCTAGCGCTGGAGAAGCAGGACGTCTGTCTGTTACAGCTCTTCCTGCAGCATTTTCCTGATGTCCCGGAGTCCTTTATCTGTTCCTGTTTAAAGAGCTTCTTAAGGTGACAGTGCAGCTCACGAACTGTACTTACCATGATGCATGGGTATGGGGCATCCAACATGTAGGGCCTGTGATCTAAATGCTGCCCACCTGAGACTTTTAAAAACTATTTTTATACCTAATTAAATAGTGCACATTGACTGGTAAGACCTGATCCCTTGCTTATCAGTACCGTACAGTTCAAGTGTAGATGTCTATCCGTATTGTCACTGATTTGATCAATGAATCCATATTTTTAATTGGCTATAATCCTCCATCTTTATCAATAAAATAAATGATTCTTCTGATCATGTGGTCCATGGCTGAAACTCCTGGATGCCCCTGTCTCAGGGCCTTATACATAGAAGGAAAAAGCATCTATTCTGGGACAAACCATAATGGAGAGAAATTACTAAAATTGCTGTTGTTTTAAATATCCCACAAAGAAAGGAATGGGGGCGCTACTGTCCGAATCCACGTACCACAATGAAACCTAAGTAATAGACCGGTCAGTACAAGAACACAGACCGCTGAGACAGTTAGGGATTCTGCGCCCCTGTCACGTCTCTCTTCCGGTGAGGAGAGAGTTAATTTAGAACAATCCTCATTCTAATGATGCCAACATATCTCCAGTCTGTGTCCAGCCTTTTCCTCAATGATAAAAACTAATCACAAGCGTATTGTTTTAAATATGGCTTTTAACCCTTTGAGTGATAGCGATTTTTCCATTACAATGCAATGCGTTGGAGACATCAGCTGTATTCAAGGTGCTGGATAACCATTTAAATCCATGGGAATTTTTGTTTGTCCCCTATGGTGCAGTTGGTTTGCCCCAGAATTGCTGCACTTTACTTTGTGAATATGGCCCTTAGTTTCTAGAGATGTTATCTCATTACAAGACCTCCCTAGCCTCAGGAGGATGATGGGAGTTGGTGTCTGACACTAGCATCTTTAGAGACTCATGTTGTGTGCTGCTGATGTGAGATAGAGGTGATTCGGGGGTTAATAATGCACTTTTCTGCTGTGTCGCTCTGCGCAGTGTCAGTGATGAGAACCTGAAAGGCTGCAAACTGGATACCAAGTCCGTCACGTGTTATATCGATGTGGGAGACTTCACCAGCCAATCAGAAGACGCGGAGCAGCCTGGAGAAGTGTCTGTGGTACAGAACGGGTTCAGCCCGACAGCACTGGAGGAAGACAGCTGTGATGTGCAGATGGCGGATAGACCTCCGGAGAGAACGGAGACTTTAACCTCCCCTGTCAGCCTGAAAAGAGCCACCCTCCTGTATCCTTCCCGGTGCAGAGCCGCCCAATGTCTCGTCCTAGAGAGTTCTCAGATTTACACCCCTGTTTCCTAGATAAAGGTCCTTTTAACCCCTTAAGGACCCATGACGGTCCTGCACTGTCATGGGTTGTTATACCCTTGACGGCGCAGGACCGTCATGGCTTAAATGATAGCAGCGTGCCTCCGTGCATGATGCTGTCATTAATTCCAGGGGAGTTCAGTCTCAGCCCTTCCTGCTTGTGCCAGTTCATGTGATCGCCGTAGCAGCGATCACATGTACCGGCATAGTGACAGACAGAGGCAGCATGCAAAGCATGCTGCCTGTGCCTGTCTCGTCTGCCCCTGTCTCCCTTGCTATCAAATTAAGGGAGACAGAAGTAGATGGGAGACACCTAGTGGTTAAAAAAAATACAGAAGCTGGGGGTATTAACCCCTTCACTGCTGGTGCAGGAGGCTGGCTAAATGCAGGTCAATTTTTGACCTGCAACTATATACTTTAAAAAAAAAAAACACACACTTTTTTTTTTTTTTTTTTTTTTTTTTACAAAAAAATTTTTATTAAAAAAAAAAAAAAAAAAAAACATAATTAAACAATATTGTAAGTGTGATTGTTGTGGAGCCATGCAATACACTTATATACACCACCAAATGCCAGGGATAAAAAGTGTCAAAATAGGGTGGGAAAAAGGGACATGGGGATTTTCACCCGGGGGGGGGGGACAGTGGCCTCTTTAAACTGCGCATTTTGTAGGTATGACTGACCGGTCATACCTTTCATGCAGTCTCCATAAAAATGTAACCCTTTGTGGCCAATGGATCCCAAGAGAAAAAACAAAAATGTTTTTTTTTTGTGCTTAAAAAACAGTATATAATTTATGGGGGTGGAATAAAAAACTTAGAAGGAAAACACTGTTGAACAAAGACATAGTCTAAAAGGTCAGAATTGCTCCGGTCCTTAACCCCTTAAGGACCCTTGACGTACCAGGACCGTCAAGGGTAAATGTGCTCCAACGACCCTTGACGGTCCCGGTACGTCAAGGGTTAAACTCTTCCATCGCGGCCGCACGGAGCGATGGAAGAGTTCAAGCCGCTTGTTACTAAGTGTCCCGGTATCGGGACACTTAGTAACAAGCGGTAGAAACATTGTTGCAACATGCGATTCGCTTCAAAAGTGAATCACATGTTGCAAAACCTGAATGACAGGGACAGTATTTGTAAATACTGTCCCTGTCAGATCTCTCTGCCTCCCTCCACCTTGCATACTGCTGAGGTGGAGAGAGACAGAGAGACATGGTGTTCCAGTGTACCTGTAAAAAAAAAAAGTCCAAAAAAAGTTTAAATAAAGAAAATTAACCCTTTGATCACTGTTCTGCAGTGATCAATAAGTCCCCCCCATCTGATCACTCTTGGAGTGATCAATTTGCTGCAGATCAGTGTTTTCTGATCTGTGGGACACTCCCCATCCCCCTTGAATTTTTTTAGATTTTTTTAAAATTTGTAAAAAAAAATTAAAATTTAAAAAAAAAATTTTTTTTTTTTTTAATTATTTTTTTTAAATAGTAAATATAGTTTAGGTATTTTGGTAGGTAGTTGGGTAGGTTTAGTGTAGACGTGTGTTAGGGAAAGTTTTAGGGATAGATTTAGGTTTAGGGAAAAAAACAAAAAACAACCCCCCCCCCCAAAACAAAAAAAATGTATATATAATAAGCGCAGTTTAGATAGGTAGTTCAATTGGGTTAGGTAGGTTCAGGATATACGTAGGTTAGGGTAAGTTTTAGGGTTAGATTTAGGTTTAGGGATAGCGTAAGAAAAAAAAAAAAAGTTCTTTTAGTGGGCAAAATGCAGCGCAGGTACAGCGTTGAAGAGGCATATGCCTTTTTGGCGTCTGACTCTGAGGCAACAGACACTGCGTCAGATTTTGACATAGCGCAGTTTTCAGAAAGTGAGAGCAGCTCTAGTGATGACGCTGGGCCTTCTGTCAAGAAAAGACGCACTGCCCCAAGAGCTGCTCTGGCAACTGCCCCAGCACCTGCCAAAAGAACTGCCCAAAGACCTACCAAAATACCTGCCCAAAGAAATGCCCCAAGTGCTGCCCCAAGAGCTGCCCTGGCAACTACCCCAGCACCTGCCAAAAGATCTGCCCAAAGACCTACCAAAGAAATGCCCCAAGTGCTGCCCTGGCAACTGCCCCAGCACCTGCCAAAAGATCTGCCCAAAGACCTGCCAAAAGACCTGCCCAAAGAAATGCCCCAACACCTGCCACTCCGGATCCTAATGAATGGGTATCAATTTATGGCCACAAATCTCAGAATTCACAGGCAACCCAGGGATTCAAATTGATGTGGAAGGATTTACCCATGATAATTTTTTTGATTTGTTTTTGGGGGAAGACATTTTAGGTGAAATTGTGTCCCAAACCAATTTGTATGCAGCCCAGTATACTGCCGCCAACCCTAAGTGTGAAAAACGCTGTTTTTTACTTACGTCATGGTTTACGAGGGATTGGTGGTAAAATGGCTGTGTATAAAATTGGAAAACACACCTAAAACGAGAGCCTGGGGTGTCTACTTTCCAAAAATATACACTTTTGGGGGGAAATCTTAAAAAAAGAGCATTGTTACACAGCCCCAAATGAGACATGGCACCAGTAACGCAAGCTGTGAAGATTCAAAGTGTGAACCTGGAAACGCGCATGTTCCAATTTGGCCCCCGTAGCTCCCCCAAACCATGAGAAAGCTATGCATATGGGGTATTGCCGTAATCAGAAGGAGGAGCTGAACACTAATCAATTCAGTTCATAAAATCTTCACCTATTCTGTGCTTGAAATTCACATCAACATTGAAGGCAAAGTGTGAAAAATGCTGTTTTTTTACTTACGTCAAGTTTACGAGAAAGTGGTGGTAAAATGGCTGTGTAAAAAATTTGAAAACACACCTAAAATGAAAGCTGGGGGTGTCTACATTCCAAAAATATACACTTTTGGGGGGAAATTCTAAAGTGCAGCACTGGAACATAGCCCAAAATGAGTAATGGCACCAGTTAACCAAGATGTGAAAATTCAATATTTGTTCAAAATTGGGCCCCGTAGCTCCCCCAAACCTTGAGAAACCTATGCATATGGGGTATTGCCATACTCAGAAGAAGGAGCTGAACACTAAACAATGCATTTTTAAAAATCTTCACCTATCCTGTGCTTGAAATTCACATCAACATTGAAATGCAAGTGTGAAAAACGCTGTTTTTTTAACTTACGCCAAGATTTACGAGCGATTGATGGTAAAATGGCTGCGTAAAAAAATTGAAAACATACATAAAATGAAAGCCTGGGGTGTCTACTTTCCAAAAATATATACTTTTGGGGGGAAATCTTACAGTTGAGCACTGTTACACAGCCCCAAATGAGACATGGCACCAGTGATGCAAGCTGTGAAAATTCAAAGTGTGAAACTGGAAACGCACATGTTCCAATTTGGGCCCCATAGCTCCCGCAAACCTTGAATAACCTATGCATATGGGGTATTGCCGTACTCAGAAGAAGGAGCTGAACACTAAACAATGCATTTTTAAAAATCTTCACCTATCATGTGCTTGATATCAACAGTAGTATTGAAATGTAAGTGTGAAAACTGCAAAAAAACAAAATATTGCCACAATTTTGAAATTTTTTCTGGAAAAATAGCTGCATGAAAAACAAAATTCTCCTGATTATTTACTTTATGTTGTGTAGTTTTCAGAAACATATACCTATGTGGGACATTTTTGGTTCTGGCACCGTCAGCTAAGCTATGATGCTCACATGCCAATTGTTGAGAAATTACAAGTTGGAAATAATGGCATCCATCTTGTAATATTTACCTTGTAAATGTGAGTAAAGGACTAAAATACTAGGCATATGGGGTACTCTTATATTCAGGAGAAGCAAATGAATATATTTAGGGGTATTTTTTTGTCATAAACTAATTGTATGCAAATCCTGACACGAAAATATAAGCAAAATTTTGTTTTTTTTTATTTTTTTGCTCTTTTTTTTCTATTTTAATCAAATTAAATGATGAGGTATTCATATAATTGTGGTATCAAAAGAAAGCCCTACTTGTGCTTAAAAAAACAGTATATAATTTATGTGGGTGCACAAAAGGAATTAAAGAGAAAATATGGTTGAACAAAGACATAGTCAAAAAAGTCAAAATTGCTCCGGTCCTTAAGTCAAATCTAACTCAGATTTTCCCGGTCCTTAAGGGGTTAAGTGAAAACAACCTCAGATTTTCCCAGTTCTTAAGGGGTTACACGAAGGGAAATATCATTACACTGAATTGTAATCCTTCTGCAGCTAATGCTTTGAAGAGTATGTAGCACTTTGCACTACACTGCGCTGCACCCCTGTGGAACTGTAAAGGTTAAATTGTGTGGGAGGGGCTTCCTTTTTTTTTTTTTTTCTTTTTTCCCATTTTTATTTCCTTAATTAAGAACTTCAGGAACTCTGTGCTCACCTCTCTGTACAGTGAAACGTTCCTCCTCCCCCACCTGAAGGATTTGTCATCGGCCCAAGTCATTGTACGTCCTGCTGACCCCCGATGGGCGCAGTGTGGTATTGCGTTTGTTTTATGGTGGACATGTTTCTGTCACTGACCAGAGCTATTTGTAGACTGCAACAGAGCCGCCATCACACGCAAATTTTATGTACAGCCCTGCGCCCGTCCTCTCGGTGCCCTGTACAGCCCTGCGCCCGTCCTCTCGGTGCCCTGTACAGCCCTGCTCCCGTCCTCTCGGTGCCCTGTACAGCCCTGCGCCCGTCCTCTCGGTGCCCTGTACAGCCCTGCGCCCGTCCTCTCGGTGCCCTGCTCCCGTCCTCTCGGTGCCCTGCCCTGCTCCCGTCCTCTCGGTGCCCTGCCCTGCGCCCGTCCTCTCCCGTCCTCTCGGTGCCCTGCGCCCGTCCTCTCGGTGCCCTGCCCTGCGCCCGTCCTCTCGGTGCCCTGCCCTGCGCCCGTCCTCTCGGTGCCCTGCCCTGTCCCGTCCTCGGTGCCCTGCCCCCGTCCCCTCGGTGCCCTGCACCCCTCCTCTCCCGTCGGTGCCCTGCCCTGCTCCCGTTGGTGCCCTGCCCTGCACCCGTCCTCTCCCGTCGGTGCCCTGCCCTGCACACCCGTCCTCTCCCGTCGGTGCCCTGCCCTGCCCCGTCCTCTCGGTGCCCTGCCCTGCACACCCGTCCTCTCCCGTCGGTGCCCTGCCCTGCACACCCGTCCTTTCCCGTCGGTGCCCTGCCCCGTCCTCTCGGCGCCCTTCCCTGCGCCCGTCCTCTCAAGGAAACATAACGGCACTTTGCTCTGTGATAACTTTTGGAGTGTCTCCTGACAGTGGGTGGAGCTTGGTTGAATGACACGTCTCCTATTCCCCAGCCGTGGGTGGAGCTATGTTTGATTGGCTGGAAGACCATGCAGTCTCTCTGCTTTATGTATCATAACTGTTACTACACAGAAAGCAGAGGGGTAACTTGCATAGAAATTGTATTCTGGGGCAAACCAACTGCACCGAGGGGGCAAGTTACCATTCTGCAATTCCCATGGATGTGGATGGGGGTTTGAACCCATTATTGAGAGGTCTCCAAAGCGTTGCGGACCTCTTGCATTCAATGAGTTAGAAGTCCCATGTAAATCAAATAGAATTCAGGGAGTTTTAAGTGGTTCCCTATGGTGCTGTTGGTTTGTTTCAGAATTGCTCCTCTCCCCTTAGTGTGATAGTATGTGGTCTGTCTGTGGTCCAGAGGATTGCCTTTTGTGGGGACATAGAGAGGCCGTGCGCCCCTCACTGTATTGTGTCTCGTTTATCCACAGCTCTTCCTGCGCTACCTGCACTTCCTATATGTGAAGTCCAGCCACAATGTTACAGTAAACCTTCCGGGAAAGGACGTGCCCTCCATTAGCCAGGTAATAAATCATGTAATATCTGTTATCAGAAATGAAAATTATATTTGGTTGTGTGATTCTCGCACCGGACCAGTAAGTAGGAAACCGATACGGTGACGGGCAACAGTGCAGTAATTGTGGGGCAATACAAAATGCTGATTGGTTTAAATGGGGCTTTTGACCCCTTGATTGCCAGAGAGATCTCCATTGGATTTCTGGGTATTGGTGGTGACGTTGGGCAGTTGCAGTTTCCTGGTGGGGACGTTGAGCAGTCGCGGTGGGGACGTTGAGCAGTCACCGTGCTTGGAGGGGACGTTGAGCAGTCGCGGTGGGGACGTTGAGCAGTCGCCATGCTCGGTGGGGACTTGGAGCGGTCACCGTGCTCTGTGGGGACTTGGAGCGGTCACCGTGCTCGGTGGTGATGCTGGGCAGTCGCCATTTCCTGGTGGTGACATTGAGCGGTCACCGTGCTCGGTGGGGACGTTGAGCAGTCGCCGTGCTCGGTGGGGACGTTGAGCGGTCGCCGTGCTCGGTGGGGACGTTGAGCGGTCGCCGTGCTCGGTGGGGACGTTGAGCGGTCGCCGTGCTCGGTGGGGACGTTGAGCAGGTCGCCCGTGCGTCGAGCGGTGCTCGGTGGGGGCGTCGAGCGGTGCTCGGTGGGGGCGTCGAGCGGTGCTCGGTGGGGACGTCGAGCGGTGGCCGTGGGGGAGTTGAGCGGTCGACGTGCTCGGTGCGGACGTTGAGCGGTGCTCGGTGGGGGCGTCGAGCGGTGGCCGTGCTCGGTGGGGACATCGAGCGGTGGCCGTGCTCGGTGGGGACATCGAGCGGTGGCCGTGCTCGGTGGGGACATCGAGCGGTGGCCGTGCTCGGTGGGGACATCGAGCGGTGGCCGTGCTCGGTGGGGACATCGAGCGGTGGCCGTGCTCGGTGGGGACATCGAGCGGTCGCCGTGCTCGGTGGGGACATCGAGCGGTGGCCGTGGGGGAGTTGAGCGGTCGACGTGCTCGGTGCGGACGTTGAGCGGTCTTTGAGCGATCACTGTGCTCGGTAGCGAATGGGTAGACATTGAGCAATAGCTGCAGAGTGTTTGATATTTTCTCTGTTCCACACAAGTTTTGGTGTCTAACTCATTTTTTGTTCTACTTCTGTCCCCAGATTATGGACTGGATGAGCCTGGTGCTGGACGCGCATTTCACTGTTATGGTTTTACTGCCTGAAGCGAAGAAACTGCTATACAAGCTGCATAAATTTGTAAGAACACAGGTATGTAACCGCAGATCGCTGGTTCTAGTACAAGGGCACTGGGTCCCTCTATAGTTGGGAGGAGGGTATGATCCTGCCTTCCAATGTTGGGAGTGGGGGGGCTCTGGGATGCACAGATGAGGAATGTAGTTAACTGCGCCCAAGTGGTTCCTTATTTTTCATTAAAGTACATGGAAGTCATTGGTTATTATAGACCTTATAAATTGATGTGATACGCCTATTTATTACTGTGTGTAGGAGTCCATCCTACAGCAGTCATGCGTATCTATATAATTACTGTGTAACAGAAGTACTTACCTAGGTAGGAGTCCATCACACAGCAGTCAGGTGTATATATAATTACTGTGTGTAACAGAAGCACTTACCTAGGTAGGAGTCCAACATACAGCAATCAGGTGTATCTGTGCTTCTACATGCTGTATGATGGACTTCTACCTGGGCAAGTCCTATTGTAAGTAGCTTTTAATGTGTATAACAGAAAACCCTTATTAGAATCAAAATAATTCTGTTTGAATTAAAAGCCATTTCTCTGTCATCCAACACAGGTTACTGGTACCTTTGGGTAGGCGATCAGCCCCTTTAATAAGCAGGAACAATTCTGAGAAGTGACTGCTGGTTGGAGCCCACCTCCTCTCCTTAGCTTGCAGCTAGCCAATCCCCAACCAGTAAGATTTGTTCCTTGGTCAAGACACAAGGCAAGAGAAGAGTTCTGCTATAGTTTTAGTTTTTTATTATTTTCTGTTAGATATGGAATACCACCATTAGGCAGATTACCATCACTGACAATTTCCATCACCCAAATGTGGATAGCTCAGCTTACCAGGTGCTTTTGTGGACCTAAGCCCTGGGGGGTGGAATTTTGGCTGCAAGTTCTTTCCCCAGGAGTTGCCCACTGAGGCTTCTTCTTGATATATGGTAATCTGAAGACAGAAGATCTGCTGAAAAAGGTGAGCACCCTTTGAGTTCTGAGGTCCACATGTCCCATGCTTCCCCTCCGCACAGGGGTATAATTTGGGGTTCCTATTACATACTCATGCACTCATTGGGTTTATCTGTGTGTCTGTGAGGTGTTTGGAGCAAGTTTCTGTGGTAACTTAACCCTTTTGTTGCTGGTTAGCACGTTTTGGGGGGGTTTGGACACTTTCCCTACTGGTACCAGTGTTTATTGGGGCTAATGTTTTAATTAATGTGGCTTTTGTGTTGTTTTACGTGTTTCTATTCACCTTGTTAACTTAGGGGGCTTGGGCGCTGTTGTGGTACTCCGTTAGCGAAACTAAGATTCCCATGAGTGCTCGTTTCTGATCAGCACCTGCTGCGGCAGCCATTTTGTGTATTCGCAGATCGAGTATCCTACGCAGGGCTTGGACTCTCCTCCTCCACATTTTAACCCTTTGTCTACCAGATAAGTCTTAATTTAGTGTTTATGAGGTGCATTTAGTATCATACACTCTTTATTGTGGGTGTGTTGATACTTTGACCATTTTGACTCTGTGAGAATGTCTGCTCCGTTAGACTCTGGGGCTAAACCTAAGACTAAGGATACCGGGGTGTCTGTGTCCCCCATTGCTCCTCATGTCAATCACGGTTACCTAGAGAATACTCAGGTCATGTTTGCCCAGCATGCGCTTCTGCCCCTGGATCCCCTGCGGGGACCTCTAGCCATGCACTACAGCCAATATGGATGCAAGAGTTTAAGGCTACTGCCAGGGACGTCCAGTCCACCTCACAACTCCTTCCATCCACCTTACAGGGGGTCTTCCACTTGTGGCAGGCCCTGCCCCTATCAGATCTTCCCTGCCTAAACCGCCGGGTGTCTGACTCCTCTGAGGAGGAATTATTGGTGGACTCTGATGATGATGATGATGATGATGATGATGACTGTTCAGCTGTTCCTTCATCTCAGTTTTTTGGGGACCCCTTTGAGGCGGACCCCATTTCCTCGGCTGAGGGCCTGATCAGGGCTGTGTTGTCCACTCTGAACATTCCCTTGGTGCAGGAGGCATCTTCTGACCCCTCTGATGTTTTCCAGGAGCCTGTTAGGCCCCATGCCTGTTTTCCATCTAATCCCACCCTTGACCGATTGGTGTCTGAGGAGTGGAAATTCTGTATCTAGGAAGTTTGCTAAGCTTTACCCATTCTCTGAAACGGCTAACGCAGTGGGTACATCCCCCAAGGTAGATGCCCCTGTTTCCAGGCTTTCTGAGTCCACTGCCTTGCTTCTGGCTGACTCATCTGCTCTGAAAGACTGGACTGACAAGAAGCTTGAGAGCTCTCTCAAGGCTATTTTTGCAACGGCTGGTTCTACCCTTCGTCCTGCATTCGCTGCAGCATGGGTGAATAGGGCTGTGGCTGTTTGGACTGAACAGCTCCCTTCTGCTGTCCCTCGGGCCACTACTTCTGACATGTTGCAGCTTCTTGCCAACATTGCTGAGGCTCAGCATTATGTTTCTGCTGCCCTGTTTGACGCTGTACGTATGGTAGCCAGAACATCCATAATGTCTGTGGTAGCCAGACGTGCTCTTTGGCTCAAGATCTGTTCTGCTGACACAGCCTCAAAGAGCGTTCTCCTGTCTTTGCCCTTTCAGGGCACCTTGCTGTTTGGGCCTGAACTCAAGAATCTGATCAGCTAGGCCACTGGAGGAAAGAGTACTCATTTGCCAGTGGTCCTAAAGAAGAAGGTGTCTGTCAAAAGCAATTGTCTTTTTCGTCCCTTTCAAGCAGACTCGCGCCAAGCAACCCAGACAGTCCCTCAGGCTCCGCGATCCTCATCCAAGCCTAAGCAGCAATGGAGGCCTAAGTCCTCCATGAAAGCCCAAGGCTTCCAAACCTGCTTCTGCATGACTCGCCGATCCCCGGTCCCCCACCCGCAGGTAGGTGGCTGCTTACACCACTACCTCTAGGCTTGGCAGGCCTCTGTGGCGGACCCGTGGGTTTTGCAGGTGGTAGCTACAGGGTACAGGATTCCCTTCACCTCCCTTCCTCCTTCCAGGACCTTCTCTTCTTGTTCTCCCTTGGGAGCGGAAAAGAGACGCCTTTTCAAGGAGGCCATTCAGGCCCTTCTGGACAAGGCGGTCCTGGAACCAGTTCCTCCTCAGGAGAGGGGCTTGGGATTCTACCCTAACCTCTTTGTGGTTTCCAAGAGGGAAGGCGGCTGTCGGTCCATTTTGGAT
The DNA here is from genome assembly GCA_037306005.1 of Rhinophrynus dorsalis. Classification (NCBI taxonomy): domain Eukaryota; kingdom Metazoa; phylum Chordata; class Amphibia; order Anura; family Rhinophrynidae; genus Rhinophrynus; species Rhinophrynus dorsalis. The sequence goes on along the minus strand of CM074727.1, from coordinate 1,762,566 downwards.
ATGAAGGATCTCACCTTTGTGTTTCGGTCTCAATACCGCCAGGAGTCTCTGCGCACAGTGATAGCGGCCATGTTCCCTGGGAATTTCTGGCCTCTCTGGACCTTCAGGATGCCTATCTGCACATCACCATTCATCCAGAGAGTCGGCAGTATCTCTGCTTTGCTGCGACCGAGGGCATTTCCAGTTTTCTGCCCTTCCCTTTGGCCTAACCACAGCTTCTCAAGTCTTCAACAGAGTCCTAGGAGCATTGATTTCTGTCCCACATCGGAACGGCATCAGGGTGACTCCATACATGGACGACCTCCTTCTGAAGGCCTCTTCTCCGGAACTACTCCATCAACAGGTACAGGTACATTGATGCTCTCCATCACGGGTGGATCATCAATCTGGACAAGTCAGACCTTGTTTCTTCCTAGAGGATGGTCTTTCTGGGCATCCTCTTTGACACTCAGAGGGGGATGGTGTTTCTGACAGACGAAGTGGCTCATCAGATAGCACTGAAGGTCCAGGCTATCCTGTCTCAGGATCCAGTTCCAGCCCTGAAGTTGTCATCCTTGGTAGGGAAGTTCATTTTCACCATAGAAGCAGTCCCGTTTGCCATGTCTCACACCAGGGAACTTCAGAGGTTTCTAATCCTGGCATGCAGGGTCCGACCAGATGATCTGGAGAGATCCCTGTCTCTCCCTCTTCATGTGGAGCAGAGCCTATCATGGTGGCTCAACCTGAAAAATCTCCTGAAAGGCAGACCATTCCTGGTGCCTTTCTGGACCACAGTAACAACGGATGCAGCCTCTCCGGATGGGGAGCGGTGCTGGGGCAGTTGAGTGTTCAGGGCTGGTGGTCTCAGGAGGAATCTCTCCTTCCCAGCAATGTCTTGGAGCTTCGGGCGATATTTCATGCCCTACAACACTGGACACGGCAACTGGAGGATTGCCAGGTCAGGGTATAGTTGGACAATGCCACAGCAGTAGCCTACATCAACATCGCAGCTTGGCCAGAGGTCAAGGCCATTTTATCATGGGCAGAGGAGCATGTCCCTGCCATTTCCGCAGTTCATATTCCTGGTGTAGACAACGTTCTAGCAGACTTCCTCAGTCAGCACACAGTGGACAGTGAGGAGTGTGAGCTGCATCCAGAGGTTTTCAACCTCATCGTCCAGCATTGGGGTCTTCCATGTATCGACCTGATGGCAACCAGGCACAACAGGAAGGTTCAAACGTTCTGCTCTCGCTGGGCGGACCCCCTGGCTCTGGCAGTGGATGCCTTGTCGATCCAGGGGACATTTCCTCTGGCATACCTATTTCCTCCCATTCACCTGTTGAACAAGGTGCTACGGAAACTACGACTGGAGCGCTGCCCAGTCATTCTTATTGCTCCGTACTGGCCTCCGCAGGCTTGGTTTCCAGAGCTTCTGGACCTCTCAGTGGCAGAACCTCTTCGACTTCCCTCCTGTCCGGATCTTCTTCTGGAAGGAAGACGTTCATCGTCTGGCTTTGCTGACATGGAGATTGAATCCTCAATTTTGAAGATCGGTTTTTCCTCTGGTGTGGTGGCTACTATGCTTAGTGCCCGTAAGCCTGTGTCCTCTAAGGCCTACCATTGAGTTTGGTGTACTTTACTGGCTTGGTGTGCTGACAAAGATCTGTGTCAGGATTTTGACCTTCCTACAGTTCTTTCCTTCCTCCAGGATGGTGTGGATAAGGGTCTCAGTCTGACTTAAGGTTCAGACTTCTGCGCTCTGTGTCTTCTTTCAAAGGCGTCTTGCTATCATTCCTGATGTCAAGGTTTTCTTCCAGGGGGTTGCTCAAACCCGTCTGGTGTTTAAGTCCCCTGCTCCTCATTGTGACCTTAACCTGGTCTTGGGAGGACTTCAGCACCCTCCTTTTGAGTCTTTGGCTACCATTCCTCTATGTATGCTGACGTGGAACATGGCATGTCTCCTGGCGATTTTCTGTTCGCCGAGTTGCGGAGCTGCATACCCTGTCTTGTAGACCACTCTTTTTGGTCTTTCACAAGGACAAGGCGGTGCTTCGTACCTCCCAAGAGTTCCTCCCGAAGGTGGTGTCTGAGTTCCACATTAATCAGGAGATTGTGGTTCCTTCCTCCTGTCCTCACCCTGCTTCTGACAAAGAGAAGGATCTTCTTCTGTTGGATGTTCATTGTCTCAAGTTCTGTGTGCATCGCACTGAGTCCTTGCGGCAGTCTGATTCTCTATTTGTCATTCCTGAGGGTCCGGCAGGGAAACCTGTTTCCAAGGTAACCATTGCTTCTTGGATCAAGTCCAAGATTCGTAAGGCTTACGAACTTCTGAAGAAGCCTGTTCCCTTCAAGGTCATGGCTCATTCTGCGACGTCTATTATAACTTCTTGGTCCTACAAGAATCTGGCATCAGTTGTTCAAGGTGGCCGCTTGGTCGTCTGTGCATACTTTTTCTAAACAATAGATGTGTTGGCATCAGCTGATGCCAGTTTTGGGAGGAAAATCCTAGAGGCAGCCTTGCCTGTCTAGGATCTCATTATCTCTCAGTACTTTTCAGTTTTGAGCCCTGTTGGCTCTAGTTCAGTGTGCTGTGTAACAGTTCCTGGGGTCTGTTTTACACCTGTTCAGTGTCCGTTGACACTTTGTTGCTATTGTTGAGCTATTCATGATCTGTAGGTTCATTGGTGTTCTGGTGACTTTGGGGGCCTGCGCCTGGTCCTTGCCTTTCTTCCCGCCCTGGGGAACTTAATGGTTGGACATCCCAAAGTTACCATAACCTGTATTGGACGACAGAGAAAAGAGGATTTTAGTCTAACCTGTTAAATCCTTTTCTCTTAGTCCATACAGGTTACTGGTCTCCCACCCTTTCCAGGCACCATGCCTGGCGCTCCTGCTGTAAGAACATGGGGTTCCTTTCGGGTTCATGCTCACAGGAGTCTTCCTTTACCTTCTTATTATCTATTCAATAGTTCGTTTTCAAATCTTACTGGAAGGGGATTGGCTAGCTGCAAGCTAAGGAGAGGAGGCAGGCTCCACCCAGCAGTCACTTCTCAGAATTGTTCCTGCCTATTAAAGGGGCTGATAGCCTACCCAAAGTTACCAGTAACCTGTATGGTCTAAGAGAAAAGGATTTAACAGGTAAGACTAAAATCCTATTTTGCTTTGGGAATATATATTTATTATGCTATTATGGCTGTTAAATTTTGCATTTTGTATCTTGAAAGTATATTTTTGCCTTGCTTTCTGGGCACAATTCCTAATATAATAAGGACATTTCTATGTTTATTTTTTTTCCAAGATGAGGTTTTATTCAGAACTCAACAAGATCGAAGGGAGTCTATCAGAGCTGCAGGAATCAAGGAGGCAGAACAGAGACTATGGACGATATTCTATAGAAATTTTGGAACTCTTTTAATAAAACAGACATTTTTGTTTTTGTATTTTTATGTTCAAGAAATGGGATCATTCTTTTCCAAGAATTTTTAGTGCAGCAGTGACGCGTTTCATGGTAAACACCGGATCTCTTCTCTCTTTCTCTGCTCAGAGGCTGCTGGATCTGTTCACCTGCTGAACCGCTGATAATAAAAATGTAAAATCAGTCTTGTTTCATTATGTTTTGTCTTTAACATCTGAGCGGTCGGCCATCATTTTTGAGTATGTATTTTATATAGAGGAAAAAATCAATATACTATAGTGCTTTTTCTGCTGATAAAACCAGGGAACTCCCACTAAGGATGCATCTTCCTAGAATACTTCTATTACTACTAAAATTTTGCAGAGGTGAGGACATACAATGACAGAGAATCTGATAGAACCAAATGTGGTAGTGATGGCTCTGGTAATGGGAGCTTACAATCTAGATGGTGACGGCGCATAACAGACACAAGGCAAAAGTGGAAAATAAAGTTTGGAAGCTGTGCCGTGAGACCCAAAAGAGACTGGTGGAACTAAGGAGTTGGGGAAAAAAGGCTTTTGTAGAGAATCCGTGGTGGCAGTGCGTTCCACAGCTGGGGTGCAGCTCTTGGGGAGTCTTATAGATGTGAGTGACAGGAGATTGTGAGGATGTACGACAGGCAAGGTTATGTGAAGAGTGGGTAGGGGACCATTTAGATATGGATACAGGGCTTTGGCCACCCATAATTTAATTACGGCTAATTCTCAACTCCGGTCCTCGGGCACATCTGTGGATCTGGCATTATGGATATTCTTAACTACGCTCGGTGTCCAAACAAAATGATTAGCCGGTGACTACCACAGACAAGCGGGTATCTACTGAAATTTAGATGCATTTCTAGCAGAAGGGACATGCAGGGTTATCGGATTATTGGGATGTGAAACAGGAAGTCCTGGTAACACAGAGAAATAGCCATTTATGAATCTGTTTTCTTCAGAATATTGTGTAAAAGGTTGGACTTGTCTCTTTATCAACCTGATGTACTATGTATCTGTGTTACATGACTGTTCATGCTTCCCGAGACCTGACATCGGTAATCACAACATTGTACATTTATGCCTATATATATCCTCGCACACTGCGACAAGCGTCACTGCCAAGTGTTACTTCTGGTGCAGGATCATGTGATATAGGTGGTTATTCTTTATCTAGCGCCAAAGTATTCTGCAGCGCTGTACAATAGGGAACAGACATACAGAGATATGAAATAGTACAAATGGAATATAGAAAAGGATCAGAGGGCGTGGGACACAGAAGGAGTAAGTGATGGGGTGAGGTGTAAGTGACTCCTGACACGTGATCTGCCGGTCAGTGGGAGGGAGAGAGAAGTGCTATTGAATGCAGTGGTCTAGGGAAGGGGTGGTACTGATTGGGAGAAGAGACTGAACAATGAGGTTGTGATGGGGATGTAGGTGGGAGAGTGATTTAGAAGGGAAATGAGTAGTAGTTGGACGGGATGTTGGTCGGACCTCGCTAGTAACTGTTATGGAAGTAGTTGATAGGCTTTCCTGAAGAGGTGAGTTTTCAGGGAGAGTCTGATGGGACGGAGGAGGGAGTTCCAGAGCTCAGGGGCAGCAGGAAGAAGTCTTGTAGGTGGGAGTAAAGCCCTGTAGGTGGAGAGAGGAGTAGCCCTGTAGGCAGAGAGTGGTGTAAGAGAAGTCCTGTAGTAGGTGGGAGTGGAGTAGGAGTCCTATCGGTGGGAGTAGAAGAAGCCCTGTAGGTGGGGAGTAGTGTAAGAGAAGCTCTGTAGGCAGAGTGTGGAGCAGGAGAAATCCTGTAGTAGGTGGGAGTGGAGTAGGAGAAGTCCTGTAGTAGGTGGGAATGGGAGAAGCCCTGTAGGCGGGAGAGGAGTGTAGGTGGGAGTGCAGTAGGAGAAGTCCTGTAGTAGGAGGGGTGGAGTGGGAGAAGACCTGTAGGATTGAGTGGTAGAAGTCCTGTAGGTGGGGGTGGAGTGGGAGAAGTCCTGTAGTAGGTGGGGGTGGAGTGGGAGAAGTCCTGTAGGTTTGAGTGGTAGAAGCCCTGTAGGTGGGAGTGCAGTAGGAGAAGTCCTGTAGTAGGTGGGAGTGCAGTGGGAGAAGTCCTGTAGGAGAGTGTGGGAGGATGTAATAAGAGCCGTAGAGAAGAGGAGGTTCTGCGCATTATCACGTAGATTGTATATGGGTGTCAAACCTGAAGGGCTGTAAACAGCCTGGGCTTTGAGGATTTCCCTGCCTCGGCGAAGGTGGGCCAGTAACTATGAACAAGTCCATGATTATCTCCCTTGTGTTTAACCCTTTAAGAACCACAGGTGTACACAATGCATTGTGAAACAATATGCTGCACATCACTCTAGTTCTTTAAGGGTTATCCGGGAAAGCCTTAACTCTTTCCTGCCCTTGGACACAGATTACGGTTTAGATTATCAGGATTTGGGAGATTATTTACTCTTTAACCTACTGGATGCCTGCAAAGCAATGCGCTGGAGAGGTCGTATTATCCCAGGGCTTAAATACAGATTTAAAATCTATTTAAAGTGGAACTATCACCCCAAATAAAGCCCCCCCCCCCTCCCCAATAATTATTCTTATAGCAATAAGCATAGAAATAGTACTATTATCCTCCATAAGAAATCCTACTTGATGGATACGGTCAGCAGGCATCAGCCCAGACATCTGGTTTTAGAGACATCCGTGTGCCTACACAGTCCGTCCCGGTCTCCTCTAGGGGGCTCTAGCAAAATAAGAAAGGGAAAAGACCACAGGCGCCCCTGTGCGGGATCACATGGTATTCTACTGGCCGTCACCAGCACCCAAGATGTCTATTCACAGGACTGATCGCTGGACAGTGGCCTACGCCAATCCCAGCAAACAGACGCTGAGGATAATAACTGCCCCCAGACCTGGTATCAGTAATGGTATTCCACTGGATGGGTGGGCTGCTTTCTACTCACCCGCTCCCCCAGAGGGACTCCGAAATCCAAACATGACATAAAAAAGAGGAAAAGAAAGCACCCTATAGTGTAATATGGTCACTAAAATAATCGATAATAATAAAATGTTACAGTCACATTCAGTGGTGGTCTGAGCGCTGATATCCGCTGATCTGACACACGGACTTGTGGAGAGATAATCTCCGTCTCCACTCGACGGACTGGCAATCAGCTGGACTTCAGTTCCAAACGGACCAATGACTTACAAACGGACAGACGGCTAACTCCAAAAATATAAAATTTATTCCAGATTGGATAAGATCAATAAAAGGACTGTCTTACAATGCTAACGCATTTTGCAGCACAAACCCTGCTTTCTCAAAGCAACACAAAGCTAAACCAAAAAAGGCCTTTGTTTAGCTTTATGTTGCTTTGAGACAGCAGCGTTTGTGCTGCAAAATGCGTTAGCGTTGTAAGCCAGTACTTTTGTTGATCTTATCCAATTTGGAATAAATTTTATATTTTTGGAGTTAGCCGTCTGTCCGTTTGTAAGTCATTGGTCCGTTTGGAACTGAAGTCCAGCTGACTGCCAGTCCGCCGAGTGGAGACGGAGATTATCTCTCCACAAGTCTGTACGTCAGATCAGCTGATATCAGCGCTCAGACCACCACTGAATGTGACTGTAACATTTTATTATTATCTATCATTTTAGTGACCATATTACACTATAGGGTACTTTCTTTTCTTCTTTTTATGTCATGTCTGGAGTCCTCTAGGAGGCGCTGCATTGTACCTTAACCCCTTAAGGACCGGGAAATCCGGCCGAAGACGCGACTCAACGACCACGGAGCAAAATTATTTTTTTTGCTCCGTTGCGTTCCGGACACCCCGAACGGCGTGCAGCCGCGGGGGGAGCCCTGAACTCGATGACGGTCATAGTACGTCATCGGTCGTTAAGTCAAATCGACCCTTGACGTACTATGACCGTCAAGGGTCGTTAGGGGGTTAAAGGGATAGTAATACTTCGTTTTAACTTTATTTTATTTTGTAGGCATTAAAAAAACATGAAGAATGATATAAGTCTTTATGGTTTGAGAGATATTCACAAGCAAAGTTTCCCCTCCTGCCCCTTTTACCTGGTGTAAGCTATCTCTTCTCAGATGTGGAATCCAGTCCATAGACCAGACAGATAACAGAAGGGGACAATCTTCTTCCTATGAGAACAGTGAAAACCCTGCCCCTTTTACCTAGTGTAAGCCATCTCTTCTCAGATGTGGAATCCAGTCCATAGACCAGACAGATAACAGAAGGGGACAATCTTCTTCCTATGAGAACAAAGAAAACCCTGCCCCTTTTACCTAGTGTAAGCCATCTCTTCTCAGATGTGGAATCCAGTCCATAGACCAGACAGATAACAGAAGGGGACAATCTTCTTCCTATGAGAACAATGAAAACCCTGCCCCTTTTACCTAGTGTAAGCCATCTCTTCTCAGATGTGGAATCCAGTCCATAGACCAGACAGATAACAGAAGGGGACAATCTTCTTCCTATGAGAACAATGAAAGCCCTGCCCCTTTCACCTAGTGTAAGCCATCTCTTCTCAGATGTGGAATCCAGTCCATAGACCAGACAGATAACAGAAGGGGACAATCTTCTTCCTATGAGAACAATGAAAACCCTGCCCCTTTTATCTAGTGTAAGCCATCTCTTCTCAGATGTGGAATCCAGTCCATAGACCAGACAGATAACAGAAGGGGACAATCTTCTTCCTATGAGAACAATGAAAGCCCTGCCCCTTTCACCTAGTGTAAGCCATCTCTTCTCAGATGTGGAATCCAGTCCATAGACCAGACAGATAACAGAAGGGGACAATCTTCTTCCTATGAGAACAATGAAAGCCCTGCCCCCCTTGACAAGCTTTTCAGGTTTTTCCCTTATCTTAATTGAAGATTGTCCCTCTCTGCAGTCTACCTGGGCACCTCCCTTCTGATCTGGCTGAGCAGTATTACATCAGTAAAAGGGGCGGGAGGGGGACACTTTGCTTGTGAATATCTCTTAAACCATAAAGGTTTGAGAGATAAGACTTATATCGTTCTTCATGTTTTTTAATGCCTACAAAATAAAATAAAGATAAAACGAAGTATTGCTATCCCTTTAAGGTAACAGGAAAGGACTGACCGTGCAGGCGCATACAGACGCCTCTAAAGCGAGAAGCCTGCCTGTCAGTCTCAGATCAAGTAGGATTTCTTAATAACTCCGGACTTATACTGGATAATAGGACTATTTGTAAGATTATCGCTATATGAATAATTATTCGGGGGGGACACTTTATTTGGGGTGATAGTTCCCCTTTAACAGCTCCTATGGACTAGTGAGAATGCCATCGCTTTAATCTTTTGAGTGGCACCAAGTTGCACAAATCAGGCTGTAAACCCTGAACCCATGTCACAATGGCATACCACCCAACGCTTCAAATTGCCCAAGAGGGACACTTGTGTTTTAGGGGGTGTTTCTGGGGGCGTGGCTGGTGGGCGGGGCATTACCAGGAATTTTTAAGTTATTTTATGACCTATTGTCACCTCCTTGTGTAACCTAATAAATGATTTAGAACAAGACCAAAGTATTTTATTTACACAGACTAATTTATACACCATATACTGACCGTATACAAACATTACTGTGACTTTTATTGCTGTAGAGCAACATTATACACTTATATACACACCACACAGTCTGATGTCCTAAAAAGAGGGACATCAGGGTGGGAAAAAGGAGAGACGGATTGGGGTCCGAAAGAGGGACACTTGGGAGGTATGGAATGGGGAAGAGTCACTGAGCGGAGATAAAGAGGTGATAAAGAGGAGATAACTTCTCCAGTGATATCTCTTCTCCAGTTCCTATGTTGTTCTATCCCTGGAGCCGATGAACTAAGATTTCTCCAACTTTGGGGATGTGACTGCATTGGCTCCATAGATTAACCCCTTAATGCCACTCAGTCTTGTGCGTGGGCAGCCGTTAAGGTCATTAATGGGTTAACAACCTAAGGACTGGAGAAGTGATCTCACTGGAGACGTTATCACCTCTTTGTGCCTTTGGGGCAGTTAAAGAGTTAATCCATCCTTATCTGCTTGATCTACATCCCACTGAGTGGCCATTTAACCCTTGAAGTGCCAGAGGCGGGTACATTGCATACTCCTCTAAGGGTCCCGTCATCCCATTAAGTGGAAACCCAGTGACCTCTGTCCAGCCATTAAATTGCATAAATGTCTTAACCCATTCAGTGCCAGAGGGATGTTCAGTGACGCATGTCTACACACTCCTCTGACATTCAAAGGGTTCATGTAGGATTAAAGGGATAGTAATACTTCATTTTAACTTTATTTTATTTTGTAGGCATTAAAAAAACATGAAGAATGATATAAGTCTTATCTCTGAAACCTTTATGGTTTAAGAAATATTCACAAACAAAGTATCCCCCCCCCTGTTCAGCCAGATCAGAAGGGAGGTGTCCAGGTAGACTGCAGAGAGGGACAATCTTCAATTAAGATAATGGAAAAAGCTGAAAAACTTGTCAAGGGGGGAAGGGCTTTCATTGTTTTCATACAAAGAAAATTGTCCCCTTCTGTTATCTGTCTGGTCATACAACCAGACTCACATCTGAGAAGAGATGGCTTACACTAGGTAAAAGGAGGGCAGGGATTTCATTGTTCTCATAGGAAGAAGATTGTCCCCTGCTGTTATCTGTCTGGTCTATGGACTGGATTCCACATCTGAGAAGAGATGTCTTACACTAGGTAAAAGGAGCAGGGCTTTCATTGTTCTCATAGGAAGAAGATTGTCCCCTGCTGTTATCTGTCTGGTCTATGGACTGGATTCCACATCTGAGAAGAGATGGCTTACACTAGGTAAAAGGGGGGCAGGGCTTTCATTGTTCTCATAGGAAGAAGATTGTCCCCTGCTGTTATCTGTCTGGTCTATGGACTGGATTCC
>CM074727.1:1634328-1752035 GCA_037306005.1 Rhinophrynus dorsalis | reverse complement strand
TTGGCACTGCCATGCGACCCACCTTTGCTGTGGCATGGGTTAATAGGGCTATTGCAGCCTGGACTGAACGACTGACTGAAGCGGTTCGCCAGGATGCGCCTGTATCTGAACAGTTGCAGCTGCTTGCTAATATCACTGAAGCTCAGAACTATGTTGCTGATGCTGCTTTTGATGCTGTGCGCATGATGGCGAGGGCCTCCACTTCTTCTGTGGTGGCTAGACGCGCTCTTTGGCTGAAAATTTGGTCTGCTGATACAGCCTCTAAGAAAGCCTTGCTTTCCTTGCCCTTTCAGGGGAGTTTGCTCTTTGGCTCTGAGCTCAAAGAAATGATCAGTGAGGCTACTGGCGGTAAAAGTACTCTTCTACCCTCAGTCTTTAAGAAAAAGTTTCCAGCCAAACGCAATCGGTCCTTTCGTTCCTTTCAGACTGAGACACGCTCCTCGGCCCAAACGGGTCCTCCCACTACGCGCTCCTCCTCCAAGCCCAAACAGTCCTGGAAGCCCAAAGTTGCCTCCAAGGCCAAGACCTCCAAGACTGCTTCGGCATGACTCGCCGAACCCGGGTCCGCATCCGGCTGTAGGCGGTCGTCTCCGCATCTTTCGCCGGACTTGGGAGGAGTCAGTGGCGGACCCATGGGTTCTTCAGGTGGTGTCAGAGGGATACAGGATCCCTTTCTCTTCCCTTCCTCCTTTTCGGTTCCATTTTACTCGTCCTTCTCAGGAACCCTCAAAAAGGCGTCTGTTCGACGACGCTATTCAGGATCTCTTGGACAAAGAGGTCCTGGAGGCGGTTCCGCAGGGGGACACAGGTTCAGGATTTTATTCCAACCTGTTTGTGGTAGCCAAAAAGGACGGAGGAGCCCGTCCCATCTTGGATCTCAAAGATCTCAATGCCTATGTGGTGACTTCCCACTTCCGCCAGGAGTCCCTGCGCTCTGTGATTGCGGCAATGTCTCCAGGGGAGTTTCTTGCCTCCCTGGACCTTCAGGATGCTTATCTTCACATCCCTATTCATCCAGAGAGCAGGAAGTATCTCAGGATTGCCTGCCACAGGGGACACTTTCAATTTACAGCGCTCCCCTTTGGACTGACTACAGCTCCTCAAGTCTTCCAGCGGGTGCTGGGCTCCTTGATAGCGGTGCTCCATCAGGATGGGATCAGAGTGACACCCTACATGGACGATCTCCTACTGAAGGCCTCCTCAGCGGAGCTTCTCCACCAGCAGTTGCAGAGGTGCATGCACACCCTGAACCGTCACGGATGGATCCTGAATCTGGACAAGTCGGACTTGATTCCTTCTCAGAGGCTTCTGTTCCTGGGTCTCCTGTTCGACACTCGCCAATGCATGGTGTTTCTTCCAGAGGACGTGGCTCACCAGATAGCTGTCAGAGTGGCTGGGATTCTGGACATGGACGAAATTCCAGTTCCGAAGTTGTCGTCCTTAGTGGGGAAGTTCATTTCCACGATAGAAGCAGTACCATTTGCCATGGCCCACTCCAGGGATCTTCAGAGATTTGTGATCCAGACGTGCAGGAATCATCCAGATCATCAACATCTGTCTGTTTCTCTTCCTCCTCATGTCGAGTCGAGTCTGCACTGGTGGTTAGATCTCTCTCATCTCTTGAAAGGGAAATCCTTTCTAGTTCCTCTTTGGACCACAGTCACAACGGATGCCAGCCTTCGGGGCTGGGGTGCAGTCTGGGGTCGCTTCAGTGCTCAGGGGAAATGGGGTCTGGAGGAATCCATGCTCTCCATCAATGTTCTGGAACTTCGAGCTGTCCGGCTGGCCCTGAGGCACTGGGAGTCTCAATTGACCGGTCTTCCAGTCAGAGTAGAGTCCGACAACGCCACGGCGGTGGCTTACATCAACAGACAAGGCGGTACAAGAAGCGGTTCCGCCTGGTGGGAAGTCAAGGATATTTTGTCTTGGGCAGAAGATCACGTGCCTGTCATTTCTGCAGTTCATATTCCAGGCGTGGACAACGTCATGGCAGACTTCCTCAGTCGTCACACCGTCGACAGCGGAGAATGGGCTCTTCACCCAGAGGTGTTTCACATGCTCACTCAACGGTGGGGGATGCCAGTGGTGGATCTGATGGCTACCAGACACAACAGGAAGGTTCCGGTGTTTTGCTCCCGTCTGAGGGACTCCCTTGCTCTAGCGGTGGATGCCTTGTCGATCCCTTGGGACTTCTCCCTGGCTTACATCTTCCCCCCTCTTCCTCTATTGATCAGAGTTATTCAGAAGTTGAAGAGAGAACGTTGTCCTGTCATCCTGATTGCTCCAAACTGGCCTCGCCAGTCCTGGTTTCCGGAATTGATGGCCATGTCAGTGAAGGATCCAATCCCACTTCCAGCCCGTCCGGACCTGCTTCTTCAGGGGTATCTGTGGAAAGAGGATGTTCACTCTCTCCGTTTGATGGCATGGCGGTTGAATCCTCGATTCTAGCTAAGAAAGGCTTTTCTCCTTCTGTGGTGTCGACGATGCTCAGTGCTCGTAAGCCTGTGTCTTCCAAGATCTATCATCGCATTTGGTCAACTTTCGTGACATGGTGCTCTGTCAAGCAGTTGTCTCTTGACTTCCATCTTCCCACTGTCCTGGCCTTCTTGCAGGACGGTGTGGACAAGGGGCTCAGTCTGAGTTCCCTCAAAGTTCAGACCTCTGCCTTGTCTGTGTTTTTCCAGGAAAGGATTGCCATCCTTCCTGATGTGAAAGTCTTCTTCCAAGGTGTGACTCATGTTCGACCTGCCTTCAAGAGTCCTGCTCCCCAGTGGGATCTCAATTTGGTGCTGGGAGTTCTACAGCGACCACCGTTTGAATCCTTGGCTTCCATTCCATTACGTCTTGTGACTTGGAAGATGGCCTTCCTTTTGGCTATTGTGTCAGTGCGCCGGGTGGCAGAGTTACAGGCATTGTCTTGTAAACCTCCTTACCTGGTGTTCCACAAGGATAAGGCTGTGCTTCGCACTACCAAGGAATTCTTACCCAAGGTTGTGTCTGAGTTTCACATCAATCAGGAGATTGTGGTTCCCTCTTTCTGCCCTAATCCTTCATCTGACAAGGAAAGAGATCTCCATTTGTTGGATGTGGTGCGTTGCCTCAAGTTTTATGTTCACCGCACCGAATCTATCAGGAAGTCTGACGCTCTATTCGTCATTCCTGAGGGGCCTAGGGCAGGAAGACCGGCTTCCAAAGTTACCATTGCCTCTTGGATTAAGGCTACCATCCGTGAAGCCTATAAGTTGAGGAATAAGCATGTTCCCTTCAGGGTGACTGCCCATTCCACCAGATCTATTGGGGCCTCCTGGGCCTACAAGAATCAAGCTTCTGCTGATCAACTGTGCAGAGCGGCCACTTGGTCCTCTGTGCACACTTTTTCTAAGCACTACCGAGTTGATGTACTGGCATCGGCTGATGCCAGCTTTGGAAGGAAGGTCCTGGAGGCAGTCTTGCCTGTGTAGGTCTTCCGCTCTGTGATCCTTAGTGCTTCCTTACTGTTGAGCCCGGTTGGCTCGCGTTCCGTGTGCTGTGTTAAGTTCAGGGATTGTTCCCTTGGTTGGTGTCCGTTGACACTTACAGTTTGGGCTATGTTATCAACTGGTTAACAGTTCTAGTGACTTGGGCCTTGCGCCTGGTCCTTGCCTTACTTCCCGCCTCTGGATCAGCTCAATGTTTGTACATCCCATGGTACCAGTGACCTGTATTGGACGACAGTGAAAATAGGATTTTAGTCTTACCTGTTAAATCCTTTTCACTTAGTCCATACAGGTCACTGGTCTCCCACCCTGTCAAGGGACCAGTCTTGGCTCTCCTGTGGCATTTAGTGGGAGACCGTTCGGGCATGCTCACAGGAGTCTTTCTTTTTGCTTACCTGGGGTCAGTTTAGGGTCTCAAATCAATATGGGTGGCTCTGGCCAGCAGGTGGCTTAAGTAAGAGGGGAGGCTCCGCCCCTTGCAAATTATTTGCATAATTGTTCCTGCCTATTAAAGGGGACTACACATCCCATGGTACCAGTGACCTGTATGGACTAAGTGAAAAGGATTTAACAGGTAAGACTAAAATCCTATTTTTGCTAGGTGTAAGTACGTATCGGCCAATTTCTTTTTAGGTTTGTGTTCCTTTAAAGCCTGTTAACTGTGAGTACAGGAATATCCTTAGGATGCCGCACATGGTTTTAGGATGCCAGTCGGCTTTAACCCCTTAATTACCGGGAAATCCGGCTGAAGACGTGACTCAACGACCACGGAGCAAATTTTTTTTTTGCTCCGTTGCGTTCCGGACACCCCGAACGGCGTGCAGCCGCGGGGGGAGCCCGGAACTCGATGACGGTCATAGTACGTCATTGGTCGTTAAGTGAAATCGACCCTTGACGTACTATGACCGTCAAGGGTCGTTAAGGGGTTAAATGAATTCTAATTTATACTTCGCTGTAGTCTAAATGCAGAAATGTTTACATATATAGATGTTTGTTTCACTTTCATCCACCAGCGCTAGTGCTGATGTCACTTCCTTTCTGCTTGGAACATGATGTCACTTCCTTTCTGCTTGGAACATGATCTCAATATAAAAAGAGGGGGGGGAGAGTGAGCTTTAATAATAATTCAATGAATGGGGAAAAAAATAAAAGCAACGTAATGTAAAATTTTCTTTTTTAATTAATAGCCAAAAATATTTTGAAAGTGATAGGTGTTTTAAACATCTTGATGGTTTTGTTTACATTCAAATAAATTAACTAATTCTCCTGTTTATTTCCAGGAAGGCGAAAACCTAGAATCCATCGACCTCGCTCTCCAATATTTGAAGAGAAAGACGTTCCTCCTCTGGAATTTCCCAAATCCTCGGAAGACTTGTTGCTGCCGAATGAGCACTTAATGGACGTGATTGCGATTTACGAGGTACTGAGGAACTTTGGCACAGTTTTACGCCTCTCTCCTTTCCGCTTTGAGGACTTTTGTGCTGCTCTTGTAAGTCAAGAACAATGCACCCTAATGGCCGAAACGCACGTGGCTCTTCTGAAAGCTGTTCTACGTGAGGAGGACATGTCTAATACTACCTTTGGGCCTGCTGACGTTAAGGACAGTGTCAACTCCACCTTATACTTCATTGATGGTATGACATGGCCAGAGGTTTTGCGAGTCTATTGTGAAAGTGACAGAGAGTACCATCATGTACTTCCGTACCAAGAGGTGGAGGAGTACCCCTATGGACCAATAGAGAGTAAAGTGCAGGTTCTGCTTTTCTTAGTAGATCAATTTCTAACCACAAACGTGGCCCGCGAGGAGTTGATGTCAGAGGGTGTGATCCAGTATGACGATCACTGCCGTGTTTGTCACAAATTGGGAGATTTGCTCTGTTGTGAGACGTGTTCTGCTGTCTACCACTTGGAGTGTGTTAAGCCCCCTCTGGTGGAGGTCCCGGAGGACGAGTGGCAGTGTGAGGTCTGCGTGGCACACCAGGTTCCAGGAGTAAACGACTGTGTCGCCGAGATCCAAAAAAATAAACCTTATATCAGACACGAGCCCATCGGATATGACCGGAGCAGGAGGAAGTACTGGTTTCTGAACAGGCGAATTATCATGTAAGTTTATTGAAAACTGGAGCACACAAATCTCACTATGGGAGCAACTAAAAGAATGTCCCAACTTGCTTTGCTTTACTATGAAAAATGTATTGTAGGGCTTTTCCAGATGAGTGCACATAGGTACCACCACTGCAGCTAGACTCTTCTTTAAAAATGTATAACAATTTAAACCGGTGAAGCTGTTCTAGCCATTGGCTCACCTCTCTCATAGAAATACTGGGTGAACTGTAGTCAGTGGCTCACCCGTGTGTGTGTGTGTGTGTGTGTGTGTGTGACCTGTAGCTATAAGCTCACCTCTCCGTATGTGTGTGAGAACTGTAGCTATAAGCTCACCTCTCCGTATGTGTGTGTGTGTCACCTCTCCCATAGAAATGCTGCTTGAAGTGTAGCCAATCACTTGCGTCTCTCATGTAAACACCATGTGACCTGTAGCCATTGGCTCCCTAAGTGAACTATAGGATAATATCATCTGAAAGATATAGGTATTGAGTCCTGATAGCTTAAAGTGTTAGTAATGTCTAAAAAAAACTTTTTTGCATTTAGAAGAGCTTAAAAAGCTGATCTAAATGCAAAAAAACCGTATCTCTCAAACCGCTATGGTTTAAGAGATACTGGTGTTTAAAGTTTGGTTTCTCCTACTGACAGCTGTAAAGTTGTCAGCAGGAGATCCGTGTCGGTCGACACGCTGGCGCTTGAGAAGTGCCGAGATCTCGTTACTTACACAGGATCCCTTCATTGTAATGATCTAAAACATGTGCCTAGTGTTCAGGAACACGTTTTAGACCATTCCAATGAAGGGATTCGTCGTAAGTAACGAGATCTCGGCACTTCTCAAGCGCCACCGTGTCGACCGACACGAATCTCCTGCTGACAGCTTTACAGCTGTCAGTAGGAGAAATCAAACTTTAAACGGCCGTATCTTTTAAACCATAGCGGTTTGAGAGAGACGTTTTTTTTGCATTTAGATCAGCTTTTTAAGCTCTTCTAAATGCAAAAAAGTTTTTTTTAGACATTACTAACACTTTAACCCCTTCAGTGCCAGAGGCTCGGGCCATTTTCTGAACCCTGCAGGCCAGACACTTTTTCAACATTTTTGCTATCCTTCCGTTTAGGCTTGATTTCCTCTGGGGATTTTTAGTTAAATATGGAAAACTATATATTGTTTTTTTCAGAACGAATTGAGCTTTCTCGTGATACCTTACATGAAGAGAATTTTACATCGTGCAAAAAGCTATGATGTCATAATGACAAAAAAAGTGAAAATTTACTCATTTTGCTAAAATCACATACTATGTATCAAAAACATTTACCTTGATTGAAAAAGTTTCAATTATTTGAAAAAGCCCAGAGTCCCCCGAGTAAAAAAATACCAAATTTGTATAGTTTTACCTAAGTCCAAGGCTAGCGCAGAGCCCTAATCACCAGCAGCACAAAATGACATTTTCAACTTTATAAACTAAAATGCACATTCTAGGGTTTTTGTGGTAAAACTACCCTAAAACAGTGGAATAACTATATAAAACTATATATTTCTGAAAAGTAGACAACCTGCCGCATCTAATGAGGGGTAACTTGCCTTCTTGCCCCAAGCCTGTGGTACCCAAATGCTTCCAGAAGGTGGCACTATAGGAAAAAAATGGCATTTTCTTACATTTCTGCCCCTTCAACTGTACTGAAATCTGTGAAAACCATGGAATTTACAACTGTATTCATTAGCTAGTGCTCTTGGGAGAAAAATTACACCCCATTGGTTTGGGTTCACCTACCACAGGGGATGCTAGAAGTGCAAAAAGACACCTACTACAACCTCTAAATTTTCTAACATTTTCTCAAACATTACTTGTCTATACAAAAATGGTTATAACAACTAGAGAATTAAAGAAAGGCTACACAAACCATACCATTTTGGAAAGAAGACAACCTGCCGCATCTAATGAGGGGTGAATTGCCTTCTTACCCCAAGCCTGTTGTGCCCAAATGCTTCCAGAAGGTGGCACTATAGGAAAAAAATGGCATTTTCTTACATTTCTGCCACTTCAACAGTACTGAAATCTGGGAAAACCATGGAATTTACAACTATATTGATTAGCTAGTACTCTTGGGAGAAAAATGACACCCCATTGGTATGGGTTCACCTACCACAGGGGATGCTAGAAGTGCAAAAAGACACCTACTACAACCTCTAAATTTTCTAACATTTTTTCAAACATTACTTGTCTATACAAAAATGGTTATAACAACTAGAGAAGTAAAGAGAGGCTACACAAACCATACCATTTTGGAAAGAAGACAACCTGCCGCATCTAATGAGGGGTGAATTGCCTTCTTACCCAAAGCCTGTTGTGCCCAAATGCTTCCAGAAGGTGGCACTATAGGAAAAAAATTGCATTTTCTTACATTTCTGCCCCTTCATCTGTATGGAAATCTGTGAAAACCATGGAATTTCCAACTGTATTCATTAGCTAGTGCTCTTAGGAGAAAAATGACACCTCATTGGTATGAGTTCCCCTACCTTAGTGGGCGCTACAAGTACCAAACTACACCTATTGCAACCACTAATTTTTCTAACATTTTCTCAAACATTACTTGTCTGTACAAAAATGGTTATAACAACTAGAGAAGTGAAGAAAGGCTACACAAACCATACCATTTTTGAAAGAAGACAACCTGCCGCATCTAATGAGGGGTGAATTGCCTTCTTACCCCAAGCCTGTTGTGCCCAAATGCTTCCAGAAGGTGGCACTATAGGAAAAAAATGGCATTTTCTTACATTTCTGCCCCTTCATCTGTATGGAAATCTGTGAAAACCATGGAATTTCCAACTGTATTCATTAGCTAGTGCTCTTAGGAGAAAAATGACACCCCATTGGAATGAATCGACATACCTTAGGGGTGCCAGAAAAGCATAACTACACCTACCTGTTTGCTTCTTCGAAAATGGCTGCTTGTACTAAAATGTTCATAACTGTTAGAGAAATGAAGGAAAGGTATAAAAGGTATACCATTTTGGAAAGTAGACATTCTCCCGCATCAAATGAGGGGTCACTTGCCTTTCTACCCCTGGGCTGAAGTGCACAAATATTTCCAAAAGGTGGCGCTATGGGAATAAATACATGTTTTTTTTACATTTCCACCACTTCAAAGATACTAAAATCTTTGAAAACCATAACATTTCCTGCTGTATTCAGTACCTGCTACCAACATGAGAAAAATGGTAGCCCATTTGTGTGGCTTAACATACAATATGTGGGTGCTAGGAACACGTACGTAAACCTGACACTTTTGTTTCTTAAATTATCTTCTTGCACTAAAATGGTTATAACCATAATAGATATGCAGGAAAGGTAGAAAACAATGCCATTTTGGAAAGAAAACAACCTGACGCATCTAATGAGGGGTCACTTGCCTTCATACCCAAAGGCTGGCATGCACAAATGCTTCCAGGAGGTGGCGCTAATGAAAAAAAAGGCATTTTCTTACATTTTTGCCCCTTCAAATGTATGGAGCTCTGTGAAAACCATGGAATTTTCAACTGCATTCGTTAGCTAAAGCTCTTAGGAGTCAAACGACACCCCATTGGTATGAGCTGAACTACCTTAGGGAGTGCTAGAAGTAGAAAACTACACCTACTACAAACTGATGTTTCTAACATTTTCTCAAACCTGACTTGCCTCTACGAAAATGGCTATAACACCTTCAGAAGTGAAGAAAAGGTAGATAAACTATACCATTTTGGAAAGAAGACAACATGCCGCATCTAATGAGGGGTCACTTGCCTTTTTACCCCTAAGTTAGTTGGCACAACTATTTCCAGAATGTGGTGCTACAGGAAAACAAACAAACATTTCTTTTACACTTCAGTCACTTCAAAGATACTAAAATGGTTCAATGGCGTGGGATTTCCTAGGAGGACTTCTTGCCAGCCTAAGAAAAATGGTACTCAACTACTGTGGGTTGACATACCAATTTGAGTGACAGGAGTGTAGCTACCAGTGAAATAGGAATGGGAAAGCAAACAGTGTATGTGTGATTTTATGGCTAACAGATGAAAGAAGCTAGGACGTCAGCCAGTGTACGCGCGGACCTGTGACTACCAGTGTAACAGTGTGGGAGGGTGAGGGATTAGGCAGTGTGTGTGGGTATGAGCAGAGGAGCAAGGATGGTGGAGATGGTGGGGCAGTGTCTGAGAGTGTGTATGGGAGATCTGTGACTACCAGTGTGCACTGTATGTCCCCCTCATACAAAGTTTGATTCCCAGCCTGAATCTAGTGCATACTGGTACTTTGAGTCTACCAATAGGCAGTGGAAACAGGCTGGGGGTCAGGCTGGGGAATGGGACTGCCAGTTGGCTGTGGAACCAGGCAGGGGAATACGGTACATGTGTATGTGTGGGGGGGGAATCGGAGGCATTTTTTGTGCATGCCACAAGGGTGCCCAATGCACTGCAAAGCAATGCGTTGGACCCTCTGTTGCACACAAAGAGTTGTTTTTTTTTAATTATTATTTTGTATTCATACCTCGTTGGGGAGGCGGTGTCAGGAACATTCCTGGTGTCCCCCATCCAGGTCTAAAAACAGAATAATAAAAAAAAAAAAAGTGTGTGTGTGTTACAGGGGGTCCAACGTATTGCAAAGCACTGCGTCAGACCCTCCCTGTGGCACGTGCATTTTTTGGGGCTTTTCCCCCAATATTTTTGTGTAGACCTCGTTGGGGGCATCAGAACCCATACAATGAGGTCTAAATAAAAAATAAAAGGGGAAAACAAAATAATCCTTTGGGTGCCACAGGGGTGTCCGGTGGATTGCAAAGCAATGCATTGGGCCCCTGTAGCACACAAAGGGTTAATTTTTTTATCGTTACTTTGTATTCAGATGGCCACCAAACAAGCTCTGATCACAAAGTAATGATAAAAAGTCCTGTGTGTGTGCCACAGGAAGGGGGTCTGCATTGAACCCCTATCCCAGTGGCACACACAGGGTTAAATTTTTTTTAATTTATTTTTTTTTTATATACCTCATTGAGGGGCATCAGGACCCCCTGATCCCTCCCCAATGAGGTCTTCGTAAAAAAAAATATATATGTCCACAAACGGAGTGACCCTGTGAGTGCCACAAGGGTCTCCAGCGCATTGCAAAGCAATGCATTGGATCCTTGTGGCACTCAGAGGGTTAATTTTTTTTCTATCATTACTTGGTAATCAGAGCTTGTTGGGGGCCATCAGGACCAATCCTGATGACCCCCCCCCCAACAATCTCTGATAACAAAGTAATGATAAAAGCCCTGTGTGTGCCGCAGAAGGGGGGCTGCATTGCCCCCCCCCCGTGGCACACACAGGGTTAATTTTTTTTTATTTACTTTTTTTTATTATAGACCTCATTGAGGGGTATACAAACCCCCCTGATCCCCCCAATGAGGTCTTACAAAAAAAAAAAAAAAAAGTTATCAAAAAAAGTGTCCCTGTGAGTGCCACCGGGGTCTCCAGCGCATTGCAAAGCAATGCATTGGACCGTTGTGGCACTCAGAGGGTTAATTTTTTTTTTTATCATTACTTTGTAATCAGAGCTTGTTGGGGGGCCATCAGGAGCAATCCTGATGGCCCCCCAACAATCTCTGGTAACAAAATAATGATAAAAGCCCTGTGTGTGCCACAGGAGGGGGGGGTGCATTGGACCCCCACCTGTGGCACACACAGGGTTAAATTTTTTTTTTTTTTTTTTCTAATTATAGACCTCATTGAGGGGCATCAGGATCCCCCCTGATCCCCCCAATGAGGTCTTAAAAAAAAAAAAAAAAATCCCCCCCAAAGAATAGACCCTGTGAGTGCAACAGGGGTCTCCAGCACATTGCAAAGCAATGTGCTGGGACCCTGTGGCACTCACAGGGTTACTTTAATTTTATTATTTTTTTTTTTTTTTTTTTTTTTTTTTTTTTAAGACATTTCAGACCTTGTGGGGGACATCAGGACCCCTCCTGGTGTCTCCCCAGTCATCTCGGCTGGGAGATCAATGGTGCGACCGCAGGAGAGCAAGAGCTCTCCTGCCCTTCACTCCTACCACCGGTAGGAGTGAACAGGATCGGGGAAACTTCCCTAACGTCATCGGTGACCATGTCACCGATGACGTTTGGAGGATTCCCCCGGTCCCGCCCACTCCTACCCGGAAGTTCGGGTAGGAGAGAGGTGGAAGGAGAAACTTTGTTTCTCCTTTGTGTGTATTGATCTCCCAGCCCGATCGGCTGGGAGATCAATAACTGGGGAGGCATGAGGAGTGATCCTCATGCCTCCCCATGAGTGCCAGGGGCTTTTTTTTTTTTAATGCGGCCACTGCATGCCGGTTATACCGGCTCATGCAGTGACCGCATTTCTCTCTTACGCCGTACGAGCGTGGCACAGCAGGTACAGCTGTGTCCACTCGTACGGCGTAAGTAGCTGGCACTCTAGGGGTTAAAAGCCATCTGTAATCTTCTCGTCTGCTCCCGCAGATCTCTGTAATCTCCACATCTGTGAGATCACGGCTTCACTCAGAGTGGGCTGTGGAATATCCGAGCTCTTTTGGCGCTTCGCAAAATAAAAACATTCCCCTTCCCTTTTCTTATTGTAACTCCTAGTGAGTGATCTCATTGATGTACTTAAAATCTTACTTATGAGAAGCAGTTGACTCGTTATCCTGCAGTAAAAGAGGAAGCAGTGACTGGCAGCCTGCTCTCCTTACTGTGTGTGCACTGGTGACATACATATATAATATTGTACAGCTTTTTCTGTTAAAGATGGTATATCTGGATCAATAACACACATGGAAAATCAGCAGGGGCCACTAGAATTTTCTGGCTATAGTAGTGTAAGTGTGTGGAGGGGTATTTTTTAGGAGAAATCCCTCTAAAGTTCAATCATGCTTAATGTTGAAATAAGTTCATTGCATGGTTCCCCTGCTATGTAAAACAAGGACACTCCCTTTGCTGAGATGGTTTATTTAAAAGTTATTACATCTCAGATTGTATTTGTTTGTATGCAGTACCTATCCATGGCCTGAACTTTTAGTGGTGCTGTTTCTACTGACCATAGGTGTCAGACTGCCAGCAGACAATTTTAGAGCTGCCTCCCCCAATAAATAAATAAATGCAGGTATGAGCTCCAGCAACCTTTGAATAAAACATCTGTCAATAGTGCAAGTGCCTGTTTACTCAGCGAGGTATACCTTACAATATACAGTATATATAGTGGTGGCGCTAAATGGATATATCATTGCTCCTCACTACTCAGTAGCCACCAGGAACAAGATCCCTGCTACTGGATCTGCATAAACTACACAATGAACACTTAGATTCTGGCGCTTACGTGCAGTGCGTTTTAGAGAAAAGAACCCTTTATCATCAACAGCCAATGATTTTGAAATAATATTCAATCTGTTTAAAGAGTTCTGAATAATAAGTTTACAGATATAACTCGGATAATATACTAGTTTTGTATCTTTGTAAAAAACGTGCTTTAATTCAGTATTGGATCAAAACATGTAACACACAAAAATATTTCAATACCAAATTTATAGGAAAATATGGTAACTTCATCTCCACCGTATAGCAATGGAGAGGTTCCTATTCCAATCGATCCTCTCAAGATACGGATGGATATACCAATCCGTTTTAATACAGATCAATAAAACCTTCTATACGTCAATATTTAACCCCTTAACGACCGGCCAGAGCATTTTTTTTTTTTTTTTTCTGCTTCCGGACTCCCCGAACGGCGTGCAGCCGCGGGGGGAGCCCAGAATTCCATGATGATCATAGTACGTCATGGGTCGTTCAGTCAGATCGACACTTGACGTACTATGACCGTCAAGGGTCATTAAGGGGTTAAAAACTTCTAAAATTGTGCCTACTTTGGAGCAGACCATCTACTCCATGTGACCGTCTGGCAGCGAGTTAGTGGCACACAGTGCTGTATGGTATGTTCCACTCCTCTAAGGGTTAAACAAAAGGCGGATGACCTGAAACCTGAGTGACGAACTTCTCAAATACCTGAGTTCGTACCTACATCTTTCCTACCCTCCCAGTGTTGCACAGGGTGTTAAGGAAATTACGACTGGAGCGCTGTCCAGTCATTCTAATTGCTCCATACTGGCCTCACCAGGCTTGGTTTCCGGTGCTTCTGGATCTGTTAGTGACGGAGGCATTCCAGCTCCCTTGCCGTCCGGATCTTCTTCTACAGGGTTACCTGTGGAAGGAGGATGTTCATCGGCTAGCCTTGACGGCTTGGAAATTGAATCCTCTGGGAAACTCAATGGTTGGACATCCCAAAGTTACCAGTAACTTGTATTGGACGACAGAGAAAAGAGGATTTTAGTCTTACCTGTTAAATCCTTTTCTCTTAGTCTATACAGGTTACTGGTCTCCCACCCTGTCAAGGGACCATGCTTGGCTCTCCTGTGGCAGAATGTGGGGGTCCTTCAGGGTCATGCTCACAGGAGTCTTCTTTCCCTTCACTATCTAGTCATAGTTAGTGTCTCAAATCTTTCTGGAGCTGGTTGGCTAGCTTCAGCCAAGGAGGGAAGGTAGGCTTCACCCCCTGCATATAATTCTAGAATGGTTCCTGCCTACAATTAAAGGGGCGGATCGCCTACCCACAGTTACCAGTTTCCTGTGTAGACTAAGAGAAAAGGATTTAATAGGTAAGACTAAAATCCTTTTATTCAAAATTGTTTAAACAGATTGAATATTATTTCAAAATCATTGGTTTTTGATGAGAAAGTGTTCTTTTCTCTAAAACACACTGCATATAAGCGCCGGAATATGTGTTTATTGTATACCTTACGACAGGGCTTAAAACTTGAAGTCCTCTGCTACTAGCCAGACCTGAAAAGTTACTTGCCACTGTAAGACATAACATACCCACCAGGGCTGAATTTCTACTCACCAGGGCTAAATTTTCACTCGCCATTGGCTAGTGGCGAGTGGAAATTTTGAGCCTTGCCTTACGATATGCCTTTCTCCCATATTAAGGGGTAAATAATATTGCTGTAAGCAGACATGAGTTGATTTACCACTGAGACAAGAGCCTGGATTACAGTTGGCTAAAACTGCAGCGTGATGGAGGCCAGTCATTCACTGTGTTTCATTTCCAGAGAGGAGAACTGTGAGACGGAGAAGAAGATCTGGTACTACAGCACCAGGGTCCAGCTGGAGGAGCTGATGGAGGCCCTGGATAAGGACCACTGGGAAGCGGACCTGTGTAAGACCCTGGAAGAGCTGAAGGAGGAAATCCACCGGCACATGGACATAACCGAGGAGCTTACCAACAGGGCCCGTGGCAGCAACAAGTCCTTCCTGTCATTGGCCAACGGTAAGGGCCCGTGGGTCATATCCGCAAAACAAAAGGGGAGCAATGCTGGAGCAGACCGGCTGAGGTATAGGGGAGGAGGAAAACCCCTATTGGTTTAAATATGGATTTTAACTCCTTGAATGCTAGAGAGCTCTCCAGCTCATTGGGGATAAAAGGCCAGTTTAAAGGGGCTCTTTCACCTCTACAACACTTTTTGCCATGTGCTAAAGCTATTCAGATTGTATTAGGATTTGTGTTTTTTATTTACATACATACATACTCTCTAAGATATATAGACTTTATTGTGGGCACGTCCGCATTCTGCAGCACACTGTATCTTCAGAAAAGCGCCGCTGGATTTCCCAGTCTGTATTTCTCCTCCCTCTTCCCTCCCAACTGTCCCAGGAGCACGTTCACGCTTCCGTTCGGACTGATGTGCATCACTTCTGTCCCAGGAGCACGTTCACGCTTCCCTTCGCACTGGTGTGCATCACTTCTGTCCCAGGGAGCACGTTCACGCTTCCCTTCGGACTGGTGTGCATCACTTCTGTCCCAGGAGCACGTTCACGCTTCCCTTCTGACTGGTGTGCATCACTTCTGTCCCAGGAGCACGTTCACGCTTCCCTTCGGACTGGTGTGCATCACTTCTGTCCCAGGAGCACGTTCACGCTTCCCTTCGGACTGGTGTGCATCACTTCTGTCCCAGGGAGCACGTTCACGCTTCCCTTCATACTGGTGTGCATCACTTCTGTCCCAGGAGCACGTTCACGCTTCCCTTCGGACTGGTGTGCATCACGTCTGTCCCAGGGAGCACGTTCACGCTTCCCTTCAGACTGGTGTGCATCACTTCTGTCCCAGGAGCACGTTCACGCTTCCCTTCGGACTGGTGTGCATCACTTCTGTCCCAGGAGCACGGTCACGCTTCCCTTCGGACTGGTGTGCATCACTTCTGTCCCAGGAGCACGTTCACGCTTCCCTTCAGACTGGTGTGCATCACTTCTGTCCCAGGAGCACGTTCACGCTTCCCTTCGGACTGGTGTGCATCACTTCTGTCCCAGGAGCACGTTCACGCTTCCCTTCAGACTGGTGTGCATCACTTCTGTCCCAGGAGCACGTTCACGCTTCCCTTCGGACTGGTGTGCATCACTTCTGTCCCAGGAGCACGTTCACGCTTCCCTTCGGACTGGTGTGCATCACTTCTGTCCCAGGAGCACGTTCACGCTTCCCTTCGGACTGGTGTGCATCACTTCTGTCCCAGGAGCACGTTCACGCTTCCCTTCGGACTGGTGTGCATCACTTCTGTCCCAGGAGCACGTTCACGCTTCCCTTCGGACTGGTGTGCATCACTTCTGTCCCAGGAGCACGTTCACGCTTCCCTTCGGACTGGTGTGCATCACTTCTGTCCCAGGAGCACGTTCACGCTTCCCTTCAGACTGGTGTGCATCACTTCTGTCCCAGGAGCACGTTCACGCTTCCCTTCGGACTGGTGTGCATCACTTCTGTCCCAGGAGCACGTTCACGCTTCCCTTCGGACTGGTGTGCATCACTTCTGTCCCAGGAGCACGTTCACGCTTCCCTTCGGACTGGTGTGCATCACTTCTGTCCCAGGAGCACGTTCACGCTTCCCTTCGGACTGGTGTGCATCACTTCTGTCCCAGGAGCACGTTCACGCTTCCCTTCGGACTGGTATGCATCACTTCTGTCCCAGGAGCACGTTCACGCTTCCCTTCGGACTGGTGTGCATCACTTCTGTCCCAGGAGCACGGTCACGCTTCCCTTCGGACTGGTGTGCATCACTTCTGTCCCAGGAGCACGTTCACGCTTCCCTTCAGACTGGTGTGCATCACTTCTGTCCCAGGAGCACGTTCACGCTTCCCTTCGGACTGGTGTGCATCACGTCTGTCCCAGGGAGCACGTTCACGCTTCCCTTCAGACTGGTGTGCATCACTTCTGTCCCAGGAGCACGTTCACGCTTCCCTTCGGACTGGTGTGCATCACTTCTGTCCCAGGGAGCACGTTCACGCTTCCCTTCGTACTGGTGTTCATCACTTCTGTCCCAGGAGCACGTTCACGCTTCCCTTCGGACTGGTGTGCATCACTTCTGTCCCAGGAGCACGTTCACGCTTCCCTTCGGACTGGTGTGCATCACTTCTGTCCCAGGAGCACGTTCACGCTTCCCTTCGGACTGGTGTGCATCACGTCTGTCCCAGGGAGCACGTTCACGCTTCCCTTCAGACTGGTGTGCATCACTTCTGTCCCAGGAGCACGTTCACGCTTCCCTTCGGACTGGTGTGCATCACTTCTGTCCCAGGGAGCACGTTCACGCTTCCCTTCGGACTGGTGTGCATCACTTCTGTCCCAGGAGCACGTTCACGCTTCCCTTCGGACTGGTGTGCATCACTTCTGTCCCAGGAGCACGTTCACGCTTCCCTTCGGACTGGTGTGCATCACTTCTGTCCCAGGAGCACGGTCACGCTTCCCTTCAGACTGGTGTGCATCACTTCTGTCCCAGGAGCACGGTCACGCTTCCCTTCAGACTGGTGTTCATCACTTCTATCCCAGGAGCACGGTCACGCTTCCCTTCGGACTGGTGTGCATCACTTCTGTCCCAGGAGCACGTTCACGCTTCCCTTCGGACTGGTGTGCATCACGTCTGTCCCAGGGAGCGCGTTCACGCTTCCCTTCAGACTGGTGTGCATCACTTCTGTCCCAGGAGCACGTTCACGCTTCCCTTCATACTGGTGTGCATCACTTCTGTCCCAGGAGCACGTTCACGCTTCCCTTCGGACTGGTGTGCATCACTTCTGTCCCAGGAGCACGTTCACGCTTCCCTTCGGACTGGTGTGCATCACTTCTGTCCCAGGAGCACGTTCACGCTTCCCTTCATACTGGTGTGCATCACTTCTGTCCCAGGAGCACGTTCACGCTTCCCTTCGGACTGGTGTGCATCACTTCTGTCCCAGGAGCACGTTCACGCTTCCCTTCGGACTGGTGTGCATCACTTCTGTCCCAGGAGCACGTTCACGCTTCCCTTCGGACTGGTGTGCATCACTTCTGTCCCAGGAGCACGTTCACGCTTCCCTTCGGACTGGTGTGCATCACTTCTGTCCCAGGAGCACGTTCACGCTTCCCTTCGGACTGGTGTGCATCACTTCTGTCCCAGGAGCACGTTCACGCTTCCCTTCTGACTGGTGTGCATCACGTCTGTCCCAGGAGCACGTTCACGCTTCCCTTCAGACTGGTGTGCATCACTTCTGTCCCAGGAGCACGTTCACGCTTCCCTTCGGACTGGTGTGCATCACGTCTGTCCCAGGAGCACGTTCACGCTTCCCTTCAGACTGGTGTGCATCACTTCTGTCCCAGGGAGCACGTTCACGCTTCCCTTCGGACTGGTGTGCATCACGTCTGTCCCAGGAGCACGTTCACGCTTCCCTTCGGACTGGTGTGCATCACTTCTGTCCCAGGAGCACGTTCACGCTTCCCTTCATACTGGTGTGCATCACTTCTGTCCCAGGAGCACGTTCACGCTTCCCTTCGGACTGGTGTGCATCACTTCTGTCCCAGGAGCACGTTCACGCTTCCCTTCGCACTGGTGTGCATCACTTCTGTCCCAGGAGCACGGTCACGCTTCCCTTCAGACTGGTGTGCATCACTTCTGTCCCAGGAGCACGTTCACGCTTCCCTTCGGACTGGTGTGCATCACTTCTGTCCCAGGAGCACGTTCACGCTTCCCTTCGGACTGGTGTGCATCACTTCTGTCCCAGGAGCACGTTCACGCTTCCCTTCGGACTGGTGTGCATCACTTCTGTCCCAGGGAGCACGTTCACGCTTCCCTTCGGACTGGTGTGCATCACTTCTGTCCCAGGAGCACGTTCACGCTTCCCTTCGGACTGGTGTGCATCACTTCTGTCCCAGGAGCACGTTCACACTTCCCTTCATACTGGTGTGCATCACTTCTGTCCCAGGAGCACGTTCACGCTTCCCTTCGGACTGGTGTGCATCACTTCTGTCCCAGGAGCACGTTCACGCTTCCCTTCATACTGGTGTGCATCACTTCTGTCCCAGGGAGCACGGTCACGCTTCCCTTCAGACTGGTGTGCATCACTTCTGTCCCAGGAGCACGTTCACGCTTCCCTTCGGACTGGTGTGCATCACTTCTGTCCCAGGAGCACGTTCACGCTTCCCTTCGGACTGGTGTGCATCACTTCTGTCTTTACAGCAAGCTCTGTTTATCATTATACTGAGGTGGGAGGAGAGTTACAGACTGGGAAGTCCGTCACCGCCGTGCTTAAAACACCGTGTGCCGCAGAGTGAGGAAGTGCCCAGCATGAAGGCTACATATCTTAGAAAGTATGTATGGAAATTAAACACAATAATACAATCTGAATAGCTGAAACACTTGGCAGAAAGTGTTGTAGAGTTGAAATTTCCCCTTTAAAGAAAGAGAAAAATAAAAGTGAATTTGGGAAACTTTTTATTTTTTTTCATACATTTGATTTGCTGTAGAATTTCACCTATTTAGTTCAGTTGCGTGCGCACTTCTGTGGCACGCTTTTGATGCTGGACTCAGGGTCATGTCTATAGCAGTTCTATGGTAATTGAGTTCATCTGAACGCCACGGGGGTCTCTAACGTGTGCATATCAGTGATTTAGAGACCTTCCTTTCATTCAGTGGGTTAAGAGACCCACTTATTCCCCTGAATGCCAGAGACGTATCTGACACACTGCAACACCAATTCCTCTCTGGCACTCGGTGTGAAATTCGTTTTGTTTTGGAAGTTTGCCGTCTATAATAGAGCTGGGCTGCTACAGAATGGCGCTTACTGTAGTGATTTGCTCACTTTTAGCCCAGTACCTGGGTGACAGAAATCTACAAGAAGTATAAGTCTTTAAATGTGTTTATTATTTTTATCAATTTGTTTCCCTTCGTTGTTTAGAGGAAATATTGGAGCGTTTGAGATCCAAAAAGAGAGAAGCAGAAGAAAATGGTAAAAGTACAGAAAACACTGATGAAACAGAGGAGGACAAGAGCAAAGAGCAGCCCTCAGACTCCCAACAGGAGAAGTCTAGGCAAGAAGCAGAAGGTGGAGAGGAGCCAGAGAAAGCCAAGGCAGGAGGTGAGAGCATCACCTAGTGGTGGAACCTGATACTGTCCATTCTTATTCTGTTGGTCCTCTAGTGAACAGCTCTGTTTTATGTGATTAGGAAAATACATCTTGTTAAAGAAACCCTAACCTCACTTAATCCGTTCAAAAAATCCTAATGACCATTCTGAATCAATTGCGTGGATATTTGTTCCCAAAAATCAATATTTGATTACCTCTGACATCGTCCATGGAGGCAGACATGTTTCTTTGCGCCAGGTGTCAACACTCTAAACGCCTCCCACAGTAGTGTTATAAGTAAAGGACAATTCAGTGGGGGGGGTTTGGGAACAAATATTATTGTCTGCTTCCATGAACATGGTATCCAGCACTAATTAAAGTTTAATTTGGGGTCTTGATTTGTGACCAATGTGGTGTTCTGCCCAGGGACCAGTGTAATATCATAGGAATCAGCTGCAGTCTGGGGTTGTTAGGAGGACCCCCAGAAAGTGTAACTTCCAGGTCTGTCTGCTATCCATAGTTTCTGTAATTCCCTAGTGCAGACTTGGTCAGAATTTGGCCAATGAGCCAGATTCGAGCTGGGTCCAGTTTTCATCTGACCTTTGGGTCTGGCTAGTTGTAGAAATACAGCAGCACTGCTATACAGAGCAATATTAATTACTCCTGGCTTTCTCTGCAAAGGAAAAGTGACACATTTCATCAGCCTGCACAACACTGATGCAATGTATAATTCTGCTGGAACAGGGAGACGTAGAACTGTGTGATCAGAAGCACAAGAAACAGTCAGAGAGGAACGTTTTGTCATTTGCACTCCTATTGCCCTTGGTAAAGGAGAGTAAAGTGTGTTTAGACACATGCACCATCTTTAACTGTGTTGTGTATTTCACTGTAGAACAAACCGATGGAGACAATGATTTGGTCAAGGAGTCTCTCCCTGAGGGTACCAACAGCAGTAACATACCAAATACGTCTCCTGAAGTAACTTCATCAGCTGAGAAAAGGGAACCATCGGAGGTTTCGGCAGATTGCACTATGGTGAAAGAGGGGGAGAAGAGCTTGGATGCTGTACCAGGTATGGAGTCTTTTCCAGACCTTCCTCTAAACTTAATAACATTCTGACGTTGATGTATTATGAAGAAATTGCACCATTGTTCTTTCCTTTATGTCTCTGTGACGTGACTCTGTCATGGGGAGTTGTGGGGGGATGTCCTGTGTTAGGGGAAAACTGCAGAGATTTAGAAATACTTTTGTTTGTTGCTTTGAGGGAATTGGAAAGGGGAACCCTCCTAGAAGATAAGTTCCCCCCCCCCTCGGAGGCTTAGACCTGTCTGACTGAGACAGATACCTTGGTGTGGTGAGGAAGAGAGGTGGAGTGATGAGGACACAGATATGAGTAGAAAAATACAGAGAGACCTGGGTAGGGTAAAGATAAACAGAAGTGGAGACTGTCCTCTATTAAAGAGTAATCTGTGGGCAGAGGAGGGGCAGGTTAGAGAGAACTCTGGCACCATCTTGTGAGTGGGAGACAGCTGGTTGCGAGGGAGAGTCTTAGTTTGAGAGAGAGTGAACCAGTGGAACACGGCTGTAGTGTCAGTGTTTGTGTGGTTCTGTGAATACCAGTGGGACACGGCTGTAGTGTCAGTGTTTGTGCGGTTCTGTGAATACCAGTGGGACAAGGCTGTAGTGTCAGTGTTTGTGTGGTTCTGTGAATACCAGTGGGACACGGCTGTAATGTCAGTGTTTGTGTGGTTCTGTGAATACCAGTGGAACACGGCTGTAGTGTCAGTGTTTGTGTGGTTCTGTGAATACCAGTGGAACACGGCTGTAATGTCAGTGTTTGTGTGGTTCTGTGAATACCAGTGGGACAAGGCTGAGGTGTCAGTGTTTGTGTGGTTCTGTGAATACCAGTGGAACACGGCTGTAGTGTCAGTGTTTGTGTGGTTCTGTGAATACCAGTGGAACACGGCTGTAGTGTCAGTGTTTGTGTGGTTCTGTGAATACCAGTGGAACACGGCTGTAGTGTCAGTGTTTGTGTGGTTTTGTGAATACCAGTGGAACACGGCTGTAGTGTCAGTGTTTATGTGGTTCTGTGAATACCAGCGGAACACGGCTGTAGTGTCAGTGTTTGTGTGGTTCTGTGAATACCAGTGGAACACGGCTGTAATGTCAGGTGCTGTATCTTAGATCCCATCATTCATAGATTCATATGTACTTCACACACATGCATGGACCCTAGCATCAAGGTTTGCGGCAATCTTTGAAGGGAAATATTGAGTATACAACCCTCTACTGTATTTGTGTTTGACGTGTCTTACAGGATAGTGAAAAAGGAAGTACATCTAATGTGTTCAGTTCAACTATTATATAACCCCAGAAAGAGCAACTTGCCACGGCCTGTGTAAACTATCTGTTTTTCCATAGATACAGCAGAGACGGCCTCCAGTACAAATGTTCAGTCTGCACCCCAGCAATGCAGTGAAGAGGACACCAAGAAGAACAGCACCCCCGAGCAAAGCAGCACCAAGACTGACTCCGGCAAGCCGAGTGAGGGAGCAGAGAGAGGAGCCCAGCCTGCCGTCTGTAATCAGGAGGAGCCAGGTAAAGTCCTGCGGACATGTTTCCTCTGGACGCCTCATGTCCTGTACTACAGATGGGGACAGCCAGCTGGTACATCACACATCTTTAGTACTGTGATAATGTGGGAATACTGACTGTTACATCAGGCTGTTTATACAAGCGCAACTTGTATTTTAGCAAGTGTTCCTTTAACCCTTTAGGACCAGAAGCGTTTGAAATGCATTTCTTTGTAATGTGTTGTGCACAGCTTTGGTCCTTAAGGGATTAAATTAGCCCATTCCATTGTGTAATGAGACATTTCTCTTTTCAGCGCCAGCGGACCTGAAGTCGGAGAAGAGCAGCGCGGAGTCCGCAGAGTCTCCAGGCGTAGGGAAGATCAGCACTCCGGGGAACTCGCGGATGGTCACCCGGTTACGGAACCCAGACAGCAAGTTAAGTCTGTTGAAGAACCATCAGGTCTCTGCTGCAATCCATGAAGCAAATAAGATTTATAAGGAAGGCAGAGAGGTTTGTGTTTATTTTGCATTGGCCACATGTGGACTCAAGTGCACTCGGTTGGAGCTTCTAACCTGTCGTTTTGATTTTCTTTTTTTAGTTTCAGCTGAGTAATTATTGGGTAAATCCGTTCTCTGCCGCATGGCTTTGCTAATGAATATTCACCTCCTCCTTTCTGGTGGCACTTAGTCCATTCCCAAATTTACCCAAGACACTTCTCTAGCTGGTGAAGGATCCACTCAGAATTGAGGTTTGGCTCACGAACCTGTGGCACATTCTGTGGCTTTTATTTGCCTTTCCATTTGCTTTTACTTGGAACCTTGGGGATTTTTTGCCCTTACCCGGTCCTACACGTCAGCCTAGATCATTCACAAAGCAATCACCTCTGCCATTCTTCAGAGTTTAGTACCTGGTAGGAAGTTACTTCTGGGAATTACATGGATTTGTTTCAGCTTTGACACACTCAACTTTAACCCTTTAAGCACCAAAGGGGTGTGCAGCGCTGTGCTTTTCAATGTGTTGCACACTCTGGAATTTAAAGGATTAAACGCCATATGCACAAAAGTAGAGCAAATCTTGGGCAAACAGCTGCACTGTAGAGGGCAAGTAAATATTCCATTTGATTTAAATGGGTCTTTTAAAGAGTTGGTAATAGATTAAATAAACCAGGGCTCTGATTGCGCTACACACTTTTTTGAGCATGTAGCGTGGTATGACAGTAGTATGCGATGTGTAGTTCAGTAGTAGTTTATTATAAAGGATCCCTCTCCCACCCCTTCTACCTGTCCCTAGCAGCCTCCCCTCAGTTGTGGAATCCGGTCATTGGACGTCAGCTCGCAGCGAGGGGCAATCTTCATACACTGCATATAAGGAAACCCTGATCGCCATGACAAAGCAGGGAAGGAGTTTCCTTATGGTCATTGAAGATCATCCCTCGCTGCGCTCCATCCAGGCAGCGTGACTATTGAACTACACATCACATACGATTGTCATGCTCAAAAAAGTATGTTTTATTTCATCAGTTACTAACTATCCCCCGAGTGTCTGAGAGATCTCCAACTTGTATTGCAAAGCAGTGGAGACCTAGCATTCAAGGGGGTTAACCCTTTGAGTGCCAGAGGGGTATGCAGCGCATTATGTACCCCTCTGGCACTCAAAGGGTTAAAAGACCCATTTTAATCAACTGACGTTTGGGGAATTTTGTTTTGTCCTTTTATGGTGGTGGATTTGCCACAGAATTGCTTTTCTTGCCTTTTTCCTACGGTCCTGAAGTAGGGATTGACAGATTGTCGTTTTGCCCAGTATAGAACTGGTTTTCTCCAACTGATCTTGGTGTTGTTTATGAAGAAACGTTGCTAGATACAAATAGCAGTTTGATTAACGTGAAGGTAACCGGTAACACACAATACAAACGTATTTGCTATTTCTTTAAGCTTTTCTTTCACTTTTCTTTTTATTTTAATTTGAAGGAATAATTTGATTCAAGAAGTTGTATGAAAATCTACACATAATATTGTCTGAATACTGTTAACTCGTCAGATCAGGGGTGGGTAACCCGTGGCTCTCCTGCTGCTTTTGAACAGCTAAGGCTAATGAAAGTTAAAGTCCAGCAGCAGAAGAGTCACATGTTGCCTAGGGGATATAAACCACATTTTTCCTATTATATTTAAACAATTTAAAGGTTCAGTAAGTTTTTTTTTTTTTTGCAATACTTTAATTAATACTTGGCTCCTTTGGAATGCATTGCACTCCCCTTTGGTTGTCATGGGGTTAATGAAATAGATGCAGTACACTGGAACATTATCTCTCTTACTGGAGAGCGTTTTATTTAACAATTACCACTCAGACCTCCTTTAACTGATTAGGGGTCGGGGGGGGGGGGCTGTGTATCACGTTGTAAAACATAGTGTCCCAAACCTCTGGTCCTTAAAGGACTAAATCTGGAATTCTTTAGCCCTAACAATCCTTGTTCCTTGAACCACAATTGTACACACTAGAGAAACGGCGTCTTAGAGGGGATATGATAACACTATATAAATATGTTCAAGGCCCATATAAAGGGCTTTCAAAAGACCTGTTCATTAACAGAACAGTACACAGGACAAGGGGCCACCCGCTTAGACTTGAGGAAAGGAGATTTAATCTACAACAGCGGAAGGGTTTCTTTACAGTAAGGACAATAAAGGTATGGAATGCACTTCCGGAGGAGGTGGTGCTATCAAATACATTAGATGCCTTTAAAAGGGGCCTGGATACTTATTTAAAAGAGCATAATATAGAGGGCTATGCACGTTAGTATTGGGATTAATATTTAGTTAGGGCTTGTTGATCCAGGGAGAAATCTGATTGCATTTGGAGTCAGATGCCTTCTTTTGGGTCAGCGATGGTAAACAGGAATAGGAAAAGGGTTGAACTGGATGGACGCAAGTCTTTTTTCAACCTAAATTACTATGTAACTATGTAACAATATTCTATCAGAATAAATTTGACCCTGAGAAATGTGTAGATTTTCGTCCAGTAGGAAAGCAGCACCCCCCCACCTCCTTATTACATTTTAACGGCCTGTTGGAGAAGCACCTTTGTACTCTATTAATGTTGTGTTGGTTCACTCTTACAGATTCTAGTGGTTAATTCTCAAGGAGAAATATCCCGGCTGAGCTTCAGGAAGGAAGTAGTGATGAAAGGTATCCTGAGCACTTATTTCAAACTGGGCCAAGAAGGGAAATACCGCGTGTATCACAACCAGTACACCACCAACTCCTACGCACTGAACAAGCACCAGCACAGGGAGGACCATGACAAGAGGCGCCATCTCTCCCACAAGTTCTGCATGTCTCCTATCGGAGAGTTCAAATGGAGTGGCTCCGTCCATGGCTCGAAGACCTTGACTATATCCACCTTACGGCTGACCATCGTCCAGCTTGAGAACAATATCCCATCTCCCTTCCTCCATCCCAACTGGGCTTCTCACAGGTAATTCTAGTACTGCCGGATGTGGGCCAATGAATCGCCCCAATGTCTTCTAATATATAATAGATGTACACGTATCTTTCTGGTATTAACCCCTTTGATGTCCCTCAGTGTGTTTTAAGACTTCTCTCTAGCATCTAAGCAGCTAATAGTCTTAGGACATTTTATATTCCTAGTCCAAGGTTCTCAATGAAAGTAAAAAGACGCTTCGCCATGTCAGAGGTAGGTCAGCTGTACTACTTTTAGATTAAAAATAATTTAAAGCAGCGGTAAAAATTTTCTATGCGAAAAATATCCTCTAAATCTTTTTCGTGTGGAGTAAAACAAGAAAACTCCCGCTGCTGAGACATTTTTCATTCAAACGTTCTATAGATTAAAGGGGTAGTAATACTTCGTTTTAACTTTATTTTATTTTGTAGGCATTAAAAAAACATGAAGAATGATATGTCTTATCTCTCAAACCTTTATGGTTTAAGAGATATTCACAAAGTATCCCCCCCCCTGTTCAACCAGATCAGAAGGGAGGTGCCCAGGTAGACTGCAGAGAGGGACAATCTTCAATTAAGATAAGGGAAAAAGCTGAAAAACTTGTCAAGGGGGGGAAGGGCTTTCATTGTTTTCATACAAAGAAAATTGTCCCCTTCTGTTATCTGTACTGTCATACAACCAGACTCACATCTGAGAAGAGATGGCTTACACTAGGAAAAAGGGGCGGGGAGGGGAACTTTGCTTGTGAATATCTCATAAACCATAAAGGTTTGAGAGATAAGACTTATATCATTCTTCATGTTTTTTTTAATGCCTACAAAATAAAATAAAGTTAAAACGAAGTGTTACTATGCCTTTAAATGTTTTCATTACATTGCCAGTCTGTGTCATGGTCACCAGTTGGTGCTGTTCCCATCATGCACTGTGTAGATCCTTAATTTGACTCCCATGTTTATGTATTTATTTAGAAAATGTTTTATCAGGAAGAATACAAAGAGATTTTTCTCTTTCAACTATTTTCTGGAGAGCTTTTATAGTAAGAAGTTACATATTTACATAAAATAGAGAAACAACAATTTACACACACTAAATTTATATACAGTTACATATTGTTTTTAGATACAGAGTAGTAGTTATTTTCAGGGATTTTAGGCTGGGAGAAGATCTGATTATTCCTGGGCTTTCAGGGCTCTGAAGGAGAAGGCAGATCATCTGGCTTCCTTCTTGGAGTGTGGAATAGTCAGTGAGTTGTTAGTAGTGGAGTGGAGATTATAGTTAGTATAGAGATCTGGAGTGATCATACTGCTCAGGTAGTGTGGAATAGTCAGTGAGTTGTTAGTAGTGGAGGTTATAGTTAGTATGGAGATCTGGAGGAATCATGCTGCTCAGGTAGTGTGGAATAGTCAGTGAGTTGTTAGTAGTGGAGGTTATAGTTAGTATGGAGATCTGGAGTGATCATACTGCTCAGGTAGTGTGGAATAGTCAGTGAGTTGTTAGCAGTGGAGGTTATAGTTAGTATAGAGATCTTGAGTGATCATACTGCTCAGGTAGTGTGGAATAGTCAGTGAGTTGTTAGTAGTGGAGGTTATAATTAATATGGAGATCTGGAGTGATCATACTGCTCAGGTAGTGTGGAATAGTCAGTGAGTTGTTAGTAGTGGAGGTTATAGCTAGTATGGAGATCTGGAGTGATCATACTGCTCAGGTAGTGTGGAATAGTCAGTGAGTTGTCAGTAGTGGAGGTTATAGTTAGTATGGAGATCTGGAGTGATCATACTGCTCAGGTAGTGTGGAATAGTCAGTGAGTTGTTAGCAGTGGAGCGGAGGTTATAGTTAGTATAGAGATCTGGAGTGATCGTACTGCTCAGGTAGTGTGGAATAGACCGTGAGTTGTTAGTAGCGGAGGTTATAGTTAGTATGGAGATCTGGAGTGATCATACTGCTCAGGTAGTGTGGAATAGTCAGTGAGTTGTTGGTAGCGGAGGTTATAGTTAGTATGGAGATCAGATAGTGTGGACTAGTCAGTGAGTTATTAGTGGAGCGGAGGATATAGTTAGTATGGAGATCTGGAGTGATCATACTGCTCAGGTAGTGTGGAATAGTTAGTGAGTTGTTAGTAGTGGAGGTTATAGTTAGTATGGAGATCTGGAGTGATCATACTGCTCAGGTAGTGTGGAATAGTCAGTGAGTTGTTAGCAGTGAAGGTTATAGTTAGTATGGAGATCTGGAGTGATCATACTGCTCAGGTAGTGTGGAATAGTCAGTGAGTTGTTAATAGTGGAGGTTATAGTTAGTATGGAGATCTGGAGTGATCATACTGCTCAGGTAGTGTGGAATAGTCAGTGAGTTGTTAGTAGTGGAGGTTATGGTTAGTATGGAGATCTGGAGTGATCATACTGCTCAGGTAGTGTGGAATAGTCAGTGAGTTGTTAGTAGCGGAGGTTATAGTTAGTATGGAGATCTGGAGTGATCATACTGCTCAGGTAGTGTGGAATAGTCAGTGAGTTGTTAGTAGCGGAGGTTATAGTTAGTATGGAGATCTGGAGTGATCATACTGCTCAGGTAGTGTGGAATAGTCAGTGAGTTGTTAGTAGTGATGGTTATAGTTAGTATGGAGATCTGGAGTGATCATACTGCTCAGGTAGTGTGGAATAGTCAGTGAGTTGTTAGTAGTGGAGGTTATAGTTAGTATAGAGATCTGGAGTGATCATACTGCTCAGGTAGTGTGGAATAGTCAGTGAGTTGTGAGTAGTGTAGCAGAGGTTATAGTTAGTATGGAGATCTGGAGTGATCATACTGCTCAGGTAGTGTGGAATAGTCAGTGAGTTGTTAGTAGTGGAGGTTATAGTTAGTATGGAGATCTGGAGTGATCATACTGCTCAGGTAGTGTGGAATAGTCAGTGAGTCGTTAGCAGTGGAGATTATAGTTAGTATAGAGATCTGGAGTGATCATAATGCTCAGGTAGTGTGGAATAGTCAGTGAGTTGTTAGTAGTGGAGGTTATAGTTAGTATAGAGATCTGGAGTGATCATACTGCTCAGGTAGTGTGGAATAGTCAGTGAGTTGTTAGTAGTGGAGGTTATAGTTAGTATAGAGATCTGGAGTGATCATACTGCTCAGGTAGTGTAGAATAGTTAGTGAGTTGTTAGTAGTGGATGTTATAGTTAGTATGGAGATCTGGAGTGATCATACTGCTCAGGTAGTGTAGAATAGTTAGTGAGTTGTTCGTAGTGGATGTTATAGTTAGTATGGAGATCTGGAGTGATCATACTGCTCAGGTAGTGTGGAATAGTCAGTGAGTTGTTAGTAGTGGATGTTATAGTTAGTATGGAGATCTGGAGTGATCATACTGCTCATGTAGTGTGGAATAGTCAGTGAGTTGTTAGTAGTGGATGTTATAGTTAGTATGGAGATCTGGAGTGATCATACTGCTCAGGTAGTGTGGAATAGTCAGTGAGTTGTTATCAGTGGAGGTTATAGTTAGTATGGAGATCTGGAGTGATCATACTGCTCAGGTAGTGTGGAATAGTCAGTGAGTTGTTAGCAGTGGAGGTTATAGTTAGTATGGAGATCTGGAGTGATCATACTGCTCAGGTAGTGTGGAATAGTCAGTGAGTTGTTAGTAGTGGAGGTTATAGTTAGTATAGAGATCTGGAGTGATCATACTGCTCAGGTAGTGTGGAATAGTCAGTGAGTTGTTAGTAGTGGAGGTTATAGTTAGTATGGAGATCTGGAGTGATCATACTGCTCAGGTAGTGTGGAATAGTCAGTGAGTTGTTAGTAGTGGATGTTATAGTTAGTATGGAGATCTGGAGTGATCATACTGCTCAGGTAGTGTGGAATAGTCAGTGAGTTGTTAGTAGTGGAGGTTATAGTTAGTATGGAGATCTGGAGTGATCATACTGCTCAGGTAGTGTGGAATAGTCAGTGAGTTGTTAGTAGTGGAGGTTATAGTTAGTATAGAGATCTGTAGTGATCATACTGCTCAGGTAGTGTGGAATAGTCAGTGAGTTGTTGGCAGTGGAGGTTATAGTTAGTATGGAGATCTGGAGTGATCATACTGCTCAGGTAGTGTGGAATAGTCAGTGAGTTGTTAGTAGTGGAGGTTATAGTTAGTATGGAGATCTGGAGTGATCATACTGCTCAGGTAGTGTGGAATAGTCAGTGAGTTGTTAGTAGTGGAGGTTATAGTTAGTATGGAGATCTGGAGTGATCATACTGCTCAGGTAGTGTGGAATAGTCAGTGAGTTGTTATCAGTGGCGGTTATAGTTAGAATGTTTCAGATGTGCTTCATGAGGTAAGTCTTGTTACCTCATGTTAGAGATGTTAGCCATCTCTGACACAGACATTCTAGTTAACTCCTACAACTCCATTCTATCCTCTGCTATTGATTCCTTTGCCCCACTGAAACCACAACGGAGTCAAGTCAATCCTCGACCCTGGCTCAACTCCCACACCCGCTTCCTACGCTCCTGCACTCGTTCTGCTGAACGCCTTTGGAGGAAATCTCGCTCACATGCAGATTTCATCCACTTCAAATTTATGCTGTCCTGCCTGCATTCTGCTTTATCAAAAGCTAAACAAGAATACTACACCATACTAATCCACAACAATAAATCAAACCCGCGCTGTCTGTTTGCAGTCTTTGACTCCTTGCTCCATCCTTCCACTGCCACATTCACCTCAATCTTTTGCAGATCACTTTAAGCACAAGGTGGAATCTATTCAAAAACAGATTCCTACTATTCCATCTGCCTCCGAACTCTCTCTCCCCAAACCCCCCTCGTCATACTTTGATAGTTTTACCCCAATAACAGAGGAAGAAGTTTCTCAACTTCTCCTATCCACCCACCTCACTACCTGCTCCTTGGACCCTTTGCCCTCCCACTTACTCAAACCACTTGCACCAGTCCTGACACCTATATTAACACACATCTTCAACACTTCTCTCTCCACAGGCACCTTCCCTTCTTCCTTCAAACATGCACAAATTAAACCCCTGCTCAAAAAGACTAACCTTGACCCCTCCTGTCTCTTTAACTATCGACCTGTCTCCCTTCTGCTTCTTACCTCAAAACTCCTAGAACGCCTGGTCTTCTCCCAAATAACCAAATTCCTCAACTCTAACTGTCTTTTGGATCCGATGCAGTCTGGTTTCCGGTGCGGTCATTCAACTGAGACCGCTCTCTGCAGGGTGGCTAATGATCTCCAGACTGCAAAAGCCAAAGGACAGTTTTCAATACTTATACTACTCGATTTATCCTCTGCCTTTGACACAGTTAACCATTCTCTGCTTGCTCAAATTCTCCACAGTCTTGGTTTCCGAAATGAAGCTGCTTCATGGCTCTCCTCCTATCTCTCACAACGTTCCTTTTTTGTGTCCTCTAACAATAACACCTCCTCCACGGTCCCTCTGTCTGTGGGGGTGCCTCAAGGCTCCGTTCTGGGTCCTCTGCTTTTCTCTCTGTACACTCTTTCATTGGGTGAACTTATTAGTTCATTTGGCTTTAAATACCATCTATATGCTGATGATACCCAAATTTACATCTCCACTCCTGATCTTTCACCACAAATCCAGCTGCAAATTTCAGACTGCCTCTTGGCCATTTCCTCGTGGATGGCACAGCGTCAGCTGAAGATTAACATGGCCAAAACCGAACTGCTAATCTTCCCACCAAGACCTTGCCGAACACCTAGCTTCACCATTACAGTTGATGGAATTGATACTGAGCCGGTCAGCTCAGCACGCTGCCTTGGGGCCATATTTGATTCCTCTCTTTCCTTCTCCCCTCACATTAACTCTGTGGCTAGATCATCTCGCTTCTTTCTCCGCAACATTGCTAAAATCCGCCCGTTCCTCTCCCAACAAACTACTAAAACTCTTATACGTGCTCTCATTCTGTCCCGCTTAGACTATTGCAATATCCTACTAACTGGCCTCCCTGCTACTCATCTTTCACCTATGCAATCTGTTTTAAACTCAGCTGCACGAATCACCACACTCTCCCCAAAAACTGAACCTGCCCACATAATTCTCAGACATCTGTCATGGCTCCCAATTCAGCAGCGCATCAATTACAAAGTCCTTCTTCTCACCTTTAACTCTCTCCACACTGCTACCCCTCCTTACATCTCTTCCCTCATCTCCTATTATGTTCCTGGCCGCTTCCTTCGCTCAGCACACAATGCACTTCTTGTTGCACCATCCACACCCTCTGCTCTCTCCCGTCTCAAACCTTTCTCGCTTTCTGCTCCCTACCTATGGAACTCCATACCCCTCTCCTTACGTCTAGAACAATCCCCCTCTGTCTTTAAGTCTACCCTGAAGTCTTATCTTCTGGAGCACTAGGACCATGCACTGCCTTTGGCCAAACTCAGCACTTAACACCCTCTTACCCCATTGTATGTCTCCCTTCATCCATTTAGACTGTAAGCTCCTTGGGGCAGGGACCTCTCTCCCATTGTTTCTATGAATGTCGCACTTATTTCATCCCCTCTTATTTATTGTAACATATGTCTATTGTAAGGCGCTGCGTACACTGTGTGGCAACATATAAATAAAGATACATACATACATACATACATACATACATACAGGCGTGTTTCACGAGGTAAGTCTTGTTACACGTAGGAATACAGGCGTGTTTCATGAGGTAAGTCATGTTATATGTAGGAATACAGACCTGTATGTTCAGTGGTTTTGTCCTTATGTGTCATTTAAAATTTGTCTTATGCTTCACTTGTCTCAAAGCATTTTACTATTTTTAACACCTTGAGTGCCAGAGAGGTACGCAGTGCATTACAGAGCAACATTACAGAGCAATGTGTTGCTTATTTCTCTGGCACTCATAGTGTTAATAAAAGAATATATTTTATTTTAGCATCTCTTTAACCCTTTAAATGCCACAGGGGTATGCAGCATATCACCAAGCAGTGCATTGTGCACCCGCTGGCACCCCATGTAGGTTTTAGCGGTACCAAAGATGGGGTGTCCAGTTTAGTTTTCTCTGCTTTGCCTGTTTAGGTCCAATTGGATCAAGGCTGTCCAGATGTGTAGCAAACCGCGGGAATTTGCCCTGGCCATAGCGATATTGGAGTGCGCAATTAAACCGGTCGTGATGCTGCCAACATGGCGGGATTCCCTGGGACACACAAGGTAAACTGGTTACGGTGGTGGTTGTGTGTTTATACTCGGCTATTTTCTTTGGTTTGATACAAACCTTGAACCTTTCTCCAAGTCTTGGTGATCTGTAGGAATTCTTGTCGTCCCTCATGCCCTCTCTATGTGCAGGGCTAGATGAAGTGTTCTCTTTGGGTCATATGCACTAAGGAAAGAGGAGGAGTTCTGGGTGAAACCAAGGGCAACACAGAAAAAATGTAAATTGGACTTTTAAGCCCTGGTATGCCAGTGAGGACTCCGATATGTAAATCAATCCACTGTACACCCTTACAGGATTCAGGGGCTTAAATCTTTCATATAAAAAGGTGGGCTTTTTGTGCCCCCTAAGGTGTAATTCATTTGTCCCAAAATGCCTCCACCTTTCCTGAGTGGGCCATAAGTGTACCCCACTGGCCAATCTTTATAATGATCCTGGCCTTACATCGTGCTCAACCCTGTCAGTGAAAACTGTCACTCATGCTGTTCTTTAAAGGGATAGTAATACTTCGTTTTAACTTTATTTTATTTTGTAGGCATTAAAAAAACATGAAGAATGAT
The DNA here is from genome assembly GCA_037306005.1 of Rhinophrynus dorsalis. Lineage (NCBI taxonomy): Eukaryota > Metazoa > Chordata > Amphibia > Anura > Rhinophrynidae > Rhinophrynus > Rhinophrynus dorsalis. Next base: position 1,718,284 of record CM074727.1, on the reverse strand, counting down.
ATAAGTCTTATCTCTCAAACCTTTATGGTTTATGAGATATTCACAAGCAAAGTTTCCCCCTCCCGCCCCTTTTACCTAGTGTAAGCCATCTCTTCTCAGATGTGGAATCCAGTCCATAGACCAGACAGAGGGGGACAATCTTCTTCCTATGAGAACAATGAAAGCCCTGCCCCTTTTACCTAGTGTAAGCCATCTCTTCTCAGATGTGGAATGCAGTCCATAGACCAGACAGATAACAGAAGGGGATAATCTTCTTCCTATGAGAACAATGAAAGCCCTGCCCTCCTTTTACCTAGTGTAAGCCATCTCTTCTCAGATGTGGAATCCAGTCCATAGACCAGACAGATAACAGAAGGGGACAATCTTCTTCCTATGAGAACAATGAAAGCCCTGCCCCTTTTACCTAGTGTAAGCCATCTCTTCTCAGATGTGGAATCCAGTCCATAGACCAGACAGATAACAGAAGGGGACAATCTTCTTCCTATGAGAACAATGAAAGCCCTGCCCCTTTTACCTAGTGTAAGCCATCTCTTCTCAGATGTGGAATCCAGTCCATAGACCAGACAGATAACAGCAGGGGACAATCTTCTTCCTATGAGAACAATCAAAGCCCTGCCCCTTTTACCTAGTGTAAGCCATCTCTTCTCAGATGTGGAATGCAGTACATAGACCAGACAGATAACAGAAGGGGACAATCTTCTTCCTATGAGAACAATGAAAGCCCTGCCCCCCTTTTACCTAGTGTAAGCCATCTCTTCTCAGATGTGGAATCCAGTCCATAGACCAGACAGATAACAGCAGGGGACAATCTTCTTCCTATGAGAACAATGAAAGCCCTGCCCCCCTTGACAAGCTTTTCAGGTTTTTCTGTTATCTTAATTGAAGATTGTCCCTCTCTGCAGTCTACCTGGGCACCTCCCTTCTGATCTGGCTGAGCAGTGTTACATCAGTAAAAGGGGCGGGAGGGGACACTTTGCTTGTGAATATCTCTTAAAACATAAAGGTTTGAGAGATAAGACTTGTATCATTCTTCATGTTTTTTTAATGCCTACAGAATAATATAAAGTTAAAACGAAGTATTACTATCCCTTTAAAGGGGCAACACAAACATACACATATGCCTGCACATACACACATGCCCACACGCATAGACATATATAAATGTATATGCCTACACATGTACGCACACATAAGCACATACAGGTATATGCCTACACACACAGGTATGTATGTATGTATAAAATGTGTGTCTATATGTATGTATCACAGACCAAGAGAAAATACATTCTGTAAGTGTTACTTTTAATTGTTTAGACGTTTTTTTTAACCCTTCCACATGCCCCCTTCCCTGTACTGGATAATGGGGCTGTAATTGTTGCTGTAAAGAGATCCCCTCTGGTTACTGTCCAGGTTGCGCAGAATGACGTCCTTAGAGAGGGAAGAGAAGGACAAGGTGAAGAAGAGGGAGCGGAAGCAGGAGGAGGAGGAGAGTATGCAGCAAGCCACGTGGGTGAAGTACACCTTCCCTGTAAAGCACCAGGTACTGACCAGGCAGAGTGACGGGGGATGCTAGCGGTCTCTCGTTCATCACCAAGCAAAGCATCTGAGACCTCTCTAACATCCAAGGGTTTAATGGCAGAAGAGATGTTGTCTGGCTGTACACTGCAGAGGAACAATGAAATAATATGGGACAGGACACAAATCTGAGGCAGTGTATCACGTACTCTAATCTGAGTTAGTGTATCACATACTGTAATCTGAGTTAGTGTATCACATACTCTAATCTGAGGCAGTGTATCACGTACTCTAATCTGAGTTAGTGTATCACATACTCTAATCTGAGTTAGTGTATCACGTACTCTAATCTTGAGTTAGTGTATCACGTACTCTAATCTGAGTTAGTGTATCACGTACTCTAATCTGAGTTAGTGTATCACGTACTCTAATCTGAGTTAGTGTATCACGTACTCTAATCTGAGTTAGTGTATCACGTACTCTAATCTGAGGCAGTGTATCACGTACTCTAATCTGAGTTAGTGTATCACATACTCTAATCTGAGTTAGTGTATCACATACTCTAATCTTGAGTTAGTGTATCACATACTCTAATCTTGAGTTAGTGTATCACATACTCTAATCTGAGTTAGTGTATCACATACTCTAATCTGAGTTAGTGTATCACGTACTCTAATCTGAGTTAGTGTATCACGTACTCTAATCTGAGTTAGTGTATCACGTACTCTAATCTGAGTTAGTGTATCACGTACTCTAATCTGAGTTAGTGTATCACGTACTCTAATCTGAGGCAGTGTATCACGTACTCTAATCTGAGGCAGTGTATCACATACTCTAATCTGAGTTAGTGTATCACATACTCTAATCTTGAGTTAGTGTATCACATACTCTAATCTGAGTTAGTGTATCACATACTCTAATCTGAGTTAGTGTATCACATACTCTAATCTGAGTTAGTGTATCACATACTCTAATCTGAGTTAGTGTATCACATACTCTAATCTGAGTTAGTGTATCACATACTCTAATCTGAGTTAGTGTATCACATACTCTAATCTGAGTTAGTGTATCACATACTCTAATCTGAGTTAGTGTATCACATACTCTAATCTGAGTTAGTGTATCTCGTACTCTAATCTGAGGCAGTGTATCACGTACTCTAATCTGAGGCAGTGTATCACGTACTCTAATCTGAGTTAGTGTATCACGTACTCTAATCTGAGTTAGTGTATCACGTACTCTAATCTGAGTTAGTGTATCACGTACTCTAATCTGAGGCAGTGTATCACGTACTCTAATCTGAGTTAGTGTATCACGTACTCTAATCTGAGTTAGTGTATCACGTACTCTAATCTGAGTTAGTGTATCACATACTCTAATCTGAGTTAGTGTATCGCATACTCTTATCTGAGTTAGTGTATCGCATACTCTTATCTGAGTTAGTGTATCGCATACTCTAATCTGAGTTAGTGTATCGCATACTCTAATCTGAGTTAGTGTATCGCATACTCTAATCTGAGTTAGTGTATCACATACTGTAATCTGAGTTAGTGTATCACATACTGTAATCTGAGTTAGTGTATCACATACTGTAATCTGAGTTAGTGTATCACATACTCTAATCTGAGTTAGTGTATCACATACTGTAATCTGAGTTAGTGTATCACATACTGTAATCTGAGTTAGTGTATCACGTACTCTAATCTGAGTTAGTGTATCACGTACTCTAATCTGAGTTAGTGTATCACGTACTCTAATCTGAGTTAGTGTATCACGTACTCTAATCTGAGTTAGTGTATCACGTACTCTAATCTGAGTTAGTGTATCACGTACTCTTATCTGAGTTAGTGTATCGCATACTCTAATCTGAGTTAGTGTATCGCATACTCTAATCTGAGTTAGTGTATCGCATACTCTAATCTGAGTTAGAGTATCGCATACTCTTATCTGAGTTAGTGTATCACGTACTCTAATCTGAGTTAGTGTATCACATACTCTAATCTGAGTTAGTGTATCGCATACTCTTATCTGAGTTAGTGTATCACGTACTCTAATCTGAGTTAGTGTATCACGTACTCTAATCTGAGGCAGTGTATCACGTACTCTAATCTGAGTTAGTGTATCACGTACTCTAATCTGAGGCAGTGTATCACATACTCTAATCTGAGTTAGTGTATCACATACTCTAATCTTGAGTTAGTGCATCACATACTCTAATCTGAGTTAGTGTATCACATACTCTAATCTGAGTTAGTGTATCACATACTCTAATCTGAGTTAGTGTATCACATACTCTAATCTGAGTTAGTGTATCACATACTCTAATCTGAGTTAGTGTATCACATACTCTAATCTGAGTTAGTGTATCACATACTCTAATCTGAGTTAGTGTATCACATACTCTAATCTGAGTTAGTGTATCTCGTACTCTAATCTGAGGCAGTGTATCACGTACTCTAATCTGAGGCAGTGTATCACGTACTCTAATCTGAGTTAGTGTATCACGTACTCTAATCTGAGTTAGTGTATCACGTACTCTAATCTGAGTTAGTGTATCACGTACTCTAATCTGAGGCAGTGTATCACGTACTCTAATCTGAGTTAGTGTATCACGTACTCTAATCTGAGTTAGTGTATCACGTACTCTAATCTGAGTTAGTGTATCACATACTCTAATCTGAGTTAGTGTATCGCATACTCTTATCTGAGTTAGTGTATCGCATACTCTTATCTGAGTTAGTGTATCGCATACTCTAATCTGAGTTAGTGTATCGCATACTCTAATCTGAGTTAGTGTATCGCATACTCTAATCTGAGTTAGTGTATCACATACTGTAATCTGAGTTAGTGTATCACATACTGTAATCTGAGTTAGTGTATCACATACTGTAATCTGAGTTAGTGTATCACATACTCTAATCTGAGTTAGTGTATCACATACTGTAATCTGAGTTAGTGTATCACATACTGTAATCTGAGTTAGTGTATCACGTACTCTAATCTGAGTTAGTGTATCACGTACTCTAATCTGAGTTAGTGTATCACGTACTCTAATCTGAGTTAGTGTATCACGTACTCTAATCTGAGTTAGTGTATCACGTACTCTAATCTGAGTTAGTGTATCACATACTCTTATCTGAGTTAGTGTATCGCATACTCTAATCTGAGTTAGTGTATCGCATACTCTAATCTGAGTTAGTGTATCGCATACTCTAATCTGAGTTAGAGTATCGCATACTCTTATCTGAGTTAGTGTATCACGTACTCTAATCTGAGTTAGTGTATCACATACTCTAATCTGAGTTAGTGTATCGCATACTCTTATCTGAGTTAGTGTATCACGTACTCTAATCTGAGTTAGTGTATCACGTACTCTAATCTGAGGCAGTGTATCACGTACTCTAATCTGAGTTAGTGTATCACGTACTCTAATCTGAGGCAGTGTATCACGTACTCTAATCTGAGGCAGTGTATCACGTACTCTCATCTGAGGCAGTGTATCACGTACTCTAATCTGAGTTAGTGTATCACGTACTCTAATCTGAGGCAGTGTATCACATACTCTAATCTGAGTTAGTGTATCGCATACTCTAATCTGAGGCAGTGTATCGCATACTCTCATCTGAGGCAGTGTATCACATACTCTAATCTGAGGCAGTGTATCACATACTCTAATCTGAGGCAGTGTATCACTATTTAATGACTGTACAGAAATAGCTGGTAATGTAGTGAGGAAGATGAGCTAATCCTATATTATAATTCGCTAAGGATGTTTGTCAGAAGCTGTCATGAGCAGTACAGACTGCCCATGCCGCGGCTGATACAGTGCGGGGCGCTGAGGGCTACGGTCTGAGTTTGGAGCACCCCAGTCCTTATCAGCCACTGTGCAGGCAGTCAAGTACTGTGCATGACTGCAGCGCCGCCAGTGTTGGCCCATGTACACGGGCTTTAAAACTAGTAACCATATAGTGCGGCAAACCAGATGCACCATAGGGGAAAAATAAACATTTCCATTAATAGACTTTTTCAGAGCCTTGATCCACTGGAGTGGCAATGTGTTGGAGACATCTGTTTTTTAAAGGGTTTAAAGCCTCAGTTGGAATTTTGGGAATGTTTTTCCTGACCCCTATATTGCAGTTGGTTTGCTCTAGATTTGCATCACTTCTGTTTCCCTAGTACGGCCCTTCGTACCTAGCTGATATAATGGCTGTTCACTGCTGGCAGCTCACCAAGCCGCCAGGTGTCGGTCTCTCGAGTGCATGGTAGAGCAGCTACTACGCCTTTACCTTTACCTGTGGTTACATGTTCTGGTTTTATTCAGCTGTGTTCAGATTAACCAGGAAGGACTCCGTGTTATACAGGTTTGGAAGCAAAAAGGCGAGGAGTACAGAGTGACTGGATATGGAGGCTGGAGCTGGATCAGTAAAACGCACGTGCACCGGTTCCTTCCTCGCTTTCCTGGGAATACAAACGTCTCGTATCGGAAGCAGCTCGGTTAGTGTTTGTGCCATCTAGAACAATCGGACAAGAACTGCTTCCATGGCTTCTCTTTCTATCAAGTTGGTGGAAAGATTCTTGGTTTCAGGAGTTATTGATTACAAAAGAATATATTTTTAAACTAAATTAACCCCTTAAGGACCGGCACGCGTGGACCACGGGGCATTTTTTTTTTTTTTTTTATTGGTGCTTCCGGTTCAGGACTTCCGGAGCGGCGTGCAGCCATGACGGGAGCCCTGAACGCCATGCCGTGCCAGGACCGTCATTGGTCCTTAAGTGCCGGACAGCCGTGACGGTCCTGGCACGGCAGTGGTCCTTAAGGGGTTAAACCCTTTGAGTACCTGGGAGGTAACACAGCACATTGGTTTGCTTATATGATGGATACCAAGGACCTGTAGGAATTCTTGTCGTCCCTCATGCCCTCTCTATGTGCAGGGCTAGATGAAGTGTTCTCTTTGGGTCATATGCACTAAGGAAAGAGGAGGAGTTCTGGGTGAAACCAAGGGCAACACAGAAAAAATGTAAATTGGACTTTTAAGCCCTGGTATGCCAGTGAGGACTCCGATATGTAAATCAATCCACTGTACACCCTTACAGGATTCAGGGGCTTAAATGTTAAATTTAAAAAGGTGGGCTTTTTGAGCCCAGTAAGTTGTAATTCATTTGTCCCAAAATGCCTCCACCTTTCCTGAGTGGCCATAAATGTACCCCATCTGTCAATCTTTATAATGATCCTGGCCTTACATCGTGCTCAGCCCTGTCAGTGAAAACTGTCACTCAGCTGTTCTTTAAAGGGGCAACACAAACACACGCCCGCACATACACACATATACATGTATATGCTACACACATACAAACATATATATATATATATATATATATATATATATATATATATATATATATATATATATATATATATATATATATATGTATATATATATATATATATATAGAATATAATATTATATATAATATGCGCCTGCACACACACAAACATACGCACAGGTATATGCCTTTGAGTACCTGGGAGGTATACAGCACATTGTTTTGCAATATGTTGGATACCAAGGTTTAAAGCTACTTAATCACTAGCGTAAAAACTATGGAAAGCATTGCCATTCCTCATTTTATTCTCCACAACTTGTGCATCCATTCTGCCCTCTCTTATGTAAAGGACGGATTTACATACAGTGCCAGGAAGAGAGAGAGAGGAAGTGACATCACTGCAAGGAAAGACTACTCAAATTAGAGCATCATGGATTATATGCATTAAGATGAGCGGAGCATCACAGAGGACAAATCCCCCCTCCCCCCATTGATTTAAATAATGCATTGGAGCTTTCAAGGGGTTAAAGGGCAGTAATTAATTGGTATAAGACCCTCTTAATCTACAGGCAGTGTGCTGTCCACTGCAGGAACAGATATCTGCAGGTCTGGGTCACGATGACTGCTGCTATCTCAGTGGACTGGAAGCGGTGGTATTGTCCTCTCCATGCACGCCTGTGTCAGCGCATCCACTGTCCCTTTGAAAGCCTCATTTAAATCAATGGAAGTGTTTATTTGTCACAGCTGTGAGGGTAGGGACACGAACACGGGAGCAAAGCTTAGTTATTCCCAATTCTCACCCCCAGGTGCAGTAACTCCACCTGCTCCCCATCCCATGGATCATATCCCAATTGTAGAGAGAAGAGCGCACACTCAGGTTTACTGCTCTAGAAATGCTGCTATGCAACTTTCATGGGGGCTCTGTGCCTTCCTTTGTAGAATGAGAACCATGTGGTGGGTCTGGTTATGCCGGACGCCAGGAGACATTGAGTCCCTGAAACAGTCACTACCTTTAGGCACTTCAGTAAACCCTAGATCCTTTGGCTCTTTGTTACATTAAATCTTAGTGTGTTCTGTCTCTGCATAGTATTTATTTGTACTACAAGGTGCAGTTGGTTTGTCCTCCTCTCTCTCTTAGTACATACTGCCCGCTATTTTGTGTAGGTATAGAAAATGTTTACTATAGATATAAGTAGCGAAACAAATTGCGGGATGGGATCGCTTTAACACTTTATTCTAGAGGCTCCTCCAATTCATTGCTCAAGATAATGCAAATATCCATCGTTTTATATAATTTTCAGAAAATTGTAAAGAAGAGGAAAGTGTCCAGACATCAGACACAAGTCCAGTGAAAGTCAAGTTAGAAACCAGCACGAAGGACGAAGAAACCAAATTGTCTCCAAAATCTGATAAAGAGGATCCAGAAGAACACGGAGTATTGGATCTGGAGCAACATGGGGACCAAATTAAACTGGAGAGAGAGTCCAGCGAAAAAGAGGAGGCAATGAACCTGGATCCGAAACTTGGGGAGAAGGACGACCTAGAACACAAAGGTAGAACCTGGCTGTGACGCTTTAGGGCCGTATGTGTGGTGGAATGTACTGGGGCATAGCAGGTACCCCACGGGGGCAAATAAAAATTCACAAGGATTTCATTGGGGCTGTTATCTCCTTCAAGGCTAGAGAAGTCTCCAGCACATTGCAGAGCGGTGTACTGCAGACCTGTCTGTCAGCCAGCAGGAGGCAAACTAAGGGGTGTACTGCTTTTTGGGGTGATGATAGTTTGTGATGTGGTAGAAATGATCCCGTCTTTCCACTGTACCAGAGAACAGGCTGGGGGGCTGCAGGGAAGACTCAGAGGCCCCCACGTGGCCCCATAATCCCCACTGGTGTAAGTGTGTGTGTGTGTGTGTGTGTCCTGTACCGCAGTGTGTGTGTGTCCTGTACCGCAGTGTGTGTGTGTGTCCTGTACCGCAGTGTGTGTGTGTGTCCTGTACCGCAGTGTGTGTGTGTCCTGTACCGCAGTGTGTGTGTGTCCTGTGTGTCCTGTACCGCAGTGTGTGTGTGTGTCCTGTTCCGCAGTGTGTGTGTGTGTGTGTCCTGTACCGCAGTGTGTGTGTTCTGTTCCGCAGTGTGTGTGTGTCCTGTGTGTCCTGTACCGCAGTGTGTGTGTGTGTCCTGTTCCGCAGTGTGTGTGTGTGTGTCCTGTTCCGCAGTGTGTGTGTGTGTGTCCTGTACCGCAGTGTGTGTGTGTCCTGTACCGCAGTGTGTGTGTGTCCTGTACCGCAGTGTGTGTGTGTGTGTCCTGTACCGCAGTGTGTGTGTGTGTGTCCTGTACCGCAGTGTGTGTGTGTCCTGTACCGCAGTGTGTGTGTGTCCTGTACCGCAGTGTGTGTGTGTGTCCTGTACCGCAGTGTGTGTGTGTGTGTCCTGTACCGCAGTGTGTGTGTGTGTCCTGTACCGCAGTGTGTGTGTGTGTCCTGTACCGCAGTGTGTGTGTGTCCTGTACCGCAGTGTGTGTGTGTCCTGTACCGCAGTGTGTGTGTGTCCTGTACCGCAGTGTGTGTGTGTCCTGTACCGCAGTGTGTGTGTGTCCTGTACCGCAGTGTGTGTGTGTGTCCTGTACCGCAGTGTGTGTGTGTGTCCTGTACCACAGTGTGTGTGTGTGTCCTGTACCGCAGTGTGTGTGTGTGTCCTGTACCGCAGTGTGTGTGTGTCCTGTACCACCGCAGTGTGTGTGTGTCCTGTACCGCAGTGTGTGTGTGTCCTGTACCACCGCAGTGTGTGTGTGTCCTGTACCGCAGTGTGTGTGTGTCCTGTACCGCAGTGTGTGTGTGTCCTGTACCGCAGTGTGTGTGTGTGTGTCCTGTTCCGCAGTGTGTGTGTGTGTCCTGTACCGCAGTGTGTGTGTGTGTCCTGTACCGCAGTGTGTGTGTGTGTCCTGTACCGCAGTGTGTGTGTGTGTCCTGTACCGCAGTGTGTGTGTGTGTGTCCTGTACCGCAGTGTGTGTGTGTGTCCTGTACCGCAGTGTGTGTGTGTGTCCTGTACCACCGCAGTGTGTGTGTGTCCTGTACCACCGCAGTGTGTGTGTGTCCTGTACCACCGCAGTGTGTGTGTGTGTCCTGTACCACCGCAGTGTGTGTGTGTGTCCTGCACCACCGCAGTGTGTGTGTGTGGCCTGTACAACAGTGTGTGTGTGTGTCCTGTACCACAGTGTGTCCTGTATCATAGTGTGTGTATATGTGTCCTGTACCATAGAGTGGGTGAGTATCAGTGGGTGTGTCCTGTACCACAGAGTCTGTCTGTGGGGGGGTGTATTAGTGGGTGTGTGGTGCACCATAGTGGGTGGGGGGGTGTGTGCTGTACTGCACTTTACCATAAAGTGAGTGTGTATCAATGTGTGTGTGTGTGTCCTGTACCATAGATTGTGGGTGTTGGTGTTTAACTGTGTATCAAATCGTTTCAGTTACTGTTTTTGCCTCATTGCTCCTGTATTCACAGATCAAGCAGAACCTCCCTGTGAAAATGATAAATTGTTCAAGGAGGAACCGATGGAGGTGGAAGAGGTGAAACCTGAATCATGCGTGAAAAAGGAAGAAACGTTTCCCGATGCAGATTTAATCAACGTAAGCGAAGGTTTTCAAGCAAGGACTTGGTATAAAAAGAAAGTGAAAACTTCTAGATTAGATGGACTCCTTGAGCGGAGAGTCAAACAGTTTACACTTGAAGAAAAACAACGTCTAGAGAAGCTAAAACTTTCGCTTGCTGCTAAGCAGTGCGCAAAGGTTTCATCTGAGCCGCAGAAAAGTTCCGCTGAAAGCGCGACTGAGACTTGTATCCCGTTACCTCCTGGCAAAGTGGACCTTTCTAATAAATCTGTTCTGAAGGAACTAAGTTCATACTGCTCTGATGTGAGCAACAAAAAGACCAATGTCCCTTCTAGAGAAAAGCTCCCAGAGGATCAAGCTGTCCAGAAACCCTCAAGTCCTGATACAGAGAGAGGCCTTAAAACAGAGACTGGTGCAAACGATAAATCTGAGAATCTCTCCAAAACCGTAATGCAAATGGAAGAGGGTTCGGCAGAAACATTGCGGACGTCGCAGCTAAGAGACTTAAACACTGCAGACAACAGGGGTAACGTTCAAGCAGGGGATCGTGTTCATAGCAATTCTTCATTAAACTGTGATGCACCTGTCACTTCCTCAAAAACAGAAGTGCAAAATGACGGGCCTTCCGAGGCGCCCCCTTTAGACAATTCTTCCAGTGTTAGCACAGAGCAGCCTGCTCCCTTGGCACTTACAAATAAAGTAGATGATAAAGGTTGTTCTGAAAATTGTTTACCTGATCAAGGACAAGCTTCTGAAAATAAGCCTTTGAAAACAAAGGACTTGACAGATAAGACAGTGTCTCTTCACCAAAATCAGGTTGATCCTGACCATAAAGAAAATGAAGACGTTAAGTTAAGCAACAGAGGCTGTTCTGGTGATGGAGCCATTAAGCCAGTAACTGAAAGCCTTGATGGCTCCAAAAATCTTACCCAGGACTCTCTCTGTGATGGACTGTTGGAATTTACAAGCAGAGCGTCTAATGGGAAATGTCTAAGGACATATGAAAAGTTGGGTGGGGATCATGTTAATAAAAGTCTGGATTATCATGATAGAAAAAGCAATAAAATAAAGGGAGAAATCATAACATCTCAAATCAATGGAAAAGATGTGAATTGCAAAGACTCCCTAATCACTGATAAGCGCGAGAATAGAGTTATACGTGGAATTGAGCCAAAGTTAAATAATATCTCAAAAAACCTTTTAGACCATGAACTTAAATTAAAAGAGCCCTCAACAAAGCCGCCTTTAATGAATGGAGACATCGGCACGGAAGATGAGAAGGTTAAAAACGCTCCATTACCAAACATCCCCTCAGAAGATTCGGAGTTGAGAGGTTCTAAGGAAAGGCTGGGAGCCCATTCAGAGAAGGGTGCTGATGAGGGAAAAAGTCATTCTTGTAATAATACAACTCCGTACTTGATATCGAGAACAAATACAGAGGATGGTGTTGAGGCAATGGAAACTGCTGAGACGCTGAAATCTGTTCCTTCGCCTGTGACCTCTGGGGAGGAGTCAAGTTTGAGCAGTGATTTCACAGAGCAGAATGGTTTGCCCATAGAGGCAAACGGGAATGCCAAAATCCAAACTGTTGTCACCGTAGTTACCACTACAACCTCTACGGTGTCCACATCGACTACTGTTGTGGAAGTGTCTGGTGGGTTGTCGTCTTCAGTGGAGAAGACGGTGGTGTCATCCACGGAAAGCAGCGCAGTTTCTACTATAACTAAAACCACTATGACCACGGTCGCTGCCCCAGATGTTACCAGTGACATGGATATCGTGTCTGTGGAGGAGCAGAGTAAAACCACAGTGACATCAGCCATGGCAGACTCCTTGACCACTGAAGAGGGGACCATTTTGTCTTCTATGACTGTGAGCAAAGAATATTCCACAAAGGACCGCGTGAGACTGATGAAGTTCACAAGACCTAAGAAGACCCGCTCAGGAACGGCTCTTCCCTCCTACAGGAAGTTTGTCACCAAGAGCAGCAAGAAGAGTATCTTTGTTCTGCCCAACGACGACCTGAAGAAGATCTCCAGGAAAGGTGGAATAAGAGAGGTTCCCGGGTTCAACTACAACGCGAAGCCTGTGCAAGATATCTGGCCATATCCTTCCCCGCGGCCAACGTTTGGAATCACGTGGAGGTGCGTAGCTTCTCTGAACCTTGAATGCAGGGCCGGCCCTTACATGGGTCCCGGTGGGGCCATGGACCCAGGCGGCACTCTGACAGGGGTGGCAATTTGCCACCCCAAGGCATGTTAATTCATGCGCAGCGTCTCCCCACTGCCCGCACTGATGATGGCTGGGACTGTGTCACATGTGGAGACACCGTGTGGAGTATGCTGCATCTCCGTATGTGACACGGTCCAGCCTGTTATCAATGCCGGCAGTGGGGAGACTGAGTGAAAAATCAGGAGAAGAGTCAAACAAGCAGAGAAGAGAGGGAACGAGCCAGAAGGAGAAGAGAAACAGGCAAGGGGGGAGAAAGAGGCACAAGGGGTGAAAGAGGGAAAAAGAGGCACAAGTGGTGAAAGAGGCACAAGGGGTGAAAAGAGGGGAAGATAGAGACATAGGGGGTGAAAGAGGCACAAGGATGAAAAGAGCGGAAAAGAGGCACAAGGGGTGAAAAGAGGGGAAAAGAGGCACAAGGGGTGTAAAAGGCAAGGGGGAGAAAGGTACAAGGGGTGTAAAAAAAAAAAAAACACCCACTACAGGTCTATGTGGTTTTAGGGGCAGGAAAGGGGTTAATATAATTAAGGATGTGGGCATGGTTTTGGTGGACGGAGTTGGGGGCAGCATTTCATCCTTGGACCCAGGCAGCGCAATGTCTTGGGCCGGCCCTGCTTGAATGGACACAGAGACTGATGCACTAAGGATAAGTGATAACTGAAATGCCCATAGATGTTGATTCTATAAAGATCTACAAGTTATTGCTTTTGCAGTTTGTTGTAGACCTCTGTAGCAGGCAGGGGGTTAAAATTTCCTTTTATCTCAGTGAAACTCTGTTTATTCCCCACATGGCCGTTGGTTTGCTCCAGGTCTCACTAAGGGGAGTCACTCAGGAGCAAACCATCTGTGCCATGGGGAGGGTGTGTAAATTAAAATTCTTATTAATTAAATTGTTATTTTAGCGCCTTGAATGCTAGAGATGGGAGTTGGAGATATCTGGAGCATTGAAGGGGTTAAAAGCCTTATTTAATCCAATTGCAAAATGTGTAATGTGGTGAATGTGTAATTGTCCTAGATGGCGCTGTTGGTTCCGCTAGACATACTCATGTGTTCAGTGTAAAGTGATATGAACCGTGTCCATTAGACAGGGGCACCCACAAATAAGACTAAAGCACTGTAATGTAATATAATGTTATCACCGCTAGACAGGGACACCCACAAATAAGACTAATTCACTGTAATGTAATGTAATCACCACTAGACAGGGACACCCACAAATAAGACAAATTCACTGTAATGTAATGTAATGTAATCACCACTAGACAGACACCCACAAATAAGACTAATTCACTGTAATGTAATGTAATCACCGCTAGACAGGGACACCCACAAATAAGACTAATTCACTGTAATGTAATGTAATCACCACTAGACAGGGACACTCACAAATAAGACTAGTTCACTGTAATGTAATGTAATCACCACTAGACAGGGGACACCCACAAATAAGACTAAAGCACTGTAATGTAATATAATGTAATCACCGCTAGACAGGGACACCCACAAATAAGACTAAAGCACTGTAATGTAATGTAATGTAATCACCGCTAGACAGGGGCACCCACAAATAAGACTAAAGCACTGTAATGTAATATAATGTAATCACCGCTAGACAGGGGCACCCACAAATAAGACTAAAGCACTGTAATGTAATATAATGTTATCACCGCTAGACAGGGACACCCACAAATAAGACAAATTCACTGTAATGTAATGTAATGTAATCACCACTAGACAGACACCCACAAATAAGACTAATTCACTGTAATGTAATGTAATCACCGCTAGACAGGGACACCCACAAATAAGACTAATTCACTGTAATGTAATGTAATCACCACTAGACAGGGACACTCACAAATAAGACTAGTTCACTGTAATGTAATGTAATCACCGCTAGACAGGGGACACCCACAAATAAGACTAAAGCACTGTAATGTAATATAATGTAATCACCGCTAGACAGGGACACCCACAAATAAGACTAAAGCACTGTAATGTAATGTAATGTAATCACCGCTAGACAGGGGCACCCACAAATAAGACTAAAGCACTGTAATGTAATATAATGTAATCACCGCTAGACAGGGGCACCCACAAATAAGACTAAAGCACTGTAATGTAATATAATGTTATCACCGCTAGACAGGGACACCCACAAATAAGACTAATTCACTGTAATGTAATGTAATCACCGCTAGACAGGGGACACCCACAAATAAGACAAATTCACTATAATGTAATTTAATGTAGTGTAATCGCCGCTAGACAGGGACACTCACAAATAAGGCAAATTCACTGTAATGTAATATAATGTAATCACCGCTAGACAGGGACACTCACAAATAAGACTAAAGCACTGTAATGTAATATAATGTAATCACCGCTAGACAGGGACACTCACAAATAACACAAATTCACTGTAATGTAATGTAATCACCGCTAGACAGGGACACTCACAAATAAGACTAATTCACTGTAATGTAATGTAATGTAATGTAATCACCACTAGACAGGGACACTCACAAATAAGACAAATTCACTATAATGTAATGTAATGTAGTGTAATCGCCGCTAGACAGGGACACCCACAAATAAGACTAATTCACTGTAATGTAATGTAATCACCGCTAGACAGGGGACACCCACAAATAAGACAAATTCACTGCAATATAATGTAATCACCGCTAGACAGGGACACCCACAAATAAGACTAATTCACTGTAATGTAATGTAATGTAATCACCACTAGACAGGGACACTCACAAATAAGACAAATTCACTATAATGTAATGTAATCACCACTAGACAGGGACACTCACAAATAAGACAAATTCACTATAATGTAATGTAATGTAGTGTAATCGCCGCTAGACAGGGACACCCACAAATAAGACTAATTCACTGTAATGTAATCACCGCTAGACAGGGACACCCACAAATAAGACTAATTCACTGTAATGTAATCACCACTAGACAGGGACACCCACAAATAAGACTAATTCACTGTAATGTAATCACCACTAGACAGGGACACCCACAAATAAGACTAATTCACTGTAATGTAATGTAATCACCACTAGACAGGGACACTCACAAATAAGACTAGTTCACTGTAATGTAATGTAATCACCACTAGACAGGGACACTCACAAATAAGACTAGTTCACTGTAATGTAATGTAATCACCGCTAGACAGGGACACTCACAAATAAGACAAATTCACTGTAATGTAATGTAATCACCGCTAGACAGGGGACACCCACAAATAAGACAAATTCACTGCAATATAATGTAATCACCGCTAGACAGGGACACCCACAAATAAGACTAATTCACTGTAATGTAATGTAATCACCACTAGACAGGGACACTCACAAATAAGGCAAATTCACTGTAATGTAATGTAATCACCGCTAGTCAGGGGCACCCACAAATAAGGCAAATTCACTGTAATGTAATATAATGTAATCACCGCTAGTCAGGGGCACCCACAAATAAGGCAAATTCACTGTAATGTAATATAATGTAGTCACCGCTAGACAGGGACACTCACAAATAAGGCAAATTCACTGTAATGTAATATAATGTAATCACCGCTAGACAGGGGACACCCACAAATAAGACAAATTCACTGCAATATAATGTAATCACCGCTAGACAGGGACACCCACAAATAAGGCAAATTCACTGTAATGTAATATAATGTAATCACCGCTAGACAGACACCCACAAATAAGGTAAATTCACTGTAATGTAATGTAATCACCGCTAGACAGGGGCACCCACAAATAAGGCAAATTCACTGTAATATAATGTAATCACCGCTAGACAGACACCCACAAATAAGACTAATTCACTGTAATGTAATGTAATGTAATCACCGCTAGACAGGGGACACCCACAAATAAGGCAAATTCACTGTAATGTAATGTAATCACCGCTAGACAGGGACACCCACAAATAAGGCAAATTCACTGTAATATAATATAATGTAATCACCGCTAGACAGACACCCATAAATAAGGTAAATTCACTGTAATGTAATGTAATCACCGCTAGACAGACACCCACAAATAAGGCAAATTCACTGGAATGTAATGTAATCACCGCTAGACAGACACCCACAAATAAGACAAATTCACTGTAATGTAATGTAATCACCGCTAGACAGGGACACTCACAAATAAGGCAAATTCACTGTAATGTAATGTAATCACTGCTAGACAGGGGACACCCACAAATAAGGCAAATTCACTGTAATGTAATGTAATCACTGCTAGACAGGGACACTCACAAATAAGGCAAATTCACTGTAATATAATATAATGTAATCACCGCTAGACAGACACCCATAAATAAGGTAAATTCACTGTAATGTAATGTAATCACCGCTAGACAGACACCCACAAATAAGGCAAATTCACTGTAATGTAATGTAATCACCGCTAGACAGACACCCACAAATAAGGCAAATTCACTGTAATGTAATGTAATCACTGCTAGACAGGGACACTCACAAATAAGACAAATTCACTGTAATGTAATATAATGTAATCACCACTAGATAGACACCCACAAATAAGGTAAATTCACTGTAATGTAATGTAATCACCGCTAGAAAGGGGCACCCACAAATAAGGCAAATTCATTGTAATATAATGTAATCACCGCTAGACAGACACCCACAAATAAGACTAATTCACTGTAATGTAATGTAATCACCGCTAGACAGGGGACACCCACAAATAGGGAGAAATTTACTTACCGATATTTCCTTTTCTTCTGTGTCCCCCCACGGCAATTGACTTCTTCTATGGGCTTGTCTCCTCCTCTCCAGCTGGTGTAGGACCAATTGAAAAGTATTTAAAGCTATGTCCCTCCTCCTCCGACAGTCAACTTTTGTCAGAGCTAAGAAGAGATTAATATAGATAGGTTATAAGAACAAAAAGGGCAGGGAGTGCCGTGGGGGGACACAGAAGAAAAGGAAATATCGGTAAGTAAATTTCTCCCTTTCTTCTGTGTCCCCTTCCACGGCAATTGACTTCTATGGGATATACCAAAGCTAGAAGATTAAGGGAGGGTAATAATCATAAAAAATGCTATAATGAACTGCATGGATATCCCAAGAATTCAAACAAAAATGAGAGAACACAGCTGCCCAATCTGTGAACCCGAAAAAAACTGAGATCAACATATATATATATACGTAAGGAAAAAATTGTAATGAAATGAAATAGTTACCAAGCAGGTATGTTAACTGTTTTCAAAACCTTTTTCCCAAATTTTGAGGCTTTGGCAGACTGGACATCCAGATGGTAATGCTTTATGAATGTTGTTATAGATGACCAAGTTGCAGCTTTGCACAGTTCTTCAGTGGTAGCTGAATTCTTAGCAGCCCAGGATGTAGAGACTGCTCTAGTAGAGTGTGCTCTGATTGTCTTAGGAGGAATTCTGCCTGCCTCCAGATATGTTTCTCTAATACATTCAGTAATCCAGCGTGCAATAGAAGGCTTGGAAGCAGGAAGACCTTTGAATTTTCCTTGATAATGCACAAATAGGGAGTCCGACTTTCTGAATAAGGCTGTTCTTTTTAGATATTCAGACACACATCTTAATAAATCCAATTTGTGCAGACGTTCCTCCTCCAAATTTTGAGGGTTAGGAAAAAATGAAGGTAGTATTATTTCTTGATTAAGATGGAATGATGATACTACCTTGGACCTGAACTCAGTTTTAGTTCTAAGGACTATCTTGTCCTTATGGAATATTATGTAGGGTTCCTTTGAGGAGAGGGCCTGCAATTCGCTCACTCTTCTGGCAGATGTGATAGCAACTAAGAATGCTGTTTTGAGTGTTAGAAATCTTGTAGAACTCTTATCAATTGGTTCAAACTTCTGAGAAGTAGTCAGTTGATTGAGTACCAAATTGAGATCCCATGGTGGAATGATGTTCTTTATTCTGGGCCTGATCTTATCAACTGCCTTAAGATATCTTTTAATAAGATCATCCTCTGAGAATTGTTTTACCAAACATGCAGAGATGGCTGATACCTGGACTCTAAGGGATGATGGTCTCAATCCCTGTTCAAAACCATGCTGAAGAAAACTCAAGACATGTGGAGTAGAAATAGAATGCCTATCAATCGTGTTGGCTGAACACCATGCTGAAAAAGTCTTCCATACTCTATTGTAGACACAAGAGGTAGATGGCTTTTTTGCAGCTATCATAGTGGAGATCACTGATTCTGTTAGACCTCTGGATCTCAAGGAGTTCCTTTCAGCTTCCATGCTGTTAGCTTCAAAAAACTTGGATTGGGATGCCAGACTGGGCCCTGGCTCAGCAAGTCTGGTCTTTGAGGTAGAATCCATGGCTCCTCTATGGACATGCTGATTAGTTCCGAGTACCATACTCTCCTTGGCCAATTCGGTGCTATAAAGATGACATTTACTCTTTCTTGCCTGATTTTCTTGAGAACCCTTGGAATCAAAGGAATTGGGGGAAAAAGATATGCCAGGCTGAACTGCCAATCCTGGGTCATTGCATCCACTGCTAACGCCTGCTGGTGTTTTCTCCTGGAAAAGAATAACTGGCATTTTGCATTTTCTGGTGATGCCATCAGGTCTATTAGAGGTTGACCCCATCTTGATTTGATTTGATTGAATATCTCTTGGTTTAGAGCCCATTCCCCCTGGTCTAACCTGGTGCGACTTAGGTAGTCTGCCTGACAATTCTGAACACCCGGAATGTGAATTGCTGATAGAGCTGTCAGGTTTTTCTCTGCCCATAATAGAACCTTTCTTGCCTCTCTGTTTAATGTCCGACTTTTTGTGCCCCCCTGGTTCTTTAGGTACATGACAGCAGTCATGCTGTCCGATATTACCTGGACTGCTTTGTTCTTGATTAGCTTCCTGAACTTTTTTAAGCAGAGGTAGACAGCTCTTAACTCCAAGATGTTTATGTGGAGCCTTTGTTCCTTTAGAGACCAAACTCCCTGTACTGATTTGTTCAGAAACCATCCTCCCCATCCTGTCAGACTTGCGTCTGTCGTGATCTTCTGCCATCTTGGATTGTTTATTGAGGATCCCTTCTTTAGATTTTTCTGGGTTATCCACCATTCTAGGTCTTTTTTTATTGATGCATGAACTGGAATTATCTGCAAGGTGTTGAGTGGGTTCTTGTCCCAATGAGACAGAAAGCATCTCTGGAGGGGCCTCATGTGAAGCTTTGTCCAGGGAACTATCTGGGAGGCTGAGACCATGTGCCCTAGAATGGTCATACAATCCTGTGCCGTGTGATTTGTTGATCTCCTGAATTTTCTCACTTTTGAAGAGATCAACTTTATTCTGTTGGGGGATAATGACACTATCTCCTTGGCAGTATCCAGGTTTAATCCTATGAACTGTAGGTTCTGGGATGGGTTCAACTGGCTCTTTTCTTTGTTGATTAACCATCCTAATTCCTGAAGATGATTGATCACTATTCTCTTGTGTTCTTCCGCTTGATATCTTGATTGAGCTATCAGTAGAAGGTCGTCGAGATATGGTACTATCTTGATGCCCTTTTTCCTTAATGGTTCCAAGGCCAGGGCTAAAACCTTTGAAAAAATTCTGGGTGCCGATGTAAGACCAAATGGCAGCACTCTGAACTGCCAATGTAGATCCTTGTAACAGAATCTGAGATACTTCCTGAACTCTGGAGCTATCCTGATGTGGTAATATGCATCCTGTAGATCTATTGTCACCAGATAGTTTTTCGGTTGAATGGCTTGAATTATGGATGCTACAGTTTCCATCTTGAAATTCTGATGCCTTATAGATGTATTCAAGACTTTCAAGTCCAGGATTGGACGATATCCCCCTGTGGATTTTGGAACCATAAAGATTGGAGAGTACCAACCCTTCCTCTTTTCTCCTGATGGAACCTGCTCTATGGCTTCCTTTAATGCTAATTCCTTTATTGCTTCTTCCAGCTTTAATTGTTTTTCTACATTCCCTGGGGATTTTGACCTTCTGAACATGTTCCTTTGAGGCCTGTTCTGAAATTCCAGCGGGCACCCTGCTTCCAAAATTTGAAGAGTCCAACCGTCTAGGTTGGTCAATTTCTTCCAAGCTGACAATTGAAGTCCCAGGCGACCTCCTACTGGGACTGGAAGCAGGTTCCGCTGTATTTCAGGAGCACTCCTTCTTGAACTGGTTCTTCCGAAAACCCTCCTTTCTGAAGGAGCCTCTGGTTGCCTGAGAGGTAGATTGCTTTCTGGCTGAAGACCTTGCCGCCAACCTGATAGCATCTAATGAGGCATCACAGGAAAACCCAATAGCTTCTTTGATGGTAGATAATTCCTTCAGCAGCTTTGATCTCGATACAGATGATTCTATATGATCTTCAAGCTCTGTTAACCATATTCTGGTTGTTCTTGCAATGCATGCCAAGGCAGTAGCTATTTTCATATTCTGACCTATTAAAGAAAATTGCTTCTTAAGAGAACCCTCCATTCTTCTATCCATCGCGTCTTTGAGAGAGGATCCATCTTCCATGGGAATGGTTGTTCTCTTGGCAATCTGGACTATGGATGCATCAATCTTTGGGGGAGAAATCCAATTAGAAGTATCCTCATCCTTAAACGGATACATCCTTTGAAGGCGCTTTGAGGAAGATATTCTTTTATCACCTTTTGACCATTCTGCTTTGATTAACTCAGCTACTGAATGATGCACTGGGAAAGTAGGTAGCTCCTTTCTTGTTCCCATGAATGCTGTGTCCAATATTCCCTGCTGTTTGGGTTCTTCCACTAGCCCCAGGGATTTTCTCATATGTTTCAAGAAAGACTCAATTTTATCTAAATTAAAAGCACCTTCTTCTTCATCCTGAATTTCACCTTCCTCTTCAGAAGAATCATGAGAAAAAGATTCAAAAATACTCTCATCTTCTAAGTGCTCTGCTCTGGATGAAGTACCCTCATCAGGATCGTCTGCTCTCATCCTTTTTCTAGGCTGAGATTGCATAGCAGTAAATGTTTCTTGCATTGAGCATTTCATCCAGGTAAGAAATTCCTGGAATTGATTGGGAACTTCTGTGGAAACAGATTTCTTTGCACATTCTGCACAAAATTTTTGCTCAGGAGAAACTTTGGCTTCACATGTATCACATTTTTTTAGCTTAACAGATATTTCCTTTTCTTTGGATTCTGCAACAGACTTCTCTTTGCTAGCTTTAGGAGTGGTAGCCATAGTAGTAAGCAGTATTTAAAATATAACTTTTAATGTATGCATTTAAAAAATAAATAAAGAAATTCAGAATCCTCATAATCAATTTACAATCTTACCTGTCCCAGAGGACACAGAGAATTTATAGCAGTCCTGTTTAGGCGTGCGTTCCACCTTGGAACGCAGAGGCCCCACCGGAAGTCTTGGAATTGCGCCAAAATGTCAAAAGACAAAGTTACAAAGATACTCACCGTATTGGAAGCAAACCTTCTCTTGACTTGCGGCCATACTGCGCTGGCTGCCTGAAGCAATATCGGCTGCCGGGTAATCATCCTTGCGGTTTCCCAGAGAAAGACCGAAAAGAGGAAGCGCGTCACATGGGAGGTGTGCGGACGACTTCCGGTTCAACCAAGGCACTGCTGGATTGTAAAAATACCAGGCCGGCTTGTGGAGCGAAGCCTGGTCTTCGGGAGCCAGATCCTCCCGGCGGGGACAGCAATGAATGCGGCCATAACAATACAAGGTACCGAATAATTGAAAAAAAAAAAAAAGTTTAAAAACCAGCGACTCCTAGTAACGGAGCCACTAGCTCCTACTCCAGCTCGTGTAGGACCAAAAAGAAGACTGTCGGAGGAGGAGGGACATAGCTTTAAATACTTTTCAATTGGTCCTACACCAGCTGGAGAGGAGGAGACAAGCCCATAGAAGAAGTCAATTGCCGTGGAAGGGGACACAGAAGAAAAGGCAAATTCACTGTAATGTAATGTAATCACTGCTATACAGGGACACTCACAAATAAGGCAAATTCACTGTAATATAATATAATGTAATCACCGCTAGACAGACACCCATAAATAAGGTAAATTCACTGTAATGTAATGTAATCACCGCTAGACAGACACCCACAAATAAGGCAAATTCACTGTAATGTAATGTAATCACCGCTAGACAGACACCCACAAATAAGACAAATTCACTGTAATGTAATGTAATCACCGCTAGACAGGGGACACCCACAAATAAGGCAAATTCACTGTAATGTAATGTAATCACTGCTAGACAGGGGACACCCACAAATAAGGCAAATTCACTGTAATATAATGTAATCACCGCTAGACAGGGACACCCACAAATAAGATAAATTCACTGTAATTTAATATAATGTAATCACCGCTAGACAGGGACACTCACAAATAAGGCAAATTCACTGTAATGTGATATAATGTAATCACCGCTAGACAGGGACACCCACAAATAAGACTAATTCACTGTAATGTAATATAATGTAATCACCGCTAGACAGGGACACTCACAAATAAGGCAAATTCACTGTAATGTAATATAATGTAATCACCGCTAGACAGACACCCACAAATAAGACAAATTCACTGTAATGTAATGTAATCACCGCTAGACAGGGGACACCCACAAATAAGGCAAATTCACTGTAATGTAATCACCGCTAGACAGGGACACCCACAAATAAGGCAAATTCACTGTAATGTAATGTAATCACCGCTAGACAGGGACACTCACAAATAAGGCAAATTCACTGTAATGTAATATAATGTAATCACCGCTAGACAGACACCCACAAATAAGACAAATTCACTGTAATGTAATGTAATCACTGCTAGACAGGGACACCCACAAATAAGACTAATTCACTGTAATGTAATGTAATCACCGCTAGACAGGGACACTCACAAATAAGGCAAATTCACTGTAATATAATATAATGTAATCACCGCTAGACAGGGACACTCACAAATAAGGCAAATTCACTGTAATGTAATGTAATCACCGCTAGACAGGGGCACCCACAGATAAGGCAAATTCATTGTTATGAGCCCATCTTTAGTAGTGATCACCTGTAGCAGTAAAATGTTAATTTCTTTTCTTACAATGGTTAATTCTTTTGTCTTTACAGTTGTGAATTAAAGTCATTGTATTGAGTAATATGGAAAATATAGATTGCAGAGTTTATCCTGCTGCGTAAAACAATGGTATGTCCACTGCTGAAGGTGTTTTATTCATAGTGATGGAAGCTCACACTTTCATTTTTGTGGGCGCAGTTAATTCCATGAGTGAAATGTTAGTGATGCCTACGGATCGTTAGTGTCACTGACTAGCTGTACATGGACTTCTGTAGCAATAGCCCCACTGTAAAATGTCCAGCCATCGATGTACTGCACCCCCAAAGACATGCACATTTGTGCTGCAATATATTGAATGAAACATCTTTGTGTCATCCTTTTACTCTACAGGATAAACCCTACAATGTGGATTTTCCATATAATACTACTCTGTCCCTTTGAGATGAACCCGCCACCTTTAATTGGTTTGCATATTTGAAAACCTTATTTAAAGTGGCCCGTGTATAATGATATCCAAAGACAAGTAGATGAATAGTGCATATTGACACGTGTACGTCTGTGTATGGCGTGGACAGTCAGTAGTTGGTTCCATTGGCTGGTGAGAGGGTGAATTGTAGTTCCCAGTAGACTCCCCGTTCCATACCAGACTGCCCTCAGACAGTAAAGGTATTATTGTGTCCATCACTATGTAGGTGCGCGGGCCTTTTTGCTTACATGATACAGCATGATGGGTAAACTACTTCAAGATTTTATTTATTTATTTATAAAATGTTTTACCAGGAAGAATACATTGAGATTCCTCTCGTTTTCAAGTATGTCCTGGATAGTTTTCAGTAAAAGGTTACATATTTACACTAATTGTGAGACATTATATACAAACATACAGAAATATACATACTTATTAAATAATGGGATTATTTACAGTTACACACTGTTTTTAGATATAAAGAAACATTTGCTTTTAAGGATTTTAGACTGGGTGCAGATGTGATTATTTCCAGCAGATTGTTCCAGATTTTTGGAGCTCTGAAGGAGAAGGCAGATCTTCCTGCTTCTTTCTTGTATTGTGGTATACGCAGTGAGTTGTTAGTAGTGGAGCGGAGGTTATAGTTAGTATGGAGATATGGAGTGATCATACTGCTCAGGTAGTGTGGAATAGTCAGTGAGTTGTTAGCAGTGGAGGTTATAGTTAGTATAGAGATCTGTAGTGATCATACTGCTCAGGTAGTGTGGAATAGTCAGTGAGATGTTAGTAGTGGAGGTTATAGTTAGTATGGAGATCTGGAGTGATCATACTGCTCAGGTAGTGTGGAATAGTCAGTGAGTTGTTAGTAGTGGAGGTTATAGTTAGTATGGAGATCTGGAGTGATCATACTGCTCAGGTAGTGTGGAATAGTCAGTGAGTTGTTAGTAGTGGAGGTTATAGTTAGTATGGAGATCTGGAGTGATCATACTGCTCAGGTAGTGTGGAATAGTCAGTGAGTTGGTAGTAGTGGAGGTTATAGTTAGTATAGAGATCTGGAGTGATCATACTGCTCAGGTAGTGTGGAATAGTCAGTGAGTTGTTAGTAGTGGAGGTTATAGTTAGTATGGAGAGCTGGAGTGAGCATACTGCTCAGGTAGTGTGGAATAGTCAGTGAGTTGTTAGTAGTGGAGGTTATAGTTAGTATGGAGATCTGGAGTGATCATACTGCACAGGTAGTGTGGAATAGTCAGTGAGTTGTTAGCAGTGGAGGTTATAGTTAGTATGGAGATCTGGAGTGATCATACTGCTCAGGTAGTGTGGAATAGTCAGTGAGTTGTTAGTAGTGGAGGTTATAGTTAGTATGGAGATCTGGAGTGATCATACTGCTCAGGTAGTGTGGAATAGTCAGTGAGTTGTTAGCAGTGGAGGTTATAGTTAGTATGGAGATCTGGAGTGATCATACTGCTCAGGTAGTGTGGAATAGTCAGTGAGTTGTTAGTGGAGGTTACAGTTAGTATGGAGAGCTGGAGTGATCATACTGCTCAGGTAGTGTGGAATAGTCAGTGAGTTGTTAGCAGTGGAGGTTATAGTTAGTATGGAGATCTGGAGTGATCATACTGCTCAGGTAGTGTGGAATAGTCAGTGAGTTGTTAGCAGTGGAGGTTATAGTTAGTATGGAGATCTGGAGTGATCATACTGCTCAGGTAGTGTGGAATAGTCAGTGAGTTGTTAGCAGTGGAGGTTATAGTTAGTATGGAGAGCTGGAGTGATCATACTGCTCAGGTAGTGTGGAATAGTCAGTGAGTTGTTAGTGGAGGTTATAGTTAGTATGGAGAGCTGGAGTGATCATACTGCTCAGGTAGTGTGGAATAGTCAGTGAGTTGTTAGTGGAGGTTATAGTTAGTATAGAGATCTGGAGTGATCATACTGCTCAGGTAGTGTGGAATAGTCAGTGAGTTGTTGGTAGTGGAGGTTATAGTTAGTATGGAGATCTGGAGTGATCATACTGCTCAGGTAGTGTGGAATAGTCAGTGAGTTGTTAGTAGTGGAGGTTATAGTTAGTATGGAGAGCTGGAGTGAGCATACTGCTCAGGTAGTGTGGAATAGTCAGTGAGTTGTTAGTAGTGGAGGTTATAGTTAGTATGGAGAGCTGGAGTGAGCATAGTGCTCTGGTAGTGTGGAATAGTCAGTGAGTTGTTAGTAGTGGAGGTTATAGTTAGTATGGAGAGCTGGAGTGAGCATACTGCTCAGGTAGTGTGGAATAGTCAGTGAGTTGTTAGTAGTGGAGGTTATAGTTAGTATGGAGAGCTGGAGTGAGCATACTGCTCAGGTAGTGTGGAATAGTCAGTGAGTTGTTAGCAGTGGAGGTTATAGTTAGTATGGAGAGCTGGAGTGAGCATACTGCTCAGGTAGTGTGGAATAGTCAGTGAGTTGTTAGTAGTGGAGGTTATAGTTAGTATAGAGATCTGTAGTGATCATACTGCTCAGGTAGTGTGGAATAGTCAGTGAGTTGTTAGCAGTGGAGGTTATAGTTAGTATGGAGATCTGGAGTGATCATACTGCTCAGGTAGTGTGGAATAGTCAGTGAGATGTTAGTAGTGGAGGTTATAGTTAGTATGGAGATCTGGAGTGAGCATACTGCTCAGGTAGTGTGGAATAGTCAGTGAGTTGTTAGTAGTGGAGGTTATAGTTAGTATAGAGATCTGTAGTGATCATACTGCTCAGGTAGTGTGGAATAGTCAGTGAGTTGTTAGTAGTGGAGGTTATAGTTAGTATGGAGATCTGGAGTGATCATACTGCTCAGGTAGTGTGGAATAGTCAGTGAGTTGTTAGCAGTGGAGGTTATAGTTAGTATGGAGATCTGGAGTGATCATACTGCTCAGGTAGTGTGGAATAGTCAGTGAGTTGTTAGCAGTGGAGGTTATAGTTAGTATGGAGAGCTGGAGTGAGCATACTGCTCAGGTAGTGTGGTAGTTTTCCAGAGAAGTGGTTGTGTACTAAGCAAGAAAGATGAAGGTCACGTCTAGATTTGAGTGTTAGCCAATTTAGTTCTTTAAGCATGTCACAATGATGGGTAGTGTAGTCACATTGGAGGATAAAGCGGCATAATGAATTATATAGTGTCAAGTTTACTGAGGTGGATTTCTGGCGCTGGAGCATATACTACGTCACCATAGTCTATGACTGGCAGCAGCATCTGTTGTACAATACGTTTTCTCACCTGGGTACTTAGACATAATTTGTTTCTATAAAGTGTACTTATTTTGGGATAAAGTTTAGAGGTTAATTTGTCAATGTGGTGACCAAAATTAAGGTTAGGGTCAAGCCACATACCAAGATATTTGTAGGAGTCTACTGGGGCCAATTTACTATTAGACTCTGTCACAATGGATAGGTGGATATTGTCAAGATTACGCAGTTTGTGCTTTGTGCCAAATATCATTGTGACTGTTTTATCTGTGTTTAAGAAAAGTTTGTTCTGTGTTATCCATCTTTCCACTTTGTAGAAATCATGTTGTAATTCGGTTTCAAGTTGTGATATGCTTGAGTTTTTAGCATATCACAGTCCCCTTTAGCCAAAGAGGTATGAACTCATTGGAATGCAAATCGTTGGATACACCTCTGGCAATCAAAGGGTTAACTTAGAGGACTAGAAGGTTATGCTTCACATCACTTTGCAATGCATTGTGTTGCACCCCCTGGGCCCCAAGCAGGTTTGTGTTATGATGATACAGCGTCTGCGCTGTATGAACGCGGCAGAGTGCAGCGTGGTCTCCAATACGACATCAGTGACAAACCTGGACATAGATTTCTGCATCTCCCTGGCACCTATCAATGGACAGAGGGGAGTTGCAGCAGTGAAGGTCTGTATGGGGGTTGTTAACAGGTAGATTGCATGTTACCTGCCTCTTTGTAATCACATCCCACATGGGCACCGACCAGCCAGCTAACGACGATGCCTTCATTGGACGATCATCTGCCATAAAGTGCTCACAGGGGGAAACGGGCTGTCATGTGGCTGTGTTGGTATCACCCATGTGAAATAAGGTCTGATAAGCACCCATCTGACTTCATCACTAAAATATATATAATTCTGATCTGATAAGCCCCAAATGTCTGGACTGTGTAGATGGGGGATGGGCAACCTACGTCCTTGTAACTTTTGAGGACTACAGGTCTCATCACCCCCCACCTTCCAACAACTGGCCAGGGATGATGGGAGCTGTATTTCACAACAGACGGTAGGCCTCAGCTTGTCCATGGTGTGAATACATTGAAGGGGTCTCTGTATTTCCTAATAGACACTTACTGAGGTCTTCTAATGGAGGGAACCCTCTGATTTGTTGGCAGTGCCCACTGAGCTGAGTGATAGGTGTGTCCAGTGCAAGCCCAGCCCAAACAGGCGAGTTTATTTAACTCCGTGTGGGGTAGAAGCCTACAGTGCATCGCTGTGGAACATGCTCTAATTTTCTTGCTGCTAGAGACTTCTCTAATGCATTTCTTTGCAATATGTTGTTGATCTCTCTAACAACTAAATGGTTAAATTAGACCTGTCACCTTGAACTTTCTTTGAATATCTGAGAAACCCTGTTCAGTGTCACCTATGTATCACGTTCACTGTAAGACCGGCAGGTGCATTGTTTAGGAGATAGTGGTACATTCATTTCTGGAAAAAGTGGGTCCCCGGTGCAGCCCAGACCTTGATTAGTACATGACACAACATCCCAGAAACTCGTTAGTATTTGAAACCTTGAATAGCTTAATTTGCACACACAAACCTGGTACCTCACTCGACAACCTATGATAGGATATGATAACCGTTACATAAACCAGCTGTCTTTATATGTGAGGAACGTCTGCTTGTCTCTTAGTATTTCTTTAATACTACTGGCAATCTGCAGGAAACCAACAGCAGGCCATCACCTTGTATATAAGGACCAGGCCTAATGATGCACTTCACATTGCAGGTACCGGCTTCAGACAGTAAAATCGCTGGCTGGTGTGAGTCTGATGTTGCGGCTCCTCTGGGCTAGTCTGCGGTGGGATGATATGGCTTCTAAGCCCCCTCCTGGAGGAGGAATTACTCGGACAGGTAAATATTCACCTTTTATTTTAACCACTTTGATGCTAGGTGCATCCCCAAAACAGTGGGGACAGTGTACCAGCAGCTTTCTTAGGGTGAACCATCAGGGGTTTGCCAGCAGTTGTTGGTATGGAGCTTATGTTGTGCTTGGCTGGCTTGACAAGTATGGTAGTTGTATAAGAACGGCTAGCGACTTATTACATGCCAACTGTTTAACCCTTTAAGGACTGGCTGTCCAGGGGTTGTGTGCCCCAGAGGACCAAGGCCATTTTTGTGTGTGTGTATGGAGAGCTGGTCAGCTCGCTGTGGGAGATGGTGAAACTGACCGCTCTGGTCTTGAAGCAGTCCTTATAGACTCCGCCCTTGATCACTCTGTGCCTGCAGACGTTTTGATCAAAAAAATTGATGTTCCAGGACCATCGCCAATCCTTAAGGCACGGATCGTAGTGATGGTCCTGGCACATCACTGGTCATTATGGTTGTGAAATCCCTGTGTGTGTGTGTAATGTACATGTATAGATGTAATGTGTGTAAATGTAAATACATAATAACTTGTGTGTAAATGTGTGTGTATATATATATATATATATATATAATATATATATAGTGTGTGTGTATATGTAATGACGTGTGTGTGTGTACATGTATAAATGTAATAACGTGTGTGCACTAGTGTTTATGTTAATGTGCAAGCAAATCATGACATCTGTTTTTCTACAGAAACGTCTGAAACTGAGATCACAACAACAGAGATCATCAAAAGGAGAGATGTTGGCCCATACGGAATACGCTCAGAATATTGTGTAAGGAAAATCATTTGCCCAATAGGCGTACCAGAGGCACCAAAGGGTATGTATGCCTGCAAGGAAACCATTAGGACATTAATAGAAATTTGGTGTCTGACCCAGAAGAACTCTTTGACACACTGAGCGCCGCTGCCCTGTTTTGCTGTAGTGTGTACGTGTGAGATAGTTATCTGCACTCACAGGCTGTGAGATTAATGTGATTATTATCATGACTACCAAAGCAGTTTCTTAGCCTTCTCTCACTCTGTGTGCTAATATAATGAGTGCTAAAATACAGATGTTATATGGAAGAGTAAATTGTAAGATTCACAAATATCTGTATGTCCTGTTTGTGGATTTGTGCCAGTCGCACACCAGGGCTGGCAGTGGGTGGAGGAGTGTATTACTTAGCCTGTTAGCAGTGAGCGCTACAAAGCAATGCCTTCCACAACCCTCAGCTACTTAACTGGCTAACAGTAGACAGTGGAACAAGACTGGGGTATCAGCGTATAAGTGGGTCTGTGACGACCAGTGGATCAAGACTGGGGTTTCATACAGAGCATGTGTGGGTTCTGTGATGGGGGGGGTCGTGTGTGGCACGTGCGTGACAAGGGTGTGTGTGTGTGTAGCGTGCATGTGACGGGATGTGGGCTTGTAAACCCCTGCAGTGCTAGGGAGGTGCTGGATGCATTGCTGTGCTTTGGTCACACAGCTAACAATCAAGGTGTTTAAAGGGATAGTAATACTTCATTATTACTATCCCCCATGTTGTAGCCCTTAAAATTCTGAATTCAACTGTACCGCTTTCAAAGTTCCCTCTTTTTGTCTTTCCCCTGACGACAGCATTCTAGCTAAGAGAAGGGGAAGCCGGGACCGGAGGCGGCTCTGCAGCAGTGCTGAGATCTTGTAGAAACAGAAATCCTTCACTAAAATGGTCTTCCACGTGTGCTTGCAAACCAAGCCCAAACCAAGCACACACACAAGACCATTTTAGTGAAGGATTTCTGTTTCTATAACGCAATCTCAGGACTCCTGCAGAGCCACCACTTATTCACTGAGAGGATTCCCCAGATCTCAGCTAGAATGCTAACGTCAGGGGAAAGACAAAAAGAGGGAACTTTGAAAGTGGGTATCTCTCAAACCATAAAGGTTTGAGAGATACCGCTGGTATCGTTGAATACAGAATTTGAAGTAATAATGCAGTATTACTATCCCTTTAAACCACTGGCAGTTTGGGGGATTTTTTTCTCCTCTATATGACACACACAGTTTGGTCCACAATTGCACCACTTTTTCTTAGTATGTCCGCTTCTCTGAGCATCTGAATATGTGTATTTATGGGCAACGCACACTTTAGTCTTAAAAGGTACAGAGCAGTCTCCTGACCGGACGTGAGGACTGCAAAGGAAAATTGCTTCAGTCTGCTGGAAAACTGAGTTCTGGAAACATATACATGTGTGTCTGTGAATTATTGCACAAACTTCCATTTAAGAGGAACATAACGTTAGTACTGTAGTAACAGTAATGTCAGTAGTAACAGTAACATAGTAGTAACAGTAACATGCATATTAACATAGTAGTAACTGTAACATAGTAGTAACGGTAACATACATAATAACATAGTAGTAACGTAACATGCATAGTAACCTAGTAGTAACGTAACATGCATAGTAACCTAGTAGTAACTTAGTAGTAACAGTAACATAGTAGTAACAGTAACATAGTAACACCGTAACATACATAGTAACACCGTAACATACATAGTAACAGTAACATGCATAGTAACAGTAATATCATAGTAACAGTAATATCATAGTAACATAGTAGTAACACAGTAACATACACAGTAACATACATAGTAGTAACACAGTAACATACATAGTAGTAACACAGTAACATACATAGTAACCATAACATAGTAACATACATAGTAGTGACACCGTAACATACATAGTAACAATAACATAGTATCATGCATAGTAACAATAACATAGTAACAGTTGATGAGGCTGGATAAAAAGACATGCGTCCATTAACCCAGCCCCTGTGGATTCAGAGGAAGGCAAAAAAACAAACATTGAAGCCATTTTAAGTTCAGCCCCAAGTGGGTAATAAAATTCCTTCCTGACTCCAATGACAGTCGGTTCCCGGGCACTTACATTTAGTTTTCCTTTAAATCTGCAGACATTGGGGATTTTGCCACTAGTTTCTTTACTCACATGGCACAGCAGCAGTTTTCCCAAGTAAAGTGCACATTGTGTGCAGGAGGTGACACTGAAATCTGTTACTATTTTGTCACAATATTCATTAGGGGCCCAGATGTTTATATAGATGTCACACTGACTACTACACAGTAACACTTTACACCGCACTCTGCGTCTCTCATAGAATCACCAATCCCGCAGCGGAAAGGGCTGCGATCAAGTGCACTGCGACCTAAAAGGCCGGTGATCCCCAAGCAGACTGGTCCAACCATTCTGGAGATTTGGGTCCCTGAGGAAGAGCTGGATTTGTGGGAGATCAAGTGTTTCTCAGAAAGGTAATTGTGATCCATGTCAAGTTCAGATCCTCTCTGTGTCGGGCTAAGAACACACCCTAGTTGGAGAATATGGATCCCCTCTCCTGTAATGTCTATCTGTTCACACGATGAGGCGATCAACCTTTAGTTGTGTCAGAGTCTGATAGTCTAAGAACACTCACAGAGCCGTAACAACCACAGGTACAAAGACAAGGTAGACGAGGCATATTGTTTTGAATAGAAGATAACCCACTGCATCAGATGAAGAGTAACTTGACTTTCTACCACCAGCTTAGTGTGCACAAATGTTTCTGGAAAGTGTTTCTATTGGGAAAAAACACAAGTATATGTATATATTACACTTCCACTACTTCAAAGGTACCAAGGTGTTTGAAAACCACTGAATTTCTTAATGTATTCGGCACCTATTGTAAGCCCGACTCAAATGGTACCACATTGATGTGGGTTGATATACTGCGGGAGGTGCCAGGGGCACTAAACTACACAATATTTTCCTTTTTGTAGTTGACTACGTGTACTAAGTGATGAACTGAAGTCCTGGTATTAAGTCATGCATGCCATACCTTATTGAACAGGGTAGACTTTCTCCATACCAACAAGGTTATTCATGTCAGGATAGGATTGGGGGGCTGCGATGGCAGCTGTAAAGAAGAGCCTCTCAATACTCCTAGCCTATGTGTGTGTTTATACTGGGTTATGACATAGTGTTAATCCCATCACATCCACCTTTCTTGGGGGGAGGGGAACTCTACCAACAGGAAAATTATACATAGTGTATCAAATGAAAAGCATATTTTTCTGATTATGCTAGGTCACCTGGTATTAATCTGATTCATGCCATACCTTGCTGGAAACGTTAGATTCCCCTTTCCAAGAAGGGTACCCCTAAGTTTATAGGAAGGGGGACTGCGTTCCCACCCAGGATTTATTTGAACACATATATAATTTTTTGTTAATTATATGCAGGCCTGTAGATTACATAAACACTTGTGTCTAACCCATTTATGAATCTCCCTTTTCAAACAAAAGAGGCAGTGGGCTGAGGTACAAGCTCTGATAGAATTCCTCTGGTGCCCGTGCACTAATCTAGTTCCAGAAGCCTCTGTTGGGCTTCAGGACCTTTGATGACCTCTTTGTACTTGGGCACAGTAATGTCAGTAAGCCCTGCTTGATCCCCTAGTGGGGCTGAAATGATTACCACCAGGTGGGCCTGGTTAGTTAGAATGTGGCCCCCATTCTCATCTTTCTACTGAGGACATAATGGGTGATGTCCTTGGCAGTTTTTGGTATATTCTAAAGACGTTATTACGTCCTTAACAGCGACTTGTGTAATACTGATCAGGCTTTTTTACATTAATCCTTTAAGGAGTAGAGGAATGTGCAAAGCATTGGAAAACCATGCGTATCTCATCATTCTGGTCTGTAAAGGCTCAGACTACAGATTTGTGTTGTGGTCACCAGTTGGCAGTCTGCTTATCAATTACTATGGAGAGTCTTAATCTATGTCTCCAGCTCCCCCTAGAGTGCTTTATGGAAAAACAGCAGTTTGTCAGCACACTAACTGGAACTGTTACTAACAGATGGTGGTGGGGGGCAGAGTTTGAGGTGTAAATACTTGTGAAAGAAAAGTCTCCATCATTGACGGTGCCCTTATTTTACACTTCAGAAAGGGCATTGTAACATGTAATCATACAAAAAAGTAGGGTTGCACCGATATTGGTATCGGTGCCAATACCAGCATTTGCGCGAGTGCGGCCGATGCCAGCACCGATACCCTGTGTCAGGGTCGGTGGTGCAGAGAGGGAGCCTGGGAGCTGCTCACAATGCTCCCCGGTCGCCTCTCTCCCTCCTGCAGCGTCGGAGCGTTGCCACGGATTACCATGGCAACGCTCAGACGCTGACCTCTGCCGGGTCTCGGGAGAGAACAGCGAGCACCCAGCAGAGGAGGGTAAGGTAGGCAAAGAGATGGCAAGATGTGGGGCATCCAGAGCGGGTGGTGAAAGAGGCAGAGAGGGGGGTCAAGAAGGAGAAAGAGGCAAAAGGGACTAAGGGAGAAAAAAAAAAAGGCAAAAGGAGGAAAGATCAGGAGACAAAAGGAGGGGGGCCAAGAAGAGGCAAAAGGAGGGGGATCAGGAGACAAAAGGAGGGGGGCCAAGAAGAGGCAAAAGGAGGGGGGATCAGGAGACAAAAGGAGGGGGGCCAAGAAGAGACAAAAGGAGGGGGGGATCAGGAGGGAGAGAGAGGCAAAAGAGTGGGATCAAGAGTCAAGGAGGGGGAGGGGGATCAAAAGGGAAAGAAAAATCCAAGATAAAAGGAGGGGGCTCAAGGGGGGAGAATGAAGCAAAAGGGGAGAATCAAGAGAGAGAGGCAAAACGGGAGAGTCAAGGGGTGGGGGGGGTGTGCGTGTGTGTGCGCGCGTGTGTGTGCGCGTGTGTGTGCGCGTGTGTGTGCGCGTGTGTGTGCGCGTGTGTGTGCGCGTGTGTGTGCGCGTGTGTGTGCGCGTGTGTGTGCGCGTGTGTGTGTGCGCGTGTGTGTGTGCGTGTGTGCGCGTGTGTGCGCGTGTGTTTGTGCGTGTGTTTGTGCGTGTGTTTGTGCGTGTGTTTGTGCGTGTGTTTGTGCGTGTGTTTGTGCGTGTGTTTGTGCGTTTGTTTGTGCGTGTTTGTGTGTGTGTGTTTGTGTGTGTTTGTGTGTGTGTGTTTGTGTGTGTTTGTGTGTGTTTGTGTGTGTGTGTGTGTGTTTGTGTGTGTTTGTGTGTGTTTGTGTGTGTTTGTGTGTGTGTGTGTTTGTGCGTGTGTTTGTGTGTGCGTGTGTTTGTGTGTGCGTGTGTTTGTGTGTGCGTGTGTTTGTGTGTGCGTGTGTGTGTGTGTGCGTGTGTTTTTGTGTGCGTGTGTGTTTTTGTGTGCGTGTGTGTTTTTGTGCGTGTGTTTTTGTGCGTGTGTGTGTCAAGTACTCACTGATACCAATTACCTATACTTATTTTTGCGGTCATTTGCCAGTTTTCTAAGTACCTAAAGCATATACATAAGTATCGGTAATTGGTATCGGTGAGTACTTGAAAAAAGTATCGGTATTCGTACTCGGTCCTAAAACATTGGTATCGGTGCATCTCTACAAAAAAAGTTTATTTTCCTTTCAAACCAATGAACATTTTGAATGTATGACAAGGTAGCAGTAGGATCCTCTCTTCAGGTGGTGTAGCACCACTTATTAGTACATCCGCTTTGCTGGCCAGGAAATGATCTTCTTGTGTCCTGTTTGATTTCGTGCCTGTGCTCCAATAGGGTAGAAAAGGAAAAGGCACAGGCGGGGGAACAGGCCAAAGGGAGCGATCACAAGAAGTCAGAAGAAACCAAGTCCCAGGTGGAGACTCAGATGAAACAGCAGCGTCTGAGCGCCCAGCAGGTAAAGTGCAACGTCTCACCTTTACAGCATTGTGTCCCAGTGTACATCAGGATGTCCTGGTTCACGTGGCTGTTAATAGAGGATTAAAGAAAAACTTCCTAAATCTGTTCTCTCCACTGCTCCAACTGAGTTGACCTTCTCAGTGCCCTCTTCAAAGTGAGGCTGTTCTGTTGGTCCAGATATCAAGTGTCGCCCTCCAAGTCTCACCTGATCCCGCACCAGTTCTAGTAAAGCCGGGTGGAGCCCAAATTCACTGCCTGGTCTGATCAGCCGCAGAAAGAACTGGAAGGAGAAGTGACATCGCCTAACAAGAACCACACGCTTACTTTACTATGGCCAGAAAATCCCTGTGGCCTCTATAAATGTCCTTTGTTCAAGAGATAACCACTTTAGCCAGTCCTGTATGTTAGGGCCATGGGGGCAGACATGACTGTTACTGGCAGGATATCAGGTCCATGGAGGTGCACATGACAGTTACTGGCAGGATGTCAGGTCCATGGAGGCAGACATGACAGTTACTGGCAGGATGTCAGGTCCATGGAGGAGAAATGACAGTTACTGGCAGGATGTCAGGTCCATGGAGGAGGACATGACAGTTACTGGCAGGATATCAGGTCCATGGAGGAGGACATGACAGTTACTGGCAGGATGTCAGGTCCATGGAGGAGGACATGACAGTTACTGGCAGGATATCAGGTCCATGGAGGAGGACATGACAGTTACTGGCAGGATGTCAGGTCCATGGAGGCGGACATGACAGTTACTGGCAGGATGTCAGGTCCATGGAGGAGGACACGACAGTTACTGGCAGGATGTCAGGTCCATGGGGGAGGACACGACAGTTACTGGCAGGATGTCAGGTCCATGGGGGCAGACATGACAGTTACTGGCAGGATGTCAGGTCCATGGAGGCGGACATGACAGTTACTGGCAGGATGTCAGGTCCATGGAGGCGGACATGACAGTTACTGGCAGGATGTCAGGTCCATGGTGGCGGACATGACAGTTACTGGCAGTATGTCAGGTCCATGGAAGCGGACATGATGGTTACTGGCAGGATGTTAGGTCCATGGAGGCAGACATGACAGTTCTTGGTTGTTTTTTCCATACTGAAGCATGGAGAGTGTATGAACCCATTACAAAGTAAAGCCCTTTGGCTTGTAAGGGTTAACATTTTGATGTGCGGTGAGCAGAGTTTGAAGACCT
This sequence comes from Rhinophrynus dorsalis, assembly GCA_037306005.1. NCBI lineage: Eukaryota > Metazoa > Chordata > Amphibia > Anura > Rhinophrynidae > Rhinophrynus > Rhinophrynus dorsalis. The sequence goes on along the minus strand of CM074727.1, from coordinate 1,681,043 downwards.
GCCAGCAAATGTCATGTCTGCTTCCATGATCACAGCATCCATTACTGATTTGAAGAGGTGATCTCTTGAACAAAGGCCCAAGGGTAAAATTCATAGGGGCCGTTAGGATTTTCTGGCTATGGCAGTTTAAGTTCTGGTGACTAGTATTAGGAGGGAGGTGTTACTACTATAATCTCTGCTCAGATACCCAGGTGATCAAAATGTATTCACCACATAAAACACATCATTGTAAACTACCCATGATCCTCCCTGTGTGTGACACCACCCTGCATTGTGTAAACTACCCATAATCCTCCCTGTGTGTGACACCACCCTGCATTGTGTAAACTACCCATGATCCTCCCTGTGTGTGACACCACCCTGCATTGTGTAAACTACCCATGATCCTCCCTGTGCGTGACACCACCCTGCATTGTGTAAACTACCCATAATCCTCCCTGTGTGTAACACTAACCTGCATTGTGTAAACTACCCATAATCCTCCCTGTGTGTGACACTAACCTGCATTGTGTAAACTACCCATAATCCTCCCTGTGTGTGACACCACCCTGCATTGTGTAAACTACCCATAATCCTCCCTGTGTGTAACACTAACCTGCATTGTGTAAACTACCCATAATCCTCCCTGTGTGTGACACTAATACAAAGTATGTGTAGACTTCCACAAGACACCACTCGGCAGTCCCTGGACGTATACACTAAGGAGGCGCCTACCAAATATATCAATGTACAGTAATAAAAGAGTATTATGTCAATATTCCAAAGACATAGAAAGAAAGTCCACTTTAGTCCTTCCGCAGCTAGCTGATAATGGATATGGGTTCTCCACGGCACACTCTGTAGTAGGAAACAAAAAACAGCAGCGCAGGAAGGTCTCTCTAAGCGTAGTATGTAATAAAGCACATCACCAACACCATCACCCGGTGCTCTCGAAATGTTACTCACATAAATGGAGGCTATAAAAGATCGCCTCTAGATCGCACGAGCACTCCTGGTATATACCCCAGGTCGGTAATCCCACGTGACTCTCCACCAGATCGCTTGATGTTTCTGGGTAAGCTGAAATCAATTATAGGGCCACACTATTTCTCACTATAGGTATAAACCCAAGTGGATGTTCGTATGCCCAATGGTTCAGCTAAAATAAGCTGGGTGGGTATATGAGTATATATATTCTCAAGCACTCAGGCTGGAATATCAGAGATACTGAATATATAAAAATTTATTATCTATAAACACAGATAAAATTAAAATCTTAAAAACAATTATACAATAGCTCTACGCGTTACGAAACTCTTGTTTCTTCGTCAGGAGCCAAAGATAGTATACATACAACCTTAATGTTTATTTATCATTAATAAACATTAAGGTTGTATGTATACTATCTTTGGCTCCTGACGAAGAAACAAGAGTTTCGTAACGCGTAGAGCTATTGTATAATTGTTTTTAAGATTTTAATTTTATCTGTGTTTATAGATAATAAATTTTTATATATTCAGTATCTCTGATATTCCAGCCTGAGTGCTTGAGAATATATATACTCATATACCCACCCAGCTTATTTTAGCTGAACCATTGGGCATACGAACATCCACTTGGGTTTATACCTATAGTGAGAAATAGTGTGGCCCTATAATTGATTTCAGCTTACCCAGAAACATCAAGCGATCTGGTGGAGAGTCACGTGGGATTACCGACCTGGGGTATATACCAGGAGTGCTCGTGCGATCTAGAGGCGATCTTTTATAGCCTCCATTTATGTGAGTAACATTTCGAGAGCACCGGGTGATGGTGTTGGTGATGTGCTTTATTACATACTACGCTTAGAGAGACCTTCCTGCGCTGCTGTTTTTTGTTTCCTACTACACTGTGTGTGACACTAACCTGCATTGTGTAAACTACCCTAAAGCCTCCCTGTGTGTGACACCACCCTGCATTGTGTAAACTACCCATAATCCTCCCTGTGTGACACTAACCTGCATTGTGTAAACTACCCATAATCCTCCCTGTGTGTGACACTAACCTGCATTGTGTAAACTACCCATAATCCTCCCTGTGTGTGTGACACTAACCTGCATTGTGTAAACTACCCTAAATCCTCTGAGTGTGACACGAACGTGCGTTGTGGTACATGCTATGTCCTTTTATTTCTTGCTTTATTTTGAACCCTTTCCCCTATTCCTTAGTGTCTGTCGTTGTTTTATTCCTCTAATCTTCCTCTCATCGATTGTTCTGTAATTTCAGAAACGATTGGAACAACAAAAACTGCCTGTGTCTGCGAGTAGCACTGTGGGTGCCACCACTACAACCAGCAGCATCACAACGCCACTCTCCACCCCACACAAGGTGGTGGTCGGCCCTTTGACCGGTTCCGTTTCTCCTGGAACCAAAGTGGTACTTGCCACAAAGGTGGGTTCTCCAGCAACAGTGACATTCCAGCCAAACAAGAACTTCCAGCAGACGTTTGCCACGTGGGTTAAACAGGGACAGCCAAGTACAGGTGCGTGGATCAGAGTATGATCAGATGTGTGGGGCAGAGATTCTTGCCTATGAAGGATCCTTTATGTACTGAATGTTTATGCCTCTTCAGTGCTGAGTGTGTCACAGCCAATGCAGTCCCCTCAGCATTCTAGAGGTTAATATGTTTGTGTGTTTAAACTCTGTCTAACCCAGTCCATTGGGTGTGCAGCTTTGATTCTCGGTGTTATTCATGCCTCTGGTCCCTGTAAGGGTTAAGATGGGATTTAGATATTTGCAGCAGTAAAGGAGAACCTAAAACCGGTCATGTAACCTTTTTGGGGACCAGAGGCTTGTGAGAAGCATTGCATACATTTCTGGTTATCAAAGGGTTAAAATGATCATAGCAGAAGAACAAATTAACAAGAGCATGTTAGACCAATTGGCAGTAGTCACTCCTCCCCTAAACTTCATATGAGTAGTATGTTGTGTAAAGATGAGGAATTACTGTATGTTAACAGCAGGGGGCAGCAAACTCCTTTCCTCAATAGCCCTAACCAATTAGGTCTTGATATAGGACATACCATCTGGAGAACGTACATATCTGTCCTTTTGTTCAACTTGTGATGAAATGGGGGATATCCCTAATACCTGCAACGTTGGCATTTGGCCATTCCTGATCCATAATGCAGTGTTTTTCTCTCTGTGTTAGTCCTTAGGGCTCACCAGCAGGGCATGTTGACTCACAGCGGAGGCGTCTGTGCCTCGGTCATGGTGTGTAATTCAGGATCCCCTGGAGATCAGACCTATTGGTATAATACAGAGGAATTGAGAATCCCTGCTGTAGTGCGTTGCATGGCCATTGATTCCTTTGGGATCTCCTAGTTTACCCAGTATTTATCTACAGTTTAATGGTGTTACACTGCATAGTGCTGGGCGGTTTCCTGACCAGCTCTCCTCCCAATAACGACCAGTTCTCTGTATCCTATAAAGGCTGCTCTTATACATTGCATCGGCCTTTTTACATTGTTTTTATTGTCTGCTCTCACAGTCCCTAAGAGAAAGCTGTAAAGTCATAAAGTACAGCTCTCCCTTCAATCCGGCCAGAAATTCCTCACTATCACTATGACCCAGTCCTATGTGGATTGGTTCCCCAGAATTAAGGTTTAATTGGAGGTGCACATGATTCTGTCTCCCAGCTTCACACTCCACACAGACCTGATTAAACCTGAGCAGGAAACCATTCTGGCCCCAGTGGTTAGGAGGTGCGTTTATGTCTCTTTAAAGAAGGGAGATTGAAGGGCCTCATATTGCCCAGACCCAGCTACCGAGGACTACAGCTCCCAGTGACTGGCTGGGCTTCATGGGAACTGTAGTCCGCAGTAGCTGAAGGGTCTCAGTTTGCCTTCCAGGGATGCAGATCAGTGGTTCTCCACCAGGGTGTGCTGTAGTGTGAGACGGAGTTTACTTGGGGGCCCTATCTTTTCTATAAAGCCTTTGCCAGAATGTGAATGTTCAATTTCAAATATGTGTTTATGGGAATTGTTGTGCACAATTATTTTGTTTGTTATTCAGATCATAAGATCTATAAACAGCCATCTATTTATGTGTTTTTTACTCCATGACACGTGTGTGCTCCCTGAAAATTGCAGATTGCGTGTTAGAAGAGCTTTGAACAAAAACATTAAGAAACACTGATCCACAGAATGAAGTGTCACTAGGCCAGATGTTTAGTTTTGTGCCATGCCCAGATACTGTGTGTCAGTGTGTGGCTGGGGACACTTCAGTCAGTGTGTACAATCATCTGCTAGAATAGTGGAGCGTTAGTCCTTTTTATGAAGCTGGTGGTGTCACCACTTTGTATTGTCCTCACTGATGTCTGATGGGTTTTGATGCAGTAATCGGACTGAGAGTTGTTCTTTGTAGACTCCAGCACAACTGTCACAACTGCTACTTCCATTGCTGCTGCGGGCCAAACGTTCCAGATTACGGGAAGCCCAGTTACCATGGCAGGAAAAGTTATCACTAAGCTGCCTTTACCAGTTAACAGCAAGATCGTAGCAGTGAATGTGCCATCAACACAAGGAGGTACGCAAGAGCACTCTTAGGTTCCCAAAACACCCGAGGTTTAGGCCCAGTCTCCCATGGCAAGTGCAGTCACTGAGCCAAGGCTGCCACAGGCACAGTCTGTTCATTGTATCTTAAGAGTGAACAGGAGGTAGCAGTCCATGATGTTCTGGCTCTCCGTTCTCCAAACTTGTTTTTGTGCCTTGTATTCTGTCTTCAGATTGGTTACACAAAGTGTATAGCCTTCAGGGGAAAAGGACTGGAGTTAATTTGTGGGGCAGCCTCCTACATTGTCAATTTTCACTTCAGATCCTGGATGCAGACCTCAAGCCAGACAGAAGTGGCGATTTACACAGTAAATGCATTTACTCCAGTGGTTCTAACCCTGAACTACTTTTTATCTTTGGTTCTGTGAGTGAATGGGGTAAAGTTTGTCTTTATGCATGTGCCCCACACATCAGGAAGAACTACCTGCTAGTATTGCTCAGGCATGAAAGGAGTTAACAGGAAGTAAATTGCACCTCTTGGTTTTGTCCCTCCCAGGTGGTGTAGTTCAGGTCCAGCAGAAAGTTCTGGGAATTATCCCATCCAGCACAGGAGGCCAGCAAACGTTCACCACCTTCCAGCCTCGGACAGCAACAGTCTCCATCCGGCCCAACACCACTGGCACCACTTGTACCACCACCAGCACCACCACTCATCAGGTGGGTCTCCTAATAGCCGTCACAGTCTGTACACAGTCAGGCAAGGTTACAGTAGTCTGGGCAGACAAGCATCGGGGGTTCTGAGTGAGATGAGGATATCGGCCTAGGCCTGACTTCTCATGAGTAGAGGGGAACCTAAAATAACTGGAGCCATTCTGGGGTGAGGCAGCTGCATTATAGGGGACATAAAACTTACCACTGATTTAAAATGAAGTTTTAACCCTTCAGTGCCAAAATACTCTTGCATTCAAGGAGGTAAATCCTATTGAAATAATTGGAAATGTGTTTGTCCCCTGTGTGTGTGCGCAGTTTGCTTCAAAATAGCTTCAGTTGCCCTTTGTGCAGCACCTCAGTGAGTGATTAGCGAGACGTGAACTACAGAATAGCAAGATCCAGGCTCCTGTAGCTTACAGCAGAGCTCCCAATGGGCTGAAAGGTAGAATTCATTTTGTAGGGTCAAAGGAATAGTGATAAAGCTAATAGTCCCTGCATGGTGAATATCAGGGTGAAACTGACAGGCATAACACAGAGGCAGGAAGACTGCAGATCCCTTGCTGTGTCAGTCTGTGTGCGTGTGGGTCGTCTGTGTGCGTGCATGCGTATGTGTCGGTCTGTGTGTTGGTCTGTGTGTGCGCATGTGTGTTGGGTGTGTGTGTCGGTCTGTGTGCGTGCTTGCGTGTGTCGGTCTGTGTGCGTGTGTATTGGGTGCGTGTGTGTCAGTCTGTGTGCGTGTGGGTCGTCTGTGTGCGTGCGTATGTGTCGGTCTGTGTGCGTGTGGGTCGTCTGTGTGCACGCGCGCGTGTGTCGGTCTGTGTGTGCGTGCGTGCGTGTGTGTTATGTGTGTGTGTCGGTGTGTGTGTTTCGTATGTGTCGGTCTGTATGTGTGCTTGCGTGTGCGTGCGTGTGTGTGTGTCGGTCTGTGTGTCGGTCTGTGTGTCGGTCTGTGTGTCGGTCTGTGTGTCGGTCTGTGTGTCGGTCTGTGTGTCGGTCTGTGTGTCGGTCTGTGTGTCGGTCTGTGTGTCGGTCTGTGTGTCGGTCTGTGTGTCGGTCTGTGTGTGTGTGTGTGTGTGTCGGTCTGTGTGTGTGTGTGTGTCGGTCTGTGTGTGTGTGTGTGTCGGTCTGTGTGTGTGTGTGTGTGTCGGTCTGTGTGTGTGTGTGTGTGTCGGTCTGTGTGTGTGTGTGTGTGTGTGTCGGTCTGTCTGTGTGTGTGTGTGTGTGTGTGTGTGTCGGTCTGTGTGTGTGTGTGTCGGTCTGTGTGTGTGTGTGTTTGTGTGTGTCGGTCTGTGTGTGTGTGTGTGTGTGTCGGTCTGTGTGTGTGTGTGTGTGTCGGTCTGTGTGTGTGTGTGTGTGTATGTGTCGGTCTGTGTGTGTGTGTGTGTGTGTCGGTCTGTGTGTGTGTGTGTGTGTCGGTCTGTGTGTGTGTGTGTGTGTGTGTGTCGGTCTGTGTGTGTGTGTGTGTCGGTCTGTGTGTGTGTGTGTTTGTGTGTGTCGGTCTGTGTGTGTGTGTGTTTGTGTGTGTCGGTCTGTGTGTGTGTGTGTTTGTGTGTGTCGGTCTGTGTAGGTCTGTGTGTGTGTGTGTGTGTCGGTCTGTGTGTGTGTGTGTCGGTCTGTGTGTGTGTGTGTCGGTCTGTGTGTGTGTGTGTCAGTCTGTGTGTGTGTGTGTCGGTCTGTGTCTGTGTGTGTCGGTCTGTCTGTGTGTGTGTGCGCGCGTGCGTGTCGGGGTCTGTGCGTGTCGGGGTCTGTGCGTGTCGGGGTCTGTGCGTGTCGGGGTCTGTGCGTGTCGGGGTCTGTGCGTGTCGGGGTCTGTGCGTGTCGGGGTCTGTGCGTGTCTGGGTCTGTGCGTGTCTGGGTCTGTGCGTGTCTGGGTCTGTGCGTGTCTGGGTCTGTGCGTGTCTGGGTCTGTGCGTGTCTGGGTCTGTGCGTGTCGGGGTCTGTGCGTGTCGGGGTCTGTGCGTGTCGGGGTCTGTGCGTGTCGGGGTCTGTGCGTGCCGGGGTCTGTGCGTGCCGGGGTCTGTGCGTGCCGGGGTCTGTGCGTGCCGGGGTCTGTGCGTGCCGGGGTCTGCGCGCGTGCCGGTCTGTGCGCGTGCGCGCGTGTCGGTCTGTGCGCGTGCGCGCGTGTCGGTCTGTGTGTGCGCATACCTGTCTGAGGGATTTGCAGTCTCCTGACTTTTACCCCCCATTTTGTTTGGGACGCCTAGTTTTTAATCTGTTTAAGAAATGTATTTCCAGAGGTTCCCAAAGCAGTGCTTAGTAGTGAGTATCTTGCACTGGAATATTGATTTTGAAGCCATTAAATGATCCCCCTTTGCATTTATTTGTACATTTGAGGATTAGTCTTCTCTGGGAGCGCACTGCAGTTCTCTCCAGTTGGTTAAGTTGCTCTAAAAGGATTGTTCTTATTTCACAGTTTATTTTGATTGAATGAAACCCGGGGTTATTGTATGGAATCTGTTTCTCTTGTTCTTAATGTATTTCCTCTCCTGTACAGGTCATCACTGCAGGGGCCCAGATAAGGCCGGGAATGGCTGTTATCAGGACTCCCATACAGCAAGCTCCTCTAGCAAAGAACTATATCCGGTCCCCACTGGTGGTACAGCAGGGAATTCTTCCAGCTGGTACGTCACTGGTTTACACTGTTGAACTAACTCATCAGTCAGCAGCGAGTTTTACATAAAATACATTAGAATTTCACTTCTAACACGAGGGACACGGTGACCATTTGCACTAGGAAACAGGGCACAAAATAAGTCCCATTTTATATAATTTATCCTCCTGCACGTCTGTGTCTGCAGGCTGCTCGTATCAGAATATTTCATTTCTTTTTTCTTTCCACTTTAAGTCTGTTTAATCAGTCTACAGCTCAAAGGCTCATAAGAAATCTTATCCTCTCACTATGTTCTGTTCAGCCAAACCTCTGGCACAGTCCAACAGAATAAGACACAGGCAGATCTTATGGTCTTTTGTACACACAGTTGTCCCAGACTCTCTGTCCAGACTGCAGATAGGGGGCACTCACAGCACTGAAAGTGGAAAAGTGAGTAAACTGAAATAGCTGGTTCATGGTAAATTCACATAATTACATATAGTCCGCTGATAAAATTCATTCATAATACTAACATTGAGCGTGTGCAGTAGATTGCAGACCCATCTAGTCCTCAAAGGGTTAACTGACAGGTGAAATAAGGCGTTGATTCTGCTGTATCAGTGTTTTGTCAGGTGGAATTGGACCATGGTCACTTTTATTACCTTTCTGCCCTATAGGTCAGACCCCGCAGGTTGTAACTCAGTTCATCAGGGGTCAGCCTGCTCCTACCACTGTGTCTTCCAGCACCATCGTACCAAGTGGTCAGCAGAAAGTGGACACCCCAGTACAGCAAGCCCAGCCGCCGGCCACTACTCCACAGGGTGCCAAGCCCCAGCAGGGACAAGTTAAACTGACGTTGGCACAACTAACACAGCTGACCCAAGGGCAGGTGAGCCACCATCCTGAAATACCACGCTTTCCTACACGGGGAACTGCCGGACACGACTTGTATAAATAGAGCTTTTAACGTCTTGAGTGCTGGATTTCTCCACTTTGTTGCCTCACTATGCTGAGGACATTTTAGAATTGAAGAGGTTAATATATTTTGGGAATGTTTAAGTGTTCACTGTGGTGCAGTTGGGTTACCCCCCAGAATTGCTCCATTGTATAAGAACCAGTGCGTGCGCTGTTTGTAGAAAAATGGGGCAGCACAATCCTGGGTTAAAACAACTCCACCGTAGGGGGCAAAATTCCCCCGTGATAGCCATTGATTTAAGTGGGTCCTTGTGTGCTACAGAGGAGTCCAACTCATTGCATCTATATTGGAGACCACTTTAGCATTCAAGGGGTTAAAAGTTCAATTGAAATCACTCAATATTTTTACTTTATCCCTTTGCTTAAGTTGGTTTACCCCTGAATTGCACAATTGCGCTTTTATACATACAGCCATCAAGTCCAATAAATAAAATGGAATGTGACTTTTTGGCGCAGTATCATTATTACTAATAGAAGATCGTGTCTGTCTCACTCTCCTGCCGGCCTCCCACCTGTCTCTCACTCTCCTGCCGGCCTCCCACCTGTCTCTCACTCTCCTACCGGCCTCTCACTCTCCTACCGGCCTCCCACCTGTCTCTCACTCTCCTACCGGCCTCCCACCTGTCTCTCTCTCTCTCCTACTGGCCTCCCACCTGTCTCTCTCCTACCGGCCTCCCACCTGTCTCTCTGTCTGTCTCTCTCTCTCCCCCCTACCGGCCTCCCGCCCATCTCTCACCAGTCTCTCTCCTACCGGCCTCTCACCAGTCTCTCTCTCTCTCTCTCTCTCTTTCTCTCTCTCTCTCTCTCTCTGGCCTCTGCTTACCTCACTATCCTAACGCCCTCTCACCAGTCTGTCTCCAAATGGCCCTCGCTCGCTCTCCTAAGGGCCTCTGCCCACCCGCCTCTCACTCCCTCTCCTAAGGGCCTCTGCCCACCCGCATTTCGTTCACTCTCCTAGTGGCCACTGTGCGCCCCCTACGCCTCTCTCCTAACGGCCTCTGCTCACCCGCCTCTCGCTCGCTCTCCTAACGGCCTCTGCTCACCGCCTCTCGCTCGCTCTCCTAACGGCCTCTGCTCACCCGCCTCTCGCTCGCTCTCCTAACGGCCTCTGCTCACCCGCCTCTCGCTCGCTCTCCTAACGGCCTCTGCTCACCCGCCTCTCGCTCGCTCTCCTAACGGCCTCTGCTCACCCGCCTCTCGCTCGCTCTCCTAACGGCCTCTGCTCACCCGCCTCTCGCTCGCTCTCCTAACGGCCTCTGCTCACCCGCCTCTCGCTCGCTCTCCTAACGGCCTCTGCTCACCCGCCTCTCGCTCGCTCTCCTAACGGCCTCTGCTCACCCGCCTCTCGCTCGCTCTCCTAACGGCCTCTGCTCACCCGCCTCTCGCTCGCTCTCCTAACGGCCACTGTACTCCCCCCACGCCGCTCTCCTAACTGCCTCTACTCACCCGCCTCTCGCTCACTCTCCTAAGGACCTCTGCTCAGCCCCCCCCTTGCTCGCTGTCTTAAGGATCTCTGCTCAGCCCCCCCCCCCCCCCCCCCGCTCGCTGTCTTAAGGATCTCTGCTCACCCCACACCCCCTCTCCTACCGGCAGCCTCTTCTTGCCTGTCTGTTTCTTTGTCTCTTCTGACAGGCTGTCCTCACCTTTTAATGTGTTTTCTTCTCAGGGTGGGTCCCAGAGTCTTACTGTCGTGGTGCAGGGTCAGGGTCAAACTACAGGCCAGTTACAGCTGATTCCTCAGGGGGTCAATGTTATCCCAACTCCAGGGCAGCAGTTAATGCAGGCGGCCATGCCAAATGGTACCATCCAGCGGTTCTTGTTCACCCCACTTCCTGCCACATCCTCAGCAGCCAGCAGCGCCCAGACGCCAACGGTATCCACTGCCAGCTCAGGTAGGTTTCAGGGAGAGGAGAGGGACCCAGGTACCCACTGAGCGGGTTTACCCTGGATGGAATCCTGCTGAGTACAACAAGGGCCACTACTACTGCAGGACGACGCTTCATTAGAAATGTATTACAGCTCAAACATGTTCTTATATGAAACTGCATCTGTACACTGGGCAGAGATTGTTCTATTGTTCTCTGTGGAAGAATCAGTGGGAATAGTTTAGTCCCCTGTGGTTCAGTTGGTGTGCCACAGAATTGCTCCTATTTTGTTTAGGAACACGTGGCCCCATAGAAGTGAATGTCTCCTTGTTGGACCCCAGATGTTTTGCTGGTTCCCCCTGAATACTAGGGGTCTCCAATGCATTGTGAAGCGATTGAGACCTCTAATATTCAATAAGTTCAAAGTTCCATTCAGATCGGTGGGAATGTTTATCTCCCTCTGCAGCAGTAGATTAGCCCCAGATTTATAACTATAGCCTAATTACTATTATATGGTTGATAACTGCTCCTCACAATCTCTCTGCAGCATTAGAACAGAAAGTCACCTCGCAAAAGCAGCCGCAGAACCCCCAAGCAGCACTACCGCCGCTGGCTCCAGCCAGGCCTCCGTCTTCTCAGCAGACGCCAGAGCAGGTGAAAACTTCGGATCAGCCTCCGCTCCAGCCTTTGGCTCCACAGGTTCCTGCTAGACCCCAGCTGTCTTGTAATCCACACAATCAGTCCTCCACAGTTCAAGTACCGGCCAGCGCAAACCAATCTACCCAGCAGCTGCATCCGCATCCTGCTACTCCCCAGACTTTGCATAAGGACTCTCAGCCTGCAGTACCTGGCCAGTCCTCCCCCACATCTCAAGGGTCTGTACACCAGGACACTGGCCAGCTAGCACCACTGGCCTCTCTGCAAGGCCAGCCTCACATTGTTAGTCGGACTCAAGCCCAAATTCCCAGCCAAACACAGCACACGGTTCAGATGTCTATACCTGCTTCCTTCCAGATTCAGTCACCGGTACCGCAGCAGCTGCAGGCTACCGCTCAGCCTGTCACTCAGACTCATCTAAAGACTGCCAGTGCCGGCCAGGCAGCTAACCAAGTGAATGTACAGTCCCCATCCCGAGCGCAGCTGCACATTCAGCCTCCGCACACCCAGGTGATTACTGTTCCGCAGCTCCAGCAGCAAGTACAGGTTCTGTCCCACCTACAGTCCCACGTGGTGGCTCAGATCCAGGCCCAGCAAGGCAGCGTGCCACAGCAAATCAAGCTGCAGCTGCCATTCCAGATCCAGCAAGCGGGCGGAGTGCAGACTCACCAGATCCAGAACGTTGTGACCGTACAGGCAGCCAGTGTCCAGGAGCAGCTGCAGCGCATCCAGCAGCTCAGAGAGCAGCAGCAGCAGAAGAAGAAGCACCCGGAGGTGAAACGTGAGCAGGCACTGCAGGGCTCCAATCAGCGCGAGATCATCCAGAAACAAGTGAGAGTTCAACGGGTAATGGGTAACGCTTCTAAAAATGGGTCACTTTGTGTATTAATGGAGGTGGGCTGGTGAGGAATCCGCTTAGAATTAAATGTGCTGTAGGACAGCTGCACATCTAAAGAGCAAAAACACTCGCTCCCTGGAGTGGTGTGGATTTAAATGGGAACTGCAGCACAGGAGTGAAGCGTGAGTGGATTGCAGCACAGGAGTGAAGTGTGAGTGGATTGCAGCACAGCAGTGAAGTGTGGATTGAAATGTGAATTGTAGCACAGGAGTGAAGCGTGGATTGAAATGTGAATTGTAGCACAGGAGTGAAGCGTGGATTGAAATGTGAATTGTAGCACAGGAGTGAAGTGTGGATTGAAATGTGAATTGTAGCACAGGAGTGAAGCGTGTATTGAAATGTGAATTGTAGCACAGGAGTGAAGCGTGGATTGAAATGTGAATTGTAGCACAGGAGTGGTGTGGATTTAAATGGGAATTGTAGCACAGGACTGAAGTGTGGATTTAAATGGGAATTGCAGCACAGCAGTGAAGCGTGTATTGAAATGTGAATTGCAGCACAGGAGTGAAGCGTGGATTGAAATGTGAATTGTAGCATAGGAGTGAAGCGTGGATTGAAATGTGAATTGTAGCATAGGAGTGAAGCGTGGATTGAAATGTGAATTGCAGCACAGGAGTGAAGCGTGGATTGAAATGTGAATTGCAGCACAAGAGTGAAGCGTGTATTGAAATGTGAATTGTAGCACAGGAGTGAAGTGTGGATTTAAATGTGAATTGTAGCACAGGAGTGAAGCGTGGATTGAAATGTGAATTGCAGCACAGGAGTGAAGCGTGGATTGAAATGTGAATTGCAGCACAAGAGTGAAGCGTGTATTGAAATGTGAATTGTAGCACAGGAGTGAAGCGTGTATTGAAATGTGAATTGTAGCACAGGAGTGAAGCGTGTATTGAAATGTGAATTGTAGCACAGGAGTGAAGCGTGTATTGAAATGTGAATTGTAGCACAGGAGTGGTGTGGATTTAAATGTGAATTGTAGCACAGGAGTGGTGTGGATTTAAATGTGAATTGTAGCACAGGAGTGGTGTGGATTTAAATGTGAATTGTAGCACAGGAGTGAAGCGTGGATTGAAATGTGAATTGTAGCACAGGAGTGGTGTGGATTGAAATGTGAATTGTAGCACAGGAGTGGTGTGGATTGAAATGTGAATTGTAGCACAGGAGTGGTGTGGATTGAAATGTGAATTGTAGCACAGGAGTGGTGTGGATTTAAATGGGAATTGTAGCACAGGACTGAAGTGTGGATTTAAATGGGAATTGCAGCACAGCAGTGAAGCGTGTATTGAAATGTGAATTGCAGCACAGGAGTGAAGTGTGGATTTAAATGTGAATTGTAGCACAGGAGTGAAGTGTGGATTGAAATGTGAATTGCAGCACAAGAGTGAAGCGTGTATTGAAATGTGAATTGTAGCACAGGAGTGAAGCGTGGATTGAAATGTGAATTGTAGCACAGGAGTGAAGCGTGTATTGAAATGTGAATTGTAGCACAGGAGTGAAGCGTGTATTGAAATGTGAATTGTAGCACAGGAGTGAAGCGTGTATTGAAATGTGAATTGTAGCACAGGAGTGGTGTGGATTTAAATGTGAATTGTAGCACAGGAGTGGTGTGGATTGAAATGTGAATTGTAGCACAGGAGTGAAGCGTGTATTGAAATGTGAATTGTAGCACAGGAGTGGTGTGGATTTAAATGTGAATTGTAGCACAGGAGTGGTGTGGATTTAAATGTGAATTGTAGCACAGGAGTGAAGCGTGGATTGAAATGTGAATTGTAGCACAGGAGTGGTGTGGATTGAAATGTGAATTGTAGCACAGGAGTGGTGTGGATTGAAATGTGAATTGTAGCACAGGAGTGAAGCGTGGATTGAAATGTGAATTGTAGCACAGGAGTGAAGCGTGGATTGAAATGTGAATTGCAGCACAGGAGTGAAGTGTGTATTGAAATGTGAATTGCAGCACAGGAGTGAAGCGTGGATTGAATTGTGAATTGTAGCACAAGAGTGAAGCGTGGATTGAAATGTGAATTGCAGCACAGGAGTGAAGCGTGTATTGAAATGTGAATTGTAGCACAGGAGTGAAGCGTGGATTGAAATGTGAATTGCAGCACAGGAGTGGTGTGGATTTAAATGTGAATTGTAGCACAGGAGTGAAGTGTGGATTTAAATGTGAATTGTAGCACAGGAGTGAAGCGTGTATTGAAATGTGAATTGTAGCACAGGAGTGAAGCGTGTATTGAAATGTGAATTGTAGCACAGGAGTGAAGCGTGGATTGAATTGTGAATTGCAGCACAGGAGTGAAGCGTGGATTGAAATGTGAATTGTAGCACAGGAGTGAAGCGTGGATTGAATTGTGAATTGTAGCACAGGAGTGAAGCGTGGATTGAAATGTGAATTGCAGCACAGGAGTGAAGCGTGGATTGAAATGTGAATTGTAGCACAGGAGTGAAGCGTGTATTGAATTGTAGCACAGGAGTGAAGTGTGGAATTTAGAAGTGTCCCGCTACGAACTACGCAGTCACTGGTCTGGGGTTACTAAAGGAAATGGCTGCACACGTTTCTTAGCAAGTCTTATTGACTTTTTTTTTTTTTTTTTTTTTTTTTTTTTTTTAAACATCTGAATCTCCCGGCCCCCACCCAGGTTGTCATGAAACAGAATGCGGTTATAGAGCACTTGAAACAGAAGAAGACTCTGTCCCCTCTGGAACGAGAAGAAAATCAAAGGTAAGCCATGCTGTGATCTTAAAATTGGATGTGCTTCTGTCATGCTGCCCCAGGTCATCGGACTAGAGAATATGGAAGTCCTCTATTAACGCGCTACTGTCAGTGACCGTTCCTATCTTGCTGTTTTTCAGAATGATCGTTTGTAACCAAGTAATGAAATACATCCTGGACAAGATCGACAAAGAGGAGAAACAAGCTGCAAAAAAAAGGAAACGAGAGGAAAACGTTGAGCAGAAGCGGTGCAAACAGAACGCCTCCAAGCTGTCTGCACTGCTTTTCAAGCACAAGGAACAACTGAAGGCAGAGATTCTGAAAAAGAGGGCGATCTTAGACACGGAGATCCAGGTTGAGGTGCAGGTAGGAGATACTGACTGCTCGTGCGTTCTAGCGAGCAACATGGTGATTTTCTTACAAGCTCACACTCCGTTTCCTTTTTCAGAAGAAGGAGAGAGACAGTAAATTCTAATCCCAGTGTGAAGAAGAAATAACATTTCTAACTCCAGCCTTTTCTGACCTGTTTTCAGGAAGAACTAAAGAAAGACTTGAGCAAGATTAAAAAGGAAAAGGAGCGGACGCAAGCAACTGCAGCACCCGCCCCTACAACGCCACCTCTTCCCTCTCCTCCGTCCCCTCCCCCTGCTCCCCCACCACCTCCACCTCCTCCCCCACCATCCCAACCACCGCAGCATGCGACAAGCACCACCTCCCCTACAAGCACCTCCACCACAGCGTCTTTCCACAAGAGGAAGCGAGAGGAGGACAAGGAGCCCGTCCCTTCTAAATCCAAGAAAAAGAAAATGATTTCCACTACCTCAAAGGAAACGAAGAAGGACACCAAGATATACTGCATCTGCAAGACACCGTATGATGAGTCCAAGTGAGTACGAGTCCTTCTCACCTACATTAACTCACTGGGTGTCTGCAGTTTGAGTTAATTAGGACGATTGATTATTTGGGAGTTTAAGTTCACCTTACTGTCTAGTGCTTATGCGTGCAACTGAGCATGCTCAGTAGGTCCTTGTTTTGTTTCATTGCAGGCAGCCAATCAGATTATTAGCCTAGGAGCATGCTCAGTATGTCCTTGCCATGCATAGGCAGGAAGCCAGTCAGATTAGTATGTGAGCATTCTCCATATGTCCTGTGTAGTCAGCCAATCATATTGGCCTGTGAGCATGCTCAGTGTGTCCTTGTCATGTGTGCAGGCAGGAAACCAATCAGATTATTATCCTGTGCACATGCTCTGTCTCCCCCTGTCATGGCAGGCAGCCAATCGGATTATTTGTCTGTGAGCATGGTCCATTAGATTCCATTTTAGCATAAACTGAGTGATACCTCAGTTATAAACTCTGTAAGCAAGCTCAGATCAGGTTTATTTTATTTACAACAAAAACATTTAAAAGCAAAGTAAAGCAATTCAGGAACAAATAAAATAAAATATTCCCATTTACTTAATTGGTACTTTTAACACCTTGTGTGCTAGTGGTGTCTCCAACACAAATCAGTGCATTGGTGACCTCTAGCATGCATGGGGTTAAAGAGTTTATTTCCTGTCTTTATACACAAGACCATTCATAAACTCATTAACCCTTTAAATGTAAGATGTTCCCCCGTTACAGTGGGTAGCAGTAACTTCCAGACTTCCCTAGTATCTGAAGGGGTTAAACATTGTCCGTTTTATGATAAAGTGGGCTTGACACCTTGAAATTTCTATACGTATTTCAAAACTTAATTCAAAACTGCCTGTGTGTTGAGTTAACCAAAAGTCCAGCAGATGTCCAGTGTAAGAGAGAGTCCAGCAGATGTCCAGTGTAAGAGAGAGTCCAGCAGATGTCCAGTGTAAGAGAGAGTCCAGCGGATGTCTAGTGTAAGAGAGAGTCCAGCAGATGTCCAGTGTAAGAGAGAGTCCAGCAGATGTCCAGTGTAAGAGAGAGTCCAGCGGATGTCCAGTGTAAGAGAGAGTCCAGCGGATGTCCAGTGTAAGAGAGAGTCCAGCAGATGTCCAGTGTAAGAGAGAGTCCAGCGGATGTCCAGTGTAAGAGAGAGTCCAGCGGATGTCTAGTGTAAGAGAGAGTCCAGCGGATGTCTAGTGTAAGAGAGAGTCCAGCGGATGTCTAGTGTAAGAGAGAGTCCAGCGGATGTCCAGTGTAAGAGAGAGTCCAGCGGATGTCCAGTGTAAGAGAGAGTCCAGCGGATGTCCGGTGTAAGAGAGAGTCCAGCGGATGTCCGGTGTAAGAGAGAGTCCAGCGGATGTCCGGTGTAAGAGAGAGTCCAGCGGATGTCCGGTGTAAGAGAGAGTCCAGCGGATGTCCGGTGTAAGAGAGAGTCCAGCGGATGTCCGGTGTAAGAGAGAGTCCAGCGGATGTCCGGTGTAAGAGAGAGTCCAGCGGATGTCCGGTGTAAGAGAGAGTCCAGCGGATGTCCGGTGTAAGAGAGAGTCCAGCGGATGTCCGGTGTAAGAGAGAGTCCAGCGGATGTCTAGTGTAAGAGAGAGTCCAGCGGATGTCTAGTGTAAGAGAGAGTCCAGCGGCTGTCCAGTGTAAGAGAGATTCTTACGTAGTTTCTGGGAGAATGAAAGTGAAGAGATCCTGGTACTGCACACAGCTTAATTAGCATATGAATTGTCATAGAGGAACGAGTGTGAATATCTGGACGTCTGCTGTTCTTTGTGTAACGTGACCTATAGGCAGTTTTTAATGCAGTTTTCAAATATGCAAACTTGAATTAAGGTGACAGGCCCACTTTAACCCCTTCGCGACACAGGACGTACATGTACGTCCTGTGTGGCTGTCACTTAGTGACAGAGGACGTACATGTACGTCCCGGAAATCCGGCTCCCGGCGCGGCTGCACGCCGTTCGGGGACGCCGGATTCTTTTAGAAAAAAAAAAAAAAAAGTTAGACGGACGTTAAGTGACGGCCGCGTCTGCACGCGGCCGTCACTAAGGGGTTAACACAAGCTCAGTCCTCTTCAATTTAACTTTATTTTAAAATGATTTAATAGGTTCAAACTGTGTACTGAATTTCTTGTTTAAACACAGACTTCTGATTCACCGTATCTGAATTATACATAAATTGAAAATGTAGAAAGAGAGAGATGTGATTTTTGAGTAATTCTTAAAATTTTGGTCCCTTCTTATTTCTCTTTGATTTACTTTGATAAAACGATAATTTTCTTTTGCTTGAATTTCTTTTAATGTCTGATTTACACTTAACAACCTGTGTCCTTTGTGTTGCACTGAGCCGGCTTCCTTTGTGGATATGTCCCTTGTCGCTTTTCTTGCTGCCTTTATAAACCCACTTTTCTATCTTTCTTTTCCGTTAGTTTTCTGCTTCGTTACAAGAGTCTTACTTCAGCCAGCGTATCTTTTAAGATTTAACCCATTGAGTGACCAGGGGGGCGTGCATCGAGTAATGCCCTGCTCACATTTTTAGCACTCAGCTGTTTAATCCTTTCATTGCCAGAAGGCTGCCCAATTCATTGCTTTGCAATAATTTGTACACTCCTTGTGCACTCAAAGAGTTAACCAGCCAATGAGCAGATGAAAGCTTAACTGTACAGAAATGCACATTGTTATTAGAGCTGAAGTAAGAATTGTTTTTGCTGCTGTAAAGGTAAGTGACAATATCACACATGGTAGGAATGTTACTTTGAGAGAGACACACACACACATAAAATATAAAAAATATATATATATATATATATATATATATATAGAAAAGATACACAGTGGCACTCAATTGATAATCACAGTGGCAATAGGTGCATGTCCCATATAATAAAGGGCATATAGATATACTCCGCCTAGGATGATCCTCGGACCAAGGAGACAGCACTCAGCACGTAGGATGAATAGTGAGTTTATTTCAATCCATGCCAAACGTTTTCAGTAAAACCCGACCTTCCTCAGGGCAAACAGGGTAATGAACATCTATCAGTGATATATATAGGGATAAGGAGCCCTTGACCTCACAAGCAGCGTGACCCACGCAAAGAAAACGCCAAAGATAGTGTCCTCGCATTGACCCCATATGCCTGCAACGTCATGAGCAGGGGAACCCGGTTTCTACTCTGCTGGTTCAACAAAAGACTGCTATGTGATGGATGCAGTGCTATCCACATACACCACACATAAACATTAGGGGAAGCCATTTTCCTGTGCATGCCTCACTTCCTGGTCAGCATGTTGGGGGTGGGGGTGCAATCTTTCTGTGCACTTCTCACTTCCTGGTCATGAGGCTGGAGGAAGCCATTTCCATGTGCATGCCTCACTTCCTGGTTTGCTTTTTGGGGGGAACCATATTACTTTGCACTCGGTTCGCGGGTTGAGGGAAGCCATTTCCCTTTCCATGCCTCAGTATCAGGAGTCTGCACTGTTCTGTGTAACACGGGTTCAGAGTAGAAGAAAATGTCTTCCCAGGTCTGCTGGAAACACGTGCACTGTTCTATGTGTATCAGATTATGGACAGGTTTACATGCAGGGTGTAAATGTTACAGCATGGCCGTGCACACAAATACATCTAGTATCCTGGCATTAGTGATAGATTGGGTAGATGTGTTGGGGGGGTCATCAGAGTCCTAAATGTCTCCTGTTATAAGAAGTAGTTTAAGTAGAAGTGTGAAGTAAGTTTGTATTTAAGGAGTCTGTTCACAGTGCTTAAAAAAAACACTCAAATGGTAAAGGAAACCTCTTCTAACAGGAGTGGCATGGCTCTATGAAAACAGCGCCCCCTTCACACTGTACTCTGCTTATTGTTACTGACTTGATGTTGAAGAGAAACCAGAGGCACAGGCCGTTAACCCAGTCTTTACATTAATCACAACTGTCCACTTAGTGCCCATGGTGATCCTGTGCGTGTCTGCATCACGTCGTAGACAGTGTCACCTCACACCTATTCACATGGTATTTGGGATTCAGGCCTGTATTCCATGTATAGCTTTCCTCGGGTCACTTCCTTTTTTGTCCTTATTATTTTGGATCCAGACCTTCACCCCTTTCATTCTCCTCGTGCTTGTGTTTAATTTGTGCTGTGTGTGACCTGCATGACCAATCACAGGGTATTATTAGGATTTCACAGCAGCCAATAGATTGCTAGTGATACTGATATGTCGTCCTGAGTGTGTGATACCGACATGTCGTCCTGAGTGTGTGATACAGATGTGTCGTCCTGAGTGTGTGTGTGATAGATTTGTCGTCCTAAATGTGTGATACAGATTTGTCATTCTGAGCGTGTGATACAGATGTTTCGTTCTGAGCGTGAGTATATACTCAGTGTAACATGGGGTTCATGTGAATGGAAGAATTCATCCTTTCCTTTGCTGTGTGATACAAGTAGACATAGTAGTGAGAGTGCCCGTTGTTATGGCCACAGAGGATAACAAGTCAGTGAAATAAAATGATCTCCAGCGCTCAGATCAGCGCGTCAGACTAGATGCTACTGGACTAGTTGTGTGTTACCGGCGAATTCATCAGATCCCTGTAATAAAACAGTGTAGTCGGGCATTCTCTGCAGTTTACATTTAGTTCAGTGCTTGTCAATGTGCAGACCTCCAGGTGACGATGGACTAGAACACCCTTGTTCCACAGCTGGCCATGTGAGTGGTGAGGACAGTGTGAGTAGTCTCCAGCTGGATGGCCACAGGAGGCCATTACTTCAGTTCGATTCAGGGAGTTTCCAGACCTTCCCAATGGGGTCATGATTCACCTAATGTATGTCTTACTCCATTCATCACATAGCTCAGTGTTCATTCACGTTTCCCAGTACGTACACAGTAATCCATCTGAATCCATACGGCCTCTGTGCACATCTGTTTATTTTGCGGTTTTATTGTTGCATCATTGACTGTGTTTTGTACGTAACATAATTTATAGAAGAAATGTAATTTGCAGGTAATAGTTAACTGCTGATGCTTTACACACAAATAGCGTAGTATCTAGTGGTAGATTTCTAAGGGCAGGTGTAAGAGGAGTCCCGGAGTCTGCACTAAATGAAATCCCATTCTATAGCTGGCCCACTGCATATAATAAGTGCAATCCGATGAACCAGGTTGTGTTTAGTCACGTGGACAACGCGCCACTCACCTGCATCTAGAGTTAGAGGGACATCCAAGGGTCTGGGAAAGGAGATTTGTGACCTGAAGGCTAATAACTCTGCATTTCTCTTCGTTCCTCCTGTACATCTCCATGATCTGCAGGGCTGGGTAATGTCAGCACATCTGGAGGATTTCTGTCCTCTCCAGTGAAGCCCATTGTGAATGAATTCACCAAACACTGGGCTTCAACAGAGAGGATAAGGTTCTCGCCTTTTCTCCCAGGAGCACTTGTGTCTCCGTCATGTGCAGCGGGATTGAGAGGGGATCTGCAGGGTTTAATGATTGGGGAACTTAATTCTCCGCTACCAGGTAACTTCCTACCCCTCTTACACCCCTTCCACCGTCCCTTTATTCTCTCTAATTTGGGACAAACATTTTATTACTTGGCTTCTTTTAAATGGCTGTCAGAATCCTCTATCTTTATATTGGCTGTTTTTATTAAAAACGATCATTTTCCAGGGTATATAGCTTTATTCATTTGTCACTTTATGCACATTAGGCCTTACTGGGTGGCAGCCCAGTGTGCTGGATACCATTTCCACTCCCCCTCTCGGCTTCCACTTCCTACCAGCCAGATATGAACGTTCCACTATCCCTCCCAACTGCCACTTCCTACCCGGAATTACTGACTGACCTGCATAAACTGATGTTAAATAAACTATAGCGTTAAATAAAGAAAAATGTGTGTTACAATCTCCCATATTATTATATCATTATTTTAATAAATAATTCTATTTATAAAATGATATAAAAGTCATTATAAAGTTTTTGTTCCCCTTTAATGTTAAAACCGGCTTATAACTTAATCCCCAGACATTATACAACATCTTCCATAGACTGGATGTCCCAAACTAGAAGCATTAAATAGAATTCCCCTCTGAGTGAGGAGTTGGGTTCCCAAAAGCATGAAGGTGTTTTGTGTTGTTGGACTACAATGCCTATTAGACTCGGCCACCTGTTGCTTTCAGGTTAAGGTGAGAGGAAAGGTTTGTGACTATAGAATTGCTTGTGTCCATAGGAAGTCTCTCATGATGGTACTTTACATTACTCTAGGTACTAGAGGACACCTGTACGAAGAGAAAAGTGGAGCAGGTCTGGGTGTTGAATCATTTGTTCCTTATGAGACAAAAAATAAAATCCCATTTATTTAAAAGGAGACTTAAATCCTTTGAATGCCAGAGGGATGAGCAGTCCATTGTGAAGCAATGCAGTGTGTACCCCTCTGGCACGCAAAGGGTTAACCTGTTGAATGCTGGAGTGGTCCCCAGAGCATTGCGTCACTGCGTGATGGAGATCCCTAGCATCCAAGTGGTTAGAATTGTCATTTACATTTGCAGGAATGTGTTGTGTGTTCTCTGTGGTGTAGTTGGTGAAGCAGCATTGTCCGAAATCTGCATTCGTGGTCTTAGGTATGAGCAGTTTCACTCCAGCTGGTTGTATTACACACAGAATATTCTGCTCTGCCCCCAGTGACCCCTTTACCCACCAAGGAAACTGCCAGTGCATATGTCTACCCCTCTGTACATGTCTTTGTGCAAGTTGGGTGTTTGTTGAATTGCTGTTTGTATTCCTTGGATCACTAGGTGGTGAAACGACTGCCGTGTCATTCTGTTGTGACCTTTTTATAGGTTCTATATTGGCTGTGAGCTTTGTGCCAACTGGTATCATGGCGAATGTGTTGGCATCACAGAGAAGGAAGCAAGGAAAGTGGATGTATACATCTGTAATGATTGTAAACGGCCACAGGAGGGCAGCAGTGAGGAGTTGTATTGTATCTGCAGAACGCCATATGACGATTCGCAGTGAGTTCTTGTTGAACGTCCTTTTTTTTCCCGCTTTGGCTTAGGTTACATGCAACAAATTGTGCTTTTCTATCGGCTGTTTTTGTCCTCCTTCCCACCCTGTCCCCAAGTTAAAAAATATATGTAAGAAAAGGAGGAGGAAAATGATGAGTGCATTGACTAGACAAGCCGAGGGGGTCTTAGCCCAAATTCTCATCCGCCCCTTTGTGAAGGCAAAAATTAACCCTGTGATTATCTGAGTGATGGGTAGCGCTTTGCAATGCACTGCCCACCTCTCTAGAATTCATAGTGTTAAAATATGGCCCCAAAATATTTCCTAACATCATAATGCATGATTTGTAGATGAATGTGTGTATTTTTTGGTATATGGGTGGACTGGCTTCAGATGATTGTAGTGCTTGATGCCTTTGTGTTTATTTACATTTTATATCCTGGGATTTATAATAAAATAAGATTGAATTAATACACCACTGACA
The DNA here is from genome assembly GCA_037306005.1 of Rhinophrynus dorsalis. Taxonomy (NCBI): domain Eukaryota; kingdom Metazoa; phylum Chordata; class Amphibia; order Anura; family Rhinophrynidae; genus Rhinophrynus; species Rhinophrynus dorsalis. The sequence goes on along the minus strand of CM074727.1, from coordinate 1,657,752 downwards.
CAGTGACATTAGTCTTCCTGTCACCTTAAAACAACCTAGCCAATGTGTTATGTCAGCCGTTCTTTTCCACCATAAAATAAATTTGAAAATCACTTCCCTTTTAATATGTATGACACCATCTCTCCAACTCCCTTTCACTTTGCTGTATTGATCAGTGCCAAGATATACTAACCAGGTGAACTGCCACAGAAACATCAACCCCCCGCCCCTTGTACGGCCCTCTTCCCTCGGTATAGTAGGATTAATGGGAGGACATAATCCAGGTCTTCGTTGAGGGTCCGAGATTGGTGGTAGGGGGCTGTTTGCTGCTCCTCTCCCTCTGTGATTGGTCAGCTAGGGGAGTGGACTGCAGATGCCATCTCTCACTTTGCTGACCTCTCCATGAAGAGTGGTGGCATCAGATGTCTACCCCCCTTTCCATAATCCTGGGGTCTTTCTGTAGCTTGGTTTGGTGGAGCCAATGGTTTTGTGACATTTTTGGCTAATATGTTTTACTCCAATGCGTTGATTTAAAGTGTCAGGAAACTGTACGGATGTTATGTTGCACATTAACGTTAAATAACAAGTAAATGCAGTGCAGTAAATACACAAAGGTGGTTTAGAAAGCTCTTTCAGTTGTCTGTCCACATAACCGTTTGAGTGTCAGAAGGAAATCCAGTGCACTATTTTGCATTACCTCTGGCTCTCAATCGGTTAAACGTAGCTTGTGGCTTCTTAACCCTTTAGCTGCCTTTCTGGCAGTTCATGGGTTACTATTTCATGCTGCATTTTACTAGCAAATTAATTCAGATGTGAGCGTTGCCTTTACTAGATTGTGTTTCCCAATTAACCATGCATTTTTATCCTGGACTTTATAGATTTTACATAGGCTGCGACCGCTGCCAGAACTGGTTCCATGGGAGATGTGTTGGCATTCTGCAGAGCGAGGCGGAATATATTGATGAATACGTCTGCCCGGAGTGCCAGTCCACAGAGGACGCCATGACCGTGCTCAGCCCCCTGACAGACAAAGACTATGAGGGCCTGAAGCGGGTTCTACGATCTTTACAGGTGAGGAAGGGACAGACGTTCCACTTCTCTGACACTGGAGCAGTTAGTCACTACAGGGCCTTTAAATGCCCCATGTGAGGCCTTAGTATCGATGGCATACGAATGAATGTCAATGCCCACTGTTCTACAGAGGAGGAAGTGTGGAGTCAATAAAGTTGTGTTTGAATCCTTTCCAGGTCTGTGTAATTATGGCTATTTGAAAAAAAAATAGTAAGTAATTCTGGGGCAGACCTGTACCAAAGGGCGAAACAAAATTCCCCAAGTTATAATTTATTTAACTGTTTTGCTTTGAACACGGTCAGTGCTTGAATTTCTTTGCAGCATGTTGGAGACCTCTTGTATTCAAGGGGTTAGATCCCCCATTTAGATCATTGTGAACGTTACTTGTTTTCCCAGAACTGCTTTCTCCCAGTACGATGGTAATACGTGATATACAATTCCACAATGATGTCTTCTGTTTCTCTATGTTTCCTGTACAAATAACACCATTGAACTCTCCTGCAGACACACAAAATGGGGTGGCCGTTCCTAGAGCCGGTGGATCCAGAGGACGCCCCCGATTATTACAGAGTAATCAAGGAGCCTATGGGTTGGTATATTGTTGTCTGGATTGAAATAAAACGTTGTTCAGGGAAGTAATCAGATTTAGCTCCTGGTGAAACCCTTTTGGCACTGAAGCGAGTAAATGGGTAGTACTGTTTCCTATTACATTGTGCTCAGAACGCTGATTATATGTAATGGTGCCGAGCGATGCTCTTGCTAGTTACAATGGAATAAAGTGTTGAGATTGATGCTTCCTGCTCCTTTCCCCGATAGCAAGCCACCTCCCCATAGATGCGAAAACCGGCCCCGGGACCAGAACCGATCACAACATGGGACAATCGTCCCTCATTCAGTATAAGGAAAACCCTTCCCTCCATGATGAAGGTGGTCAGGTTTTTCTTAACCCTTTGAAGTGCCAGAGGGGTACGCAATGCATGCGTCACATACCCCTCTGGCACTCAGAGGGTTAATGCTCCAGGAAGATTCTCTCGTTTTGATCTGCTGTCTGATCTGGGACAGGAATACTTACTTTGGTGAAAGGGGCGGGGGGGGGGGGGGGTACACTTTAAAATATCGATACAGTATAACTAACACATTTTAAAGTGTAGGAGCGTCACACAGTTGTACTTTTCCATATGATCAACGATCTGAGATACCTGTAACATGAAACGTTACTATCACTTTAATGTCCTGATGGTGCAGAGATCTCTCTTACAGACTACCTCTGTAACACAATGCGTTGGATACTTCTCTGGCACTCAAAGGGTTAAGCCATTTGTAGCTTTGAAAAGGCATGAGTTTAGTCTCCCCCTGGCGGGGACAGGTGTCAGTTTAGCCCCCTCCCCCGGCAGTAGTGAGAGGTGCAAGTTCTAGACTCCCCTGGCCGTAGTGAGAGGTGTGAGTTCTAGACTCCCCTGGCAGTAGTGAGAGGTGCAAGTTCTAGACTCCCCTGGCCGTAGTGAGAGGTGTGAGTTCTAGACTCCCCTGGCCGTAGTGAGAGGTGCAAGTTCTAGACTCCCCTGGCCGTAGTGAGAGGTGCAAGTTCTACACTCCCCTGGCAGTAGTGCGAGACGTGAGTTCTAGGCTCCCCTGGCAGTAGTCATAGACGTGTGAGTTCTAGGCTCCCCTGGCAGTAGTGTGAGACGTGCATTCTAGGCTCCCCTGGCAGTAGTGTGAGACGTGCATTCTAGGCTCCCCTGGCAGTAGTGTGAGACGTGAGTTCTAGGCTCCCCTGGCAGTAGTGTGAGACGTGCATTCTAGGCTCCCCTGTCACTAGTCATAGACGTGAGTTCTAGACTCCCCTGGCAGTAGTGTGAGACGTGCTTTCTAGGCTCCCCTGGCAGTAGTGTGAGACGTGCTTTCTAGGCTCCCCTGGCAGTAGTGTGAGACGTGCTTTCTAGGCTCCCCTGGCACTAGTCATAGATGTGAGTTCTAGGCTCCCCTGGCAGTAGTGTGAGACGTGCATTCTAGGCTCCCCTGGCAGTAGTGTGAGACGTGCATTCTAGGCTCCCCTGGCAGTAGTGTGAGACGTGAGTTCTAGGCTCCCCTGGCAGTAGTGTGAGACGTGCTTTCTAGGCTCCCCTGGCAGTAGTGTGAGACGTGCATTCTAGGCTCCCCTGTCACTAGTCATAGACGTGAGTTCTAGGCTCCCCTGGCAGTAGTGTGAGACGTGCTTTCTAGGCTCCCCTGGCAGTAGTGTGAGACGTGCTTTCTAGGCTCCCCTGGCAGTAGTGTGAGACGTGCTTTCTAGGCTCCCCTGGCAGTAGTGTGAGACGTGCTTTCTAGGCTCCCCTGGCAGTAGTGTGAGACGTGCTTTCTAGGCTCCCCTGGCAGTAGTGTGAGACGTGCATTCTAGGCTCCCCTGTCACTAGTCATAGACGTGAGTTCTAGGCTCCCCTGGCAGTAGTGTGAGACGTGCATTCTAGGCTCCCCTGTCACTAGTCATAGACGTGAGTTCTAGGCTCCCCTGGCAGTAGTGTGAGACGTGCATTCTAGGCTCCCCTGTCACTAGTCATAGATGTGAGTTCTAGGCTCCCTTGGCAGTAGTCATAGACGTGTGAGTTCACACCTCCTGTTCTCAGCAGTAAAAGCTCTTGTGCACAGGTGCGTAGATCCACTTTCATGGACCATAAATAAGGTCTGTGTTGTTACTCTTCTCGCCCAGCGAAGGAGCAGACAATTTGTTACAGGTCAGTAACCCTCACCACAAGGAGGATTTATGGCCTCTGGTAGGATCTCAGGAAAGATAAACAAGAGCTAGGAATGCACCTAGACAAAGACAGTCATTAATGTTTGCCCAGTCGGACCTGTTAACCTTGTGAGCACTGGTTTACCCTTTAATATACACTACGTTTCAGGCACCAAAGCTCTCAGTCCTCTCACAACGCTTCCCCCAAATGTTTGGACTATGCCCCTGGGGGGGTATGAGATGCAGATTAAGTGGAAATGGGCATTATTATATTGTGTATGTTCTGAGGCACGGATTTCAGTGTAGGGTGGGTAAGGGGACCAGACTCCCTCCTTTACTGTAGGGTGTGTGAAGAAAGCACAGTGCAGGGGTCTGCTTCTTCCTGTCTGACCCTGCACAATGGTGTTTTAAAGGGACAGTAACGTGTCACAATAAAAGCAGCTCCAATTAATCTTCATAGTATTTGGGCCATGGAGAGTGTTATTTCAATACTGTCAGAGTTGTAGTACAGGAGTAACTGAATGATAAAGTATCTCCCCTCCCACCCCTTTTACCTAGTGTAACACTGCTCACCTCAGATGTGGAATCTGGTCACATGACTGGACAGGTCACAGCAAGGGACAATCTTCTTACTGTGATCATAAGGAAACACTGCCCCCCTTGACAGGTATTTCAGGTTTTTCCTTATGGTCACTGAAGATTGTCCCTCTCTGTGATCCATCCAGACAGTCCTGCTGCTCTGAGGTGAGTAGTGTTACATCAGTAATAGGGGCAGGAGGGGGATACTTTATCATTCAATTACTCTTGTACTACAACTCTGACAGTATTGATATAACACTCTCCATGGACCAAACACTATGAAGATTAATTGGAGCTGCTTTTACTGTGAAACATTACTATCGCTTTAATATGCTTTCTGCATTGAAGGGGAGTTCTGGTCTCCTTAAAGGAGCAGGCAAGTTTTATTGTTTTTTTTTTGTTGTTTGTTTGTTTTTTTATGAAAAATGTAGTGATTTTCCTGCTGGGTAAAATGAGTATTTCCACCGCTGAGATACTTATTCCACAGTTATTACAGTTTAGACTCTTGTTTTTCTTCATTGAGTGATTCAGTGACTGTAGGGTATAGAGCTGCTCCCACTTCCTGCCTCAATACCTGTCCGTTCACAGACCAACTGTCAGTTTTTGGAGTGACCTCTGGAGGTACAGGGCCATTTCCCTACGCAGAAATGTTTTATTCCCATGTTTATATTATGATTTCATTTTATTTTACATCACGGGAGTCCTGGCTAGGTTAGGACCAATCCCTAGAGCCATAGAGCCCAGCCGTGACGTCACTCAGTTCCTTGGACACTGAGCAGGCAGTTGAGTGAACAGTATGGATTTATAAGCTGTGTTGATTGGGATTGGAAGATTGCAGATTGTTATTGTAACGTCCCTGCCTATTCTTTGACTGGGACCCACAAAGGAGTTGTAACTGGCCCTTCTGTGGTAGTTGAGGACAGGTTACTGTTGGGGATGTCACATCAGAAATGTGCATCTAGTAAAGTCGTCTGCTAAGTAGTAAATATGTCTGGGTATGACCCGCTTGGTACATTCACCACTTCTCTGTCCCACCCTCTAGACCTGTCCACCATGGAGGAGCGGATTTGTACGCGTTTCTACAAGAAGCTGACGGAGTTTGTTGCTGACATGACCAAAATCTTTGATAACTGTCGTTACTATAACCCCAGCGACTCCGCTTTCTGTCAGAGCGCAGAGGTTCTCGAGTCCTTCTTTGTTCAGAAGTTGAAAGCTTTTAAGGCGAGCAGGTGAGTTAATTGGGGAACATCTGGATACGTCTCTTGGTGCTTCATTAATGAATGATAGAGCTAATCATTTGTGTTTGAGATTGTCCTGACTCTGACATGTTACATGTAATTATTCAGTCTGGTGAGTGTCTCATCCGCTTCCTTCTCCCCTTGAATGGCAGGTAGTTCTCCAACACATTAAGGTGGAACCATCACTGAGGTATAAGTGCTCCCTAATTAATTCTTAGTATAGCGGTAAGGAATTAAATCCTGTTATAATCTTTATTATGTGTTGGCATTATTCAGAAATATAGGTTCTTATGAGACTCCCGCCAAACGACAGCGCAGACATCTTGCCGAAGAGGGATCTGTGCTCCTGTGCTGTCCGTCCCTGCCTCCTCACTAATTGGCAGATGACCTAACGGGGAGTTGCATTGTATTGCATGGTACAGACGGCGCACAGATGTCTGCATGGTCCTCTGGTGGGGAGTCTTTAAGAACTTATATTGCTAAATAATGCCGGCACTTAATAAAGATTTTAACAGGATTTCTTTACTGCTATACTAAGGATTAACTATCTTCATGATAGTTCCACTTTTAAGGACTTTGTGTAGAAAGCTGATAGGGAACAATTATGGAGCAAACCCAAACGCACCATCTGGGATGAATAGAATTCCCTGAATTCTCATTCTTTCTGCATAAAGCCCTACACAACATTATGTGGACACTTCTCTTGCCTCCAGTTCTGTATAATCGTATGATAAATAATCAGCCATTTGTCTGGTTTGAAGCAGTATGTGGTGAATAAACACCGTTAATCCAATACAGGTTACTGGTAACTTTGGGTAGGCGTTTAGCCCGTTTAATAAGCAGGAACAATTCTGAATAGTCATTGCTGGGTGGAGCCTAACTCCTCTCCTTAGCTTGCAGCTAGCCAATCCCCTCCCAGTAAGATTTGTTCCTTGGTCAAGACACAAGGCAAGAGAACAGTTCTGCTATAGTTTTAGCTTTTTTATTATTTTCTGTTAGATATGGGATATCGACATTAGGCGGATTACCATCACTGACAATTCCCATCACCCAAATGTGGATAGCTCAGTTTACCAGGTGCTTCTGTGAACCTAAGCCCTGGGGGCGGAGGGAATTTTGGCTGCAAGTTCTTTCCCCAGGAGTTGCCCACTGAGCCTTCTTCTTGATATATGGTAATCTGAAGACACAAGATCTGCTGAAAAGGTGAGCACCCTTTGAGTGCTGAGGTCCACATGTCCCATGCTTCCCCTCCGCACAGGGGTCTCTTATCGGAGTTCCTATTACATACTCATGCACTCATTGGGTTTATCTGTATGTCTGTGAGGTGTTTGGAGCAAGTTTCTGTGGTAACTTAACCCTTTTGTTGCTGGTTAGCACGTTTTGAGGGAGCTTTGGAAACTTTCCCTACTGGGACCAATGTTTATTGGGTCTACTGTTTAATTCTAGTGGACTTTTGAGTGGTTTTACATTTTGGTATTCACCTCGTTAACTTTGTGTTCCACACCGTTAAGGCACGCGTTTACTGCATAGACGCCAATGCTCCATTCACTTCTATGGGACATATCTCTGCAACCGCTCCACGTAGCGAGGTCAGAGACGGCTCATTTTGTAGGTTTTCCCTTCCTCTGTCATCTGGTCAACGTTCTGGGGATGTTGTGGGCTTTAGGGGCTTCAGGCACTGTTGGGGTACTCTGTCAGCAAAACTACATTTCCCATGAGCGCCCATTTCGCACGCTCGTTTCTGGTTGGCTCCCTTTGCGGCAGCCATTTTGTGTATTCACAGAAGGAGTATCCTTCTCAGGGCTTGGGCTCTCCTTCTATCCTCTGAAGCTTAACCCTTTGCCTACCAGATAAGTCTTAATTGAGTTTTTCTGGGGTGCATTTATTATCATACACGCTTTATTAAGAGTGTTTTGATACTTTGACAGTTTGACTCTGTGAGAATGTCTACTCCGTTAGACCTTGAGGCTAAATCTAAGACTAAGGATACTGGGGTGTCTGTGTCCCCTATTGCTCCTCATGTCAATCAGGGTTACCTAGAGAATACTCAGGTCATGTTTGCCCAGCATGCACTGCTACCCCTGAATCTCCTGCTGGGGCCTCCAGCCATGCACTAGAGCCAATATGGATGCAAGAGTTTAAGGCTACTACCAGGGACCTCCAGTCCACCTTACAACTCCTTCCATCCACTTTACAGGGGGTCTTCAATTCGTTGCAGACCTCTGCCCCCATCAGATTTTCCCTGCCTAAACCACCGGCTGTACCTGATGTGTCTGATTCCTCTGAGGAGGAATTGTTTGTGGACTCTCATGATGATGACTGTTCAGCTGTTCCTTCATCTCAGTTTTTTGGAGACCCCTTTGAGGCGGACGCCATTCCCTTGGCTAATGGCCTGAACAGGACTGTGTTGTCCACCGTGAACATTCCCTTGGTGCAGGAGGTGTCTTCTGACCCCTCTAATGTTTTCCAGGAGCCTGTTAGGCCCCATGCCTGCTTTCCATCTAATCCCACCCTTGACCGGTTGGTGTCAGAGGAGTGGAAATTTCCAGACAAGAAACCTTCTGTGTCTAAAAAGTTTACTAAAGTTTCTGTTTTCTGAAACGGCCCTTACTCAGTGGGTTCATACCCATAAAGTGGATGCCCCCAGTGTCCATGTTTTCTTAATCAACTGCCTTGCCAGTGGCTCATGCTTCTGCTCTTAAAGACTGGACTGACAAGAAGCTCGAGACTTCTCTCAAGGCTTATGTTGTGACTGCGGGCTCTGCCCTTCGCCCTACCTTTCCTGCTGCAGTGGTAAAATAGGGCTGTGGCGGTTTGGACTGAACCGCTCAATTCTGCTGTCCGTCAGAGAGCCACTACTTCTGACATGTTGCACCTTCTCGCTAACATTGCTGAGGCTCAGCATTATGTCTCTGCTGCCCTGTTTGACACTGTGCGTATCGGTAGCCAAGGCTTCTACCATGTCTGTGGTAGCCAGAAGGGCACTTTGGCTTAAGATGTGGTCGGCTGACACGGCCTCTAAGAAGGCTCTCCTGTCTTTGCCTTTTCAGGGCTCTTCCCTGTTGGTGCCTGAACTCAAAGGGATAGTAATACTTTGTTTTATTTTATTTTGTAGGCATTAAAAAAACATGAAGAACGATATAAGTCTTATCTCTCAGACCTTTATGGTTTGAGAGATATTCACAAACAGTTTCCCATCCCTCCCCTTTTACCTAGTGTAAGCCATCTCTTCTCAGATGTGGAATGCAGTCCATAGACCAGACAGATAACAGCAGGGGACAATCTTCTTCCTATGAGAACAATGAAAGCCTTGCCCCTTTTACCTAGTGTAAGTCATCTCTTCTCAGATGTGGAATGCAGTCCATAGACCAGACAGATAACAGCAGGGGACAATCTTCTTCCTATGAGAACAATGAAAGCCCTGCCCCTTTTACCTAGTGTAAGTCATCTCTTCTCAGATGTGGAATCCAGTCCATAGACCAGACAGATAACAGAAGGGGACAATCTTCTTCCTATGAGAACAATGAAATCCCTGCCCCTTTTACCTAGTGTAAGCCATCTCTTCTCAGATGTGGAATCCAGTCCATAGACCAGACAGATAACAGCAGGGGACAATCTTCTTCCTATGAGAACAATGAAAGCCCTGCCCCTTTTACCTAGTGTAAGCCATCTCTTCTCAGATGTGGAATCCAGTCCATAGACCAGACAGATAACAGAAGGGGACAATCTTCTTCCTATGAGAACAATGAAATCCCTGCCCCTTTTACCTAGTGTAAGCCATCTCTTCTCAGATGTGGAATCCAGTCCATAGACCAGACAGATAACAGCAGGGGACAATCTTCTTCCTATGAGAACAATGAAAGCCCTGCCCCTTTTACCTAGTGTAAGTCATCTCTTCTCAGATGTGGAATCCAGTCCATAGACCAGACAGATAACAGCAGGGGACAATCTTCTTCCTATGAGAACAATGAAAGCCCTGCCCCTTTTACCTAGTGTAAGCCATCTCTTCTCAGATGTGGAATCCAGTCCATAGACCAGACAGATAACAGCAGGGGACAATCTTCTTCCTATGAGAACAATGAAAGCCCTGCCCCCCTTTTACCTAGTGTAATCAATCTCTTCTCAGATGTGGAATCCAGTCCATAGACCAGACAGATAACAGAAGGGGACAATCTTCTTCCTATAAGAACAATGAAATCTCTGCCCCTTTTACCTAGTTTAAGCCATCTCTTCTCAGATGTGGAATCCAGTCCATAGACCAGACAGATAACAGAAGGGGACAATCTTCTTCCTATGAGAACAATGAAAGCCCCGCCCCTTTTACCTAGTGTAAGCCATCTCTTCTCAGATGTGGAATCCAGTCCATAGACCAGACAGATAACAGCAGGGGACAATCTTCTTCCTATGAGAACAATGAAAGCCCTGCCCCCCTTTTACCTAGTGTAAGCCATCTCTTCTCAGATGTGGAATCCAGTCCATAGACCAGACACATAACAGAAGGGACAATCTTCTTCCTATGAGAACAATGAAAGCCCTGCCCCCCTTGACAAGTTTTTCAGGTTTTTCCCTTCTCTTAATTGAAGATTGTCCCTCTCTGCAGTGTACCTGGGCACCTACCTTCTGATCTGGCTGAGCAGTGTTACATCAGTAAAAGGGGCAGGAGGGGGTCACGTTGTCATTGAATTACTCCTGAATTACAACTCTGACAGAATTGCAATAACACTCTCCAAAGTCCAGATACTATGATGGTTAATTAGAGCTGCTTTTATTATGAAACATTACTATCCCTTTAAAAGGAACTGGCTTTTTCGTTCCTTTTAAGCAGACTCGCACCAAGCGACCCAGACGGTCCCTCAGGCTCTGCTCTCCTCATCCAAGCCTAAGCAGCAATGGAGAGCCAAGTCCTCCACGAAGCCAAGTCTTCCAAATCTCCTTCTGCATAACTCACCAAACCCGGGTCCCCACCCACAGGTAGGTGGCCACCTATGCCACTACCTTTCAGCTTGGCAGGCCTCTGTGGCAGACCCATGGGTTTTACAGGTGGTGGCTACGGCGTACAGGATTCCCTTCACCTTCCTTCCTCTTCCAAGGACCTTTGTTTCTCGTTCTCCCTTGGGAGCAGAAAAGAGACGCCTTTTCGAGGAAGCTATACAGGCCCTTCTGAACAAGGCGGTCCTGGAGCCAGTTTCCCCTCAGGAGAAGAGGGGCTTGGGATTCTATTCCAGCCTCTTTGTGGTTTCCAAGAAGGACTGCGGCTGTTGTCCCATTTTGGCTCTGAAGGATCTCAACTCCTTTGTGGTCAGGTCCCAGTACCGCCACAAGTCTCTGCACACAGTAATAGCAGCCATGTCTCCTGGGGAATTTCAGGCCTCTCTGGATCTTCAAGATGCCTTTCTGCACATCACTATTCATCTAGAGAGTCGGCAGTATCTCAGCTTTGCCTATGACTGAGGGCATTTTCAGTTCTCTGCCCTCCCCTTTGACCTGACCAAGGCTCCTCAAGTCTCCAACAGAGTCCTAGGAGCATTGATCACCGTCCTACATCAGAACAGCATCAGGGTGACTCCATACATGGACGACCTCCTTCTGAAGGCCTCATCTCCGGAACTCCTTCATCAGCAGGTGCAGGACTGCATTCATGCTCTCTCCCATCACTGGTGGATTATCAAATTTCACAAGTAAGACCTTGTTCCTTCTAGAGGATGATCTTTCTGGGCCTCCTCTTCGACACTCAGAGGGGGATGGTGTTTCTCAAGGAACAAAGTGGCTCATCAGATAGCACTGAAGGTCCAGGCTATCCTGTCTCAGGATCCAGTTCCAGCCAAGAAGTTGTCATCCTTGGTGGGGGCTTTCGTTTCCACCATAGAAGCAGTCCCGTTTGCCATGGCTCACACCAAGGAACTTCAGAGGTTTCTAATCCTGGCATGCAGGGGCTGTCCATATCTCCTGGAGAGATCCCTATCTATTCCTCTTCAAGTGGAGCAGAGCCTCTCGTGGTGGCTCAACCGGAACAATTTCCTGAAAGGCAGACCCTTCTTGATGCCCTTCTGGACCACAGTGACGACAGATGCCAGGCTCTCCAGATGGGGAGCTGTGCTGCGGCACTTGAGTGTTTAGGGCCAGTGGTCTCAGGAGAAATCTCTCCTTCTCATCAATGTCTTGGAGCTTCGGGCTAAATTTCATGCCCTACATCACTGGACACGGCAACTGGAGGATTGCCCAGTCAGGGTACAGTCGGACAACGCCATAGCGGTAGCCTATATCAACAAGCAAGGCGGCACAAGAAGTCTCACAGCTTGGCTAGTGGTCAAGGCTATTTTATCATGGGCAGAGGAGCATGTCCCTGCCATTTCCGTAATTAATATTCCTGGTGTAGACCGTTCTGGCAGACTTCCTCAGTCGGCACGCAGTGGACAGCAGAGAGTGGGAGCTACATCCTGAGGTGTTCACCATAATCATCCAGCAGTGGGGTCTTCCTTGCATCCACCTGATGGCGACCAGGCACAACAGGAAGGTTCCAACGTTCTGCTCTCGCTGGGTGGACCCCCTGGCTCTGGCAGTGGATGCCTTGTCGATCCCGCGGACATTTCCTCTGGCATACCTATTTCCTCCTGTTCCCCTGTTGAACAGAGTACTTCGGAAGCTGAGACTGGAGCGCTGCCCAGTCATTCTGATTGCTCCGTACTGGTCCCGACAGGCTTGGTTTCCAGAGCTTCTGGACCTCTCAGTGGCAGAACCTCTTCGACTGTTCCCCACCTCCATCCGGACCTTCTTTTACAGGTTTACCTCTGGAAGGAGGACGTTTACCGTCTGGCTTTGACGGCATGGAGATTGAATCCTTAGTTTTGAAGAAGAAAGGATTTTCTTCTGGTGTGGTGGCTACTATGCTTAGTGCCCGTAAGGCCTACCATTGAGTTTGGTGTACATTTCTGGTTTGGTGTGCTGACGATGACCTGTCTCAGGATTTTGACCTTTCTACAGTTCTCTCCTTCCTCCAGGATGGTGTGGATAAGGGTCTCAGTCTGAGTTCTCTTAAGGTTCAGACTTCTGCGCTCTGTGTCTTCTTTCAGAGATGTCTGGCTATCATTCCTTATGTCAAGGTTTTCTTCCAGGGGGTTGCTCATACCCATCCATTGTTTAAGTCCCCTGCTTCTCAGTGCGATCTTAACCTGGTTTTGGGAGTACGCCAGCGCCCTCCTTTTGAGCCCTTGGCTACCATTCCTCTACATATGCTGACGTGGAAGATGACCTTTCTCCTGGCAATTGTTTCTGTTCGCAGAGTTGAGGAGCTGCATGCCCTGTCTTGTAGACCACTCTTTTTGGTCTTTCACAAGGACAGGGCAGTGCTTCGTACCTCCCAAGAGTTCCTCCCGAAAGTGGTGTCTGAGTTCCACATTAATCAGGAGATTGTGGTTCCTTCCTCCTGTCCTCAACCTACTTCTGACAAAGAGAGGGATCTTCATCTGTTGGATGTTGTTCATTGTCTCAAGTTCTGTGTGCATCGCGCTGAGTCCTTGAGGCAGCCTGAATCTGTTTGTCATTCCTGAGGGTCCTAGGGCAGGGAAGCCTGCTTCCAAGGTTACCATTGCTTCTTGGATCGAGTCCACGATTTGTAAGGCTTACGAACTTAGAAAGAAGCCTGTTCTCTTCAGGGTCACGGCTCATTCTGCGAGGTCTATTGGGGCCTCTTGGGCCTACAAGAATCGAGCCTCAACTGAACGCTTGTGCAAATCGGCCACTTGGTCATCTCTGCACACTTTTTCTAAACACTATCGTGTGGATGTGCTGGCATCTTTTGATGCCAGTTTTGGGAGGAAGATTCTAGAGGCAGCCTTTCCTGTCTAGGATCTCATTAGTCTCACAGTACTTTTCAGTTTTGAGCCCTGTTGGCTCTAGTTCAGTGTGTTTTGTAACAGTTCCTGGGGTCTGTTTTACCCCTGTTCAGTGTCCGTTGACACTTTGTTGCTATTGTTGAGCTATTCATGAGCTGTAGGTTCATTGGTGTTCTGGTGACTTTGGGGGCCTGCGCCTGGTCCTTGTCTTTCTTCCCGCCCTGGGGAACTTAATGGTTGGACATCCCATAGTTACCTGTAACCTGTATTGGACGGCGGAGAAAAGAGGATTTTAGTCTTACCTGTTAAATCCTTTTCTCTTAGTCCATACAGGTTACTGGTCTCCCACTTGTCAAGGCACCATGCTTGGCTCTCCTGTGGCAGACTGTGGGGGTCCTTCGGGGTCATGCTCACAGGAGTCTTCTTTCCGTTCACTATCTAGTCAGTAGTTAGTGTCTCAAATCTTTCTGGAGCTGGTTGGCTAACTGCAGCCAAGGAGGGAAGATAGGCTTCACCCCCTGCATACAATTCTAGAATTGTTCCTGTCTACTTAAAAGGGCGGATCGCCTACCCACAGTTACCAGTAACCTGTATGGACTGAGAAAAAGGATTTAACAGGTAAGACTAAAATCCTCTTTTAAGGCTAGAGGAGTGTGTAATTCATTTCTTCACAATGCATTTCTCACCCTATGGTCCTTAAAGGGTTAAACAAGAGGACGTTTTAGTTAGAATATTGATTCATACTTTCCTGCATTGTAGCAAGTCTCTTATCAATGGCACCAGACAGTAGCACAGGACAGTAACAACCTCCCGATAAGGATCTTAGTTGATTCAGGGTCCATGGGGGGTATAAAGCCCCTTCTAAGACGAGCTGTGTACCCCCATTACTTCTGCATCCCTTAATAGAACAAGCAAAGCGTGTTTGAGTTGCACATAAGAGACCTTATGCACTGGCGCACGTGAGAAACTCCCCTGAGTTAGACTTGGTACTCGGTACCTCTCCCCAGGCACCAGCAAGAGAGCGCAGCGCCTTTATGTGACGGGCCGTAAAATACTTGTGAAACAATGACTGCTAGTTAACCCTTTGAATGCTGCAGTGTGTCTGAAATTTGTTTCTCACTCCAACTCTGAAAGGGTTAAGAAATCAAGAGAACTGGGGGAACACTTTTCATTTTTCGTACAGTAGCAGTTACTGTTTTTACACCTTTGAGTGCTGGAGGGATGTGAACCCGTTGCTCTACAATGCTTCAGACACCCAACCGGCACTCAAAGAACTTAGCCTTAGTAGCCCTTTAAAGGGGAAGTATCAGCTGGAGATAAGTGTTAGTAAAAACTCACGTGTGTCCTGAAACACTAGTGTGCATTGCGCCACAGTCAGTCCTTCCCCAGATAGTACCCAGCTGGGAGCGCTGCACTAGGAGCAAGGTAGGAGGAAGGGTCTGTGTGTATCAGTCCTTGCCCTACGTCCGTAATGAAAGGGGAGAAGAGACATGGACCCCCTCCTACCTAGCTCCAAGTGCAGTGTGACTACTGGTTGGTGCTTGGTTATCTTTATCACAAACAGAGCCGTACTGGGGGGAGGAGGAGGCGTGAGATAAAACATAGGAACATTCTCACTCACTACATCAGCGATATCAGGGGAGGAGTTACATGGACCCTTCCTCCTGTCTGGCACATTGTGCAGTGTACACTGCTGGTGCCTAGTTTTTATTATTAATAGCAGAGCCTTACTGGGGGGGGGGGTGAGATAAAACATAGGAACATTCTCACTCACTACATCAGTGATATCAGGGGAGGAGTTACATGGACCCTTCCTCCTGTCTGGCACATTGTGCAGTGTACACTGCTGGTGCCTAGTTTTTATTATTAATAGCAGAGCCTTACTGGGGGGAGGAGGAGGCGTGAGATAAAACATAGGAACATTCATCCTCACTACATCAGTGATATCAGGGGAAGAGGCACATGGACCCTTCCTCCTGTCTGGCACATTGTGCAGTGTACACTGCTGGTGCCTAGTTTTTATTATTAATAGCAGAGCCTTACTGGGGGGGGGGGGTGAGATAAAACATAGGAACATTCTCACTCACTACATCAGTGATATCAGGGGAGGAGTTACATGGACCCTTCCTCCTGTCTGCCACATTGTGCAGTGTACACTGCTGGTGCCTAGTTTTTATTATTAATAGCAGAGCCTTACTGGGGGGAGGAGGAGGCGTGAGATAAAACATAGGAACATTCTCACTCACTACATCAGTGATATCAGGGGAGGAGGCACATGGACCCTTCCTCCTGTCTGGCACATTGTGCAGTGTACACTGCTGGTGTCTAGTTTTTATTATTAATAGCAGAGCCTTACTGGGGGGAGGAGGAGGCGTGAGATAAAACATAGGAACATTCTCACTCACTACATCAGCGATATCAGGGGAGGAGGCACATGGACCCTTCCTCCTGTCTGGCACATTGTGCAGTGTACACTGCTGGTGTCTAGTTTTTATTATTAATAGCAGAGCCTTACTGGGGGGAGGAGGAGGCGTGAGATAAAACATAGGAACATTCTCACTCACTACATCAGTGATATCAGGGGAGGAGGCACATGGACCCTTCCTCCTGTCTGGCACATTGTGCAGTGTACACTGCTGGTGTCTAGTTTTTATTATTAATAGCAGAGCCTTACTGGGGGGAGGAGGAGGCGTGAGATAAAACATAGGAACATTCTCACTCACTACATCAGCGATATCAGGGGAGGAGTTACATGGACCCTTCCTCCTGTCTGCCACATTGTGCAGTGTACACTGCTGGTGTCTAGTTTTTATTATTAATAGCAGAGCCTTACTGGGGGGAGGAGGAGGCGTGAGATAAAACATAGGAACATTCTCACTCACTACATCAGCGATATCAGGGGAGGAGTTACATGGACCCTTCCTCCTGTCTGGCACATTGTGCAGTGTACACTGCTGGTGCCTAGTTTTTATTATTAATAGCAGAGCCTTACTGGGGGGAGGAGGAGGCGTGAGATAAAACATAGGAACATTCTCACTCACTACATCAGCGATATAAGGGGAGGAGTTACATGGACCCTTCCTCCTGTCTGGCTCCTTTTGCCAGAGGTTGACGTGGGTGTCTGGGTATGTCCATACTGTGGCATTCTCCACTAGTGTTTCCATGGCAGACATTTAGTGTTTCAAAGTGACGAAGAGCAATCTTTGATTGGCCAACCAACCATGACAAGTCACCCTGAGTGTATGCCATGCATATCTGTCTCCTGATTGGCTGCGCACCATGTCGCTCGGCTTGCTTTGTTCTGTGGGCCGTATTCAATAAGATAACGAGCTGCCGTCCTGAGACATAAACAGTTGCACCATGGGAGACAAATTCCTAAATTCCCAATAATGGAAATGAGGCTTTTAACCCCTCTGTAACATTAAAGATGTTAAAATTCCCATTTCCATCCCTGGGAGTTTTCTTTTCTCTCTATGATCCAGATTTCTGCCTCTGTGTGTTATTGACTGCGGCCCTGTGTGTTACTGACTGCGACCCTGTGTGTTACCGACTGCGACCCTGTGTGTTACCGACTGCGACCCTGTGTGTTACCGACTGCGACCCTGTGTGTTACCGACTGCGACCCTGTGTGTTACGGACTGCGACCCTGTGTGTTATGGACTGCGACCCTGTGTGTTATGGACTGCGACCCTGTGTGTTATGGACTGCGACCCTGTGTGTTATGGACTGCGACCCTGTGTTACCGACTGCGACCCTGTGTTACCGACTGCGACCCTGTGTTACCGACTGCGACCCTGTGTGTTACCGACTGCGACCCTGTGTGTTACCGACTGCGACCCTGTGTGTTACCGACTGCGACCCTGTGTGTTACCGACTGCGACCCTGTGTGTTACCGACTGCGACCCTGTGTGTTACCGACTGCGACCCTGTGTGTTACCGACTGCGACCCTGTGTGTTACCGACTGCGACCCTGTGTGTTACCGACTGCGACCCTGTGTGTTACGGACTGCGACCCTGTGTGTTACGGACTGCGACCCTGTGTGTTACGGACTGCGACCCTGTGTGTTATGGACTGCGACCCTGTGTGTTATGGACTGCGACCCTGTGTGTTATGGACTGCGACCCTGTGTGTTATGGACTGCGACCCTGTGTGTTATGGACTGCGACCCTGTGTGTTACCGACTGCGACCCTGTGTGTTACCGACTGCGACCCTGTGTGTTATGGACTGCGACCCTGTGTGTTATGGACTGCGACCCTGTGTGTTACCGACTGCGACCCTGTGTGTTACCGACTGCGACCCTGTGTGTTATGGACTGCGACCCTGTGTGTTATGGACTGCGACCCTGTGTGTTATGGACTGCGACCCTGTGTGTTATGGACTGCGACCCTGTGTGTTATGGACTGCGACCCTGTGTGTTACGGACTGCGACCCTGTGTGTTACGGACTGCGACCCTGTGTGTTACGGACTGCGACCCTGTGTGTTACGGACTGCGACCCTGTGTGTTACGGACTGCGACCCTGTGTGTTACGGACTGCGACCCTGTGTGTTACGGACTGCGACCCTGTGTGTTACGGACTGCGACCCTGTGTGTTACGGACTGCGACCCTGTGTGTTACCGACTGCGACCCTGTGTGTTACCGACTGCGACCCTGTGTGTTACCGACTGCGACCCTGTGTGTTACCGACTGCGACCCTGTGTGTTACCGACTGCGACCTGTGTGTTACCGACTGCGACCCTGTGTGTTACCGACTGCGACCCTGTGTGTTACCGACTGCGACCCTGTGTGTTACCGACTGCGACCCTGTGTGTTACCGACTGCGACCCTGTGTGTTACCGACTGCGACCCTGTGTGTTACGGACTGCGACCCTGTGTGTTACGGACTGCGACCCTGTGTGTTACGGACTGCGACCCTGTGTGTTACCGACTGCGACCCTGTGTGTTACCGACTGCGACCCTGTGTGTTACCGACTGCGACCCTGTGTGTTACCGACTGCGACCCTGTGTGTTACGGACTGCGACACTGTGTGTTACCGACTGCGACCCTGTGTGTTACCGACTGCGACCCTGTGTGTTACCGACTGCGACCCTGTGTGTTACCGACTGCGACCCTGTGTGTTACCGACTGCGACCCTGTGTGTTACCGACTGCGACCCTGTGTGTTACCGACTGCGACCCTGTGTGTTACCGACTGCGACCCTGTGTGTTACCGACTGCGACCCTGTGTGTTATGGACTGCGACCCTGTGTGTTATGGACTGCGACCCTGTGTGTTACCGACTGCGACCCTGTGTGTTACCGACTGCGACCCTGTGTGTTATGGACTGCGACCCTGTGTGTTATGGACTGCGACCCTGTGTGTTATGGACTGCGACCCTGTGTGTTACCGACTGCGACCCTGTGTGTTACCGACTGCGACCCTGTGTGTTACCGACTGCGACCCTGGACTGCGACCCTGTGTGTTACCGACTGCGACCCTGTGTGTTACCGACTGCGACCCTGTGTGTTACCGACTGCGACCCTGTGTGTTACCGACTGCGACCCTGTGTGTTACCGACTGCGACCCTGTGTGTTACCGACTGCGACCCTGTGTGTTACCGACTGCGACCCTGTGTGTTACCGACTGCGACCCTGTGTGTTTTATTGACTGCGACCCTGTGTGTTTTATTGACTGCGACCCTGTGTGTTATGGACTGCGACCCTGTGTGTTACTGACTGCGACCCTGTGTGTTACTGACTGCGACCCTGTGTGTTATGGACTGCGGCCCTGTGTGTTACGGACTGCGACCCTGTGTGTTACCGACTGCGACCCTGTGTGTTACCGACTGCGACCCTGTGTGTTACCGACTGCGACCCTGTGTGTTACCGACTGCGACCCTGTGTGTTACCGACTGCGACCCTGTGTGTTACCGACTGCGACCCTGTGTGTTACCGACTGCGACCCTGTGTGTTACTGACTGACTGCGACCCTGTGTGTTATGGACTGTGACCCTGTGTGTTACCGACTGCGACCCTGTGTGTTACCGACTGCGACCCTGTGTGTTACCGACTGCGACCCTGTGTGTTACGGACTGCGACCCTGTGTGTTACGGACTGCGACCTTGTGTGTTACCGACTGCGACCTTGTGTGTTACCGACTGCGACCTTGTGTGTTACCGACTGCGACCCTGTGTGTTACCGACTGCGACCCTGTGTGTTACCGACTGCGACCCTGTGTGTTATGGACTGCGACCCTGTGTTATTGACTACGACCCTGTGTGTTACCGACTGCGACCTTGTGTGTTATCGACTGCGACCCTGTGTGTTACCGACTGCGACCCTGTGTGTTACCGACTGCGGCCCTGTGTGTTACCGACTGCGACCCTGTGTGTTACCGACTGCGACCCTGTGTGTTACCGACTGCGACCCTGTGTGTTACCGACTGCGACCCTGTGTGTTACCGACTGCGACCCTGTGTGTTACCGACTGCGACCCTGTGTGTTACCGACTGCGACCCTGTGTGTTACCGACTGCGACCCTGTGTGTTACCGACTGCGACCCTGTGTGTTACCGACTGCGACCCTGTGTGTTACCGACTGCGACCCTGTGTGTTACTGACTGCGACCCTGTGTGTTACTGACTGCGACCCTGTGTGTTATGGACTGCGGCCCTGTGTGTTACTGACTGCGACCCTGTGTGTTACTGACTGCGACCCTGTGTGTTATGGACTGCGACCCTGTGTGTTACCGACTGCGACCCTGTGTGTTACCGACTGCGACCCTGTGTGTTACCGACTGCGACCCTGTGTGTTACCGACTGCGACCCTGTGTGTTACCGACTGCGACCCTGTGTGTTACCGACTGCGACCCTGTGTGTTACTGACTGACTGCGACCCTGTGTGTTATGGACTGTGACCCTGTGTGTTACCGACTGCGACCCTGTGTGTTACCGACTGCGACCCTGTGTGTTACCGACTGCGACCCTGTGTGTTACCGACTGCGACCCTGTGTGTTACCGACTGCGACCCTGTGTGTTACTGACTGACTGCGACCCTGTGTGTTATGGACTGTGACCCTGTGTGTTACCGACTGCGACCCTGTGTGTTACCGACTGCGACCCTGTGTGTTACCGACTGCGACCCTGTGTGTTACCGACTGCGACCCTGTGTGTTACCGACTGCGACCCTGTGTGTTACCGACTGCGACCCTGTGTGTTACCGACTGCGACCCTGTGTGTTATGGACTGCGACCCTGTGTGTTATGGACTGCGACCCTGTGTGTTACCGACTGCGGCCCTGTGTGTTACCGACTGCGGCCCTGTGTGTTATGGACTGCGACCCTGTGTTATCGACTACGACCCTGTGTGTTACCGACTGCGACCCTGTGTGTTACCGACTGCGACCCTGTGTTTCCGACTGCGACCCTGTGTTGACCCTGTTTGTTACTGACTGCGACCCTGTGCGTTTCCGACTGCGACCCTGTGCGTTTCCGACTGCGACCCTGTGCGTTTCCGACTGCGACCCTGTGCGTTTCCGACTGCGACCCTGTGCGTTTCCGACTGCGACCCTGTGCGTTTCCGACTGCGACCCTGTGCGTTTCCGACTGCGACCCTGTGCGTTTCCGACTGCGACCCTGTGCGTTTCCGACTGCGACCCTGTGCGTTTCCGACTGCGACCCTGTGCGTTACCGACTGCGACCCTGTGTTTCCGACTGCGACCCTGTGTGTTTCCGACTGCGACCCTGTGTTCAGTTATCATTTCACAGCATGTTCTTCTCGGAGCTTGTCCATTCACACTGCCCATGTCTCTCTTTTCTTTCAGATTGTGATGCTTTTAGTCTGACGTTTTAACTGGAAATGCGCCTCGATGTTGGATGTTGTCTCCATACTTTAGTTTGTTGGGTTTTTTAGGTTTGGCTTCTTGGCACTGTTTAAAACACCAGTACTATCTCCCTCCCCCTTCACCTCCAACACCCATGTCTGTCGCCATGTTCCACTGCTCCATCCGAAGACATATAAGCTAAAAACTATTCTAGTTCATCTTTGCAATACTGTATAAACCCTTTAAGGACCAGTGCGCTGTGGAACACAAAGCAGAGCAATTTGTTGCACACCTGTGTGGTCCTTAAATGGTTAAGGACATCAGGTAAAGTGCCTGGACTCGTGTAGTTTATTGTATATACCCAAGGGCCTTGTGACATCCACCAGATTGCAAATGTATAGCTGGTAAATGATTGTAAAATATTATATATAGAAGTCTTGTACATACATTGTATCATTCACCTGAAAGAGGAACACGTCGCCTCGTCAGGACTATCAATTAGTAAAAACGTTTCATTTATTTTTAATTTCTTGTTTTGTCACCAAATATAAATTGCTACAAATGCAACAATTGTGTCCCAAATTGGTTGGAGGGTGCAAGTAATTGGGGGGGGGTCCATTTACACATTTCAACACAGCTGAAATCTGTTGCAAAAAAAGACATTTGGTTGTTTGTTTTTTTTTGTTTGTTTGTTTTTTTTAATTATTATTATTATTTAAGCCTTAGAAGTTACAGATTTTTCCAGTGCATTTCTCCATTATGCTTTGGAGAACTCTTTAGCATCTGGGGGGGGTGTTAATATGGTGCTGGGGTTTTTTATTTTTTGGGTTATCTTCTGCACTTGTTTTCACCCAGATAACCAGCTGGTATAATCGGTTGCTTTCTAGCCCGGAATCCTTTTGGCGCCACTTTCTGTTCTTATAGATGTGTACGAAAAAAGGGTTTTTGTTTAACTCCCACATTTTCTGTATTACGCAGGTCCCATAACAACAAGCTGCAGTCTGCCTCTTAACACGCTACGTGCCAGGCTAACGCACAAGCAGCAAGATCTGGTTGTCACAAAAAGCTGTTATTTGGGAAGCCAGAAGTTTACTGTGTTTGTTTTTACTGTCGGGTTCCCTGACAAAAACACAAACGTCTGTATTGTCCGCCTGCATCTAACTAAGACCCTTACTTTGTCAGAAGGACAAAACGCAGAGAGGAAGGTGGATGGGGGCTGTGAGTGGGTGGGAGGTTGGGTAATCACCAGTTTTTGTAGCCCTATTGAAATCATTGTATCCTCCTGGGAGAAGCAGGAAAAAACGGCAGTGGAATAACGTATACAAAGCAATGGAGCGAGGCTCGCTCCATAGAAATGCTACGACTGTTCTTCAGTGAAGAAGTTGGTTTAAAGTCCACAATGATACCTTTTGACTGTACTTATTTATTGTTGAAAAAGACACTTTTTTTATCGATGCCCTCGTTTGTCAACTAATTATTTTTTCTTATTAAAAAACAAAAAAAAAACAAATGTAAAGACAAAAAAAAAAAAAGGCAAGTCGGCCAGGACTCATCCAATCCCAGAAATCATCCTGTCTTTTATCATGATTCCTGTTATTAAATGTACAAGATCTGTCTTTTCTTTCTATGAAAGGAGCTGCTACCTGTACACTCTCTCAAAACTGGGGAATTGGCTGAGTTTATGGCTCAAGGTTAAAAAAGAAAAATACAAAAAAACTAATCTTGCATATTAAAAATATTGCCAGACCGAGGACTACAGACCACTGGCTTGAAGAGTCTATTGTACTCCCGACTGAAGAGTCATAAAGTCTATCTGAAGGTATCTCGTTTGTAAACATTTGTCAGATTCAATTTTTTTCCCTTTTGTATTAAAACTCAGAATATGGATGTATATGTAACAAATAAATGGAGATGAATTGTTCTCCCTAGATGACTTGGTGTAAATCCTGATGAAATTATTTCTGTATCAGAGCAGATTGGTCTGGAAGCCGGTGAGCGTCTGATGTTTGTGTATTGATATTTACATGGGGTTAATCTGTCAGAAATGAGGTTTTATTTTAAGGCATAGTAGTGTTTTAGATTAGCCTGTGTTTGGTAGTATACATTTTACTTATAGGCACTCTTCTGTGTACCTAAAATGGACCTGTAAGACAAGTTTAGTTTACAGAATATTAAAATCTGTTGTCATATTGTGG
>CM074727.1:1619328-1629328 GCA_037306005.1 Rhinophrynus dorsalis | reverse complement strand
TATATTCATAATAAATTCTTATAAGGATACCAAATATATTGTATCCAATAGATAGAAAGTCCTCTGTTAATATGGGTGAAGAGTTCATTCAGTCCAGTTCTCCCGGCTGTCCGCAATACTAGAAATTGTTGGCAGTCTCTGCCCTTTGATAACAGTGTATAAACCATGTAGGAGCTTAAACAAAACACAAAGGGTGCAGAGCCCTCTAAGAGGATTTCTATATGGCTCAACTGGTATTCTGTGACCCCACCAATTATAAAATGCTCCCCAGATCCTGATTATAAGATCGCAGACTGTTAAATCTCAGAGGACTCTCACTTTAGACACCTCTCCTCTGAAGTATTCTTCCCTTTTCTCCGCAATAACTCAGGGTCCAAAATTCGGTGAAGTATTTGTATATTTTGCAGCTAAGCCCCTGAAGAAGTGTTTTTAAGTGGCATGAAACGCGTTGGGCTATCTTACTCTATATTATACCACAATTGTTCTTTACCTACCGAGTATAGGGTTTATATTGTATGTCTAATAAATGATCTTGAGCTACTGCGTTCTGGACCCTGATTTATTAGACATACAATTAATATAAATCCTATATAAACTAGCCCAACGTGTTTCATGCCTCTTAAAAGCTTTTCTTCAGGAACTTGTCTGCAAAACAGATCATCGTATACTAGATTACCGTGTTCTGGAGCCTGAGTTATTGCTGAGAAAATGAGAGAATAATTCAGCGGAGAGGTATCTCAAGTAAGAGTCCTCAGGGTTTTATCTATGTGATTTCATAACCAAGATCTAGTGAGCAATTATATATAATTTTTTTTTTATTTATTTATTTTTTTTTTTTTTGGGGGGGGGGGTGGTGAAAGAATTCGAGTTGAGCCATACAGATATCCGTTTTGATGTCGCAATTGTGGAGTTGCTCTTTTCTCAGAGCCTGTTTCACACAGTTACATAATGTGGATAACACAGTGTCCTCAGCATTTACAGATTCCCGGACTGTAAAACCTCCAGTCGACTGAACTGGAAACGTCCTGTGATGTTCTGGCCTTTTCCTCCCTGTATCTGGGGACTGCACAGTAAGTTACCAGTCAGCTCAAGGTTTGTACCAAATGTTCTCTTAATCCATGTGATAAAATGATCCTGATTTGTTTTGTCTTTACACACCACTTTATATACTTCCCTAGAGGCCATAGGCACAAAGACCAATATGGACAAATCCTGGGGCACACAAAGTGAAGCACATGAAACATAATTGTGACTGTAATGGAACGTTTAGTACTAGGAAGGTCCCCAGCACTTTCCTTCATCAACCTAATTCCCCTGACACACAGTGAAGTGCGTACGGTATACTTCCTGTTATCTACAGAAGCTGGGCACGCTGTGCTAGGAGGAAGTGGTCATGTGTCTCCTCCCCTTCCATCACTGATGCACTGTGAGCACTGAGCATGCTCTTGTAATTTATATCACACCCCTTCCCCCTCCCAGCAGGACTCTGCTTGTTATGATACAAACCAGGGAGCAAAGCAAAAGGAATTTATGTCCTGACAATGCCTGGATCTCTTGTTTCCAGAGAGCTTTCTGTCAGGAAATGTGAAATTGGGACTAATTATAGTGTACATATGTCTGTGTTAAATTAACCGGAGACAGGCATTTATACTCGGGGGGGATAGTGTTACATTGTACTGTTAGCCCTGCTTTCACAGTCCCTGACCAAAAGCTCTCTACTGCACCCCTGCCACCTCAATCAACTGCTCACCCACCTGTGGTGGGTAACCAATACCTCTCCTGATGCCCCTGCTACTGATCTCCTAGACAGCTCAGCTGGGAGATGGATAAAGGGGAAGCAGGGGCGCAGTAGACCGCCCTGCTTACATCGTACTCAGAGAGTAGTGGGCGGGATCAGGAAATCATCTTATGATAATGAGGGAGCACCTCCCACACTGACCTGAGTGGGTATCTCCGTCCCACCCACTCCTACCTGGTCATCTGGGTACAAAGGAAGGAGCTCTGTTGCTCCCATGTGTGGCCTCAATCGATATCTCAGCTGGGGATCATCAGGAGCGGTCTTTATGCCCCATCACAAGGTCTGACTGAATAGAATTTAACCCTTTGAGTGTCACAGAGGGATGCAATGCATTCAATACATCTCTGGTATTCAGTGTGTGTGTGTGTGTACACAAACACACTCTCTCTCTCTCCCCCGCTCCTCCCCTCTAGTGTATCTCTATATCATTGTTCTTGTGTGTTTATGAACATGAGGAGTTACAGGCTGTGAGTCTATGTGCTGATCCCAGACATAATGTACAAGCGATCTCTCTCTGCCCCCAGTTCGGAGGGGGAGGTAGGTGAGTGGGGCCCAGCGACAGGAGATGGTGACTACGTGGAGGGAAAACATTCAGTATCGTGGCCCCTTCTCTGGTGATTATGTCCAGGTGGCATTGTGCCAGCGCATTCATTCCAGATAGAAGAGTCCATGTATGAAGCCTTGGCATGGAGCTGGGAAGTGCAGACTGCACGCTGTGCCCGTCACTTTCTTGTCTCGCGTGCTTCAGACTTATGGCTGGGTGGTATAGGCCATATCCAGAAGGAAGTGCGGAGCAATTCTGGGATAAAAAGCATTGCTGAGTCTTCTTTCTTTAGCCGTATGCAGGAGGTCAGGCTGCTGTGACCCCCAGTTCCACTGTGATGTGACATGTTGGGGTGTAATTATGGTGCATCTTATCCCTAAAACAGTAGATGGTTATTGTAATGTACCCTATGGCCAGTTATGTGTGTGTGTGTGTGTGTGTGTATATATATATATATAATATATATATATATATATATATATATATATATATTTACTGAGAAAAAAAAATAATTCTGTGAAATGTCCCTACTGTATTCAGCAGAACAATGTAAGAATAGGATCAGATTAAAGGGGCCAGCTATAAATTACACAGATTTACAATGCAAGACAAGGAGATGTATAGATCTATCAGATTACTACATGAGGGACATGTGCGTCTCCGGCAGTTCTCCTTTAAAAATAATCGGGCTCCAGATTGTACAGATGAGGTTTAATACACATTGTGCAGTCATCACTACATACAGGCAGTTATTTATGGATAAAATATATGCGACGCTGCACTTTTGTTTTTATTTGGTTCCCTTCAGGTCACCTACATCCCCCTCTTTAATAGAGAAACTGATTGGGATCACCCTGTCACTCACAGGGTTAATAGCCCAATGTTCTGAATGAGGGGCCCTTGTAAATTAACTGTACAACGGTAAGTGTGACACGAAACTCCAGTGCTCTGTGTTAGGGGTGCCTTAAAGGAGAAGTAACACCTAATATCGAGACTCCCTCGCACACACTTGTGGGTCTGTGGAGACAGAGAGCCTTCTCTGGGTAGAACACACGGGTGGGGGTCAGTAGAGGGGAGTTAATGCGTTCTGGAATTTTAGTCCTGGTTTTGTCACTGTTCCTTTGTTTCCTCACAACTCTCTAGCTTAGAAAATTAACTAAAAAACTGGGGCAGAATTTCTGATATTTGTGTCGGTATTTATAATGTGTCTGATAAGTCGGCTTGGCACAGTTCCCAGACTGACACTATAAAACTTGCTGCACAAATGAGCAAACGCTAAAGCAGGGAGGGTCCTTGTGACTTTCTAGCTGTTGCTGCACTTAAACTCCCCCCCCCCATCCGAATAAGAGACGCACACTGACTGAGTGGTAGCAGAAGAGTGCATGAGAGGTGCAACACTGACCACAATGCTGCAAAGGAGGGAATGAGAGAGACAGGCAGACAGAGACTGTTTAGGAGAGAGTGCACGCGTAAACAAGAGTAATGAAAGCAGTGGCTGTAACTTCAATAACCTCTGTGTGTATCGGTGATACTTGCTGTGCTTAAAGGGATAGTAATGTTTCATAATAAAAACAGCTCTATTTAATCATCATAGTATTTGGACTTTGGAGAGTGTTATATCAATTCTGTCAGAGTTGTAGTTCAAGAGTAATTCAATGATAAAGTATCCCCCTCCCGCCCCTTTTACTGATGTAACACTGTTCAGCCAGAGCAGAAGGGAGGTGCCCAGGTAGACTGCAGAGAGGGACAATCTTCAATTAAGATAAGGGAAAAAAGCTGAAAAACTTGTGAAGGGGGCATGGATTTCATTGTTCTCATAGGAAGAAGATTGTCCCCTTCTGTTATCTGTCTGGTCTATGGACTGGATTCCACATCTGAGAAGAGATGGCTTACACTAGGTAAAAGGGGGGCAGGGCTTTCAGTGTTCTCATAGGAAGAAGATTGTCCCCTTCTGTTATCTGTCTGGTCTATGGACTGGATTCCACATCTGAGAAGAGATGGCTTACACTAGGTAAAAGGGGTGGGAGGGGGAAACTTTGCTTGTGATTATCTCATAAACCATAAAGGTTTGAAAGATAAGACTTATATCATTCTTCATGTTTTTTTAATGCCTATAAAATAAAAGTTAAAACAAAGTATTACTATCCCTTTAATGATAAAAAGTATCACTCAGCCTTTGGGGAGACAGACAAGTTATAGTTTCTATATAGCAGTGCAGCTGTTTGTGTATTGAGCGACAGACAGACTTGGGGGTCAGGCATAAAGGGCCCATGTGTCATATTCTTCCCACTTTTGTAGCAACAAATCTTTCATCAAAGAAATCTTTTTTTTTTTTACTATAGTAAATTGAGGCCCTTTATGCTAAACAAAGTCAAGGAAGACGTCTAGATGAGGAGAGGGTTAAACTAAATAGTCACAATCACTTGTACCGGGGACAGGACCGTACTGACTAGTCACACAGTCACTTGTACCGAGGACAGGACACCACTGACTAGTCACACAGTCACTTGTACCGAGGACAGGACCGCACTGACTAGTCACACAGTCACTTGTACCGAGGACAGGACCGCACTGACTAGTCACACAGTCACTTGTACCGGGGACAGGACCGTACTGACTAGTCACACAGTCACTTGTACCGAGGACAGGACCGCACTGACTAGTCACACAGTCACTTGTACCGGGGACAGGACCGTACTGACTAGTCACACAGTCACTTGTACCGGGGACAGGACCGTACTGACTAGTCACACAGTCACTTGTACAGAGGACAGGACCGCACTGACTAGTCACACAGTCACTTGTACCGGGGACAGGACCGTACTGACTAGTCACACAGTCACTTGTACCGAGGACAGGACCGCACTGACTAGTCACACAGTCACTTGTACCGAGGACAGGACCGCACTGACTAGTCACACAGTCACTTGTACCGGGGACAGGGCCGCACTGACTAGTCACATAATCACTTGTACCGGGGACAGGACCGTACTGACTAGTCACATAATCACTTGTACTGGGGACAGGACCGCACTGACTAGTCACACAGTCACTTGTACCGAGGACAGGGCCGCACTGACTAGTCACACAGTCACTTGTACCGAGGACAGGACCGCACTGACTAGTCACACAGTCACTTGTACCGGGGACAGGGCCGTACTGACTAGTCACACAGTCACTTGTACCGAGGACAGGGCCGCACTGACTAGTCACACAGTCACTTGTACCGAGGACAGGACCGTACTGACTAGTCACACAGTCACTTGTACCGAGGACAGGACCGTACTGACTAGTCACACAATCACTTGTACCGAGGACAGGACCGTACTGACTAGTCACACAGTCACTTGTACCGAGGACAGGACCGCACTGACTAGTCACACAGTCACTTGTACCGGGGACAGGACCGCACTGACTAGTCACACAGTCACTTGTACCGAGGACAGGGCCGTACTGACTAGTCACACAGTCACTTGTACCGGGGACAGGACCGCACTGACTAGTCACACAGTCACTTGTACCGAGGACAGGGCCGTACTGACTAGTCACACAGTCACTTGTACCGAGGACAGGGCCGCACTGACTAGTCTCACAGTCACTTGTACCGGGGACAGGGCCGTACTGACTAGTCACACAGTCACTTGTACCGAGGACAGGACCGCACTGACTAGTCACACAGTCACTTGTACCGGGGACAGGACCGCACTGACTAATCACACAGTCACTTGTACCGAGGACAGGACCGCACTGACTAGTCACACAGTCACTTGTACCGAGGACAGGGCCGCACTGACTAGTCACACAGTCACTTGTACCGAGGACAGGACCGTACTGACTAGTCACACAGTCACTTGTACCGAGGACAGGACCGTACTGACTAGTCACACAGTCACTTGTACCGAGGACAGGGCCGTACTGACTAGTCACACAGTCACTTGTACCGAGGACAGGGCCGTACTGACTAGTCACACAGTCACTTGTACCGAGGACAGGGCCGCACTGACTAGTCACACTGTCACTTGTACCGAGGACAGGACCGCACTGACTAGTCACACAGTCACTTGTACCGAGGACAGGACACCACTGACTAGTCACACAGTCACTTGTACCGAGGACAGGACCGCACTGACTAGTCACACAGTCACTTGTACCGAGGACAGGACCGCACTGACTAGTCACACAGTCACTTGTACCGAGGACAGGACCGTACTGACTAGTCACACAGTCACTTGTACCGGGGACAGGACCGCACTGACTAGTCACACAGTCACTTGTACCGAGGACAGGGCCGCACTGACTAGTCACACAGTCACTTGTACCGAGGACAGGACCGCACTGACTAGTCACACAGTCACTTGTACCGAGGACAGGACCGTACTGACTAGTCACACAGTCACTTGTACCGAGGACAGGGCCGCACTGACTAGTCACACAGTCACTTGTACCGGGGACAGGGCCGCACTGACTAGTCACACAGTCACTTGTACCGGGGACAGGACCGCACTGACTAGTCACACAGTCACTTGTACCGAGGACAGGACACCACTGACTAGTCACACAGTCACTTGTACCGAGGACAGGACAGCACTGACTAGTCACACAGTCACTTGTACCGAGGACAGGACCGCACTGACTAGTCACACAGTCACTTGTACCGAGGACAGGACAGCACTGACTAGTCACACAGTCACTTGTACCGAGGACAGGACCGTACTGACTAGTCACACAGTCACTTGTACCGGGGACAGGACCGCACTGACTAGTCACACAGTCACTTGTACCGAGGACAGGGCCGCACTGACTAGTCACACAGTCACTTGTACCGGGGACAGGGCCGCACTGACTAGTCACACAGTCACTTGTACCGGGGACAGGGCCGTACTGACTAGTCACACAGTCACTTGTACCGGGGACAGGACCGCACTGACTAGTAACACAGTCACTTGTACCGGGGACAGGACCGTACTGACTAGTCACACAGTCACTTGTACCGAGGACAGGACCGTACTGACTAGTCTCACAGTCACTTGTACCGAGGACAGGGCCGCACTGACTAGTCACACAGTCACTTGTACCGAGGACAGGACCGCACTGACTAGTCACACAGTCACTTGTACCGAGGACAGGGCCGCACTGACTAGTCTCACAGTCACTTGTACCGGGGACAGGACCGCACTGACTAGTCACACAGTCACTTGTACCGGGGACAGGGCCGCACTGACTAGTCACACAGTCACTTGTACCGGGGACAGGACCGCACTGACTAGTCACACAGTCACTTGTACCGGGGACAGGACCGCACTGAATAGTCACACAGTCACTTGTACCGAGGACAGGACCGCACTGACTAGTCACACAGTCACTTGTACCGAGGACAGGACAGCACTGACTAGTCACACAGTCACTTGTACCGAGGACAGGACCGTACTGACTAGTCACACAGTCACTTGTACCGAGGACAGGACCGCACTGACTAGTCACACAGTCACTTGTACCGGGGACAGGACCGTACTGACTAGTCACACAGTCACTTGTACCGGGGACAGGACCGTACTGACTAGTCACACAGTCACTTGTACCGGGGACAGGACCGCACTGACTAGTCACACAGTCACTTGTACCGGGGACAGGACCGTACTGACTAGTCACATAATCACTTGTACCGAGGACAGGACACCACTGACTAGTCACACAGTCACTTGTACCGAGGACAGGGCCGCACTGACTAGTCACACAGTCACTTGTACCGAGGACAGGACCGCACTGACTAGTCACACAGTCACTTGTACCGAGGACAGGACCGCACTGACTAGTCACACAGTCACTTGTACCGAGGACAGGACAGCACTGACTAGTCACACAGTCACTTGTACCGAGGACAGGACCGTACTGACTAGTCACACAGTCACTTGTACCGAGGACAGGACCGCACTGACTAGTCACACAGTCACTTGTACCGGGGACAGGACCGTACTGACTAGTCACACAGTCACTTGTACCGAGGACAGGACCGTACTGACTAGTCACACAGTCACTTGTACCGAGGACAGGACCGCACTGACTAGTCACACAGTCACTTGTACCGAGGACAGGACCGCACTGACTAGTCACACAGTCACTTGTACCGAGGACAGGGCCGCACTGACTAGTCTCACAGTCACTTGTACCGGGGACAGGACCGCACTGACTAGTCACACAGTCACTTGTACCGGGGACAGGGCCGCACTGACTAGTCACACAGTCACTTGTACCGGGGACAGGACCGCACTGACTAGTCACACAGTCACTTGTACCGGGGACAGGACCGCACTGAATAGTCACACAGTCACTTGTACCGAGGACAGGACCGCACTGACTAGTCACACAGTCACTTGTACCGAGGACAGGACCGCACTGACTAGTCACACAGTCACTTGTACCGAGGACAGGACCGCACTGACTAGTCACACAGTCACTTGTACCGGGGACAGGACAGCACTGACTAGTCACACAGTCACTTGTACCGAGGACAGGACCGCGCTGACTAGTCACACAGTCACTTGTATTGGGGACAGGACCGTACTGACTAGTCACACAGTCACTTGTACCGAGGACAGGGCCGTACTGACTAGTCACACAGTCACTAGTACCGAGGACAGGGCCGCACTGACTAGTCACACAGTCACTTGTACCGAGGACAGGACAGCACTGACTAGTCACACAGTCACTTGTACCGAGGACAGGACCGCACTGACTAGTCACACAGTCACTTGTACCGAGGACAGGACCGCACTGACTAGTCACACAGTCACTTGTACCGAGGACAGGACCGCACTGACTAGTCACACAGTCACTTGTACCGAGGACAGGACCGCACTGACTAGTCACACAGTCACTTGTACCGAGGACAGGACCGTACTGACTAGTCACACAGTCACTTGTATTGGGGACAGGACACCACTGACTAGTCACACAGTCACTTGTACCGAGGACAGGACAGCACTGACTAGTCACACAGTCACTTGTACCGAGGACAGGACCGCACTGACTAGTCACACAGTCACTTGTACCGAGGACAGGACCGCACTGACTAGTCACACAGTCACTTGTACCGAGGACAGGACCGCACTGACTAGTCACACAGTCACTTGTACCGAGGACAGGACCGTACTGACTAGTCACACAGTCACTTGTACCGAGGACAGGGCCGCACTGACTAGTCACACAGTCACTTGTACCGAGGACAGGGCCGCACTGACTAGTCACACAGTCACTTGTACCGAGGACAGGACACCACTGACTAGTCACACAGTCACTTGTACCGGGGACAGGACCGCACTGACTAGTCACACAGTCACTTGTACCGAGGACAGGACACCACTGACTAGTCACACAGTCACTTGTACCGAGGACAGGACACCACTGACTAGTCACACAGTCACTTGTACCGAGGACAGGACCGCACTGACTAGTCACACAGTCACTTGTACCGAGGACAGGACCGTACTGACTAGTCACACAGTCACTTGTACCGAGGACAGGACACCACTGACTAGTCACACAGTCACTTGTACCGAGGACAGGACCGTACTGACTAGTCACACAGTCACTTGTACCGAGGACAGGACCGCACTGACTAGTCACACAGTCACTTGTACCGAGGACAGGGCCGCACTGAA